>CM057829.1:147543701-148143701 GCA_030068075.1 Paguma larvata
TACCCAGCTGGAGACGGGACTCAGTGAGAAAATAAACGTGCTTCCACTCGCCACCCTTCCCCTGAGGAGTAATATAGGAACCGCGTGACATGTAAGCCAAGGGCTGCTCCTTGCTAAGGAAGGGAGGAGAAAACACCCACCCACCCATCATCTCCCCTTGTCTGTCTGTCTGTCTGTCTGTCCTCTATCATCTATCATCTACCTACCTACCGTCTATCTATCTATGAAACGACCACAGTTAGGTGTGCAAAGGAGGCTTTAGCAAGCGGAACCTCGGGGAAAGGCTTTAGGGAGCCAGGGGGACTCGCCGGGCTCCGAATGGTATGAACACACAGACCGTGCATCTGAACACAGGCGCGCTGCTGCCCGCGTGGTACATCCCACGGACCTCATGGCCCCCTGGTAGGTAGAGTGGCTGGTTGAAGTCGACACAGCATTAACGCCCCCTCTGCCGTCTGGTTCCTCCACCCAGAACAGAGGCCTGTCAACTGAAATGGGCTAATGGGCGGGTGTTCATCTGACACCTTTTGCAGCAGGGGTCCTGCTCCTGCTTCCGCCGGTCGCCCAGAGCTGTGTGTGCAGCTCCCTGCTTACCGCACATGGTGCTGAGTCTGGGGGACCTTCCTGGAGGCCAGCTTGAGACCTGCCCACAAACCGCTGGTCTCCCAAACATCTGTGGTGCGACACCAGGAGAGGGCTGGCGTCTGCGGACATGAGTCCTTTCGACACGGAGGAGACTGTTTCTCCCCTCTGGTTACGGTGCCGACTGACTTTCACAGCCGCGAGCCTGAGTGACGGGCCTGCCCAGCCACACCGGGTCCCCGTCAGACTTCTGCTTTGTCTGGGGTCCGTGCGCACGGTGGAAGGGGGAGTGTCTTTGAGAAGAGCCCCCACGGGGCACTCATTCTGGGATGTACTGTGGGGTAGAAGCTCCCAACCTCGCTCACATGGGCTCTGGGCTGGGTGAGGGCTGGGGGCTAGAAGCGAAACAACTGTAATTGTGGGGGGGGGGGGGTATGCTGACACGTTTGTGTCTGAAAATTTGGCCCCGGTGAAATTCTGGAGAACAGAGCTGAGCCCGAGTGGGGCAGTAGGGACAGGGGCCGGGGACTGGCCACCGCGGCCCATCAGGCCCTGGGTCGCTGCAGCAGCCTCCGCACAGCTCAGGGCCTGGCCAGGAGGACAAGGAACGTCTGACGGCCACCGCGAGTGACCCCGCCACACCGAAGTCTCCCGACGGTACAGCCAAGCGTGGAGGCGCCAGGCTCTGCCGGAACCGCTGGGCACGGACTCCTCTTGCCCGTCCGCGTGCCCCGGGCCTGGACGAACTCGCCCCATGCCACGTGAGGAAAGGGCAGGAGCACACCCCACGCGGCAGGAGGCTCCCCCAGGAGGGGAAGGTGGGCTGGCAGGGAAGGGCCCACACTGCCACGGGGAAATGCAGCGCCCGCCTGGATTTCGGTCCTTGGTCCCCGATCAGAGTGCGCCAGCGGCCCCCAAACCGGAGAACGCACCGGCGGGCCTTCCCAGCAGCCTCGCTCTGGTGGACATCCTGCCAACAGCGGTTCCGAGCGAGGCCGGGGTCACGAGTCTGTCCGCCCGCACGGCCGCCTCCGTGGGCAGTGTGCCCGGCTGGTCCTCCTTGCCTCCCTTTCTTTATCTGCAACCTGGGGGAAGAAGACGAGTTTTTTATTCCTTCCCGTCGTAGGACAAGCCTTTCCCCGTCTGGCTCAACACTGAGGAGACGCCTTTTCTGGGTCTCCAGACGTCCAGAGTCCCAGGAGCCCGGCGGGCGTCCCCAAATATCCCGTTAGGTCATTCTCGCTCCCGCCACAAGAATTTTAACGAACATGAGGAATCATGAGGTGGTAAATAATGATAGGTTACCACGGGCGAGGAGGAAAATGGAAGTTTAAGCAGAAACGAAGTCTGAGGTCACAGCCCAGACCAGAAGCCCACAGGGGAATCGCCGCTGGGCCGTGGGGTCTCGCCTGGTGACATGTGGCAGGAGGGAACTCGTGCTTGTCGGAAGGATATTTTAAAGCTTTGAAAGACTATTTTAAGCATAAAAGTTTAAACATTTTACATTTTTTGATGTTTATTTATTTTTCAGAGAGAGAGACAGAGCGTGAGTGGTGGAGAGGTAGAGAGAGGGAGACACAGAATCCGAAGCAGGCTCCAGGCTCTGAGCTGTCAGCACAGAGCCCGACAGGGAGCTCGAACTCGTGCGGTCGTAACCTGAGCTGAAGTCGGATGCTTAACCAGACGCCCCAGGAATATTTTAAATATTTTAAACAATTTAGTGATTTATCAAAGTCTGAGAAAGGAAATAGTTCTAAAACAAATGATGTCTCATTAGTTCTAGAACTATGATTAACCACGATTAATTGTGATTAATTATTAATAACTATGAATAGTCACATGACCGCTCGAAACACGGCCATGGAAGGCTGCAGAGGTACAATGTTGTTTGCACTGTTTGCACAATAGGTCTTGGATCCACTAGGCTTTGTCATGTGGAAGGGTGAGCAAGAACTCTACGGGAGGGTCCTGTCTGGGCCTCGTGCCCAGGGCCCTCCCGGCCTCTGCGCAGCGGGCTCCACGGCCACCACCCAGGGCACCCTGACGTCTGTGTGCAGAGGCGGTGACAACGTACAGAAGTATTGGGAATTCTGGGCCAGAAAGCTTCCTGTGTCCCCACGACCCCCTTACTCAGCGCCCCCACGGACCCCTCACTTGGCGCCCCAACGACCCCCTCACTTGGCACCCCCATGGGCCCCCGGGGCAAACGGTGGGGGGAGGGCCTCATGACAGGCATTTTGCCAGATGTAGCCTTTTCTTTCCCTTGAGAAAAATGAAAAATGCTCGATAATTTTATTTTGAAGTTAGAATGCTGCCTCTTCACTTTGTTGGAAAATACAACCTACTCCAATCGGGGGCTCCAGATGGGATGGACGCGGTCCGGCTGCGCCTGGGCCGTCTGTGGGGCTGCTGGACTTCTGTCTCTGCACCCCGCGTCCCCAGGACCTGGCGCCCCCCTCTCCCCACCTGCCTTGCCCAGAAAGCCTGCGGTGAATGTGCCCGAGTCAGACTCCGGGCTAAGAGAGGGGCGGCCGTGCCTCGTGTCCGGGACCTCGGGAGAACAGCCGATCCTGGGACCGCCGAGGCCACGGCCGAGGGCCCACAGAGTGTGGGTGAGGGATCGCCCCGTCGGCACCGGGGAACCCTCCAGGGAAGGCATGAACGTGCTCCCCAGTCCTGTCCTGCTCTGAACCCTCACCCCACGTTTCCCCCCCAGCGGCTCGGCTCCTGAAACGAGCACGCCCTCCCTTTGCTGCCCAAGCTGCCCTGGTCCGTGCACCA
Organism: Paguma larvata; assembly: GCA_030068075.1. Lineage (NCBI taxonomy): Eukaryota > Metazoa > Chordata > Mammalia > Carnivora > Viverridae > Paguma > Paguma larvata. Next base: position 147,547,065 of record CM057829.1, read on the forward strand.
CACCCGTCACATGCCACCTCCCTACAGAGGTCCCACTGACGCCTCGATGGCCCCTCCACGCTGTCACCATGCTTTACACTCTGCGCAAAGGGGGTCGCTCCGGGTGCTCCCTGGTGTATGTGTGCGAGGACCCTCTCTCAGCCCCTGACTACCCCGAGCTCATGCACACAGCGACCCGGAAGGTGCTGGCAGGTTCAGCAGGACGGAGGCTTCCAAGACATCCAGTGGTGAGAACCGAAAGTCAGGCGTCGAGAGAGAGACGCAGAGTGACAGAAGGAATGGCCGTGCCACACAAGCACACAGGAACAGGCCTCCTAGCAGCTCCCAGGTCGCCCTAGGCGAGGTGGGGTGGCAGGGACAGGAATGCGGCCATGATCGGTGTAATACGGAGCCTTTGATGAGGTCCTTGCTCTCACGCGAGTGTCAGCGCAAAGGTACACGTCTCCCGCCCAGAAGGCGGCACCGAAACCACAGAATCGCAGGAGCGTGAACGGGACGCACACCCGCCTCGTGCCGGGCAGGACGCGGCGGGGCACGGCCCCGTGGAAGGCGAGCTCCAAGGACGGCAGCCGCAGAGGCCGGGACTCCACTCGCCCTGCGGGAGACGCTGAGGTCCAGGTGGAGGTCTCGCCGGCAGCCCGGGCGGGGGCTCGGAAGCAAGGGTGCACGGGCAGGGGAGGCTTCCCCGAAGACACACGAGCTGAGGGCTGCCAGTCGGGGGAGAAAGGTGGCACGGAACAGCCTCATCCCAGACCACCCGCGGTGACAGGCGCCTGCAGAAAGATGGCCGAGGGACGGGCGGGCGGTGGCTTGTGGTCCTTGGCCGGAGGCCCGTCTGGCCGGTTCCTGAGGCGCCACCCCGGGGAGCGCAGGCACGGAGCTGTGGCAGCCCAGGCCACCGGCCACACCGACGTGGAAGTCGGTTTTACGTTGCGGGACGAGTCACGGACAGGCAGACCCCCGGCAGTTTGTCCGGCAAAATCATAATAATAAATATTATTCAGTTAAGACCAATTCCTGAACTACGTGTATGTATCTCCTTGGCACACAGTTTGTAGCAGTGAGAGGACGTGGCTCTTTGAAGCCGGACGAGGCTTCCACGTGCACCGTTTGTGGCCGGCGGTGGCCCCACGACAGGCGTCCAGAAGTTGAGGAGGGAGCTGAAGATGGCGCGAATGGCGAATGACGAGCTCAGTATCCAAGCTCCGAACCCCGTGGTCTCCACCGAACAGGGACCCGGGATCTTTGGGTCCTGTTTTGTGTCAAGCTTCCCTGAAAGCAGCCGAGGTGCGGGGGCCCCCCAGCACAGAGAGGCCAGCCGTGACGGAGCCCGATCCGCTCACTTCAGGGGACAGGCGGTAGTTCACGATCCCTCGTCAAAGGAACCGCTCAGAACCCACGCCTCGATGCTCAGAACCTGACAGCCGTTTGGAGCACGCCTCCCAGGGCGAGCCGGAGAGTCACCGAGAGTGCGCGGTGGCGCGTGTGTCTGGTCCTGGAGGAGCGGGGTTTGCCCGGTCAGTGACGTCCCCTCCTCCCTCCATGGCTGCCCCCCTCCACCTTCCCCCACAGACACGGCAAACCTCGACTCGCTCAGCCTCCGGCCGTGGCCGGCACCCCATCTGCTCCCACAAGCTTCTTCACCCAGAGCCCTGGATTCCATCTCCCCTTTGGGTCAGAATCACAGCGACCCACCGCTCTCCTCACTAGGATCTTCTTTTCCCAAACTCACTAATTAGCCCTGACCTGGCCTCCTGCCCATTGGAATTAGTGAGCTCCCCATGGGCACGGGTGCCTCCAGAGTGTGGTCACGGACTCTTGGCAGGCGGGGGGGACACCCGGGGGACCGGACACGGCTTCTGATCTCTGGGGTGCTGCCAGCGTGGCTTCAGGCACCAGAGAGCCGGTTTGACATTAGGGGGGTGTGGAGGGTTGCCACGTCAGCAGGATGGAGACACGGCCACTCCCAAAGTCCACCTCCCGTGGTGGCTCTCACACAGGCTTCATGGCAGAGCGGGGTGGCCGTGAGGGGCCTTCCTCCGGCCCAGCCGGCAGCCGGGCTGGACGCCGGGACTCTGCGAGCACACCTGCCCGGCCTGAGGGGCTCTGCAGGCAGAGGGGCAGGGCAGCAGGAAGGACCCGGTTTCTCCCAGGCCGCTCCAGGTCCACCGCATCCCACTCCCCACGGTGGGGCTCCTTCTGCAGGGTCACTGCTGCAGGGGACACCAGCCTGTCAAGACCCCACCCTGCCCAGAGGAGCTGGCACATGGACCCTTCCCTCCTCCGGCCCTGAGCTCAGCACCTCAGCTGCCTTTGGGTCTCCAAAGCACTTGAGCTAAAACAACAGCCACCAAAGGGTGTTAAGCAGGGAAGAAATAGCCTCAGAGTTCTGTTTTCAAGAGGCCGTCCACCCGTCAGGTGGAGAACGGAGGGAAGCCGGCTGACGGGGGCGGTTGGGGGCAGGGAGGGCCGTGGGCCGGGAAGGGATGACCGGGCTGAAGGGGAGGCGGAGGTCCCGGCCTCCCACATGAGGGGCCATGGGCTCCGCAGGTGAGGTGTGTGGAGGCCACGCTGACGCTACCTGCCGGTGGCCTGAGTTTCAGGCCGTGGCGCCGAGGGAGGCCACCTTTTGAGACTTCTCCTTATAAAACGTGATGGCGCACAGATGCTGGCCACGCACAATTCACAAAAAACCTCTACTTTCATACAAGAGGCTCGAACGATTCCGAGTAAGCATTCACTGACCCCAGTGAGGTCCTGATGCGGTGCCGGTGGGATGAAGGGGGAGGTGCCGCCTCCGCCGAGCGCCTGCCGGGGGCTGGGGGCGGGGGACGCCGGGGTCGGGGGGCGCCGGCATGCGGCATGGGCACACGGCGTGGGCCTGCACGCGGGGGTTCTGCTTCCCAGGGGGCTCGGCAGGCACAGCTCACCACTACTGAGGAGATGACTCTGCCAGCTCCGGGAACGGGGCTCCTTTCCCCGTTCCAGGCGGTCGGGAGCAGAGACTTAAGGGGCTCGTTCACTGACCTCACCCAGAAAGCCTGGTATTTGTGCTTCGAAGTCCCAGGCACGGAAGGCAGACCCTGTTTCATCGCTGAGGACGAGGAGACAGGAATAGTGACAGGTTAGCAGCCGCGCCGGGACATGTGGCACACACGTGGGCTGGTCTGAGCCTCTCAAACCTGAGCTGCCTGCCAGTGGCCAAGGCACGTCCCCCCGGAGCTCGGGCAGTGGCCACCGAGTGGGGAAAGCGTTCTGTGGCTTGTCGGCGGTCCGTGGAGCTCGTTCTGTTTTCCTGCTCGGCTCCGACAGCTCTTACTCAGCAGAGTGTGTGTTACAGGAGCCACCGCAGTGGGAGAGGGTGTGCGGGCGTTCCAGAAACCAGGGCTGACGTCAGGGTGTCTGCGCGGCACGGCGCTGGCGGGATGCTGCCAGGCCCCCCCGACGCGGGCGCCCCTGCGTTCACCCGGCCTCCACGCGTCCTGAAGCTGGGCTGCGAGTGCGGCCCGGACCCTTCAGGCCCCGTCCTGTCCCTGCCTTCGACTCAGACGTCTTTGCCGTCAGACACAAAATACATGGGATTGGCACATTTGTTGCAACCCTTGAGGCTAACGTGCGTCTGCCTCGTCCTGTCCTCGGTGACGCAGCACTGAGCATAGCTGACTGTCACGCAGGCCACAATCTGTAACCGGATTTTCCCTGAGCAGGTGCCGAGGGGACCCCAGACCACGTGTGCAGGTCAAGCCCAAGGCAGTAAGCAGGCTGAGCTCGCCTGCCCGCTTCTCAGAGAGGCTTCCTGAGCTCAGCCCCAGAGGACGGGCCTCTGTACTGCACAGGCCTGCCCTTCGGCCACGGTCGATGGAAGGACAGCGACCCTGGGTCACGTCCGTGCCCTCCTGGCCTCCCCTCCCCCCGCCGCTCGTCCCCCGGGGCACGTTAGGGCTGCGTGACCAGGAAAAAGCACTCACTACGTGCAGAGTCTGCGTGTCGACGTCAACCATCTCCGTCCTGCATGCAACGAGCTGAATACAACTCGAGAGGTCTAGTCTTTCCTCTTGGTTTCGGGAAAACTTCCGCACACGCGGCAAGGTGACAGCCTCCAGACCTCCTGCTGGACGTGTATCTATTCAGGACAGGCCGAGAAGGCCCGCCTCCCCCTGGGCGGGCCCGGGACACAGTGAGCAGACTTACAGCCAAACCCGTGTTCTCAAGGTACCCGGGGCCGTTGTCACTGCGGACACCTGTGCAGGCACAAACTGTGAAATAGTGTCCGTCTGGCGAAGGCCAGGCAGGTACTGGGTGCAATGCAGTAAGGACACGCCTGCATTGGAGAAGCAAACGAGCCTTGAAATTACAGCACGCGCTCTGCCTGTGGAGAACCGCAAGCCCCTCTCGGTGGGCCAGGATGCGCGTCACCCGCCTCGGAGGTAGTTTTTCTATTCCAGTCTGTCAAAACGGCAAGTGATGGGGACGGATGAACCACAGACATCCTCTTTCGTGCCAGTGAAATCCGGAATTGTGAGTGTCGGATCATTACAGCAGTGAGAAAACGTGGCCCGGAGATGCAACCTTGTAGCAACGTGCATGTTACTTTTGCACACAGACTGCGTGGGTACAAAGTCCGACTCTCTTCGGAAATATTATTCCGAAATCTTTAATCCATGCCGGCCACTTCGCATAAGCTAGCCACACAAGAAATTGAAGAGGAAACGAGGAAGGTAGTTTTCAAGTTACCAAAACCCACATATCAGCAGTTACGTGTATTTTATACAAGCAGCTCCGTGCATAATAACCAGCCCCAGGAGCAACCCGGGGCGCGTCCAGGTCCTTGCTCAAGTTCAGAAACACGCTTAGGGTCAAAGAACCTGCTGAGTTCCCACTTCCAGCCGCTGGAATGTACAATCCCTTTCCACGTGTAGTTAGCGATCCTGCACCCTGAGACCCAGGCTTGTTTCCCCTTTCCACTCACCCCACTGCTTTATGAGCCTCGCATCTTGGAACGTGAGACACCCTCTGTGTCGTGGCTGGCAGGTTGGCACGCGTGCACAGATGGCTTTGTGACCCTCCCACTGAGTTGTGCGTGCGCGCGGGTGCGCGTGGGCATTTGAAGTGGGCGAGGAAAGTAAACATTGCACCCGACCCAGAAAGTGTGTTACCCTGCAGGCAGTTTATAAAGACATCGTCCTCTACTCGAAAACATATGTTTGAAAAAGAACCAGATTTATTTAAGTGTCAAATGACTTGTAAGAACTTCTATGTGTGGCACTAAATCTGCAGTCATCCAAAAGACACCCCGGTGTGTTTGGAATCATAAGCAGACAAAATCGGTTCGCTGCCTCAACTTTAGTTTGTTTTCAGGAAAATAGTGATGAGTGTAGTTTAATGTAACGACACAAAGAGACTGTGCACTTCTGGACGCGCCACATATATGAAAATATATTCTCACGTATCCATATGAAAATGAGTGAGAAACTGCGCGTGGGTCTCAGGAGAAGCCCGCATCTGAGGAAATTGGGTTTCATGTAACACTTGCCTTAATTCACGTCGTGAACGCCGGCTTGTCTACTTCATGATCAAAAGGACGTCCGTTGTGTGTTTGCTGCTGCGGGAAGAGCCCCAGGCTTGGGAGGACTGGCGCTGGACCGAAGGTCTCTCGGCCGTAAATGAGGAAAGTGGACCCGAGCTTCCCGTCCGCGAACGTGCCATCTCCTGCAAGAGGAGCGGCCGGGATTCGGTCAGAGGTCTTCAGGAGCCGGGGCGGCCCCAGGCCCGGCGTGGCGGTCACAGGATGGAAGGACCCCCAGGTCCCAGAGCAGAGTCCAGGGCCCAGAATGAGAGCCCCCAAACCGGGCAGGGTGTCAAGCCCTGAGGCAGCGGGGTGACACTCGGGACAGGGCAAGCTCTATACGGAGCCGGTGGCTTGGCCTCTGGGGAAGCCGTCTGGTCACCTGGACGGGGCGTGGGGTGGGGAGGAGGGAGCGCCGATGAGACACAGGCCCGCGGTCACAGCCCAGGAGCCGGTTTTGGTGAGGTCACGCCCCGGCTCTGGGCAGGACGCACGGGCAGGAGCCCAGGTTGGCAAGTGTGGCCCGTCCAGGCTGGGGAGGGCAGGGGCGCGGGGTCTGTTTGGGGATCCTGCAGCGGGACGTGAGATACACGGCGAACCACTAAGTGTAACGATTTCTAAGGTGTGTTTTCTCTGCGTTAGTATCCAAATTCTTACTTGAGAGGATCAAGGTATGTGTCCAATATCCGGCCACGAGACCTCGTTCCGGCTTTCACAGACAAAGGCGGGGCTTGAGTGCGTCCACGGCCACCCACAGCAACTCGCGGGCCAGCCCCCTGGGACCAGAGCCCCTCCACCGCGAGTTTCCCTGGAGCCCCCAAACGCCGTCGGCCGACTGCCAGGATCCACTTCTGCGGAAGTGTCTGCTCTGCAAGCTCCTCTTCTGTCCGAGGATCTGAGGAGTGGAAGTCCCACGAGGGCGGGGCCCTGGCCCGTGTCGTCCACGCCCCACGTCCACGCCCCACGGGTCTCAGAGCAGCATCCGACACAACGCAGCTGAACGGTGCGGAGAATGACCACACAGGTCCCTTATTGCTTGAGGCGGGAAGATTTCCTAAGAGCACGTGCGGTCGCTCCTCCTCGGCTGCGTTTGCTGTGTCCCCTTATTCACACACGTGGAGTAAGTCTTCCTCGGGGCGAGCTGGGCCCCGAACATGGGGCCCCCCGCCAGCTCTGGGGTGCAGTGGAACCCGTTTCTGGGGAGTCAGAGAACCATGCCCTGACCGTCTCACCGCCCCGAAGTCTGCTCTGACCATAGGCCCGGTGGGTAGGTTCCCTCCCCCAACAGGGGACCCGGAAGAGGCAGGCGTCTGGGTATGTGTGTGGGGAGCTCGGCGTGCGGCCAGAGGCCATCAGCCTCAGGAATCTGGATTCTTCCTATCTTGGGTCATCATAACTACTCTTTTCTGGGAAACTTGGAATCTTGGTGTTCGGCGAAATCCATGTTCGTTATTTAAGGTAAATGTTGAAACTTCCCATTTCATAATAAAGAGAAAGCTGGACGTGTTCTCCCTAGCCATCGAGGGGACCACGGAGGACTTGCTGGTTTCTTTCTTCAAAGACATGCTTTTTAAGTCATGTTTTGGCAAGTAATATAATACCTACTTCTGGGTTTTCAGCTTTTTTTGACTAAGACTTCTGGACTTAAAGACCAGTTTAAGACTGCTTCAGTTTAAAAGTAAGAAAATATACAAAACACCATGATGAGATTAATACTCCATAATTCAGGGCTATGAAAATGTGCGAAACTGGTAGTTTATTAAAGTTCAAGTGGAATCCAAACACAAACTCAGAACAGGGTCAGCAACTCCTAAAGGGATTTTCATAAAATAAAAAATAAAAACATGAAGAGAAGGACTTAAAACTTCCAAATCCTGGTGGAGGAGAGATTGCTGGGGTCTCTGAAACCCCAGCACGGCCCTCATAAATCCTCGGCGTGAATCTGGGGAGTGGTCGGAGGACTCGGTGAGGGGCAGGAGAGCGACGGGCCAGCCTCGCCCCCTCCCCTGCCTGTGTCCCCAGTGGCGCTGGAGAGTCCACCCACCTGCCGGGCTCTGCTTCCGCAGATGACGAGGCGGGGTCCCTGCCTCGGGAAGGACCGGCCTGGGCTTTGTGTCCAAAACCTTTGCTGCTCATCACAAAGCTGCACCTGCTTTTTACAAAAGTTAACTTTGTTCGTGCATGAAAGGTTTTGTGTTTTTTTCGAGAAATGAATTATAAAGTAACGTCCCGAGAGTGGCAGGGTCAAAGTTAGGCGTCCTGGTTCCCGTACATGTTTGTGTCACGATTGCACACAGCTGCAGGCACCTCCGTCCAGGCCCTCAGCTGCAGGAAGGGTGCCTATGGCGGTTTCTTTGTCGTCACCTTGGCGCTAGGCGCAAGGAGCCACAGGAGGTCAGGGCGGGCGGCAGGAGAAGAGGCAGAGAACTCCGGAGACCCCTCCTCCCTCCGGCTCCGGTGAAGACCTAGCAGGAGCCGCCACCAACGAGGTCAGGAGGACGTGTGGGGCATGGCGGTGCCCCCCGCCCCGAGGGGAGGGGGACAGATGGCCAGCGTCCCCTTGCCTGGGGACGTCCTGTCTGGGAGCAGCTGCTCACTTTTCCTCGGCCCGCTCTCCCGCCCCTCACACCGGGGAAAGGACGCTCCATTTCCAGCAAACATAACCGAATGACCAGACCCTCAATCCCACCCCCTGAGTCTGAGGAGGCTTCTCCCCTCCCCCTGCTTTCCATTCTTTCAGACCTGCAGGGGGAGGGCCGAGGGCTCAGGGCCACTGGCCTCCCCACCTCCAACCGATGGGGCTCAGGGGTAGGCGGTGCAGGGCGGACGCCGCAGGACAGAGGGGCGCGTGCGGCGGGGGTCCAGGTCCCGGCCCTGCACCAAGCCCCACCCAGTCTTGCGAGGGTGTTGAACCTTCGAATAGTCAAATCTGCTGAAATAAAATCCTCATATCCTGATGCTACAAAGGCAGCCGTGCCCCCGTCAGGGTTCAGGACGGGGCTCAGCACGAGACGGGGACGGACGATGGCACGGCGCCAATGGGGAACAGCGCATGGAACAGCACATGGGGCACCTCCTCCTGTGCCCGCAGGCCGCCCCTCCCCCTCCGGGAGCAGGAACCTTTCCCAGAAACAGACTCGGGGGTCCCAGCACACAATGCGAAACGCTGTTTTGAGCTGGGAATGGCGAGGGCCCGGAAGAGGCGTCTGAGCCGGGCCTGCGCGCAGCCCGTCTTTGGGAGGAGAGCGAGGATGCACGGCTCAGACGGCAGGAGAGCCGCGGGACCGGCGCACCCTGTCCGGGGGGTTTAGGGGCGGGGGCGGGGGTGGGCACAGATGCTCTAGGCGGTGAATGCCTGGACTTGCCCTGTGCCCCCCGGGGCGGAGCCGTCTCCACCGCCCCCTCGGACCTGCTCTGTGTGACCCATGTGTGACCCGTCCATCCCTCCCGCCTCACCTGCAGACAGACGGCCTCTGGGGCCGACCGCCTTGCAGTCAGCCCACAGGCAAGTGCAGCCCGGGCGGGGGGATGGGGCGGGGAGAGCCCCGGGTTGGGGGGTGGGCAGCTGTCCAGACCCCTTTCTCGCCCAGGGACCGCCTGGCTCCTCCCACAGCGCGGGAGTGCCGAGCTGGGCCGCCCAGGGATCCGCACTCTGTGCGTTAGTCCTCCCTGTCTTCCCAGCTCCCGACGGGCTGCCCAGAACCACCTCCGAGATAAGTGACCTGGTCCCACGCCCGTGGCCACGCTCTGCTTTAGGGGAAGCAAGCTAAGACCAAGTCCAATCACCAATCAGAGTTTCCTTGGTGATTGGAGAACCGACCCCAGGAAACCGAAGTCCTGTTTTCATCAGAGCTGGAACCCCCAATCTCTGATAACCCTCCCAGCCTGACGGCCCTGGTCCTCAGAGGACGGAGCCGTCTGGCCGTCTCTATGCTTCCCGGGAAGCCCGCTGGCCGGGCCTGCGGCCGCCCTCCCTCCCAGCCTCCCATCTGTCTGGGCTCTAAGGCTGACAGGCCGTTTTCCGACAGCGTGGTCTTCACTGAGCAAATCCACCTACAGACAAAACACTGAGTCTTTCAAAAATCCTTCCTTTGGAGGGTTACACCTGCACGTTCTGATTAGAATTCGGGTGTTTCTGAGACGTCTGCCTCACTTGGGGGGTGCCGCTTGGGGAGGTTACACCGCCCACAGCCTCCCCCATCCCAGGCTGGCTGGTCCGGACTTCATTCTCTGGGGTCCCGCCTCGAGACCCCCTTGAGGGATCCCGGCCCCCCTTGTTCACACCTGCCTGCTCACACCTGCCTGCTCACACCTGCCCAGGCCAGCCTGGGGGACATGGGGAGGGGCCCGGAGCCCTGCTGCGTCCTGAGCTCACTCCCCCCTCCCCCCACACTTCTTTGGCCTCACTGTGTTCGCGCCTCGACCTTGGGGACCTTCTCCTTGTGAAGAGGTTCCATCACCGGGCCGCTCGTGAAGCCCACCGTGGCCGAGCAGCCCCAGGAGCACCCCCCCCAGCGCACCGGCCACGTCCCAGCCACAACACCGCGGGGCTGGAGAGCTTCCGTTCTGTCGGGAAGTCCGTCCAAAATACTGGTAATTGGAGCTTTTTGGTCAGACACACGGCGAGTGAGGGGTGTGACAAAGCTGGAGGCTCGCCCCTGTGCCAGCATGTCTGCCTGGGGACAGGGCCCGGGCTCCCGAGCAGCGTCCAGCCGCACGCCCTAGGGCCCGTGAGCGAAGCGCCTTCTGTCCTGACTTTGCAGTGGCCGCCGTGTCCCTGACGCCTTTCCTCAGAGGCACGAGTCGGGGCCAAGCCACTCTCTGCAATACCCTCTTGGGCAGGAACCACAGCAGGAGGGGCGCCCGGGTCCCACCCAGCAGTGTGCGTCCTCCTCTGCTCCGGCCACATGTGGGGCGGGGAACACGACGTCTGGGACCCGGCGGCCTTCCCGCCCGTCTCCCCTCGGAGAGGGACAGGCGGCCGGTGCCCTCCGTCCCCCGCTCCTCCGCCTCGGCCAGCAGCGCCCTCACCTGCTGGGGCTGGTCCTCGGGGAGACGGCCCCACTGGCTGGTGACCTCCTACGCGGTCGATGTTGGGCCCTTCGGGGTCACGAGGTCTCTGAGCAACAAGGACGCGGTGGACTCGCCGCTCAGAAGCACAGGCGGGCACTCGCGCCCGTCATCTCTCACGGGTGGTTTTCGGGGAGGCCGGGGTCTCCGTGGCAGTAAGACTCGTGGCTCCCGTCGCACAGCCGGGCTCTGTGGCAGGGGCGGGACGGCACAGGGGTGGAGGCCGGGCCACGGGGACTCAGCCACTTCTACAAATCCGTGTCAAAGGGCAAAGCTCCCCACGCAGGGCGGTCCCCTTGCTGTCCATCCAGCGATCCTCCTGACGTGGAGTGAAAGCTCCGTGAACACCTCGCTCTGTGGAACCACTCCCCCACACGGAGGGGCAGGGCCACCCAGTCACTGTGACCTCATCTCCCTTCCTCTGAGGGAGGCTCGGGGCCCAGATAACAAAGTTCAGAGGCTGTAAGTCACGGACAGAAATCAGGTCACAGACGTGATTCCAAAGTCTTTTCCCACCGCTAAGTCCGTTTTCTCTTTCCTGCCTCGTCAGAGTCGCTCCGTGACGAGTGGGCCTGAGGAGGCCTGGCGGGAACGGGGACCAGGAAACAGAGTAAAACCACAAGCTGGGGGCGCGGGCCCATCCTCGAGGCCTGGCTCGGACACGTCGTGCTTGGCTGAACCCTTCAGTCCCACAGAGCACGTGACCTGAGATCACTCAGAGTTACTGTCCGGCGGTTCCTGTGCGACACGCAGATGTGTGCTCCTCCGCTTCCTTTTTCTCAGTGAGGTGGATTCACGGAACCGTAAAGGTGGCTGTTGGGAAGTGCAAACCATCGCTTCCGTCTGTCTGCTTCCAAACCGTGTTACCCCCACGAGACACTTCTGCGCCGACTGAGCTGTCAGCCCCGGCGACCGCCCACCTTCTCCGTGTCCCTGGAGACTCAGCTAACCTGAAAATTTGTTTTTATTTTTTTAAGTTTCTGTACTTATTTTTAGAGAGAGAGAGAGAGAGAGAGAGAGAGAGAGTGAGAAAGCACAGGAGGGGCAGAGAGAGAAGGAGAGACAGAGAATCCCAAGCAGGCTCCACACTGTCACCACAGAGCCCGACATGGGGCTCGAACCCACAAACTGTGAGATCATGACCCGAGCCGAAATCAAGAGTTGGATGCTCAACCGACTGAGCTGCCCAGGGGTCCCCTGAATATTTTAAATGAAGGGAATTGATTGGACAACCTTCTGTCTGTCTTCTTTTCCTCCACACGACATCGCTGGATTCACACACACGCAGCGTGTGTCCGGGCCGCCCCCTCTTACAGATGAACAACCACGTTACCCATCGGATTCGCCACCTTTTGTCCACCTGTCCTTCTGCCAGAGGACATTTGCGTCATTTCCACCTTTGGACCGTCCTGGGTAGTGCGTGAAGAACACCCAAGTACCAGTATTGGTCTCTGCATCTTTGGGGTGTATGTCTGGGAGCAGACTCGCTGGTTCATGTGGTATCTCTGTGGTTAACCTTCTGAAGAACCACCCAACGGTTTCCCGCAACAAACAGTCCATTTTATGTCCGACCAGCAACTGGACACCCCGGAGACCAACACTCATCTCTCTTTCACTGTAACCACCCCGGCGGGTGTGAGGTGACTTCGACTCGGGTCTCGTCTCCCTGATGACCAGCGACGTTGAACACCCTTCACCTGCTTTTTGGCCGTTTGTTCATCTTCTTTGGAGAAACGTCTATCCGAATGCACTGCCCGGTTTTTAATGGAGCTGTTTTCCTTCGTTGTTGTTGGGTTGTAAGAGTCCTTTATGGATTCTTAGACTCCGTCAGATCTGCGATTTGTAAATACTCTCTCCCATTTAGTGATTTGTCTTTTTACTTCTTTGATACACAAATGGTTTTCATTTTGGGAGAGTCCAATTTTGTCTACTGTTTGTTCTGTTACTCATGCTTCTTTGTGTCAGATTTAAGAATCCGTTGCCAAATTCACAGTCGCGAAGACCTAACTGTGTTTTTATCTGAGATTTTTGTGATTTTAGCTCTGAGACTTAGGTTACTGATTCATTTTAAGTTAATTTTTGGTACGTAGTGTGAGATAAGGGTCAACCTCATTCTTTTCCATGTGAAACGCAGTGTCCCTGACTGGAGGCTCTTCCTCCCTCGCCAAGTGGTCTTGGAACTTTTTGAAAATCATCTGGACTCTCTTCTCTTCCATCAGTCCATACGTCTGTCCTTGGGGAAGTTTTGAGCAGTGCAGCTTTGTAGCAAGTTTTAAAATCAGAACACGTGGGTTCTCCAGCTTTCTTGTTACTTTTCAATAGTGTCTGGCTGTCGGAGCCCTCGCGATCCCTCAGGAACTCGAGGAAGGACCGTCTTTTCCATTTCCGCAAATTAGGCTGCGAGGATCGCAGCGGAACGGCACTGGATCCGCGAGCCACAGGAGTGCCGGTTCTGTCCCCGCAGTCACCTTACGCCTGTAAACATGGCGGTCTCTCTGTGCACGTAGGTTTGCGTTCGTCTTCTTCAGCAATATTTCCATTTTTATTCCACGAGTCTTTCACCTCCTTAGTTGAGTTTATTTCTACGAATTTTATTGCTCTGGATCCTTTTGTAAGTGGAATTGTTTTCCTCATTTCAGTTTCGGATTGCGTCCTGCAGGTGTGTGGAACCCCTGGCGTCACTCTTCACCTGCTGCGTCCCCCACGTTCTCCTCTTTGTTGGCACGTGAGTGATACATAACATCGTCATTAATTCAGATTCTGAATGGCATACCCCCATTTTTTTTAATCTCTGAAAGATGCAGCATTAGAAGAGAAAGCTCTTGAGAATTAAAAATGGAAATTATTTTTAGAAGTCCTATCAACGAGATACTTGGGCACCCTGGAAACAGATTCCAGAACGGCCAGGGATCATAGTCTTTAGCAGACGACACACGCGACAGCCCAAAATGTAGTGAGTCATGTGAATGCTGCTGGGCTAGGCTGTTTGAGCGAGCTTCTTTGTCCCCTAGTGTGGAGCGAGCCTCGGTCCGGGGTCCCCGACCCTGCTCTGGGCTGACCCGGGGCCCGCCAGGTGAGGGCCGACTCTCCCCAAACACAGAGAGAAACTCCACAATCTGATGGAAGCCTCCCTCTGTGAACCCGCTCCCCCTCACTCCAGAGCAGCGGAAAAGCCGCGCCTGAACGCAGTGACTCTCACCCGCGAGGGAGCGGCTTCCAGGGTCACGCCTCACGGAGAGGTTGTGTTTTTTCACAAGGTACGCTTTCACTATGTCCATATTGTTTTAATGTTTATTTTTGAGAGAGAGAGAGAGAGAAAATGTGAGCAGGGGAGGGGCAGAGAGAGGAAGACACAGAATCTGAAGCAGGTTCTAGGCTCGGAGCTGTCAGCACAGAACCCAACGCGGGGCTCAAACTCACAAACCGTGAGATCATGACCTGAGCCGAAGTCGGACCCTTAACCGACCGAGCCACCTAGGCGCCCCGACTGTGTGCATCATGTTAAATATGAGATCCTTAAATATTCCATATTAAATATATAGTAACATATTTCATATATAGATCTTGTTTAACAATGTAGCTTGTTCCAGAAAGTCGTATTAAGAAGAAAGATGGTTGTGTTGTTAAGTGGGAAAATTACATGCATTCTGTCCCAACCTAGAATAACTAAACGATTTTCACAAATAGAAAAACACATCTATGGAATGATGAAACAAATTTGGAAGTGAATAAATCGTGCATAAAGTTAAGTGTCACCAGTTTTATTGTACTAACACTCTTTCCTCTTTTTACTCGAGTTTTCTTTTTCAAAACCCTTCAGAAGCTCACGGTTAGCCTGCAGTCGCTCTGTCTTTGGGGCACACATTACAGCACCTCGCAATCTCCTGGGGGCAGGTGAGGGCTGAGCCCCAGCAAGACCCAGGGGCTTCAGGGGACAAGGTCGGCGAGGCCTGGGGGCCTCGGGGACAAGGTGGGCATGACCCGAGGGCAGCTGGGAGCCCTCCTCCTGGGCAGCTGGGCCCCCCACTGACCATCCCGTGTCCCCCCACATGCGGTCACTTGACCTAGATGTGCTCTCGGCGGCGCCCTGACTGAGGCCGTGGCGTCACAGTGTATTCCGAGCTGTGTCTTTGCTGAAGGCTGTAGTGTCAAAACACGGCCTCTCCTAAAGCAGGTGACGTGTCTGGCGGGAGACGGTCGTTCTCTGGAGACAGCGGTATCTGGATGTGCCGAGTTGTCAGGGGTCATTGTGCTGGGAGTCCTGAGCTGGACGCCGCTCGGGGAGGCCGGCTTGCCGCCACCAGGCTTGTGACCGCCGGGGGGCCTGGCAGGGCTTGGTGGAGGGACAGGGCTGCCGCATTATGCGAGGACACTGAGGCTCAGCCGGCGGCTGCGGGCTGACACTTGGCAGGAATGCCCTCGGCTTCCCCGGAGCTGACGGCGCCTGCAGCCCTGGCAGCGGCTGCACTTGTCCTCGGACCGTGCCTTGGCCGCCAAGTCACTCCCCCGGGAGCAGAGCTTGGCTGGGCCCGGGCTGTGCCCAGAGAGCTGGATGTTCCCGCGTCCGCGGGATTCCAGGCTGCGGCTCAGTTGGGCCTCTTCGAGGGGTGTCGGTCCTTCCGGGTGGCCGTCCTTGTCCCATCCTGCTGCCCTGGCCAAAAACACTACGCTGTGAAACTCAGACTAACTGAGCAAAACCTGCTTGAGATGTTGGAACCCACAGAAACCCCAGAAGGGACCCTATTTAACCTGCAGGGGAGATGCCGGCTGCCAGCGAGGGTCACGGGCCAGGACTGTGTCCTGGGACCACTTCCCCTCCTGGCGATTACAGACCCCGTTCCGGTCCTTCTGAGACAGGATGCTGCACTGCCCCCTCCACCAGTTCGTGTGCCAGTGAAGGCGTGTGCCCACAGCACACGGCTCTGGGTCCAGTGCTCAGTACACCAGGCTCTGGGTCCAGCACCCACGGTGCCTGGGGCTAAGCCCACACCACATCCGTGCAACCACAGCTTTTTCCAGAACAAACAGGCGTGGCGTGTCTGGCATGTTTGGAGATGTGTTTGGAGGCGTGCAGATTACACTGTGTGGGAACTCTGCCCAGAAGGAAGAGAGAGGACCACGTAACGTGTCCTGCTCCGGGGGCGCCTCGTTCCTGCCTGGTCACAGACAGTCAGTCCTGGGAGGGGATGGCCCCGTGTCCTGTCACACACTTCTACTTGCTATAAATCGCACAGAAACAACGCTCGGAGAGACGTGTCTCACCCTCATGCCCAAACGTGTCCCGTTGTGTCTTCAGCAGGGTGTGTGTGACACTCTAACAGCTACCGCAGCCCAACCCAGATCGCCTCCCGAACCGACTTCTCTCTCGATGTGTCAAAGGCTCCTGTCTGAGGTGCACAGGTCTGTGTTCCCCCCACATCCTGTCCCAGAATCCCCTGCTCCCCCCATGGCTGGTCCCGTGCCTGGTAGCTCCAGCGTCTGACCCGTTCCCACTTCTTGTGCCTATGCCCGTGTTTGACTCCAATGTCACACTCAGAAACCCCACAAGGCAACTGGGAACCCAGAGAAACCCCACCCCCTCTCCGTGGGACGTGTGTCCCTGCGGCCGGCTGCCGTTTGGAACAAGCGCAGCTCACGCGAGTCCCGCCTGTGATGACGGGCGTCTCCTGGGTGGTCAGTGCTTCTCCGAGTCGAGTCGGGGATGGTCCCCAAACCCCACCGCATAGCTCGAGCCGCGGGTAGGAGGGGGCGCCCAGCGGCTGCGTCCTGCTCGGGGTGGGGCTGCCCTAGACGGGGCTTCCCTCTCTACGAGGACCCCACACCTACACCCTAACCCCGGGGGGGCACGGGCAGGACCTGCAAACAAACGTGGTCGCGCTGAAGGGAGCAACGCATTGCCCCTCCCTGTTGGGGTGTGTCTCCCCCCCAGCAGGAACCCTGCTCGTTCTTCTTAAAAAAGGGAGAGAGATTCATTTATAGAAAACCTTTTGACAATTTATTTCCTGTTATTAGTCGTTAAAGTATAAAAATGAAGCTCTAGCTAAGTAAATGCAGGGTTTCAGTGGTGAAATTTTGACCATGTGAACAAATAAATAAATATTTACAGTCTTTGGCAAAACAAATGAAGTTTCATCAATCTGGAAGAGAAGTTTGTTCAAAAAAAAACATAAATAATTTACCAAAAAAATATGGTACATTCTAAATATTCACATCATCATCACACGGCGCCGTGTCGTTCGTCCGAGCGACGGCCACGCAGACGCCTGCACGTTCTCCGCGGCCGCTACATTTAGTCCAGTTCCCAAACCCCCGCTGCCTGGGAACACAGCTCCTCGAAAAAGTCGAAAGTGCAGCAAAACAAAAAGTCAACCTCAAAGAAAGCAACAAACACAACTTTATCAAATGGAACGTGCAAGCTGGGACAGGAGTTATGGGTCCTCTGTGTTTCACACAGAGATGAGGTCGCTGTTAACAGGAAGGAGAGGAAGATTTGCCCGCATCAGAGAGAGAAGACACACTTCTCTTATTAACCCCTCACGTGGAGGGAGATTAATATTTCCTGCAGAAAGAACATGCAATTTAAAGCAAAAAAAAACAAAACAAAAAAAGTTGTGTATGCCATCGCATGACCGACTAATGGGTGTGTCTGGCAAGGCTCGATGCTGAGTTTTCTCCAGCATTTAAAGTCTTAAATCCCATGCACAGCAGACAGAGACCAGGAACACACACTGGATCAGTGCCGTGGCAACAGTGTAAATTAAGGTTCCTTATCAAGCCTTCGTTAGCGTTTATTTATTCCCCTACACTTGAAGCATGCTTTATCATGACAACAGCATATCGTAAGCTTGTATCTTGTCAGAAAGGTATTTCCTTGGAACTGAATCTTTGTATTACATACGGGCTAGGTGTTTATTCCTAGAAATGCTACACACGGGTATTTAGAATAAGTTACTGGTGAACGGAGTTGCATTCTAAAGTCGTTTAATAAATATTAACGAAACATTTATAACTGGAACCTTAATGAAAAGTGTTGCCAGACTAGGTAAGCAACTTTCGCACAGTTGCAAAGCCCAGAGGAGGAATTAGATGCTAAAGTGCTTTTGCCGACGCGTGCGTCAGGGGCAGGGACTGGGAGAAGCCCACGCGGAGACCCTGGCGCTCGGAGAGCAGAACCCGGAGTTCCCTCCAGCCCGCCGTGGGGGGCGCGCCCACGTCGCTCAGCTAACTTCACTGACCGAGGCCAAGTATGGTCTCCAGACTCCGCCTAGGGCGGGACGGTGGGGGAAGGGGCTTCCCTCTGTCCTGATCACTGCTCAAGTTCCAGTTAAAGCACAGTTAGGCCCCCGTGGTGTGCAAGGCCCCCCGACCTCCCCCGACCTCCGCTACCCACATGACTCAGACTCCGTGCACCCACCGGGACAGGCCGCTGTGGGGCAGCTGGGACCCAAGAGTGGAAATGTCTTAAGCACTGAAAGTCGGGTAGCAATATTTTTTCTGCTTAATTTATGATAATGGCTTGTGCACAATATTCCCTTCAACTCCATATACACATAAATACAATAAGTAATTACATTTTATATGTAAACGTCATTCTTTTTAAACAGACAAGAAGTGATGTAAAGCCGTGCTCGATTTTCACTGCACGGAGTCTCCTGCATCATCGAGCTGTCCTCCGGGCTGGACGTTCACCCGTGGGGCCCACTAGCGGTCTCCTCGGAGGGCGCTTGGGCATGGAGCTGACGTCGGTGAAGGACCCCCCCAAGGTCAGCGTCAAGGACAGGAGCTGCTGCTAAAGAGAGCGAAGCCGGAAGCACCAGCACAGACTAGGGGTCTAGGCGACAGCGTCTACAGTACGTCTCTGGAAGTGCAGCCGTCTCGTTTAGACATCTACAGGACAGAAGACACGAAATTAGGATGGCTGCGCCCAGGGTTTGGCCTCGTTTTAGTTTGTCTTACCTGCAACCTCAATATCGCTTTAAAACAATATCCACAGTGTGGGTGGACGTGCGAACGGTGTCGTGCTGGGGACTCATCGCGTCTGTGCCCCACAGACGGCAAAGAAACCGCTGGAAGCAATGCTCTTCCCTTTCTCCCCTTGTGGGTGATTTTCAGCGTGTGCATTGTGAGGAGCACCTCTGAGCCTCGCTGACCTCCCCTGCAGGAGGGAGTGATGCCACGTCCTCCTGACCACGTGGGGTCGGGCCAGATGGGGGCAGGGGCCCTCCCAGGCCCGCAGTACGGCGAATCCAGTATCTTTCTAGGCAGGTAGCTACGAGAACCCTCGCCCTTTTTGCTCCCTCCTCCCTCCCTCCTCGCTCCCTCTCTCCTCCCTCCTTCCCTTCCTGTTTCCGGCCTACAGCCTGAGATGCCACCGCAGGCCCAGACTCTGTAAGAAACGCCGTCTCGGGATGATGGACGGGAACGGGCAGAGCCTGGGGTGGCTGGGAACCGTTTGCTCCACCAAAGACATTCACGTTCAGTTTAAAACAAACAGATAATGAAACAAAACACAACGCAAGCTACCGAACAGGGCGGTGGGCAGCAGCTTGTCGCTCCGAGGTGCCTCTTTAATGGAAGGAAAGTTAAAATGCATGTCTCCTCCCCACTCTGCGCCACAAGCCGCCCACAGAACGGTGTTTCACCCACCTCGGCATTCGTATTTGAGGTCCGAGAAATAGACCATCTCTTGAGAGAAGACGAACAGCCCCAGCCGCCCGCCAGCATACGTCTGGTCATAGATCGGTCCCGAGTCGGCCATGACCTGTTTCCCTTCATGCACTAAGACCCTGAGACAGGGGTGAAGAGGAAGAGACAGAGTGTGAACGCCGAGGGCAGGAGGTCTGTCCTCACAGGGCCCATCGGCAATGACGGACCCAGCCCCCCCACGACGGGGGCCTTGGCCTCAGCCAGAGTGCTCTCCGGTCCTCGGCTCCGAGGGCCAGACAGAGCCTGGGGGGGAGGCATCTCCAGGTCCCTCTGCCCGGACGCCAGGTCCTCGCCAGCCCGGCCTCCCTCCCCGTGGTCTTCGGGTGACATCGAAGCCACGTGCCGTGGGTCCACCCTCTAGGCTCGGGCGGCATGGTGGTAGGGAGGGGGCCCTGTCCTGATGCCCGGGGCAGGAGCACCTGTGCTGGCGCCTCCCCGACACGAGGGCGGCACTCGGGCGAGTCAGCGTCACGCCCAGAAGGCGAGTCTGCGTCCCCTGCCCCGCCCTGCGTTTTAGTGCTGGGGCCGCTGGGTGGAAGTCGCCCTCACCTTATGTAGCCTGTCTTCGGTCTGTGTGTCAGATGCCACCTGTAAGCAGTGTAGTCTTTCCAGCCAATGTTTTTGGGGTCGTGCCACAGTGTACGCACCTAGAAAACATCACTCTTGAGCACAGGGGCCGTCGCACCGCACGAACGGGAGTCCTGTGGCTCACGCTGCTCTGGGCCTCGGGCGCGGACAGAAGCCCATGACAGGAGCCACGCAGTTCGTGCTAACCGCACAGGCGGCCGAGCCAGGGCCGCGGCTGCTGGTTTCCCTGCTTCCTCGACATGGGATCTTTGGCAAACCACTTAACCTTTTAGAACCCAGCTCTCCTTACCTCTGGAAGAGGATAAAGTCATGTGTAATTGCCCCTTCCCCCATCGCTTATGTTTATAGAGGCCCCAGGCATGACAGCCTTGATTAGGTATGTGCTCATATAAAGTCGTTGCAGTTATTGCAACTTGAGCTAAAATGAATGAAAACACAAGGGCGGGGGAGGAAGTGAAAGCCCTTTCCTCGAGCGCGCTCCCGGTGTCCGGCCGTCCTCACCTGGCCCTCCGTGTTCCCGGTGTGCCACAGCGCGTTCCTCAGGTGCTCGCCGGTGCCCGTGGTGGAGTTCACCACCTTGAGGGACACGCCCGAGTAGCCGTACGCCCTCGTGGGCTGGTCCTCCCAGTAGGTCTGCGTGACCTGCTTCCACATGACCACGTAGAAGCGGCTGCTGGACTGGTAGCCGAAGACGAAGCCGGCGTAGTCGTCGTCCCGGTCGGTGTTGACGTAGAACGTGCCGCTGAAGTCCACGGACCCGAACTCATCAAAACCTGGATGTCGGAGGGGACATTCCGTCGGGAGAGTCAGGCGGGAGAGGCCCCGGGGGACGCGGGCGCAGGCGTGAGGAGGCTGGGCTGGGTTCTTCCCTTACATCTGCCTCAGCTTCCGTGGCTCTGGGATTCATGACTGTAGGGGATTTGGTGTTTCCAGACCCTACGTCCTGAGTCTGGCAGACCGCTACTGTACTACATAATATTTTATAGAGCAAGTCCATAGAATAAAATGGCTTACTGAACATGACTTTATGAATACCTGTCTCCTCAGTCCCTGTGTCGAGACCACTTAGGCAGGCGTGGAACGACAGGCACCCTCGAGAGACCACCCTTACCCCACCACACGGCTCTACAGAGCCTCCCATGTGGCCCGTGGGCACCGTGCCTCGGGAACCACGACGGGCGGTGCGAACCCCGGAGGCTCACCGACGGCGATGCCGGGGTCGGAGTTGGCCGTCTGCACCAGCTCCTTGCCCTGATGCCGAATGACCCAGTTGGGGTCGATCTGAGTGGTGCCCTTCGGGTCTAGGTGGACCATCTGGAAGTTCCTGAAGTCAGTCTCGCTGATGGCGCTGTTCTCAGGACACACGTCATCGATGTCTGGGATGCTGTCGTTGTCAAAGTCGTCTTTGCAAGCGTCCCCACGCCCGTCACCTGCCAGCAGATAGCGAGGACGAGAACGCACGGTCGATGGTTGGCCGTTTGCCTTTTCGTGGCATTCTGTTTGCAGTAGGGCTGGGAGGCTCCGAGGGGCCTGGCACTGTGCTCAGAGCGTGGGCAGCCGGCGCCGGCACATCCTCGAGGGTTTCCCCCGAAACCGGGTTGCTGGCGCTGGGGCGGGGGGCAGGCTGCACCTCCAGCTCGTTCTCTGACAGTTTCCGGAACATCCCCTGGGAACTGCCATCATCAGCTGTGCCTGAAATCTATTCGGACTTAAAGTGGAGCTCTTACTCCACCAGTGACTTTCCCTGGGGAGGTACAGACTTCTTTTTTTTCTGGAAGCTTCCTCTCAACCTGTCCAATGAGGTGGTAGGAGGGGTGGGGGTCCGACGGGCCCCAGATCACTGGCTGCATGCAGGGTATGACCTGCGACTCGCAAGGCCGTCCTGTCCCAGGGGACAGACCACAATCTTCTAAGCAGCTCATTTCACAAGGAGACCAGGTACCAGGCTCAGCTACTTCCAGCCTCGTTCTCCAGTTCTGCTCAGTGTGCACACCTACCGTGCGGGGTCCTGCTCAGTGTGCACACCTACTGTGTGCGGTCCTGCTCGGTCGTGCACACCTACTGTGTGCGGTCCTGCTCAGTGTGCACACCTACTGTGTGCGGTCCTGCTCGGTCGTGCACACCTACCGTGCGGCAGGCCCACGCTCGTGCAGGAGGAGACGGGTAAACGCACGAAGTGCTCAGTGCTGGCCCCTCGTCCCGTCCCGGCCGCCCCTGGGCTCCCGCGGGTCAGCCCCAGCTGATTGCTGTGCTTGCATCCAGGCAGCCTTCCCCGTCCTCCTGGAGTCGCCCTCGTGGCTCTGTGGTGACTCCTGGAGCCGCCCTCAGATCCCGGGACTCCCACTGGCCTGTGAGTCACCTTGGCTCAGACGCCCACGCCCCGTCTCTGGTCCCAAAGGCTGAGCTGCCCACACATGCCTGAGGCCCCGAAGCCACCTTCTCAAGACTCCCCCGGGACCCCCGAGCCCAGTGAGCACCTGACCGTCTACTCCAGACCCTCCCCGTGGCCCGACTCCCTCAAGACCTTGCCCGGATGCGGCCCATTGCTTGGGGGAACGCTGCCAGGAAAACCCATTCCTTTTCCTGATATTTCACACCCTGTTTTTGTTTGCTTTGTCCTTGAAAGAATAAATTCCCAAGCCTCGCTGAGCCCAGACCCCGCCTCATCCCACATGTGATGGGCACGTCTCTGCAGGGATCCCTGATGGCTCTGGTGCAGAGCCTGGGGCTGGGCTGCTGGCTGGCAGGCAGGCCTGTGGAGCTGCCCTGCGGGGGCGGGGTGTCGACCATCGAGGGGGCGGGGCAGTTACTGTCCGAGGGGGCGGGGCACCTACCGTCGGAGTCTTCCTGGTCAGGGTTGGAAACCAGCCGGCAGTTGTCTCTGTCATCCGGGACCCCGTCGTTGTCATCGTCCGAGTCACAGGCATCACCCTGACCGTCGTGGTCGTGGTCAGCCTGGTTGGCATTGGGGATGTAGGGGCAGTTGTCCTGGTTGTTCTGGTGGCCGTCGTCATCGATGTCATCGTTGTTGTCACACTGGTCTCCCACGAGGTCATTGTCCATGTCGGTCTAGGGGACAGAACAGGAACCGAGCTGAGCACCTGCCAGGTGGACGCTGCCGTGTACCTCGGGGCTGGGCCACCTCCCGCTGCAGGTGAGCGGCCAAGTCCGTGTCCGCGGCCAGCACCCTGCCTCACCGCCGTTCATGGGTTCGCTTCCCGGAAAGAAGAGGGAGGAACTAAGGCCGGAGAAGCCAGTGCCTTCGTGACCTCGTCTGCAGCAGACATTCCTCCCTTGACAGCAGCACCTCACCTGCTATGTCCTCCAAAAGCAAATCAGGAAGAGAAGCCAGTCCCCACGTCTGCCTCAGCGACACAGGCAGAAAACGGAGGGTGGGCACCCGATGCGCTCAGACAGGGAGGCCCGGGCCCCCATGTGCAGGGCCATGGCCACCGAGACTGCGGTGCTGGGCTCAGTAAATGTTTTCAAATAAAAGTGTTGAAGAGCCTGTGCTCCCTTAGCAGCCGAGCTAGTGGAAAGCCGCAAAGACTCGCATATCCATGGACGATCAGGCCCTCTGCCCCCTTCCGCTCACACTCACGCCCGAGCGATCTGTACTCAGTTACCTGGTCAGGGTTGTGCACCAGGGGGCAGTTGTCACAGTGATCGCCCACGCCGTCCCCGTCCGTGTCTCTCTGGTCTGTGTTGTACACGTAGGGACAGTTGTCCCTCTCGTTGAAGACGTCTGCGGGTGGGCGGGGAGAACGGGAGCGTGCGGCCTTAGAAGCAGCACACAGCTTCTCCCTGCACCAAGTAACTTACGGCCGAACTTGGACTTCATACAAAGGAGCTAAGGATAGGGGAAAGTGTGGACATTGTCGGGCTCCTGGAGGAGCACGTGTCAGGGTTCCCGCTCTCGGTGGCGTCCGGATGACGCCTCATGACGAGCTGTCACATGTGTTCGCACGCGTCACCTCTGGGCCAGTTCTTTCCCCGGACCCATTCCGAAGACAGGCCGCGAGCCCCTGGCACCGTACAGGGCCCTGCTACATGGAGGTGCGTGCCGAGGGGCAGGCTGGCTGTGCGACACCTCACTTCAAGAACCCCGGAAGTGGACATGAACCCCCAACACCGGGGCCGTAGGAAACATGAATATGCCGCAGGTAGCAACAACCCCGTCCAATGGCAACGCCAAACGTCACACTCGCTGAATCGGGAGGAACACAAAGACAGACCAAGGCTCCTCTCGCCTGGGCCGGACAGGGCCTGGGGGAGCAGGCAGGGGGGTGGCCGGAGCGGACCCCCAAGGAGGTCTGGCCCACGCTCTGGCCACTGCCGGGACAGAGAGAGGCGCGAGCCGGCCCAGCCTGCAGACCTGGTGGGCAGTAGGCGACCACCGCTGCTGGGGGGATGGGCTCCTTTCCGGGGCACCGGCCTCTCCGGCTGAATGTGACCTGGCGGTGTCCTGACACCCGGGAACCCCCCAGGGCGCTTTGCCATGGCTGTGTCGTTAATGGTTAGAAACAAGGATGTAGGCGGAATATCCCGGGACAGGGAGGTAGGCACAGCCGTCAGATGCGTCTCCCCCAGTGTGGTTTGGTGAGGACACGGGACTGAGCACTTTGGGCCCTGACAGGGACACAGTCACGCGTGTGAACCGGGGACACAAGTGTGAAGGACACAGGGCACAGGACTAGGGGCCTGGGTCGCGGAAGGAAGATGCCACCTCCACGGTTTCATGAAGGGTGGTCCTCAGGCTGGCGACCCCTCCAGCGACTGCGGGAAGGCCAGGCCTGAGGCCGGGCTCCCGTGAGAACAGCAGCCTGCAGGTGCCGCGGAGCCTGCGAGACGCCCACGGGACGAAGTGCCAGGTCGTGGACACACGTCGCGGCAGGGGCAGAACTGACCGTCTCCATCGATGTCCACGGAGCACGCGTCGCCCTCGCCATTGTTGTCCGTGTCAATCTGTGCAGGGTTGTGCACATACGGGCAGTTGTCGCAGCGGTCCCCGACCTCGTCCTTGTCATAGTCGAACTGGCGGGGGTTGAAGAGAAGCTGGCAGTTGTCCTGCGGAGAGGCAAGGGAGGAGGTCAGGGTACCGAGTGGGCTGCGGTCACTCCCTCCGGGGGCTCCGACGACCCCCACGCGGAGCGGTCAGCCTCAGCACCACGTTTCCTGCCATCAAACAGCTTTCTCTATTTCCGCATCTGCCATGGAGAGGCAGGCGGGCGCAGGCAGGCGAGTGTGGTGAGGTCACGCATGTGTCCCTGCCGTGGATGCGAAGTCACCTGGTTGACGATTTCCCCAGGAAGTATGAACGTGTACAGGTTTCGGTAAAGGCAAGCATGTCGCTCACGGTGGGGACAGTGGTGCCCACGGCGGGGACAGCAGTGCCCCCACCAGCACCCACGGGTGGGCGGGCGGTCCCCCTGCACACAGCGCACCCTCAGCTGCTACACATGGCCTGTGCCCCGTCAGTGCTGGGTGGCGTGTGCGGGAATGCAGATCCCAGACAAGAGCGGGGCACCCGGGACGCCATCCCCACCTTCTCATCGTCCACGCCGTCATTGTCGTCATCGTCGTCACAGGCGTCGCCAGTGCCATCCTTGTCAAAGTCTTCTTGGCCAGAATTTGGCAGCAGGGGGCAGTTGTCCTGCAATCCGAGGTCGCAAGAGAGTCATAAAAACACTAGGGGGGGTGGGCAGGAGGGTAAACCCTCGGGCCCAGAGCAGACAGTGTCAGGGTCACGCACTGTCCTCAGTGGGGGTGAGAGGTGTGGGGGGAGCGGAGAGCAGGGGGCGGGGAGTGGAGGAGAGGCTTGAGCTGGGGGGGGTAGCAGACAACACGGAGCAGGGAGTGGGAGGTGGGGGGAAGCGGGGAGGGGGGAGCACACAGCAGGAGGCGGGAGCACATGGGAGGGGAGCAGAGGCTGCAGGGGGCGGGAGGTGGGGGGAGTGGGGAGCAGGGGGTGGAGCAGCGGCAGGAGGCGGGAGCACTCGGAAGGGGGCGGAGCACTCGGGGGGCAGGAGTGGGGGAGGGGGAGCACGCTGCGCCGCCAGCCCCAGCCCTCACCTTGACGCAGTGGTAGGTGGCGTTGGTGGCGCAGACCAGGTTCTTGTTGGGCCAGCCGTCCAGGTCCGAGTCCTCGCCACAGATGAGCCCGTCGCCCGCGTAGCCCGTGCGGCACTCGCACTTGTACATGGGGTCGCTGAAGTGCCCCAGGTACATGCACTCAGCGTGCTTGTGGCAGGCGTGAGTCTTGTCCTTGCACGGATTCTCGGGCTCGCACACCTGCGGGAAGGGGGCGGCATGGTTGGGACGCACCTGCCCTCACGTGCGGGTCCGAGGCGGGCTCTCAGGGAGAAGGGCAGGGGTGCGGGGCCCCCCTCGCGTGCCACAGGGATGGCACCCAGAGCCTCGGGCTGTGCTCTCTGCTCTCCAAAGGTGACCGTGTGGGGTCAGCACGCAGTGGTCACCCTGGTCCTCTCGGGCTGCCCGCAGGAAAGCTCAGGTTTGCCCCCACGAGGCTGGTCAGTCAGGGTGGTGGACAGGCTCTGACAGCCCTCCTCCTGCTTCCCGGGAGTCAGCAGCCCCTGCCTCCTCCCCCAGGGAGGCCTCTTGGTATTCCCTGCCTGCCCTCCAGTGCCCGGGGCTCTTCCCGACTGATTTACACGAGCGGCCGGTCGCTCACCTGCTTCTCCGTCCTGGCCGCCTCCAGGCCGACGCTGAAGGGCTGGGTCCCTCTGTAGCGAGGCGGGCACGGCAGGCAGTGGAAGCCAGGGTTGGTGTTGACGCAGCGGTGGGTTTTCCCCACGGTGAAGCAGACGTCTGTGACGACGGCGCACTGCGGGACAAGCGGGCGTGAGCCCCGACCCCGGCTCTGCGGGCACCCCTTCCCCAGGGCGGATACCCACCTCGTCCAGGTCCTCACAGTGCGTGCCGTTGCCCAGGAAGCCCACGGGGCAGGCGCCGCAGGACCAGGAGCCGTCGGGAAAGCTGCTGCACTCGGCTCCGGGGAAGCACGGGTTGGACAAGCAGCCGTCTGCGCGGGAGGACACGGAGCGGGGTCAGCTGGGGCGGGCGCACCCACCTCGCCTGCGCCGGGGGAGGCGTCTGTCCAACCCCGGGGTTCAGTCAGGGGAAACTGAGTCACTTAGGGATATGCTGGCAATGGGCTTGCCCCCAAAATTACCTTCTCCCAGAATTTATCCTTAAATGGTAAAAAGACGCTACAGGTGCATGGGCACAGGGGTGACTAATGGGTGATCGCGGTTACACAGAACGTTCCAGAAAACCGTGGAGGAACACAGGTGGTACATGTAGTTATCTTCACGAGCATAGAACTAATCTCTTGTCTGTATTTTCTACTTTCCTACTTTTTATATTATGTTTTCTCTTTTTCTGTTTTTACCCAGAATGAAAACGCAGCGGCCCCTTCAGAGGCCGCCCGGCTGAGCGCCGGGCCACAGGGACGCAGGCGGGTCGGTGCGCGCACCCACCTACAGGACAGCTTCGCTTGTTGCACATCTGGCGCTCCTGGACGTCCCCCACGCAGTCCTTGCCCCCGTGCTGGGGCTCGGGGCTGTTACAGCCGCGCGTCCGCTCCCGGATCCCTCCGGCACAGGTGACCGTGCAGGCTGACCACGGGGACCAGGGGCTCCACCGGCCGTCAACTGGGGGAGAGAGCACAGAGGGTCAGCGCGGAGCCTGACCTACACGGGGGCTCCCACGGTAAGAGCCGGGACAGAGCGGGGTCTCCATACGCGGCAGGGACGCTAGGAAGAGCGTCCTTCCCTGACCCTGAGCTCGGGGGTCACGTGGACGACAGGCTTCAGCTGGCTTTGTTTTCCCCTCCGGGGGCAGAGGTCGCACAGACAGGTGTCTAGAGGCGGGGAACTGCCCGCACAGGTGCACCCGCCAGGGGAGAGCGCCCGCGTCTGAAACGTCCCGTGAAGCTCGAGTTCCTGTCATTGGACAGCGTGGCTTGAGAGGGTCGCCCCACACTCTCCTTTTCCCCGGCCGTCTCTGCGCTTCAGGAGCGGGGCTTCCGGAGCAGGTCCCGGCGCCCCGGGTCCCGAGTCCAGCTGGCCGCAGGCTGCGGACGGTCTCTCCCGAGGCCCGCCCCCCGTTCCGTGCTGTCGACATGTCCTCCAGGAAAGGGCACACCGTAACTTTTCCCAGAGTTCAGGCTGCTTTGTCCCTTATTTGTGGATCAGCAGGGATTTAACTGAGCTGGTTCACCATCGGGATTTACGCCCAGGCTAGCCCTCAGCAAGGAGCCAGCCAGGGGACGGCAGGTCCCCACGGCTCAGTCCTGCCCCGGGCCCGGCCCTGCGGGAGCGGGGGGTGTGGGCCTGGCCCGGCTGTCTGCGGGTGCCGCCCCCCTGCCTTCACCCCACTCACTGGGACAGGGGATGCCCTGGCAGCCTCTGGTCTCCCGGCCGCTCCCCTTGCAGTTCTTGCCCCCCAGCTGGGGGACCGGCGAGTTGCAGAGCCGGATGCGTGTGATGTTGCCCACGCCGCAGGTCACGGAGCAGGAAGACCACGGCGACCAGTGACTCCAGCCCCCGTCCTGCCGGACTAGCACACAGAGGGACACCGGATATCAGAGGCCCGGCCGCCCAGGCTTCTGCTCGCGCGCGAGCTGGAGAGCCCGTCCCCGAAGTGCCGACCCCGCCTTGCGGACGCGGAGGGGCCTCCAACACTCACTGCGGTGGTCGCACTTGCCCAGGCTGCACGCCCGCGTCTGGATGGACGGCCCCGAGCAGGTGTTGCTGGTGACGTCACAGGACCGCCCTCTCTGCTGGGTGCCCGACCCGCAGGTGGCCGAGCACTGGGTCCACTCCGCCCACGGGGACCAGCCCTCCTCGCTGTCCAGCGCTGGTGGGAAACACGAGAACCTGTCAGACCTCTGTCCCCCTCTCCCCACCAGCCATGGGACCGACCAGCTGAGACGGGGCTCAGGAGGCAGAACCCGTGCACTCGGGAGAGCCAGTCTGCACCCTCCCACGAGCAGGCCACCAGTGGGTGAACGCCTGTGTTACCCCACGCCCACACCTGGGTCAGGGCTCAGGGCTGCTCTCCCCGGCGGGACAGAGGGCACATGGGGACGCCCGAGGGAGTGTGACAGAAGCCAAGGGTCTGCTGTCTGCACACCACGCTGCTGTGATCGCCCGTGCCAGGGAAGGGGTCTGTGGGTTTCTCGGGACGGCACATGAGAGTCCGGAATCACGTCGACACAGGCTTTGTTGGCCTTACTGAGACTTAATTTCCTTCCATTTCAACCTCTACTGAGTTACATATGGTGATGAAATTTTTCCACTTTTGGTTCAAGTTATAGGTCACCAATTTAGTGCCAAGTAATTTAAATCGGGATAAGTTAAATAAAAAGGCAATTTCCTGCAAAGAAATCTTCAGAGTGAATTATATCCCGTAAGTAAAAGAAGACAGTAACTAAATTCGGGAGAGCTTCCTGGCGAGCAGAAAAGACACCATTTCCCCGCCGTGGTGCCCAGGTCCGGGCTCCCGCCGCTGTGCGGTGGGGACCGCTCCCGGCTCAGGCCTCGAGCCCGGCGTGACGCGCATAGAACTCGTCAGCTGCACCACACGCCCTCACAGACCCCGTCTCGTCTGCTTTAACCGTGAACCGCCCCGTCCAGTGGGGAGCACTCCCCGTATTTTACAGACCCCGGGTCCGAGACACACAAACTGTGGGCTTCGGCGGAAACCACAGACTGGAAGAGCCTGAGCTCACCCCCAGGGCCACCCTCCGGCCGCGGCCCGAGGGCCTGCGAGAAGGGAAGGGGCGGGAGGGCACAGTCTGCCAGCAGGTCCCCAGCCGTGTGACCTGGGCCTCGGGCCCCAGAACAGGCGGGAGGATGGGAACACGCGAGAGACGAACACGGCCGTGTTAGAGCCAGGTCCCGGCACCCCCCTCGTGGCCGCGCTCGCCTGGGAAGGAGGGAAGGAGAGGCCCGCGGGAGGGAAGGGAGGAGCCTCGACAGGGCCGGGCAGCAGGGGAGGAGGGCAGGAGCCGAGCCGGGATGCGTGAGCGGAAGCCCAGACGGGCACCTGCTGTGATGCCGCCCCAGGGGAAGCCGCGTGGTGATTCCTGGGCGGACCCGAGCTTCCCTCGGACGTCGGTTCCCGGGAGCCCGGCGAGGCCAAGGGCAGGAGGCAGCCTCGGGGAGCCGACCTCAGACTCGCTCGGGGGGACCCTGAGCGAGAGCAGTGGTGTCGTCCTGGGCTCACACCGCACGGGGGCCTGGGGGTGCAAGTGCGCGGTGCCCTCCGGCCCCCCCACACGTGTCGGGAGGAGTGTGTCACCGGGGCCACCCTCTGCTGAGCCTCAGTCCCCGTGTCCCTACTCTGCTGGGCGTGGTTACAGGCTGTCGGCGCCAGGTCACGGTGGGCACTGACCGAGGGCCAACGCTCAGCACTCGGTCCCCACTCGAGGCCCCCACGCCTGGCTGCCTCCCCGCCAGGTGACAGGGCAAGACCCTGGACTCCGAGGTTGTGGGCGTGGACTGCCCCAGGGTGAAGCGACCCAGTGCCCGCCCCTCCATCCCACTAAGCGCCTCCACCGCCTCCAGGTGGGCGGGAAGCTGATGGCCAGGCAGGAGCCAGACCCTGGACCTCGCCCCGCGCTCCTCCCACACTTACAGTGGAAGCAGGAAGGGCAGCACTCTCCCTCCACAAAGGACGGGTTGGCACAGGTCGCCGGCGGGCAGGTAATTTGGTGACAAACGGTTTTAAATTTCTGCAAGCAGAGAAAAGCGTCTGTGTGACCCTTGTCTCCAAGAACAGGCGACAGATCGAGGGCGGGACCTCACCTTGCTGGCGAATCGGTGCACTGTCCTGCCTGCCCCGCGCACGGGCGTCCCCGGGCCTCACCTGGCAGGTGCACCGTCCTGCCTGCCCCGCGCACGGGCGTCCCCGGGCCTCACCTGGCAGGTGCACCGTCCTGCCTGCCCCGCGCACGGGCGTCCCCGGGCCTCACCTGGCAGGTGCACTTGGTGCAGCTGTCCACCACCCAGGTCTCATTCTCCGCGAAGAATCGGCCGTCCTGCCAGCAGGCGGACATGTTCCTGGTCTTGGGCGGGCCGCCGATGAGCTCCCAGAGGACCTGGTTGTCGCTGGACTGGAAGATGGAGGGGAACGTTTACATGTGGACGGAAACCAGGCCCTCAGGATCACAGACGGGAGAGGACAATCCTCCCTCACGGAAGGGCGCATGCAGGCTGGGCAGGCACCGCCACTGTGCGGCCGGCTCTGCGGGAGGAGAGTCGGGTCTATGTGAGACCTCATCACTCAGAGCCACGTCACAGCGGTCCCAGCGGGCGGCCGCCCGCCGGTCACCCTCCAGGGGTGTTCTGATCATGCGGCTGTGTCCCACAGCCTCCGTCCGCCCGCCTCCGAATCCTAACTCTTCCTCCTGCAAACGGTGGGCACATGGCGGGACCTGCGACCAGTCCTCCCACACCTGTCCTGCTCAGGCTCGGGGACGCGAGCGTCCCCTGGACGAGAGCCCTCCTGGAGGACGTGGAGCCACCGGTATTTGTCACTCAGAGTCCTCTGCCCGCCCACTTGCCCTGTGCTTGGGCCAAACGCCCCGTCAGTGCGGCAGAGGGGACTTCCAGGTGGGACCGCGCCTGTGCGCCAGGAGGCGGCCACCGGGCACCCACCACTCTCCGCAGGTTCTCGTGCAGCTGGTTCACGATGACGTGCAGCCCCGACAGCTCGGTGATCATGGTGCCCAGCTCCTCGCACGAGCGTTCGCATACTTCCGGCCTCCTGTGCGCACCCGGGCCCGCGTACTCCGTGGGCACCTGAGGGCTCAGGTGCAGTGTCTCCGTGTTCTCGCTGATGGCGTTGGCTTCAGCTGCGGGAAGCACAGGGGCGCGGTGAGCGAGGCCTGGCCGCAGGGCAGCGGTCCATGGAGGAGGCCGGCCACACAGAGGTGGGCTCTCAGACGGACCGAA
Source organism: Paguma larvata (assembly GCA_030068075.1). NCBI lineage: Eukaryota > Metazoa > Chordata > Mammalia > Carnivora > Viverridae > Paguma > Paguma larvata. Next base: position 147,578,976 of record CM057829.1, read on the forward strand.
ACAGAACGCTGGGGCTGGGGCTCCACAGCCACGTGGGACTCAGGCAGAGAAGAGGCGACCACCTCCTTCCCTGACGGCCGTCCCTCTGTCCCCCCGAGGCTGCTCCCCCGCACGTGTCCGCGCTCCCCCGGCTCCTCGCTCACCCTGGCTTCTAACACCCTTTGTTTTGGCCACTTGTTCCGCATCGGAGTGGATGCAGCGGTCGGTTCGCAGGCCAGAACCTACCTGCCTCCCCCTCACTCCCGCGGCCTCTGGAGGGAAGGGCAGACGGCCTCAGAAGCACGACCTTGGGGTCTCCCTCTCGCTGCCCTCGAAACCGCACGAGGGGGCCCTCGCATGGGACATACAAGGCTAGGACACAAACTGGAAACTACGTGGACCAGTCCAGAGCCGGGCGTCGTCCTCCGAGGGAGCCGGGCCAGCCTGGCTGTGTCCCCGGCCTGCCAGCCACTGACACGGGGTCGCAGTGTCCTGTTTCTGTCAGTGTCTCACTACGGACTTACACCTGGTGGACGCTACCTGTCTGTCGGGACTCCCACCGCTGGGGGTTTACAACTTGGCCGTGAACCCTTGCCGCAATCGCTCCGACCTCGGGAGCACACGAGGGCACAGACCACAGGGACATAAACGTGTCAGTCACTGCGCAGAGGTATCGGGTCGAAAACAGTCCTGTGCCCACAGACGTGCCCCGAGGCCCGCCACCGCCTGGTTTCAGACAGACCCCAGAGCAGGACAGGACACCGCACAGTCATGGCATCCCCTCAACCGGGGTGCCAGGGGGCAGAGCTGGGACCGGGACTGGGGTGCCCTTCTCCCCCATCAAGGGTGAAATGTGCCCCCCGCCTGCAGAGCAGACCACCCGGCATGACGCTCAGTTTTCATGGAAACACAAGCACGGCCCGCCCGCCAGGGCCCCCGAGAGCCGTTCTCCACCTCGTCCGTGTGGTGAGCCTTCCGAACCGGCTAGTGTCAGGTGCCTGGTGACTATCTTAGACTTTCCTGAAACTTTTGCTTTTTAATGACCACTTCGTCCTCCAAAAAGACAGCGGCTAAAATCACAGGGGCCGATAGTTTGCACGTTAGCCGGTCTGCAAACACGGGATGAGGTCTGAGCCTCAGCGGCGGTGACAACCCAGGGGCTGGCGACGGGGTTGGGAGCCGCCGCACACCTCCCTTCGCCCCACGGTCAGGCCGAAACCCGCTCTTCTAACCCGCACCTCCCCCGAGCTTCAACTGAGCGAGCAGGGAAGATGGGCAGGCGGACGGCTGGACAGCCTCCCCCCGTGGGGGCCCCCCGGCCGCCGGCCGAGCGCAGGCTGAGGAGCAGAGCGGGCATCCCCGTGCCTACAATGGGGTGGGGGATGGCTCCCAGCTCCGGGGGGTGCGGGCCCCAGAGCTGTACCTGTGCGTCACAGAGATCGCATCATACATATTCCTGACGTGCTGGTCGTAAGAGGATTTATCTTTGTCATAATTTACGGTTGACACGAGGAAGCACCTCGGTTCAAATAAATCACAACGTGAACCATATTGGGAGACTCAGCCCAGGGGTGCCCGCAGGTGGGCCCACAGGTGGTCACACAGGTGGTCACACAGGTGGGCCCGCAGGTGGGCCTGCAGGTGGTCACACAGGTGGTCACACAGGTGGTCACACCCGGCAGCGGCGGGACCCCAAACCGTCAGCTTCTTTACGGTAAAACGAACAAGCCCGGCTCCCAGGTGTTTGAAGAGTCAGTGACATCCTGAGTTTAAGAGCCTAGCGGAGTGAACTTTATAAATTTAACGCTCGAGAAAACGTAGGCAAATTGTGGCTGGAGGCAAATTCGCACTGGGATCGGCAGGCGGCGTGGGGCTGTCGGTCAGCGGCTCGGGCAGCAAAGACGCTTTCGGAGCAGGGCCGCGTGAGGAGGGAAGAACACCCCCTCGACGTAGCTGGACAAACGCCCACGGAGGCGGTCTTCACCCACTACCGCACAGGGAGTGTGTGTCGTCTGCTGAAACGCAGGGACTGGGCCTTCGGCTTGTGAAATCGATTATTCTGTAGTCTCGACCTTTATTCAAAATCACTCCTTCAAGTACTTTATCGTGCTCACATGTCACCACGTCTAAGTTGACCAGCTAACTCCTTCAAAGGCGGTAATGGCACTTTATTACGGTATTTTTCCTTAAATCCCCCCCAACCCCCCACAGGCACACACATGCACACAGGCACACAAACACATGTACAGACACACTCACACATGTACCGATACATCACACATGCACGTACAAAGATACACACGGGCACACACATGCAAATGCATGTTCTCACGCATGGTCATACATGATACACACATGTATGCACACAACGACACAGTGCACAACCACGTACACGCAGGCCCAGACACACGTGCACACATGTAGACACACTCGCACGCATACACAGATGCATGCACACCTGCACACACGTGTACAGATACATCACACATGCACATACACTGATACACGCATGCGCACAGAGGCACAATGCACACATGCGTGCACACAGGCACACGGATGTACCGACACACACTCACACGCATGCACATACACACTCCCATCATAGTAGAAATCCATCTAAGACAAGAAATGAAAAATGATACACGTTGTTGAAACACACCTACCTCCCTGACTCTGCTGACACCCTTTCTTGCTTAGAACATCTTCCGCCGAGTTTTCAAACACTAAGTACACGTTCTGCAGCAAGCCCTGGAGTGCACGTGAGGGAAGAGAGCAACGGATGAACATCAAACGTTTGTCACCAAGCTAAGTGACAAGTAAAAGCCTGAGCTGTAGCCTTAAAAGAGCCAGAATGTCTATTCCTCTGCTTCTACATGCAGCAGGCTGGAACTCCCTCCATCGTGGGTCAGCCTGCCGTCTGGCTGGCGGGCTCAGAGGGGCACACGGTCCAGTCCCAGACGTGGACAGTCGGTCTCCAAGGTGAGCGTGGCCTCTGCACCGTGAGCGCCGGCGGCTCACACGGCAGGGCCACGGGAGCTTCCTGACGGCCACCGGAGGTCAGTTTGACAACTGGGTAAGGATGCTCCCCTTGTACTCGAATAACTGACTTTAACACCATTTATTTCCCACGAAGACACCTGGAGATGTACCAACACTGCTTCTAAACCGGTGTGGATTTAGAACGATCTTCTCCCAAAGACTATTCTAACATGAACACATTTTAAGATGAACATGGAATTATTCCTCATAAATCAGCAGCCCTTTTCCTAAAAAGCATGACTGTTAACCGGCTCTGCTAGCTGCTTGCTGCTCGCTGCTAACCAGGGGGTCTAGAGGTCACCAGAACATTCCAAGGGGGTTGACTCCTTGGCCATCGAATCCGTCTTCGGTCGGGAAAATAATGCTGTTTGCCCAGGTGAGAAGCACACCTGGACCACGTACTCTGCTTATTTGTGGTTTAGAAAGGTGTGTGTGCACTGTGTGTGCATGTGGTCCATGTGGGTGTGCACACGTGCACATGTACGGTATGTGTGCACACATATGTGTGACTGGGTGTGCGGGTGTGTGCACATTGTGTGTGCACATGTGACATCTGTGTGTGTATGTGTGTGCATGTGTGTGGTGTTGCCCATGTGTCCGTGTGCACACAATGCGCACGTGTGCAGTATTTGTGTGCACATGTGTGTGGGTGTGTGCACATCTGTGTGTGCATGTGCACACGTGACGTTCGTGTGTGCTCTGTATGTGCACATGTGTGTGGTATTGTCCGTGTGGGTGTGTGCACATGTGCACGTGTACAGTACTTTTGCACACATGTCTGTGGCCGGGTGTGTGAGTGCGCACATGTGTGTGCACGCTGGTGTGTGTGCCCACACGCGTGTGTATGTACACATCCGTGTCCCCGCACATGGTGGGAGTCCATGTATGTCGGCTGGTGTGTCTCTCAGGCCCGACCTATTCCAACACGGGCATCACGTTACGAGACGCCCTCGACGGTCAGCCCCCGGCACAGCCTCTGCCCGCGCCTCGTGCGTCGTCAGCGACCCTGCCGTACGTACCCTAAAGTGATTGTCCCGAGAGGAGCCCTTGGCCACATACATCCTGCTCTTCTCCGTGCGCAGCTGCTCATAGAAAGGCTCGTCCAGCGTGAAGCTGTCGATCAGGTCGCAGCCCACGTACAAGCTGTAGGTCTCCCCTGTCACCTGCACGGTGACGTTCTTCCACTGGGAGTCGGCCAGGCCCACGTCCTCCAGGGAGATGACGTGCTGAGCGCCATCTATCCAGTAGGTGAGGTCCAGCGTGTCCGCGGGGCCGTTGGACACGATCTCGAATTGCCTCTGGGAGGCCCCGGGGCCCTCCAGGGCCAGGAGCGTGCCCCGGGACTTGGGGTCCTGCTTCAGGCTGGCCGTGAGGAAGAAGCCCTCTCTCTGCCGCACGATCTTGGCGATCTTGCTGAGGTAGTCTGCGCCCACCGGCGGGATGTAGTCGAAGCGGACGAAGCGGTACGCCGGCACGCTGGGGTCAGGCCCCCGGAACTGCTTGGCCCCGATGGTCTTCCGGTTTATGTTGCTGATGCTGAAAAGGTTGAAGGCGGTGTCCTCGTCCTGGTCACCGGCTGCCGTGGGGACAGAGCAGGGAGGTTACTGCAAGCGCGAACCCGGACGGGCGACTCTGCACACAGGGCAGCAAACCGTGATTCCAGGAGCAAGAGACTTAGCGAGGCCTCGGTGTCCCCTTCCCGCTGGGGCGCTGATGGCAGCTTTCGTGGAAGGCCATTACCCTCACTCCCTGGGCTGCTACCCAAAGCGGGGCCCCGAGCCGGCAGCCGCTCCACAGCCCTCCTGCCATCCTGCACCGTTCCGGAGCGAGCGCCAGAAGGTAGACCGAGCGCCTTGTCTGGCTCGGCCGGCACCCTCCGCAGCCAGACCTTCTCAAGGTGGGCGGCGTGCCCTGAGCTGGGCTCTGGCGCACCTTCCGGAACCTGTCCCACACCGGGCTCTCTCCTGCTCTCCCGCCCAGATCTGAGGCGAAGGCGCAGCCCTGTCTCTACCATCTGATTGCCCAGAAAAAAATTCCTGCAAAAGAAATGGGTCTTTGTCTTTGCTACCCTGCTTTTTTTTAGAGACCATCTGACTCACACAAGTCACACTGGTGTCTCTGGTTTCCACAGCCCCACCGAACGCTGCAGAGAAGGTTCGGAGACAGCGGGGAGTCTCGGGTCTGCAGATACAGGGTTTTCAGTCACCATCGGAATGGCTGGACCACCCCAAAATGGAACAGTATGCATAACTCAAAACAATTCACGGACAGGAGGCTTTTCATCTCCTGACGGCAAGTCAGAGCAGGACGTTCAGAGCTGTTGACAGAAGTGTGTCTCCCGCACCCGAACAGAGCCACTTGGCAATATGTCAAAACTCCTTAAAATCATTAAAATCTTTGACTCAACAACTTTCCTTTCGGAACCCGCTCTGAGGGTGTACTCTCGAACACCCCGAGAGGTCTATTCACCCCCGATTCCCGCGGCATGGCTGATGCCGATGACTTGGAGCGAGGCCGCGCTGGAGGCTGCCCCGAGCGGCAGGGTCCGCCCCGTGCCGGAGGACCGTTCGGTCATTAAAGCCATGTTGGATGGGAATAAACACACGGAAAACACTGGTGGCGTATTCTCGAGCAGGAAAAAAGCAGGAAGAGGAGACGCTATAAATCGCCAAGCCCTTCCAGAGTTAGAAATTCAGCACGTAAAAATAAAAATGCTGACTGCATGGCTGGTGTTTTGTCTCTAGATGGAAGTGTTTTTCTCTAACTCCTAGATTTTCCAAAAGAAGTAATTCCCTATTGGAGCCCCTGGGGGACTCAGTCAGTCGAGCACCTGACTTGATTTTGGTTCAGTTCACGATCTCGTGGTTTGTGAGATCGAGCACCACATAGGGCTCTGGGCTGCCGGTGCAGAACCTGCTTGGGACTCTCTCTCTCCCTCGAAACCTGCGCCTCCCCCCACTCATACGCATGCACTCTCTCTAAATAAAAAATAAACTTAAAAAAGATTTGAAAATAAGAAATAATTTCCTATTGCGTGGACTCAAAAGCAAGTAAATATTTATTTAAAAGGAAGTCCCGAATATTCTAACCTGGCAGGAACCGCGGCCACAGCCTCACCTGCAGGGGTGCGAGTGGCCCCGACAAGCGGGGCCACGGTCCACACTCACCTCGAGCGCCGGACGTGGCCCAGAGGGCAGCCAGGACCAGATTCCAGAGCATCCTGCCTTCGGCGTGGAACCCTGCGGACAAGCCAGGCCCTGGTTACGCAGGCTCACACCTTCCGACTCGAGCCGCTATTCACGGGACGGCTCGCGTTATCTAACCTCGCGACAACCCGGGAGGCGAATACTGTTGTCGTCGTCCCCATCCTGTGGACGGGTAAGTGAAGGTCCAGGAAAGCTCAGTGCCGGCCCCGAGCAAGGCCGCCGACAGACTGGGGCTGGGACTGAGATCCAGGAAGTGTGAACTGAGAAAAACACCAGCACCATCGAGGGGATAATCTCTGAAGGGACCGCCGAGTAAGTGGCCAAGAAGGAAGAAGCTGGGCCCAATGTTAGGAGCGTAAGCCTTGACGGAACGCGGGAGAAATACACTGAGCTCGGCGTCTCCTGACCGCAGAAGCACATAGCATTCTACTTAGCAAGCGCTTTCGCTCGGCCCTTCTCCTTTCTTGCAGGCCTGTTTTTCCATTCTTGAGGATTTTCAGTTGGCATGGTTCAGGCCAGCAGACGCCGGGCCGGGAGTCAGGAGACCTGGACGGAAGCCCGCTCCGCCATTAACCCCTGCCCTGCCTCGGTGCTCCCCAGCCAGCACCTCGCAGGGCCTCGTAGGGCACGGAGGCCCCTCCCGGCGGTGGGTGCATCCCACTCTGAATCCAAGCCAAACCGAGACCCCGACCCTCCCCGAAGACGATGGCAGAGCTCGCTAGCGTCTCGGGGTTGCAGACAGCCTGAGGAGTGTTCCCCCACAGAAGCATCTGGTAAACAGGCAACGGTCATCTTCCAGGGCTGGAGGAATGTTCCCCAGAAGAGGCCGCTCTGCAGGCCCCTGGGCCCCTCCAGAGTCTGGGCCCCCGCCACACGACCTCTCCACAGATAGTCCCGGCACCTGCTTGCTCTCACGTGGCCCCTTACAGCGGTCGGCCCAGGAAGCAAGCCCCGGGCTGACCGGCTCCGAGACGCGGGGCCCAACCTCCCTGCCTCAGTTTCCTCACCTGCAGAATGGAGAAGAGCCGCTTAAAGCCTGTGCCGGACAGGATCGCTGTGAGAAATGAGTTCAGGGAGTTAATACTGTGAGGCTCACGTGGCTCGGACGGTGCACAGATTTGCGCTGACCACGCTGCGCGGCCGTCCCCCTGGACCGCTTCTCCTGTGGCTTTCCAGCACGGTAGGTGCCCAGCGGACTACTACTCGCGTGAACACTGCGGCGCCCAGAGTCGCGCCTGGTGCACAGTGAGCACCGCGTACGTGGTTTAGGAGGAGACGGGGCCAGCACGTCTGGAACGCTCCCCTGCGTCCCCTCGACCAGATGCGTGCCGTCTGTCCCCGCAGACAGAGGCGACAGCTGGCTCTGGAAAACCAGCCTCCATCCAAAATGTGCTTTTTCGAGTTCCGGAGGCCCGGCTCCCTGGGTGTCAGCCCAAACAGTCAGCTGAACTCTGTTCTGACAAAACCAAACCGTCTGCGCCCTGAAAGCGGAGGGCCACCAAGGACCCACGCCGTGCCATCGGGCACACGAGGGAGAGGGACCCGCGGTGTCCGCGGGATCGTGACCGCAGCAAGGGGCACAGCAGGACCAGGAATCGGCGTTCCGTGTCCACGGCTGGTTCACGGCTGCACCCAGTCCGTGTCACGTCCTGGGACACGCAGTCGGGCACATGGACACGCACTCACGGTGTGTGTCTATGGCTCCGTTTTCTCCAAAGACTTTCTGCAGCAGAACGTGGTTAGAACTCATACAGATGTGTAAAAACCTGTTTACGCGAGCGGCCGAAGCAGTGGTGACCACCGAGAGGCCGCAGTCCCTCCCTCCGAGGGCTCAATTACACAGAAGCCCCCTGCCCCCGTGGCTCTGGGGCCGCGGGCCTCCTCTCGTACTGACGGCCCCCCCTTGGGGCCACAGCCAGGCGGGGTCCCCAGGCTCCTCGCAGACCCGCCCTGTGCACTGGTCCTTCCTGAGGCTCCAGCACACTTTCTGACGGTTAGTGACACTTAGAACTGGAGTGTGTGGGAGCTCTCTGGAGATTAGTTTCACTTCTTCAGGACTTTTCTCTGGCGCCCTCCTCAGGGTCCCCCATCAGTGACAAACGTGGCTGAAGACACAGACGTGTGCCCAGCTCACGGGCAGGTACACTCGAGGAAGTCACGAGGAAGTGGGACGGGACCCTGCCGAGGAAGCTAGCGGCACGGCCACCGTGGACGAGAAGCCTCCGAGGGGTCTCACTTGCGTCCCCTCCTCCGCAAGTATGAAGAGGGGTTAACAGTCAAGCCCCCACTTTACGGCCCAGATCTGTTTGCCACTTTTCCTTCTCCCTCCTTAGAAATCAAAACAGCCTTTTCTGAAAATTAAATAGAATGCAATGACTTTTTAATAATTTTCATAAGGTAAATGTCGTATAAGGTTCTCACCTGGGACGTCGAACGGCTGTGGCGAGGGCTGACCGGGGACCGGGGACGCAGCCCGGAGGACCAGGTCCGCGGCGAGCCGAGCAGCGGGGTCAGCACCGCACTGGCCGCCGGGCAGCAAGCTCCCCTTTATGTGCTCCGGTCTCCTGGGTGGTGCTGTCAGTCAGCCCCGGGGGGAGCGCGCTCAATTCAGCCTGCGAAGGAGTGACCTAATCCCCGCCGAGCTCGCATTCGCTCTGAGCACCTGGCACACGGGTGCCGGGGCCGCCCCGCTCCCGCCGGCCCCTCCAGCAGGGGGACGGCAGAGGAGGAGCCACGGAAGAGGGGAAGGCAGGCACTCGCTTTTCCTGTCTTCTCTCAGGAAATAAAATGCTATAAATACAACCAGCGAGATTGGCTGGAACTCCCTTCTTTTGCTTCAGAGAAAGAATGCGAGTCCCAGGCTTTAGGCGAGTTTCGCATCAGCCAGGCTGGGAAGGTCTTTCCAGACCAGACGAATCACGGTCGATAAGCCGCAAAGCGTACACCGGCGGAGCGATGTGCTGATGAAGTCGTTCTGCGGCCAAATTAATTTATCATGTGCAGAATAAATATTTAATCTGAAAGGAAGTCGGAAAAAGTTACCTTCTGCAGTTGGATGACTGAGAAATAGGACAGGGAGGGTCCGCACCTACAGCGTGTGCTGCCCAGACCCCATGGAGCCCTCCCCCGCAGGGACCCCAGGCCAGGGCCATGTCCATCTGGGACTCCATCCCCAGTGGCACAGACGACCCATCGTCAGCTTCCGTGGGCTCAACTAACGGAACAGCCTGCGGAATAAAGACTTGGGGATCGTAAGAGCGGTAGCGGTCGGACACCCTGCGCTCCCCAGAGCTCAACGTCTCCTGGGTCAGTGTGAACAGTGGCCAGAGGGAGGAGGAGGCGGACAGAGGGAGGAGGTGGACAGAGGGAAGAGGCAGTCAAAGGGAGGAGACAGGCAGAGGGAGGAGGAGGTGAACAGAGGGAGGAGGCAGTCAGAGGGAGGAGGCAGTCAGAGGGAGGAGGTGGACAGAGGGAGGATGTGGACAGAGGGAGGAGGTGGACAGAGGGAGGAGGTGGACAGAGGGAAGAGGCAGTCAAAGGGAGGAGGCAGGCAGAGGGAGGAGGAGGTGGACAGAGGGAGGAGGTGGACAGAGGGAGGAGGTGAAGAGAGGGAGGAGGCAGTCAGAGGGAGGAGGCAGTCAGAGGGAGGAGGCAGTCAGAGGGAGGAGGTGGACAGAGGGCGGAGGCAGTCAGAGGGAGGAGGAAGTCAAAGGGAGGAGGCAGGCAAAGTGAGGAGGAGGTGGACAGAGGGAGGAGGAGGTGGACAGAGGGAGGAGGTGGACAGAGGGAAGAGGCAGTCAAAAGGAGGAGGCAGGCAGAGGGAGGAGGAGGTGGACAGAGGGAGGAGGTGGACAGAGGGAGGAGGAGGTGGACGGAGGGAGGAGGCAGTCAGAGGGAGGAGGAGGTGGACAGAGGGAGGAGGCAGTCAGAGGGAGGAGGTGGACAGAGGGAGGAGGCAGTCAGAGGGAGGAGGTGGACAGAGGGAGGAGGCGAGGCAGCCCCCAGGGCCAGGGTGGACAGCGGACGGAAGCAGAGGCGTGGGGTCAGCCGCACGGGCTGCTCCTGGGCAGAGGGCGCCCGTGTTGCCTGGGTATTGCCGTGCACGGCAGCGGACAGGTCCTGTTTTTACTAAGGATGTTAAAGAGAGCACACGGAGTTCCCTCCAAGCCACCGTGGGTATGCATCAGCAGGGCAGCATCGAGAGAGGCCTGGCCTCCACCTCACCCGGGGCCCCACTCACTGGGCTCCAGAAAGTGGGGTTGGGGCCGCCGAGGGGCCGGCCGGCAGCTCGCGGCAGGCAGCACGCCGAGCTGCGGGCCAACCCCTGAGGCTTCTGCTTGGCATTCAGGGGCGGGGCAGGTGGAGGCCGGGATTGCCGTGGGAGGGGTGAGGCTTCCTGCTCACCATGCCCGTTGGTGAAAGTCTTCTTACCTGTTGCAACTCTTCGTTACCACCTGGTAGAGAGTACTCATTTCTGATGGACAAAGAATGGGTGTCTTTTTTTTAAGTTTTTCTTTTTACCATTTATTTATTTTTTTTAATTTTTTTTAATGTTTATTCATTTTTGAGACAGAGAGAGACAGAGCATGAGCGGGGGAGGGGCAGAGAGGGAGACACAGAATGTGAAGCAGGCTCAGGCTCCGAGCTGTCAGCACAGAGCCCGACGCGGGGCTTGAACTGCAAACCTAGAGATCATGACCTGAGCGAAGTCGGACGCTCAACTGACTGAGTCCCCCAGGCACCCCAAGAATGGGCATGTCTTAAGGTAACGTATCTTCCTTCGGCCGGCCAGCTGGCAGTAGAGTCATCATTTGGATAAGAGATATCCGGACTCTATGTCAATGTTACCTCGAATTCCAAAGAAGAGTGCGGGCTCCAGTTTCCCTTAAAGAATCCTCTGTGGTTTCGATCAGCACTTTCCTAGCGATTATTAATAATATTAATAATATGCGTTTCTCCTGTGTGCATTGGCTTTCTTCAGACACCTTCTCTGGAGAGATGTCTTTCCACATCCTCTGCCCGTTTGTGTTTTTTTAATTTAATTTCAAGTTAGTAACATGCAGTGTGGTCTTGGTCTCAAGAGGAGAACCCAGTGGCCCATCTCTCACGTATAACACCCACTGCTCGTCCCTAAAAGTGCCCTCCTCGATGCCCATCCCCCAGCTCGCCCATCGCTTTGCCTGTCCCTTCACACTTCATAGGACGGTTATCATTAAAGAGACACAGTAACGAGGACGTGGAGAGATGGAGACTCTCCTACAACGCCAACGGGAATGTGAGATGGTGCGGACACCGGGAAGCAGCGACTCCTCCGTAAGTAAACTCGGAATTATGAAGGCGGACAGTCGTCTGCCTGCCAGTTAGTTTATCTTACTTTCCTTACTGATTGGTCTTCTCTGTGGCCAGAAAGTGTGGATTTATACCTCACTCGACTATGTCACTTTGAATGCATTTCTTCATCTATTTGAAGAAATAGATGGCTCACTGGCTGGTGCTTGAAACACAAAACTCCGGGCTGGTTAGCATTTCGGGCAGAGAGAGGGCAAAGAAGTCAGCGAGACCACCTTCATTGCTGATGGGGAGAAACAAACTGCAGGCACCCGCGCACGCGGAGAGGGGCCCGTGGCCACGGTGGACGCGCTGCTACAGCTCCAGGGAAGAGACTCCTTCCTTGGCGTCTTCCAAACGGGATAATCAGGGAGGACTTCTAGAGGAGACGGATCAGGAGCGTGTGGGGAGTCGTCCCAGAGAGGCTCCGGCACGGGGAATGGACTGCGAGCCGGCCCGTGGCGTGCCGAGGCTGCCCCCAGAGGCGGAGGCGCTGGGGAGGTCTCCACAGGCGGTGGAGGTCAGGGGGACGTTTGGGGCAGGACGACGCTGGACTCCACGGCCCCGCTGTGCAGAGGGACGGAGGGCCAGCTTTCACAGGACGAGGAGGTCGCGTGTAGATGAAACCGCAAAGCTAAGTTGGTGGCAGGGCAGGACAGTCCAGGAATTCTTGGAACGCCTGTCGAGTCTTGGGGAAAAGCGTGTGTCTCAGGGAGGTAGAGGAACGTGGCCCGCACGTGGCAGAATCGCGCCCATGAGGAACCTGTGAGGGCGAACTTACTGGAAACGGGGTCTTTGTGGATGTAGTCATAGGAAAGGTCCTGTGGGAGCAGGGCGGGCCCTAAGGCCGATGACTAGTGTCCTTAGAGGAGAAGGGACTTTGGGACACGGAAGAGAACCGCCTAAGCACAAAGCAGAGACGAAAGCAATATGGCCACAGAAGCGGGAGGAGGCAGGAAGTGTCCCCCCTGAGGCCTCCAGAGGGTCGCGGCCCTGCCCGCCGGAGCGCACACTTCCGGCCTGCGGAGTGCCAGACACACATCTGGGTCATTTTTAAGCTTCCCAGCATACTGTGCTTCATTCACTAGGGCGACCCTAGGACCCTGCCTCCAGTTCCCTGCCACATTCCGGAACCCTCCGTTATCACAGTCGTCATTTTCCAAGTGTCAGTGAGGTCCGTGGGCCCCTGGACAGTGGATCTTCTTACGGCACATGGGTCTTGTGGCCTGTGTGTCCCAGGTGGTCGTCTGGCCTGGGCGCGCAGGAGGGGGTGTCCATCGTGGGCAGAAAAGCAGCATGACCTGGTGAGGCGCTCAAGCGTACTGAGTTCCACTGTGGGGTGGGCGCTGGCGTGAGGACACACAGGAGGGGTGACAGGGCTGCTGCCCCTCAGGAGGTTCACAGACCAGAGAGGGACACCCGACAGAGGGCGGGCCAGGCCGGGAGGAGCGCAGCGCCCAGGCCGCTCAGGAGCAGCGCATGCTCACCCCGGTGAGCAGAGGCCAGCCACCACCCCGCCACGTCCCCGGTGTGTGACCCCCGCCACAGGAGGTCCCTGGCCGGCTGCTCAAGGCTTCCTTGTGGTCGTGGCAGAGCTGAGCAGGTGCTCCCCGGTCTGCACCCCGAGGGGCTGACTCAGGACCCTGGGAATGGTCTTGTGATGGAGGGCAGTCACACGGAGCAGGGGTCAGAAGAGGAGAGTCGGGCGCTCAGCAGCGGAGCCCAGTTAGGGGGCTGGTTCTGGAACCGGCCCCAGGCCAGAGTCGCCAGCATCGAGACTGGCGAGGAGCGGGCTTTCTGAGCGGCTGCCCCGGGCTGTGACCATCCTGCGTGCCGGCTGCTCTGAGTCTGAAGACTGGAGATCACGGACGGGGGCAGATGGGCGTCCAGGCAGCTCACGATGAAGAATAAAACAAATATCCCCTGGGGCTCAGACGCCACCTCATCCAGGCGTCCTCCGTGGAAGGCAGGCGAGGGTGGGGACCCGTGTCCCGGCTGTGCCCCCGCGGGACGTGCTCAGGACCCTGGGCACCGGATTTGAGGACAGAGGTGACCCTGGTGCTGGGGGACAAGGACTGCAGGGTGGAGAGCCGTCTGGAGAAGCGTGGGGAAACAGAGTTTGTGACTTTGGGGAGAAATTGAGGATTCGTGCACAAGGGAAACAGAATCAGGTTCCTGCTCACTGCTGACAGCTGCCTGCCACACCATCCACGCAGGAGAGACACTCCAGTGTCCACTGACCGCTGGGCACCAACCCGCGAGGGAGCGGTGGTAGGGGGTCCTTGTTGGGGGGAAGGTGGTCTATGAGGTGGTGGGGTCCACACAGTGGGCTGGGTTGGGGGAGGTCCACACAAGGGGGGAGGGGTTCCACAGGTGGGGTTGGGGGGTGGTCCACGCAGTGGGAGAGGGGTCCACAGTGGGCGGGGTTTCGGGGGGTCCACGCAGTGGGGGAGGGGTTCCACAGTGGGCGGGGTTGGTCCACACAGTGGGGGAGGGGGTCCACAGAACGGACGGTGGGCCGAGTTGGGGGGTGTCCACATGGTGGGCGGGACTAGACAAAAGGCAGCTGGGCTCTGGCAGCTTGTGGCTGTTGGCCCAGTACCTGAGGGCAGAGTCTGGTGCATGTTAGATGATCAGTAAATACTTTCAGGTGAAAGAGTGAAGGAATGGTTCACGGGTGAATAAACAAAATGGCCTCTGGTGCCCCTTTCCACGCAGCAAGGTTAAGAGTGGGGGGAATATAATGGAATTGGAGAAAGCAGGTTAGCCCAGGCTGGTGGGGGGGGGGACTCCAGGCCAACCGGGGAGAGGGTCTTGGGTCCCTGCGGGAAGCCAGGGGTCAGGGGTGAAGGCTGGCAGGGGAGAACCATCCGGCCCTCCCGTGCTGGGGGGAGGGGGGCCAGGGGTGGAGGGCACCGGGCACCCCCAGGCTCTGTGACATGCCGGCCGGGTCTCCGCGACATCGCGGGGCTGGATGAGCATCGCATGAGCTGCTGGCTCATGAGTTACCACAGCTTCACGCATCTGTTTTCCCTTCGGCCCTGCCTGGGTCATGAGTGAACAGGGGGCTCCCCCGCCCCGGGCATGAGGGTTCCGGGAAGGAGGAGGAACAGAGTGTGTGATTCCTATGTGAGTGTGCCCAGCGCCGGTAGCAGGAGGAGAAAATTCCTGAATAAAAAGCTCACGTGGCGGAAGGCCCGGCGGGATGAGGTCATGGGTTATTTAAATTCTTGGCGCAAGCCAAGCTCTCCCCCAGAAATGCTAGAGGTGGGACTGGGGGTCAGGTGGACGGGCCGCTGGGCAGGCAGGCGGTGGGGCAGCCGTGGTGACCCCTTTTCCTGGAAGAGGTGACAACATGAGATGGGACGGGCAGAGAGCCCAGGTGGCAGCCCCAAGCCAGCTCTGTGACGCCGCCAAGTCCCCTTCTGGGCCTTGGCTTTCTCCCCTGTGAAACGGGCACCGTCACAGAGCGCACTGAGTCACAGAACACACCGAGCTGCTGCGGGGCCAGGCCCCGGTGGCCGGCTGCAGAAGCCCTGCCCGAAGTCTCCCCTTTGCTCTCCGGGGAACACAGCAAGCCCGGGGCATGAGCAGCCTCGCGGCAGTCCCCACACACCTCGGGCTGCTCGGGAAGCAGGGACATGACTTTGGCTTCGGTTCAGAGAGCAGGGCGGGCGGCAGCAACCTGCAAGAAGCTGAGTCGGGAGGCGGTGACGCGGGCAGGGGAGGAGGCCGCTGGTCTCCCGCCGTCTGGGTGTGAGCGCGTGGCGGAGGCTGCTTGCTCTCCAACTGCGCGGTGGCCGTGGGGACCACGAGGACCTTGAGGTCCCCACGGGGTGCCCAGGGAGCGAGGGAGGGGCCCTGCTGGAGCTCCGGGTGCCAACGCCTGCCGGCCTTTTCCTGGCCTCCGTGCCCACGCTTTGGGCAAGCGGCTTTGGCCTTGCCAGCCGCCGGCCGCACGGCTTCAGTCCCTCCCATCCCCCGCTGCTCAAATGTGCACCGTACGAACCCCGTGTCCACAAAGCAGCCCTGACACACTCACCATCCCCACCCCCACCTTCCGCGGCTGAGCGAGCGTCTGTGAGGACGTGGCTTCTCGAGCGAAGACCCCTGAGTCACCGGATGGTTCTCTCTCCTGGGAACCCCCTGATCTGCCCCGTGTGCAGGCTCTGAGGCGGCCCCGCACCGCCTCCCGCCGCCGTGCCCCAGCCCCAGCCGCCAGCTGCCCCTCGTACTTGCCACAACAAGACAGCCGTTGCGACAGCAGGCACCGAGGCGGGCTGCTGCGCCCCAGAAGTCCCCCCAGGACTTCTGCACGCACGAGCCTCCAGGGGAGCCAAGGCGAGTGCCTTCTCATGGGGAAGCCAGAAGCCTCTGCACCAGACTGCTCGGCAGACATTAAATACCTGTTACCTGCCTGCCGCCGCAGGGGCGTCCTGTCACTGCGCCCTCCTGCCCTCTCCCCGGGTGAATGACATGAATGACACCGGCTGTGCCCTGCTAACGCCCCCAGTGACCACCATCCTCTAGAGAATAAACCCGCCCCCAGTGTCTTCCGTGGTCAACCCTTCCCACTCCCGTCTCCTTCGGGCTTCCTCCTCCCCGGCCCCCTCCCCTTTCTGTGTCTCAAATGCTGTTCCCTCTGCCTGAAACATTTTCTTGTCAGCTGCTCAGATGACGGGGTCTTTCTTCAAACAGTTATTCAGGTCCCAGGTCCAAAGTCTCCTCCAGGAGTAGCCAACCCAAGACCCTTCCCCTCCAAACCAGCCAACTCAAGACCCCCCCACCCACCCCAACCAACCCAAGTCCCTTCCACCCACCCCAACCAACCCAAAACCCTCCCCACCCACCCCAGCCAACCCAAGACCCTCCCCCTCCATCCCTGCCAACCCAAGACCCTCCCCCATCCCTGCCAACCCAAGACCCCCCACCCATCACAGCCAACCCAAGACGCTCCCCTTATCCCTGCCAACCCAAGACACTGCCCCCACCCATCACAGCCAACCCAAGACCCTCCCCTTATCCCTGCCAACCCAAGACACTCCCCTCACCCATCACAGCCAACCCAAGACCCTCCCCCCATCCCTCCCACTCGGCACTGGCCTCCACTGCTCCGCACAGCAAATCACCACCTCGCCTACTGCCCGTTGCTCGATGGCATGCCTCACCTCTCACCAGACTCTGCTCTGCACTAGAACAGAAGGCCCCAGAAAGTGAGGGCTCGTCTGCCTCACCACTGCTGGGCCCAATCTGGTGGAAGCGCTCGGAGTGAGTAGTGACCAGATTAATGAGTGAACAAGTGTCTGTGAGGAAGTCCCTGCTCTCAGCCGTGCGTGTGGGACACGGTTAGCAGGGGAGGATGGAGAGTCATGGACTTGTTTCATCCAGAATCCAATTTGTCCTTGAGACGTGCAATCAGAGAACGCCTCATTGCCCGGCGGAAATTCATTAATTAACATCTTTGTTGGTTTGCTAAGTCTGTCGGTATAAAAGTAATAAACACCATATGCCGGAAACCACACTAGACGCTGAGTGGATTCACTGTAGTGTGAGCCTGAGCATCAAGAGGGGCGAGGGCTTCCAGAGGCCGACTTCTCACCGAGCTCACTAACCTGCCTGGGGGCCTCAGGGAGTCTGCCAGTGTAGCTGCCGCCACCCGGATGCGGGGAGAGTCCGGAGCATCAGCTTCTCATGCTGGCGTCGGTGGAAGCCCTCCGTCCATGTCACTTTCTCAGCGGGACATCCGCACACACAGGACAGTTACATAGAGACAGACGGGGGTCGGAGGCCCTGTGTGCAGGGGGAGCAGGGGAGGGAACCAGCGGCTGTGTTCAGAAGACAGAGCCCCAGTGGAGGGGCATGTGGGTGGCCCGGGAGGATCCGGTTCCCAACAGCCGCCCACTGGAGCCTCCTGGGAGACACAGCAGGTGTAAGTCGTGCCCCACACTCTGCACTGGTGGTGAAAGACACCATTTATTAAGTGCCTACTGTGTGCTGGACCCCTGCTTGCCGCTCAGACGCCCACCCCGTCTCTGCTCTCACAGCAAGACCGTGCATGGGTGTTATTAGCTGCCGTTCATGGAAACTAAGGGTCGAGAACTTACAGTAGCTTGTTAGTGGCGCTGGCGGCAGGGCTACCAACCACACCTTGGCCCTCCCGCCCTGCTGTGTCCCCCTGCCCAGCTTACTGGGGTGCATGGGGGTCTTGGAGACACGGTGAAGACTTGGGGTGCCACGTCCAGCGTTCCTCGGAAGACAGAGCAGGGACCTTAGCAGAAATGTTAGGGCCGGGAATAAACGTTACATTTCCTCCCAGATACGTCTGTCCGTTCCCTGAGAGCAGGAGTTTGTCTAATACTCCCTCCCCCAGAGTCCAGCACAAAGAGCTGATGGAGAGCTGACAGACAGAAGAAATGGGCCACAAGTCAGGGCCATCCTTGAGGCCACGAGGGAGGGCCTAGAGCACGGGACCACACTGCAGGCCCTGGCACGCGCGGTGCCATCAGTGCCAGGACTGGGAGTCTGCAAAGCCGAGAGTGCTGCAAAGCCAGAAAGAAGCTCCTGCCCGGAAGAAGGGCCACTCTCTGGGCTTCGGGATGGGCTGTAAGCGAGATTTGAAAGTACTCGAAGGAAGAGTCTTACGATCCAAACAGTGGCTTTGGTCCACGGCAACGCCGGATGGTGGAGACGGCAGGTCGCCCCCTGCCGACCACAGGCAGGGGTCAAGGAGACCAACGGTGACCACAGGCTGAGGGGCAAGCACTGCTCATCTGTTGGAAGGAAGGACATGGTGCCCTTGGCAAGAATTACGTTCTTCTCGCCTGCCCGACTGCGACCGCCGTTCCCCAGAGGGCCCTGCCCCCAGCCACTTGTCGGCCAGGTCTCATCATAGCAGGTGGGCCCAAGGGAAGGCGCACCCGGGGCCTCCACAGACCTGCCCATGGGAAGGAGAGGAAGTAGCCGGGGAAGGTCGTCCCACCATCACGCAGCTCCAGGGGACGCGGCCTCCTGGAGCATCTGCTGGGGCGTGACACGCGGCCGAGGAGGTCAGCACTGTCAGGCCACGGCAGCGACACGCTGGGAGAGGCCAGCTTCCTGCCTGGCCCTGTGGGAAGTGAGTGAGCAGAACCACGCAGGGAACGAGGCCCCAGGAAGCCAGGTGGACCACAGACGGCTTGGTTCGGGCTTAACAAGAAAACAACGTTCACAAGAAAACCCGGCGATCCCGTAGACGTGGTTCTGGGTTTGCAGCGGAGCAGACCCCGGGGACGGGCCAGGCCTGGGGACGGAAGGCCGCTGGCCTTTGCCACCTGTCACCCGATGACAGGCCAGGTCAGGGTGGTCTCAGGACTAGGCTTTGGGCAGCTCCCAACCCTAGAACGTTCTTGGAGTTGGGATCAAACAAGAACATAAAGAAAGAGAAAAAGGGCATCTCCTGTGACTGGAGCAGGAAGGAAACTGGCGAGTGCCCCTCCCCAGGGACGTCAGGGCCCACACTGCCAGCCCCACAGGGGACATCGGCGCTCGCCTCACGCAGCCGCCCAGACACTGGGTGACAGGTGATGTTGGCGCTCGCCTCACGCAGCTGCCCAGACACTGGGTGACAGGTGACATCAGTGCTCACCTCACACAGACGTCCAGACACCGGGTGACAGGTGACATCAGTGCTCACCTCACACAGACGTCCAGACACTGGGTGACAGGTGCCCATTGTCGCTCACCTCCCACAGATGCCCAGATACCTGGTGACAGGTGACATTGGCACTCACCCCACACGGATACCCAGACACCGGGTAATGAGGCCTCTGGAAGGTGTCTGCAGACATTGCCTCCAGCAAAAGCTCTCCCCAAGTCCACTCGCGGGTGGTGCGTGTTCTCCAAACCCGAACGGCTGCCATGTTCAGTAGGGCAGTGAGAACAGAGCGTGCACTCCGTTTCCCTTCGGGGAGATTTTCGTTATACACGTTTATGTTGTCGAGGGTGACATAGATGACCAGTGCTGTCATTTGTCTCACACCCTGAAGACAGCCATGGTCTTACACACAACCTGCACCCCAGGGTCTTCTGGAACAACCTGGGCCCCAGAAGGAGAGGCACCTGCATAGGGGTCGGGGGTGTTTCCGCAGTCTCATGCCCACATTTGCTCACCTTCAGGAGGGTTTTGCCCCATCTTGTGTCTTTTGGGAGGGACCCGGCTCGGTGCTGAATCACCCCGTGCGCTGTCCTGGGAGAACGCACACATGGAAATGGGGTTTCACAAACAGATTCATGTGACTGACATTTGCACAATATTTTTGTAATTAGGCAGGAATCTGAGCACAGAGACAAAGGGGAGACGCTCGGGCCAGCCAGCTTTGCGCTCGCCACTCACCCGGCGTGCGCATGTGTGCACCGTGTTATTGTAGAATTCATTATTTAGTCAAAAAGGGCAGACGAATTCCAGTGATTATAAAACACCCCAGCCAGCAGGACAGATACAGATATGACTCCCAGTATTGAGCAAGCTCAACCTTGCAAAGTGCGATCACAGGAAGAGTCCAGAAGTTTCTTTTTTCTTTTCAATGTCATTGCAAGTCAGTGATAAGGCCTCATTTTGCGAGATGTCCTAATAGGCATAATCTCATAAGAAGGGCTCACAACCTCTATTTTCTACTCAATTTGGAATTGTTTTCAAAAGTACTTGGCAAACTTTAGGTATCAGCAGGGGCTTTCCAGAGAAACAGAACCAATAGAACAGAACCATACCTGCAGCAAGATTCAACATGGGGAGCCGGCTCATGTGGCCACAAGGCTGGGGGGTCTCAGGACCTGCAGGCATCCAACTGAACCTGGCGGGGGAGGGCCAATGGGTTAGGTCCAGCCTAACTACACAGCCTGAGGACCAGGAGGACCGATGTTATTCCCGTCTGAAGGCCCACAGGCTCGAGACTCAGAAGGAGCCAATGTTTTCATTAGAGTTCGAAAGAGAACAAAAGCCATTGTCCCAGTTCAAAGACAGTCAGGCAAGAAGAGTGTCCTCTTATTCAGGGGGGCACTGCCTTTTTGTTCTGTAAACGCCTTCAACTGACCAGACGGGGCCCACCCACATCAGGGACAGATCAGTCTGCACAGCTGACATCACTAAGGGCATAAAGCAAACACGGTTGGTCTAAACCTTTAACCCCGGAAGTGCTTCTTACCGTATTCATTTCATTGTTTTGGTTTTGAAACTATTGGAAAATGGGGAAAAAATAGACATTTTCTGTAATTGAAAAGTAAGTATTTTATTCCATTCATTCAGAAGAGCACTGAGGAAATCCACATGAGATGTTTGTAGTTAATTTCTCTTTTGGGGCACCTGGTGGCTCAGCGGGTTAGCGTCTGACTCTTGGTCTCAGCTCAGGTCATGATGTCATGCTTCATGAGATCAAGCCCCGTCACGAGGCTGACAGTGTGGAGCCTGCTTGGGAGTCTCTCTCTCCCTTTCTCTCTGCTCCTGCCCCCTCATGCGCGTGCTCTTTCCTCTCTCAAAATACATAAATAACTTTTAAAAAATTATCTTTTAAAAGTCTACTAATTCATCGGCTAACGCGCCAAGCACTTTCAGGCGCCGGGAGTGATGCACATTTTTCGCTGAAATTGTCAATTCAGAACCGAAGCCAGTGAGTCAAAGCCAAAGGAAAATTGCGCAAAACAAAGTTTTGGGCTCTCCAAGACCCAACAAGCATTGTATAAAAATGCTACAATTTTACTCAGAATTCGGTATTTATGTTTCTCTGTATTTATTCTACTATCATACATGTCTTTGGCCAAATCAAGAAATCTACTGCGGCACCTGGGTGGCGTCCGACTTTGGCTCAGGTCGTGATCTCACAGTTCATGAGTTTGAGCCCCACATCAGGCTCTGTGCTGACAGCTCGGAGCCTGGAGCCTGCTTCAGATTCTGTGTCTCCCTCTCTCTCTGCCCTTCCCCTGCTTGTACTCTGTCTCTCTGTCACTCTCAAAAATAAATAAACATTAAAAATTTTTAAAAATCTATTATTTGTTATACAGCTATTTTATTATTTTTTTTTAAGTTTATTTATTTATTTTTGGAGTGGGGCAGAGTGGGAGAGAGAGAGTCCCAGGCAGGCTTCGCACCCTCCGTGCAGAGCCCAATGTGGGGCTCAGACACACAAACCATGAGTTCACGACCTGAGCTGAAATCAAGAGTCAGACCCTTAACCAACTGAGCCCCCTAGGTGCCCCTATACAGTTATTTTAATAATTTTGTGTTTTAACTTCATACTAGGGTTAAAAGTGATTTGCGTGCCACCTCGCAGTCCTCCGCTTGTGTCCCATCTCTATTCCGCCTTACGACATTCGTTCTTCCGTGAGCTTCGGTGCCGACCCAGGGCTCCTCCGCCCCACATTACCGACGTTCCTCCGGCACACCTTTACGGCAGGTCTAGGGGGTGAACTCCCTCAATTTTCGTTTATCTGGGCAAGACTTTATCTCTCCACTTTCCTCCAGTTTTCTATCGTACTAAAATACATTCAATATAAATTTCGCCATCTGATTTACTTCTCGGTGGACAGTTCAGTGATGCTAAATACATTCACAGTTTTATGTAACCATCACCAACATTCATCTCCATAATTTATGTTTTATGATCTTTTCATCTTTCGAAACTGAAATGCTATGCCCATTTAACAACACCTCCCCATGTCCCCCTCTCCTCAGCCCCTGGGACCGCCACAGTACTTTCTGGCTCCAGGCTTTTGACTACTCTAAGTATCTCATCTGAGTGGAATAGTATAGTACTATCATTTTGTGACTGGCTTATTTCATTTAGCAGAATGTCCTCAGTGCTCATCCATGTTGTGGCATGTATCACAATTCTCTTCTTATAGAAGACCGAATCACATTCTATTGTATGTATACACCACATTTGGGTTATCCGTTCATCCATCAATGTACACTTGGCTTGCTCTCACTTTCAGCTATTATAAATAATGCTGCTATGAACATAGGTATATAAAGATCTCCTCAAGACCCTCCTTTCAGTTCTTTTGGGTAAATATCCATAAGTGGAATTGTTAGATCACATGGTAATTCTGTTTAATTTTTGACAAACCGTCATACTGTTTTACACAGTGGCCCTACCATCGTCCATTCCCGTGTACAGTGTACAAGTCTTCCAGTTTGTCCACATCCTTACCAATATGGGAAATTGTTTATTACAGTAGCCATCCTAATGAGTGTGACATGGTATATCATTGCAGTTTTATTTGCATTTCATGGAGTATTGAGTACAGTGCTCAGAAAGTTCTTGCCTTGGGACATGGGAAAAAATTAGCCTTGAATTATGTGCTGCCCTCTTCTCGCCTTGTGAATCTCAAAAGCAGGAGCTGAAAGGGTTAAACTTCCCCCCAACTAATTTAATTGAATCCAAGAATTGAATATAAGAATATTTTTAGGGATATAAAAACATTCAGTATGGCACAGAGGAAGATGGCCAATGTCTGGAATATAATGAAAGGTTACCACCCACGCACTAATGAAGGAAAGGAAAACCAACAATGGAAAGAAAACTCAATCCAGTAAAAACTGCCCAGAGCTGATGTGGATATTAGAAATAGCATAAAATGGCATTAAAACATTTTTTGTAGCTGTATTTCATATATCCCCAAAGCTAAGTGGACACATCGAAGACATAAAACACATCCAAATAGAACTTCAGAGACAAAAACTGTAATGTGTGAGTTGGAAAATGCACGTGTGCTCATTATAAATCAAAGAAAAAGAGATCAGTGAACTTGAAGACCTAATAAGAGTCACTTTCTATAAAAAAAATAAAAACAGAGCAAACAAAGGATTTTTAAAAATAAACAAGGCATTGGTGAATTATAAGGCAACCTCAAGCAAACTTACATACTTGGAATTGGAGTCCCCAAAAGAAGGGAACAAAGCAGTAAGTAATGCCAAAAATTTTCAATGTATAGAGCACTATGAAACAACATATTGATGGAGCCCAATGAACCCTACTCACAAGTAAAATGAAAACTATACCAAGGTCCATAACAGTCAAATTGTCTAAATCAGTGATAAGAGAAAAGTGTAAATACAACCAGAAAAAAAAAGAACGTATTGCATTTATATAAACAAAACTGACAATGACATATTTCTTGTAAGAAACAATCAATATAAATGAGCAGACAATGAAGCCCCATGTTTAATGTATTGCAGTGAAAATTACCACCTTAGAATTCTATACCCAGGAAAAATATCTTTCAAAAACGAAAATACTACAAATACTTTTTCAGATAAACAAATTGGAAAATTGATCACCAATAGAACTGAAACATACAACATGTTAAAAAGAAGTCTATAGAACAAAAGAAAATAAAAACACAAGAGGGAAATAAGAGCACAAGGGAAATTCTTCAAACTGATAAAAGGCATCTATAAAAATCCTGTAGCTAACGACATAGTTAATGATAACAACTGAATGTTTTCCCCTATGATGCAGAACAAGACATGGATGTCTTCTCTTATTTCTCCTCTTCACCACTGTACTGGAAGTGCTAGCCAGTGAAATGAGGCAAGAAAAAGAGTTTTGAGGGTGGAAAAGCAGAAGTAAAACTGTCCTCTTATTTACAGACAGCATGATCACCTATGTAAAAAATCCAATAGAACCTACAAAATATTACTGGGAATAGTGAGTTTAGTGAGGTTGCAGAATATAAAATCAATATACAAAAAACAATTGTACTTATGCAATGAGCCACCAGAAATTTAAGATACCATTTATAATAACAAGGACATGAGATACTCAGAGATTAGTCAGACAAAATGAATACAATGTCTGTCCACGTACAACTACAAACAGTGAGAGTGATTGAAGAAGTCCTTAGTAAATGGAGAGATATACCATGTTCATGCATCAGAAGACTGGATATTTTTAAGGTGCTAATGATCCCCAAACAGACTTATAAATTCAGTACATTCTCAATAAATATATGGGCATATGTTTTTGCAGAAATTGACAAGCTGATTATGAAATATCCATATGGAAATGCGAAGAACTAAAATAGACAAAATCATTTCAAAACAATAGAACAGGGTTAGAAGACTAATACTACCTGATTTAAAGTCTCACTATAAAACTAATTAAAACAATATGGTATTGTTGAAAAAATGGAAATATCAATAGAACAGAGTACAGAGTTATGAAACAGAGCCATACATGTAGGAACGACTGATTTCTGATAAGGTTTCAAAGAAGATTCAGTATAGAAAGGATAGTTATTCCAACAAAAGATTCTGAAAAAATTGAATATCTACATGCAAAAACAAAATAAATAAATTAAACCTGAGATCCATATCTTGCACCATATATACAGATTAATGCAAAATAAATGACTGATCTAAATGTAAAACCTAAAACTCTAAAAATTCTGCAAGAAAACATAGGAAAATATCTTTGTGACTGTGCCTAAGGTGAAGACTTATTTGCTACAACATCAGAAACATAATCCAAAAATAAAGCATTGATAATTGGACTTTATCAAAATTAGATAGTACTGCTTTTCAAAAAAAATGTTAAGAGAATGAATAGATAAGCCTCAGATTGGTAGGAAACATTTGCAAATCCTATATCTGACGAAGAACTTATATCCAGAATACAGCAAGATCCGTATTTGAGAGGAAGAAAAATATTTTAAAAGATTTGAGCAGGCACTTCATCAAAGAATATATAAGGTTGAAAAGATGCTAAGAATACCAGTCACCAAGTCAATGAAAACTAAAATCCCAATGAGATGCCACTACATACCTGTGAGAATGCTTAAAATTAAAAAGATCAATCATAACAAGTATTGGCAAGGATGTGGGAAAACTGAACTAGAAATTTCATACACCAGTGTTGGGAAGAGGAAGTTACCCACCCACTTTGGAAAACAGTGTGTCCGTTTGTTCAAAGAGTAAGCACACGCCTGTCATAAGATCTGACCATTCCATGCCCTGGCATTTACTCCAGAGAGATGGAAACATATTTTGACTCAGGCCATACAAGAATGTTTATGTTAGCTCTAGGTAGTAGCACCAAACTGGAAATGACCCAATGTCCATCAATGAATAAGTGGTTAAATACAATGCGGTATATCCACTCAGCGGAACACTATTCGTCTATAACAACAAACGAACCAGTGGTCCTTCCCAACAGAGATGGGTGAGTCTCAATATAGTTATTCCAAGTGAAGAAATCCATGCACAATGTATGAGTCTATTTATGTGAACTCTAGAAAATGCAAACTAATCAATGGTGACAGACAGAAGATCAAGGGCTGCTTAAGGTGTGGGGGTGCTTTGGGAGGGTGGGCAAGAAAGAAGGTCTGATGAAGAGGCAGGAGGAAATTTCTGTCCTGGGGATATTGTCTGTGAGTGGTAATGGCTTCTTGAGCATATAAATATGTCAAAACATAGGATATCTTAAAGTTTAGATACGGGAAGTTTATTGCATACAGTCATAACTCATCGAAGTCAAAAACAACAACGACGTGCTAGAACAGTGTTCTGCTTTGCAAAATCCAGTTGTTACATTTTCATGATTTTGTGAGCCAGTTAGTACCAAATTGGGGGGTTGCGATTCTGGGTTGGGACCCTCTGCATTATGGAAATAAGCACATTCGTTCAGGTGCCTGTTTTTCTGAAAAGCTGGTTGACAGACATTCATCAGCACAGCACTGGACTCAAGAGCATAAAAATAGGGTCCGAGGCTGGAGTCCCTCGTAGAAAGCATTTTTCCTTTTGATTTTTAATTACATATAGGTAACATAACGTACACTACTGCATTTGTTCATGCATTTGAATGTTGTCAACTGATTAAATGGCAACAGTTCATTACATTTTTAAACACTGATAAATGCTGCGCATTTCTATACAGCGTAATCCTCTATCAAATTAAATTTGGTAAAATATTGACGGAAAAGTCATGAAGCACTTGCCTTTTTTCTCTCTCCTTCTCAAGAAGGGTCTTGAAAGAAACGGCCATTTTGGCCTGCTCTCATTTTTCATTCTAGCAACTCGGAACTCCCAAATCCTTGAACACACTGTGTTCTTCTTTAGAACACGGTGTTCTCTCTGCCTGGAAAATTCTCTACCCATCCCCCATCCCTCTGCCTACCTAACTCCAAGCCTGGTTCTAGAAGGGCAGAAATCGCATTTCTGCCCCGGCAGAGGCTCAGCCTCGCTGTGGTGAGTTTGTCTCTTTATGGATACATCAATGAACTAACGATCTGACACTCGCCCAAGAGTGCACTTGGCTTAAAATAAAACATGGGTCAAAATCTGTTACGCTCTATAGGAGGAGATGACATAATTACCTCTAATTTTCAGTTTTAAATAGTAGAAATTACTTGGATGCTAACTATGTCAATGTGTTTTTCAACATAGAAAGACTCCAAAAGATTCTTAGCTTTCGTCGACCTAAGCTGCTTCGTTACTTTATGATGAAACTTGGCGTTCCGATGACAGTATAGTTTCTGTTCTGGTTTCATACAAGCAGAACAATAAGGTCGGCAAATAACTATTTTTGTGTATAGGATTTGTGATGGATTTAAAGGAGTACTTTAAAGTTTTGATGTTTCAAAGGATTTATTTTCCTTAATATCAGGGGCATGCTCATTAACTCACGGTAGTGGTTTGTTCTGCTTCCGAAAGCAGATGGCAGATTAATAATCAAACACGCCAGGGAGCATCTGTAAAAGCAAGCACATTTTCCGTGGCTACAAATGAATCCTTTTCCTGGCACAGAATAAACTGTATAGAAATGCGCAGCATTTATCAGATTCCCTGTTCCCATGGCATTTCCGGTCATGTTGTAAGCTTGCTCTCTGGAGCTGTGTCTTCGACATTATAGTTTCCTTTTTTATTTCTTTTTATTGTAGTCAATCCTCATTCGATGCTTAAGTGTATTTCAAGCTTCCAATAACTGTTTTCTTTTCAGTTTTATTGAGATATAATTGACACGGAGCACTGTACAAATTTAAGGTGGACAGTATACTGATTTGACTTGCGCATATTGTGAAGCGATCGCCACATTAAGTTTATCGCCTCATACGGTTTCCTTGTGACAAGAACTCTCAGATCCAGGTCTCCTACGCACCCCCCAGCCACGTCAGCCAGAGTCACCTCGCTTCGTGGGACATTCCCAGGACTCACTTGTCTTATAACTGGAAGTTGGCACCTGTTGTCCCCCGTCCTCACATGCCCCCTCCCCCCCACTCCCACCCCCACCCCGCCTCTGGTGACCGCAAATCTGATCTCTTTTCCTAGGCTTTGGCTTGTTTGGTTCTCGATGCCACATATAAGTGAGATCATACAGTGTTTGTCTCTCCGTCTGACTTATTTCGCTGAGCATAATGCCTTCGAGGTCATTATATAGCACATTTTGCCCTCAGATTATAACACGGTACATTCAAACATCTGTTTCAAAGAAATTGTAAGTAGACTCACGATCATTTTCATATGATGAAACATCTGTCCAAGACACTTGGTTTCCAACTACAAAATGCACTGGGTACATTGCAAAAGAGTAAGTTCGTGTGCCTAATTTGTAGGCGGATTTTAAATGTCCACAAGTATTTTCGTAACTTTAAACAGAGCTCAAGTACCCCTCAAATTACGGCAACCCAACATGCAGAAAATAGTTGAGCCTGAAGGCTTTCAACGAACTGAGGGAGAAATGCAATTACAGTATTTGCCTTGAATCTGCACCCAGTGCGGAGGTTCCACTCAGGGGAGGGGCCGGGAGACGGGCTCTTTACCAGGAGGAAACGGCCGCATATCCCCCGAGCTGGCAAGGGACACAGAAGACAAAATACCACGTGCTTGAAAAGATTTCTTTGATACCCAGTACGGAGGAAGCCATGAGCCCCTAAGGAGCTCCTGAAGGTCACAGGTGGTCCCTGTGAAGAAGGACAGAACTGGCCGAGCGATGATTGTTTCCAGTCACGTGAGGTAGAGGGCATCGATCCCAGTCACCGAGGGGCATCAGGAGCACAGTCGATGGAACACCGCAAGACCCCTTGACATTCACAACCTGCTAGGCGGTCACCTTTCCAAGATCAGCCCTGCCGGAAGCTCAGACGTCCACCTGGTTTTCGAAATTTGGTTTTCCAGGGACGCCTGGGCGGCTCAGTTGGTTAAGCTGCCGACTTCAGCTCAGGTCATGGTCTCATGGTTTGTGAGTTCGAGCCCCGTGTCAGACTCTGTGCTGAGAGTTCGGAATCTGGAGCCTGCTTCAGATTCTGTGTCTCCCTCTCTCTCTCTGACCCTCCTCTGCTCATACTCTGTCTCTCTCTCTCAAAAATAAATAAACATTAAAAAAATTAAAAAAAAAGAAATTTGGTTTTCCAGTATTATACAAAGGTGCTATGGAAAATCAAGACAATCAAAGGAAGAATTTAGAAAAAAATAAAGAATTGGTTTCCACGCCATTCCCAAATAATCTTTGTCATGTCTCAGTATTCCAGAGATTTTGGAATAGCTCCTCCTGTTTGCTTTGCTGTGAATATTTTTACATATAATTATGACCATATTTCAAACAGAATTTTAGGAGTCAACATAGGCTGTAAGTTCTTTATATTAACATTTATGTATTCTGAACTGATTTGCCCCAAATCAAAGTTGATTTCCAGACATAGTCAGGCCCCGTGGGAAGACAGTTTGTCATTTTTCTAAAAGAAAAGTCAATAGCTGAGTGACAATCCACGAAACTGCTACGTGAAGTGATCACGGCTCACTCTGTCAAGGCGACACCCACGGCCGCCTCCCTCCACAGGGGACACGCGAGGCGGGGCCCTATGTATCAGGCTCGCACGCCGTGCCCCGAACATTCCCTGCCGCGGATCTCGCGAAGGACCATGTCTGTGTCTACGGACAGAGCCGGAGTTGTGTCTCGAGTTTATAAGTTCAGCTCCCGGAGGTAACAACCTGATGGGAGTCGTTTACTATTTAATGAGCATCTATTACATGCATGATATGCTCTGGTAGAAATTTAAAGTGTGAAATTTTCAATTTATATTTTTAAATACGTTACTCAAACATGCTTTAGTGGAGCTGTGTAGGAGGCAGGACAGTGCTCTGCGGAGGCGGCCAGGACGGCGCCCGGGACACAGCCGGATGGAGTGCGGGAGGGCGCAGTGGAGGCCCGGGGCGGAGGCGGCTGCCGAGCAAGGGGAGGGCATGGGCGTACGAGGCCTATCTGGACAGAAGTCGCTTCCCGGCTCCGGGAAGGAGCGAGAGGCGGGGAGGCCGCAGAAGCCGGCAGTCCACACACCAAAGGTCTGTATTCACACGGGCTCAGCCTCTGCTCCATCAACACTGGGGCTCAGGATTTTGCTTGTCTGTTTCAATATTCTTTAATTTTTTTCAAATGCATAAAAAATGCATATGGCGCAAAATTAAAAACAAACTTGAAAGGGTACTTTGCGAAAAGCAAGCCTCTGTGTGCGCGTGCACTCCTGTCCCCCCGCCGGGGCTCCCCGTCCCTTGTGCCCGCCGGAGGGGGAGCACGCGCCACACGGGCAAACAGCATCGGCGTGAGCAGTTCACGCTGGAGGCTGCTCCGCGGCTCACCTTCTCCGCTGAGCAACCGTCTCCAGTCAGGCTCCCAGCAGCAGGTGGCAGAAAGGGCTCGGGGAGCGAGGTGCCGAGACAGAGCTCCCTAGAGAAACGGCGGGGACGGACCTCGGAGCCGGCGAAGTGCACACGGCTGGGGGGGCAGGGTCCCGGGGCTCTGGGGGGTGGGGCAGAGCCGCAGCAAGTGCTGGAGGCCTCCCCGTGGGCCACACGAACCACAGCACCGTTGGCGACGACTGCCACCCCAGTGTTGGGATGTTCAGCCAGGGTCCCTGCCGACGGGCGGTCCGGACGCCTCCGGGGTTTGCCGACGTGCACGCTGCGCCCGTGTCTACGCCCCCCGGCGTGCCCTCCCTCGCCTGTGATGGTGAACGTTTAATTCTGAAAGCCATGGCCGACTCCCCTCCACAGAACGTGCCCCATCACCCTTCGTCTGGCAAAGTATCAGGTGATAGTTTTTAACCAGACGCACCCCTTAGCCAGGTCTGCATTTAGAAGGACCCTCCTGGCCTCAGGGTGAGGCAAGGAGGCGGTCCCAGCTCTGTCCTTGTCCGTGCAAGGGCTACGCAGCCTTCCTCCATCACGCGGGAGCGCAGCCGTGGGGCGCTGGGTCGCAGGTGCGGGGAGAGTAGGACCGCCTATCTGTCCCACGACTGATGGGAGCGGAGACTTGGACCGTGGGCCACAGACGGAGGGGGAAGGATTCGGGCAGTTCGGGGAACAAAGGTGGGTGCTGGTTGAGGAGCCGCTGGGCGCACGCTGAGTTGGGCGGCCCCCAGAGGGCGCGGGACTCGAGAAGAGGGTCGGTGGGTGACTGGAGGTAGACCCGGGGTTAGGAGGCCGCAGAGACACCGGGAGGGCGGGAAGGGAGGCAGGGGTGCCGGAAGAGAGCCAGGTGCGCCAGGCGACACCTCGAGACCCCTCGGCCCAGTAAACACCAGTGCCGCAGAATCCTCCCCGTTCTGCAGAACGGCGCCGCCTCGGCTGCACTATTGGAGGAGGCGCCCCAGAGGTGGCCTTCGCAGGGGCTGGCACGCATCACGTGAGGACCCCCGCAGACGTGTGTCCCTTCCTCCCGCTGCTGAGATTCCGGGAGCCGCAGTTAGGAATCTGTGAAGACGTCACCCGAAATGCTGCTAAAGCCAGCCCGTGTGTTCTCCCAGCATCACCCGCCGCCCGGTCCCCCGTTTAGGGAGCACCACTGGCCGTTGGACGCCAATTCCAGCAGCGACCCAGGAACATCACCGGTCTCGAGAGGGTGAGTGGCCGGGGCCGCCCGAGTCCACGGCAAAGCGAGGGAGGGAGTCCTTGCTGCCGTGTCTTGTCCAACGGCATTCGGAAACGCGGCAGTTTGTTAGCAAGTCCGCGCTCTGGACACCCTTGCTGGGGACGCATGTCCGCAAGAAAAGCACAGGTGATTTCGCCTCAGCGCCCCGTCACCCGGCGTCACTGCCGGGAACCCGGCTCCCACCCTGACTTTCTCATCGGGCCGGGTGCCGGCTTCTCCAGCCAGCTCGACTTGACACCTTCCTGGCTTCCACTCGGTCAAGTGGCTATAAATAATCATGGAGAGTTTATTAATTTTGCAACTTCCCAAATGGCGCCAAACTACTAAGTCGAAACACAGTGACATGACTCACTACGTTTACTGATTCTCGTGAACCAGATATTTGGAAATAAGTTGACACCAAATGTTAAATATCCTGTAATGACATCACCTACTGCGGATAATTATTTCCACGAAGATCCGCCTTGGCGTTGTTTCCGTTGTTTATGGTAAGAGCATTCTTCCCGGGCCAGAGACAGGAAAAGTTCTCAGCTTTCTCTTCTGTTTCTTTATTTCCTGATTAATAGGCAGTGAGGAGTGTTACCGCAGATTTGTGCAAGCTGGGAGCGGGAACCACCTGCACCTCCATACGGCCGTGTCATCGTGGGCGGGTTACCCCGAAACCCAGAGGTATTTACATAAATCGACAGGCAGTAATTTATATAAAACTTAAGACACCGGGGATACCTCAAGATAACGACGTGGCTGTAATTATTACGTCTGACCCCATCGTGTGCCCCGTGGGGCAGCTGAGCCCGTCTCTACGACATGAGAAGGACAGTATCATTTGGATCCTGATATGTTAGTGACTATCACGCTGCTTTGCACAGCAGGGATTATTGGTCTATGAAGTTCACAGCAAATGCCAGTCTCTGGGGTCAATATGTTCCCTTTACCTTGTCACCGATCCTTGACATCTGGAATCACACGGCCAACACCACCTTTGGTCTTGTGTGACTCAAAAAGGTCTAGGACAAAGCAGCTTTGAGCCAGGTGACAGAAAAGCAAAAAGTGTGAAGAAATCAAATCAGCTATCAGCCCCTCTAGTATGGAGGCACGCTGCCCCCTGCGTGACTCCCCCGGTCCCCCCGGGCTCGCCATCCACGCTGCCCGTGGAGCAGGGGCCCCACACTGGGGAAACCCGGGCCCCGTTTCATCCCCGGAACACGTCTGTGACGTTCTTCTCATGTGGATGACCGGTCACCGTGTTTTCCGTCTCCCTGGCACGCTCAGGCGTGTTTTTCGCACTTTGGTCTCCTGTGCAACGCGGCCAGCGAGAGGTAGTAAATCCCCCTCCCCCGTGTCCTCCAGACAGCCCTGCGCTGGACGACACCACCCGACTGACATGTCCCTCATTGTCCTCTGTCCTCTGTCCCCTCGACACCCTTCAGAGCAGGAGAGGGGATTAACAACACAGGACTTGAGGCTCCACACTAAGTAGGCGCTCCCTGCTCACCGGCCCTCCCCCTGCCCTCTGCCCCCCTGCCCCCCTGTCCCCCTCCCCCCCGCCCCCGCCCCCCGGCCCCGCCCCCCCGGCCCCCCTGCCCCCTGACCCCGCCCCCCGGCCCCCCTGCCCCCCGCCCCCCAGCCCCCCTCCCCTCCGCCGCCCTCCCCCCGCCCCCCTGCCCCCTGCCCCCCCCACCCCCCACCCCCCGGCCCCCCTGACCCCCATTAAGATATCCGTCTGAGTGAAGGACAGTCAATACACGTTCACTTCACAAAATATTGTGCTGAGAAGAAACTCAGGGCGTTCAGATGCGCCTCCGTGGGAAACCCCAGTCTTTCCAAGTTAGAGTTAAGCAACCCGAGGGAACCCAAGTTAGATAGCAATCACCAACCCCACCCGTGCAAACGAGAAGGAGGGACTCCAGGCGGCGAAGCTGCTCGGCCGCCGGCGACACTTTGAACCCAGAAGCCCTCGCTCTGACGGGGCTCGTGTCTCTCCCTTTCTCATCCTGAGGCCCGGGATGTACAGCCTGGAGGGAGATCTTTAACTGTCTGTGTTTAAGTGCAGCTGACACGCGACGTTGCCTGAGTGATGCTGTGCAGACGGCCTTGGACAAGCGTGCCCGCCTGTCCATGAGCGTGGCCGCCGTCTGTCACCACACACGCTGTAACACCAGCAGCGAGCGCCCCAACCCTGCGCCTTCTAGTCTCAGGAGGGACGGCCACTGAACGTCACTTTCCAAGCACGAACCACGCAATGGCTCCCGGTCAACACACTTTCTTGTCGCTCGGCCTAACCACACTGGTTCCCTCTCACGGACTAGTCTATGACCCACGTTACGGTAAAAGCATTGGTGAGAAAGGAATGAAAGCATGCGTCGCCGGGGGCCCTGGAGGAGGGCGAGGAGCACGTGTGTCGTCACGGTCACGGTGGCGGTAGGTTGAGCAAGGCCGCGAGAGCGCCCACCTAGGCAGAGCGGGGTGTATTTCTCCCCACACGACGCCCTGGGGGCCTTCATCCTGCTGCCTCACCGCGCGGGGACCGAGTCCCAGGTCCTCTCAAGCCACGATGGCTGTGGTGCCCAGAGGACACATCGCCCTCCCCCGGGGAAGGACAAGAGGGCCCAGACAGACCCCTTTCTGGTGGCCGGTGGTGCTGGCCCATGTGCGCCTCGCAGTCGGAGCCGCTGCTACAAAGGAGGCTGGTAGGCTCTGCCCTCACGGACACCTGCCCGCCGTGCCGGTCACCTGCGGCTGCCACAGCAAACACCCCAGACTCGGCGGCTTCAAACAACACACCCCGAGGCCCTCAGCTCTGGGCTGGCAAGTCACAGTCTGTGTCACTGGCCCGAAACCAAACCCTGCTTTCCGGGCTGCGGAAAATCGGTTTCCTGTCCTTTTCAGCCTCAGACTTGTCAGCTCAAGGCCCTTCCTCTGTGTCTGCACCCAGACACCCGCCCCCTCCCTCAGCAGTCACACGCCTTTCTCCCCAACACACACCCACCCCCGGCCACTCCTCACCAGGACACTGCAGGGCGTTACGGCCACGAGGACCATCCAGGGCCATCTCCTCCTCCACCCCAACTCCGTCACGCCCGCGCCAGAGATTAGGGCCTGCACGCCTTTAGGGCCGCTGGTTGGCCGACCACACCCACCGACCCTGTTTGGGGACCAGATTCTTGAGGGACGAGGAGGGAAGGGATACCAGAATTTCGGGGGCTTTTCCACAGAGGGCAGCGGGGTCGGGGTTCCCCCAAGAACGGGGGCCTCAAGGGGGGAAGGGGTGGGCCTCTTCTCAGCCCCTTCACTTCCAAAACGAGTACTTGGAGGGACCGATTTGGAGAAGGCCCGGTGGACACGTGGGCGAACGAGGACGTGCCACATACACTGACTCGCCGCATGTGCTCGAGGGCAAGGCCGTGTCCTGGCCACTTGCCACATCGTCTCTAAAAAGTCAAGTGATAAAGATGGATGTCTCATCATGGCGACTGAAGCACCTGAATCCAAAGCGACCCCCACCCGCGCCGCCAGGGCCTTGTTCTGAGTCTTCGAAGTCAGGGAGAGAGAAGTCCAGGCCACGGAGAGAGGGGCCACCAGCGGACCCTGTCTTCCCGTTCCCCCTGCTCCGGGACGAGGAGAGCAACACGGCGCACACCCTCCCGCCTTGGCGGCGGCCCGGCGAGTCCCAGCACCCTGCGGCCAGGGACTGGAAGCCCAGCGCGCTTTCTCCGGATGAGAAAGGGCGCCAGGGACCTCGCGCAAAGCAGAACCAGGTCCATTGGGAGCAGACGGTCAGAACGCTTCAGGGAACTCTCCTGTCGGGTTTCCTCCTGAGGCAAAAGAGCCTGGCATCTGGCAGCACCCGGGGGCTCTGTCAGCACACGCGGGGCAGAGCGCGGGGGCCACGGCTTCTGCTCCTGGGTGGAAAAACGCAGCGAGCAGGTCGGCCCAATGCTCAACGCCAGAAACTTTGAGAGTGAGAGTCTCATCCGTCCACGCGGAAAGCGTATGGAGATCACGTCGTAACTGGTCGCACCTGCTCTCAGCACAAACATCGTCGCCCGCTGAGTTGTCGAGCCGTGGTCCCGTGGGCAGATCGGTGGACAAGATGGGCGTGGTTTTGTTCCGGCGTTACTGAGGTATAACTGACGAGCAGCGTTGCAAGAAAAATAAAAATAAGATAACTTTTATTCTGTAAAATGAAAGTTTCCGTTGCTGACCACCGCTACAACCGGACGCTATGACAAAAGTCACTGGCCTCACTCTCAGGTGCACGAGCCAGGCCTTGCGGGTCGTCCATTCCGAGGTGCTCTGCTCCCCTCCCGCTCAGAGCAACCCTCCAGAGCCCCGTGTGCACCCGGGCGAGGCTTCACGGGACTCAGTCCCGGGCCACGCCGCACGCCCTTCGAAGCTGACACACAGAACAGGTAACACGTGTGACACACGGGACATGTAACCGGCTTTGGGAGAGGAAGCAGCAGGGACATGCGCCCCGTTTCTAAAACCCGTCCCCACAGTGCAGCTCGTTAAAGTCTACTCACCCGCGTGCTGACACATCTCTGACTCACGGCTTTGCAGGGGTGAGGCATGCAACGGAACCGTTGTCAATTAAATGTTTGATCTTGGAGACTCTCCAACACCGTTTGAACATGTTTCTCTTCCGAAGGAAGTGGGCTCTGGACGAGGAGTGGCCCAGCTGCTCGCCCCTGGCAGGAAGCTGTGCCGGCCGCCTCGAGGCCACGTGGCCCAGCGCCCCATCTGCACCCTCCTTCCCGCGACCGGCCAGGCAGCAAGGCCCACGCAGGTGAAAACACAGACCTCTGGGGACGTCATCTCCTTCGCAGACGGAGCGGACTTCCCGTCGCTGGACCCGCCGTGTTGCCCCGATAGCAAGTGACTCTGCAAAGCAGCCGCCTGACTCACCTGCATGCCGGAAGCCGTGCAAAACGATTTCATTCCCATCGGCTTGTGCACTGTGTGTGCCGCAGGGCTCCCCCCTGGATGTGGGTGTGCTCCTCCACAGGGCAGAGGACGGATCCCACGATGTTCAAACAACCCACAAGATAGACGGGATTCCTAGCTCTGTGCCTGAATTAGACACTGTTCTCCTTTGTTTTCCTGTCTGAGAGCATCGGATGCAGGAATGGCAGAGGACAGACGGCCGACCGGCAGGGAGCAGCCGCCCCTCACTGGTAGGGAAGGTGGCCCGGGATCCACGCCCCTCCGACACCGGAGGTGGTGCCCTTTCTGCTTCTGGGTCCCCGGGAACAACCTGGGAGCCCCGCTCCGAATCAAACTCACTCCTGGTATTTGATTCTTTCCTATGTTGTTTAAGCCGAAGCTTGAATTTAAGCATCCTTCAGCACACAGGACGGCTCCCCGGGACTGGGAGGAGCAGGAGGGCCCAGGATGGCTCCTCCCCCCAGGCAGCAGGTAGGCGTGGAGACCCAGCCACCCCACCCCCGTGAGCGCCAGGAAAGGATGAGGATCCCAGCAGTTCTGCTGGGAAGGAAGGACCGGCTTGTGCTCTCCAGGGGGCTCCACAGCCTGAACCGGGGTGGGGACCACGGGGCTCCAGCAGTGGGCACGACCCTCAGAGAGGGGTCTTGGTGCAACGTTCTTGGCCTGATGATGAGGGGCCAGCCAAGAAAGGGGGTACCAGGCCTCAGCCCATGGGGGATGAGGAGGGGACGATCTCCAGGGCAAGGGGCAGCCTCACACGTTTGAGCTGGTGGGGTGAGGCACGTGGGTTCACCCTCCTGCACAGCCTGCCCGGAACTACTGTGCGGGGGTCAGGGGTCCAGAGGGAGGGGCCCCTCTCGAGAACCGAGAACGGGAGAGGGTAGTGGAGAAGACGGTTGTCTGTCACTTCCACGTAGGACTAGAAAGAACTTCAAAACCCACTTAAAAATTATTTTAAAACGTAGAAGGGTGGGATGCAGAGAGACTGAGTGGCTGTTGGATGAGTCGGGGTCCCCATTTTGGTAAGAGCTGGGGTGACGCCAGAGGCCAGCTTGAGAGGCGCGTAGTGTAAGTGCAGACAACGTGTTCACGGTGCGCACACGAGTGCACACGCACGCACACGCACGTCATCAGGGCACAGACACCAAGCTTCTGCCCTCTGCCTGTTGCCGGGAAGATGCCCAGAGGGATGGTTCCAGAGGCCGCCGGACGCCCCGCCCCCCGTGAGAAGTGACCCCCCTCTCGGCCCCACGGGTGGGCGGTGCACGCGCCCCGGCAGCAACAGGCCCCGTTTCGTCCTGGACGAGCCCAGACGCGCCCCCCTCCGGCCCGCGCCGTCCCTTCTTCGGTCCCGGGAGAACGGCTTCTGCGCGAGGGTCTCAAATTGCCATGCCGGAGAGGGAAAAAAGGGAAGGAAAGAGCACGCTGGTTAATACAGTAACGACGCTCCGTATTTCATCAAACTGGAAGCTGGGGGTTTGAGTCACGTGGTCACAGCAATTTGCTCAAATACCTGAGGCAGGAAGCACGAGCATAAGTGCCCCGTCAGTGCATTTGTCAGGGCAGACGAGGATGCGCTGTTAACAGGCGGGTTCCCCTGAGCTCCAAAACCGCCACGAGTCCCTCCACCGCGTGTTCCGGTGTGGAGGAGCCGGGGGGGGGGGGGGGGGGGGGGGGTGAGCGGGGGAGGGGAGCACCGGCAGTGCGCCTGCGCCCGCACCCCCACCCACGCACCCACAGTGCGCCTGCGCCCGCGCCCCCACCCACGCACCCACAGTGCGCCTGCGCCCGCGCCCCCACCCACGCACCCACAGTGCGCCTGCGCCCGCGCCCCCACCCACGCTCGGCCGAGTGAGGCTGCTTCTTCAGCCCCAGGACTCGCCCGGGTCCAGCTGCTCCTGCCGATGCACGTGCGCCCTTCTACCCCGAGCCTTTCCTGTGAGCCCTTCCGTGAGCCCCTCCCGTAGGCACCTCCTGTGGGTCTCTCTCCCCCAAGCCCCTCCTGTGGGTCCCTCGTGTGGGTCCCTTCTGTGGGCCCTTCATGTGGGTTCCTCGCGTGGGCCCTTCTCCCGAACCTTCTGCAAAAGGTCATCCATTCCCATGACCGCAGCGTTCACTTCCAAACCCACAAAGCCGGACCCCTGCACTCCGAGGTCCGCACTTCCGGTCACAGGCTGACCTTCTGAACCAGATGTTTCCTGGCGCCTCGGGTCCACCTAGAGCACCGCGGCCGTCTTCTCCTGAGCCTCCGCTTGGATCTCCGGGGACGGGCGGTGGCAGCAAGGATTTCTGTCTAGCTCCAGAGCGTCTCCCAACCCGATCCCACGACCTCGTCCTCAGGTCACCCGACGGGTCGTCACCCCCACACAGAGCAGCCCTCGGGGGAGAAACGCCAGCTGAGTAATTAGCACTATTAGGAGTTTCCGGCCATTTGCACACTTAGCCCCCACCACAGTCGGAAGGGCTGACTGTTACTATTTGGATTTTATAGATAAGAAAACTAAGGTTCCTAGAAGCTGCCCCCACCGGCCGCAGCACACAGCTGTGCAGGCAGGAAACCTCACTGGTGAGGACTAGCTGCAACCCCGTTCTCTGAATCAAAGCGCCACGCTCTGTGTGCGAACACGCCAGACAGGCTAAGCGACTCATTCGGGTCCCAGTACGAGGTGGCCATGACTCGGGGCGTGCTCCCGTGGAAGACTGGAGGCTCGGAGCTGCTGACGCGAGCCCGGTCCTGACCCTCCAGCCGCTCTGCTGGCCGCGCAGTCCTTCGAGTCCACACGCGTCGTTCCAAACCAGGTCCCATTCAGAGGAGGTTGCTGGGGCCGCGAACGGCTCTCCGTTGACAGCACACAAAACCTAGATTTCCCAGGAACCGTTTCTGAATCTTCACAGCCTGCTGTGGCCAGCACCCCTCCCTTAGGCTCGGAAGCCACCCAGCTTGTAGATCCGCCAGGTCCTTCCTCTCCGGCCCTTGCCAGTGCCCGCGCGTCTCGCACGTCCTTCCTGCCCCATCATGGTTCTCCACCTGGGTACCGCTCTCTTCTCCTTCAACACGCAGCTCAAACGAATTCCTCTGGAAACTTCTGTTCCCAGCAACGAGGGTAGGTGCACCCGCATGCCCCTGTGCCACAGCAAACACACTGCCCGTTCTTCACGACCAACCTGAGGACTGGGTCGTAGGGCCACTGACTCCCCCCGGCTGCCCAGCGTCCTCTTCATCCCCAGCGCCCGGCACTCCCTCCCTCCTGGTTCCTCGCACATGGCCGGCTCCCCTTCGGAGCGGCAGGCTGGGCCCTCTCGGAGAAACGCTTCCGGTTTTCAGGTGACACCAGGGTTCGCCAGCCTCTCTCGGAGCCCCCATCACAGCAGGATCCAGTGCTGCGGCCACTCCTTTTAGACCACGGCCACCGTAAAGACTAATAACATCAGGGCTGGCGGCTCCTGACAGTGGCGGGAATGATGTCCCAGGGTCGCTCACCCCGAGCGTGGCATGACAGTGCCGACCCGCTCGGTCAGGTTAGGGGCGAATGTTTAGATGCGGTAGCGAAAGGACATGGAAACAGTAAAGAAGGTTTTCGGTCATTATGAAAATATGACTGACGTCCCCCTGCTTGTGACTCACACTCACACCCTCGTCTTCCACACTCAGGATTTCTGCCTCTGACCTGACCTCGTGTTGGGGTGCAGGAAGCACGGCCCCCGTCACTAGCCTGGGCCTCCCCAACTTGAGGATTCTTTCCGCACGTTCCAAGCCTGGTTCTGACGGCTCTTCCTTCTACTTTCTCTCATGGCCGTTTCAGGGCCTTACTTGCTGCTCTCACGCCCTTGCTGTGTTCACCACAGGGGCGCGTGCTGAAAGTGTGAATTCATGGCATCATCCTGATTAAAAGTCTCCTTGACCTTTTCATAATCTGTCACTCCCTCATTTAAGCCAAACACCTGAACGAGAGGCCCTCTGTTAGTGCCGGGACCTTCGGGGAGCCCTCCATGCTGTGGACGCACCGTCAGGCAGGCACCGGGGAGCGCGCCCTGAGCTCATCGCGCTCGCACTTTCAGGTCCGGATCTTCGCCTCTGGAGCGGGCGTAGCCGTGCCGGGGATCCCCCAGCTGCCCCGGCGTGGGGACATCGGTGGCGCCGCTCTGCCCTGAGGGCTTGACCCAGCCTCCCCCCGCCCCCGGGCCCGGCGGGACCGTGCTGAGAAGGCTGACCCGGTTGTGCAATCGGCCCCACAGCCGTGATCCCCTCACAGAGGAAACGGGACCAAATTGGCCTCTGCTTGTGAGTCACACTCCGCCTTTCATCTTGACAGGCAGGGTTTCGTCTGTAGCTGCCTCAAAATATTCTTTCCATTGCATCATCGTTTAGTATTTTATAGACTTGTGCTCTCAGTAAATAATTGAAACCATCCATAGCCTCTCGGGGCAGGAGCCCACTGAGGAAAGGCTAACGGGATGCTTCTGGACATCACACGTGACAGTCCAGTCACTGAGAGCCAAGCTGTACATAAGAGCTAAAACGGGGGAGGGGGGTCTTTTTACCAATCGCATATAAAAAGAGACAAAACAGTCAAAGTAGTTACTAATCAGAGCATTCTGCAAACATGACTGAATCAGATGGTTTTCATTCACTCATTGCAGAATAATAATTAAAATTACGTGGATTGAATCAGAATCTCAGAACAGAGTGTATCCTCCGCTCCCAGCTGAATTCCTTACAGTTCAAATAGTTTCTACGACCAATTCGAAGGTGGGGTTTCCTTGCATGAAAACAAGAAGAATAGTCCCCTCTCTCAAACATCTTACAAATATTTGTCTGACACAGACAAGTGTCACAGCCACCTGGAAACACGCCAGCGTATGAGCCGCTCCATCCTGGAGGAAATCTCACCGCCTCGGTGCAGTGTCGTGTGTCTACTGCCCCCAGAGGCCCAGTGCCGGCGCGACGGCCTGGGACTGTCTCCGGCCGAGCTCCCTTTTCATCCATTTTTGAACAGGCTGTTGTCTTACTGTGAGTTTTGATGGAACTATTTCTATTCGGATACAGGCCTTTGATCGGATAGATGTACAGCTTACAAACACTTTCTCCCAGTGTGTGGTTTTTCTTTTTATTCCTTTACCTTAGGAGAGCAGCGGATGACTTCGAAGTAATCAGAAACTATAACTGATGCTTGCAGAGAAGACCCTGCACCCACGAAACAAGCATGGGCCTCAGCAAAGCAGGAAATACCCGAGGACGTGCAGAGCCCCCGCAATGACACATGGAATAACTGAATTCCAGGTTCCGATTGACACGCAAAGATTGGACATAGTGTCATCCTCACAACTGCAAAGTTCGGAACGAAATGAGATTCAGCGACTTTGCTTAGATTCATGGGAGAGCTGGGGTCACAGGGAAAACCTCCCCCTGGTGCATCCAGACTCACAGAGACAGGGGCCACACACCGCTGGTAGTTTGGAAGAATTGCATTGCAGGAGCTGAGCGTGGACAGGCGTGAAGATGAGAGACCCTGGCTGGGTTAAGGGGGAGAAAGCTAAGACACGTGCGAAGGGGATAGCCTGGGAGTGCAAGCCCGATACATGTGGAAAGTCAATGAAAAAGTAAACACTTCCTCTCCCACATCATGCTGGGCAGGTGGGTGCCCGTATAACAACAGTTGATTTCAGTCTAAAGACTCTATCTAATGAGAACATCTTAGGGAAATGAGCACAGGGTCGCGGAGGAGTAGGGGACGGCTTACACCACAGCCACGGGACACAGCCAAGCGCACATCCCGCCCGACTTCCCACGGAAGCCTCGCTGCGCTGCTCACCATGTCCAGCAATAGCAAATGACAAGGAGCTCAGAGGCCAGGAATGGCACAGGGTGACGAGAATTTGCACACTGACCAGACTCAGTTACGCCTCGAGTGTAGGGATTATCGGGCCGGGGTTAAAATGAAGGTCGTGGCACAATAAGGCTCTAATTGTGCAAAATGCAAGAAAAATGGCTCATGTAAGCTTAGGGCGGAGACTCTACTGCTGGAAATAAAAACCACTGACCGTAACAGAAATAAGGAAAATCTCCGATAGGTCCACTGGTCGACTGGGCACAGCTGAGGAACAGGCCAGTGACCTGAAGGTGTGTTGGTAGAAATTCCCCAACTAAAATGCAAACAGAAAAAATAATTTAAAAAATAAAACAGAACAGAGTATAAAAGAATTGAAGGACAACTTTAAAAAGTTTAACAAACACATTATCATAATACCAGAAGGAGAAATAACGGTGCTCAAAAAATATTTAAAGTAACAACAGCCAAGAGCCTCTAATCATCAGGGAAATGCAAATCAAAACCACCATCTCACCTCACACCTGCCAGAGTGGCTAAAATCAACAACTCTAGAAACAACAGTGTGGGCGAGGATGCGGAGAAACGGGAACCCTCTTGCACTGTTGGTGGGAATGCAAACTGGTGCAGCCACTCTGGAAAACAGTGTGCAGGTTCCTCAAAAATTAAAAATAGAACTACCCTACCATCCAGTAGTTGAGATAGTGGGTATTTGCCCAAAGAAAAAGGGCTTTT
Source organism: Paguma larvata (assembly GCA_030068075.1). Taxonomy (NCBI): domain Eukaryota; kingdom Metazoa; phylum Chordata; class Mammalia; order Carnivora; family Viverridae; genus Paguma; species Paguma larvata. The sequence goes on from CM057829.1 coordinate 147,621,930, forward strand.
GAAATTGACAGAAAACAAAGCACAGACCCAGGAAACTCAGAACGCCAAGCAGGATAAATAATGAATACATACATACACACATGTACACAGACTTTGGCATAGGGGGAGTCATATTTAAACTGCAGAAAGCCAGGGGCGCCTGGGTGGCTCAGTCCATTAAGTATCTGCCTCGATTTCAGCTAAGGTCATGAACTCAGGGTCCGTGAGTTCGACCCCCTCATCGGGCTCTGTGCTGACAGCTCCCTTTCTCTCTCTCTCAAAAATAAATAAACATTTAAAAAATCTTTAAAAAAGTAAAAACTACAGAAAGCTAAAGACAGAGAAAATCTGTAAATAAATCAGAGGGGAAAAAATGCCCAACTTACCTAAACAGGAACAAGGAACAAGGATATAAATTATAACTAAATTTTCCTCAGAAACCACACAAGCAAGAAGAGAGTGGAATGAATATTAAAAGTGAAGGGATACAGACTCCATCAAACTAGAATTCTGTATTCAGAAAATCTATCCTTCAAAAGTAAAGTAGCGGCAAAAAGTGCCTTAGAGAAACAAAAACTGAAGGAATTCATCGCCAGCAGACTCAGGTAGGACACGTGAGAAACCCTTTAAGGGAGAAGTGGATTGACTCAGGCCAGACACACGGACATGCCTTAGGGGAGGGAAGGGCTCCGAAGGAAGAAAAAATGAAGGTAACGTAAGATCCTTTATTTTTCTAATTTTTAAGTGATCTAAGGGATAAGGTGTTCATGTTGTAACACTGACAGCAACAATGTGTGGGCATCAGTAGCTTAGAGATGGTGAAGGAAATGGCACAGGTACCATCAAGACTGGAGGAAGACATTGGGAACACGGTGAGGTCAGATGTCTGCACCACCCATGAAGTGGTACCGTGTTACTCATCCATAGATTCATACTTGATCAAAATTCATATTGCAAACTCTAAGACAACAAATAAAAATTTTTAAAAAGAAGTATAAACAACATACTAAGATATGAGATAAAATCAAATCATAAAATGCTCAATTAAAACCAGAGAAGGAAGAAAAGATGAAAAAAATAGAAACAAAGAACAAGTATAGTGAATAGAAAATAGTAGAAATGTGGCAGACATTACTGCAGCTCGGCCAGCAATCGGCCGCCTGAAGCGCGCGTGGTCTAAGCGACCAGCCGAAAGAGAAATTTTCGGAGTGGATGATAAAACGAGGTCTCACAACATGTTGTCTACAAGAGATCTACTTCCAAAGTAAAAACCTTCCTAGATTAAAAATAAGAGGATGGAGAAAGTACACCACAGAAACACTAACCAAAGGGCCATTGGATTGGCGACACTGATTTTAGAGAAAGCAAACTTCGCAAGAAAAATTTGGAACAATAAAGGAGAATATTAAATCACGATAAAGGACTCCTTTCCAAGAAGACATGAAAACTCTTAACATGTGTACAGACAACACGAGAGCTTCCAGATGCATAAGGCAAATCCGACAGAAGTGCAAGGAGAAGCAGACGCCCGCTACAGCTGGGGGCATCAGCACCGCCTACACACTGCTCCATTACGGAAGCGTCAGCAAGGTTAGAGCGGGCCTGCCCAGAACTATCGATCAACTCGATCTACTTAGCACTCCTAGGAAATTCCATCCAGCAAGCTCACACGGAGCATCACCCAAAATACACCACATTTTGGTCCATAAAACAAAACTGAACAATTCTCTTTTTGTTTAAAACAGTTTTGTATATTTTTAAGCTGCATAAATGCAGGTGGCTCAGAAAGCCCGTAATTCCCAACAAAACATATAAACTTAAAAACTGAGAATCTGAAGTCTTACCATCTCCCCACCATTCAGTCGTGCACTCATGAAATCCACCCCACAGCGTCAGAAGAGAGTCTCAGAGTAGTGCACCACCTTTTGCTGCCACAATCTCTCTTTTGGTCTCTGATACCTGCGTCCGAAGCATCTGCAAAGCAGCTCACTGTCTACCTCAGTGGAGATGGCAAGCAGCTGGGAACCAACAGATTTCTTAAGTCTAAATGTGATTCTACTTCTTCATGTTGTTAAATCTCCTTCCGTGAAATTCTAAACTTTTAATATGGTTCTAGTAAAGTGAATATAAATGGAGTTTTGAACATAATCTCTTCCATATTCATCTGACAGCTTTCAGACATTCGTATTTGTTTCCTAAGTCCTGAGGGAGACAAAAGTATGGCATCTAATCTATAATAGGATAGTGATCTCTATTATAAGTTAAATTTGAACTTCATAGCAAAATAATAATGGTCTGCTCATTCAAATATTATAGATTTTTAAAAATTCCCTTAATGGGGGTGCCTGAGTGGCTCAGTCAGTTAAATGTCCAACTTAGGCTCAGGTCATGATCTCACGGTTCATGGGTTCAAGCCCCACATTGGGCTCTGTGCTGACAGTTCAGAGCCTGAAGCCTGTGTCTCCCATTCTCTCTCTGCTCCTCCCTTGCTCTCTCTCTCTCTCTCTCTCTCAAATAAATAAACATTAAAAAATTTTTTAAATAATAAAAATTCCCATAATGTATATAAGTTATATACAAAGCTTATTCCCAATATACAGTTTGTGTCTGTTTTATTTTTTTAATTAAAAAAACCTTTTTTCTAATTTGCACATTTTCATTTTTTGAAGGAGGGTTCATCAGGGTTCAGAGCATTTTTAGGATCCTGCTTGCATCAACCCTGTATACCCAGAGAGTAAATTACTGGACTCACTAAATGGACAGTGAAAAGTAACTTCGGCTGCTCAGGAAGGCTTCCACAGGAACCTGACACAGACACAGATTGGGTTGCTACGTGTTGGGAGCCATCTTGGGCACACAGGTTGACACTTTCCCTGTGAAAAGGTGGATGTTGCAAGGCTCCTGCCGCCAGATTGGCCTCCAAAACCGTCTCCTTCTAATATTAATCTTTCAGGCTTGGATTTGTTGAATTGCCCTCATTGGCCTTAAGGGATGTAATGCTCTTTTGTTTTGTGGAATTTAGATAAAAGGGAAGGACCTGGAGCACGATGCTTTGATTGCTTACATCTGAATGAGAGTAGCCTGGCCAGAAGTCGTCTTAAAATTGCATCCTGGGGATGGGTTGCACAGATTGATAGCAGTTATGAGCTGGCTGAATATTGCTGTGACTTGTGTAAACGTTGGGACCCTATTATGTAAATTCACTGGTTCACAAGCAAAGGAACTCAGACAAGCCTTCGGGATTAGGAGAGTTGCACCTCCCTCATTGTAGTTTAGGAAACTAGACTCTTAACCTTTCTACAGACGATTAACACAGGTGTTAAGATGTTAATGTATGTGCCCTCTGTTTACTGAGACTTACAGTAACAACAGTAACAACACCCCCCCTTCGTAAACATCCTGTTCTCTCCCCCCTGCCACAGATTTACCTGATCCTACTTCAAAGACAGCATATGTTAGTTAACTTAGGAGCAGAATCACAAAGTAGCTAAGATGAGAATTGTTTCCTTTATGGTCTAAAAAGAATGACATAAAACAACCTGCAAGACTGAGGAAATCGCAGCTTTGCCGACAAAACACATTAGAGACACCAAGCTGTGCTCACTGACGGGATGTCCCTCACTCATTGCTGTCATGTCACCTACTACCTTTAAATAAAGACACTGAGACCAGCAGAGCGGAGATGCCAGAATTGCCAGAGATGCCTGCTTGGTGATCAGACTACATCTCGTGGCGCTCTCGTTCCTTTCACCAGCCGTTCATCCTTTGGAAAATCCTGGGTTCAGCCGGAGCAGGGCTCCAGCGGTATATTAAGTAAATTTTTATTGTATGCTAGACATTGTGAATATTATCTTGTATAGTCTGTTGGTTATGTCTTACTCTTCTTGAAACTATTATTAGTTTTCTTTAACAAGCTATCCACCTGGTTAAATTCAGTCCATAAGTTCTCTCTCACCTGTTGTGAGCACTAGTTCAAATCAATATTTAATTCTCTGAATCCTGGCTATATTAACTGGGGCCGTTCCAAGCATCCTTAAGCCAGGGTTCGGGCTGAGATGGTGTGGGTTTACACACACAGTAAGGAGATCCCTCTCCTGGATTCCTGCCTCACCTTGCAGCCTGGGCTTCTATCCATGCTTCCTCCACCAGGAAGTCAGCAGGGACTCCACCGGTGTCTTAGCTGCCACACAGATTCAATTTTCAGTATCTATCGACTTGATAAGTTTCACTGATCTTTTATTCTATGGGTTCAATCTTCTCTTGAACTTTTTAATGTTCTTTTTTTCAAGTTTCAGGCATTATATTTTTTTTTTTTATGTTTATTTATTTTTGAGAGACATAGAGGCACAGCGTGAACAGGGGAAGGGCAGAGAGAGAGGGAGACACAGAATCGGAAGCAGGCTCCAGGCTCCGAGCCATCAGCACAGAGCCCGACGCGGGGCTCGAACTCGCAGACCGCGAGATCATGACCTGAGCCGAAGTCGGCCGCCCAACCGACTGAGCCACCCAGGCGCCCCCAGGCATTATATTTTTATAGTTCTAGAGTTTTCATTTGGCTCCTTTTTTTTCCATTTCTCCACTTAGCTCCCATCTAAGTGAGTAATTATTTACTCAATTTCTACGCCTTTAACTCTAAATCCACAAACATGTTTGCGAAGCTGTTTTAAAGTCCCTTTCTCGTCTGTCTAAATCTGTGCCATTTGGGAGAGAGTTTCTATTTGCTGCCTTCCTATCCTCTTCACAGACCACGTTTTCCTGCTTCTGTGTCTGACTGGTGATTTTTCTCATTGTTTACCCACTTTGGTTGTATCAAGGACATGCTAAATGTTTCTCCACAAAAAGCCTGTGTTGTTTTTCAGTCCTTTAAGAATGTTGAGTTTTTCAAAGGAACAGTGGGGCACAGGAGACACGGGTCACTCACTACTAATCTGAAGCCAGAAGTTACAGAGTTTGGTGTCCCTCGCCCTCACATCTCTGCTTTCCCAGGGCCTTGCCCTCCCAAAACCAAAGCCAAGACAAGGGCCTTGAAGGCCAAGGAAGCGGTGCTGGGAGGAACCACCCCCCTTCCTATGGCCTAAGACACTGTGGCTCTGACAACAGCACAAGTAATTTTGGAAGCACAACCACTAGAGAAACAGGCTTGACCACTGTGTGGTCATCGAGGTCACCCTGAGCAATGAGTTTGCCATGAAGAAGATGGGAGATGGAGACACAGCAGTGTGTTCACTGTGGGTATCAAGGCCGGCAAACATGATCCATGGCCGTGGAGAAGCTTAGGACATTGAAGGGGCTGAGGTCAATGCCCTGATCGAGTCTGATGGCGAGAAGAAGGTACATGTTCAGCTTCTCCTGACTATGATGCTTGGGATGATGACAACAAAGTTGGGATTGCCTAAACTGAGTCTAGTTAGCTAATTCTAAATATAAATTTTTTTACCATAAAAAACAAGTGTTATGTTTAGACGAGTAATTGGTTAACTAGTAGACCAACCTGTAGCAGTGGTAGCTTCATTTGGGGCTTTACTAGTGTGGTTCTACAGTAGCTCCAATCAGAAGTGACATTTCTAGGGTCCCCACTACCTTCCAAGGGTGTCATTGAGGGCTACCCACTTATATCATGTATTCATCTTTATCAAAATCTCAAAAAGCCTTCATATTATTATACTACTTCCCAGATGTGGTAACTTTATTATTTTATGTCAAGTGAGAAGTATTTTGACTTTTAAAGGTATAGTTTATATTTCTCCAAGTAATATTTAGAAACTGAAACTAGAGATTGTGCATTGTTATCTCAACTCTTATATATTAAAGATGGAAACACTGCTTATTTCTAGTCATGTCATGTTAATTATGTTTTATCTACTGCCGTGCCCACTCCCCCAACCTGGCCCCAGTAATATTATCTTTCCAGAAATTTACTCACCATAAAGTTTCACCTGTGAATAGCATAGTACATATTCCTAAAATATAAGGTCTATTTTTTAAATTAACCAAAATATTGTTATCATAACTTAAAAATTAATAATCAATCTTTATTTCCCCATGTTCTGTCAGTGTTCAAATTTTCACTTATCTCGTGTCACTTGTTTTTAATAGTAATGATTAATTAGGGTCTGAATAAGATTCGCATACTGTGACTGGCTCGTACATCTCTTAAATCTCATTTCTACAGATCCTGCATCCATCACTTTTGCTTGTTTCCAGTCGTTGGAAAGACTGGATTGCTTGCGTTAACCATTGTCTCCAGCCTGCATTTTGTGACTGTGCCCTGTGGCACCTTCACAGGCTCCTCCGTCCTCTCTCCTGTGGATGCACAGCTGGATATAGAGGCTTGATCAGGTTCTGTTTGGACGTTTCTTACATTATCAAAGACGGATTGTTTTTATCCAAAGAAGGCACAAAATGTCCTGCTGCCTCTTTTTGTGTCATAAGCAGCCACTGATGGTCACCCTCTAGTTCGACTAACTCATTAGGGTTGACAGAAGAATCATACCCTCCTGTCCCTTCTGTACCCTCTAGCTAATACACTTCCATGAAAGAACCCCCACGATCTGCGATTGGTTAACTTACAGTCAGCACAGACAGATAACTCCTGGATTTTCTATATTTTACCATGTTCAAAATAATGAGTTAGTCCATTAACTTCCTGGATTTGGTCAGCTGGAGCCAGCCCAGTTTATTCCTGCAATCTTCCGGCACCATCCCAGCCGTCCCTGGTTGTGTCTCTGCCGGCACAAGGTCCAGATGGTCCAGGCTATCTTACATGTTTCTTACGATGGGTCTAGACACAGCAATTCTTCAAGGAGCCTGACTCCTTCTAGTGGGAAATGGTATAGCAAGACCTCAGTTTGGGCACTAGAGGTGCTCATTACCACTGAACAAAATTAAGGGGTTCTTTTTTAAATATAAAATATGTCATGAGTTCATCTTGATGTAGCCAATTACATTCATAATTCAGGGTTGCTCTCAGCCTCTTATATCTTACATCTGTGCTTTCTTGAAACTTGACCCTAAATAATACTGTAAATGGCAGAATAAAATAATATATAATTACTAATTTTCCTTATCCCACAAGACCACGCCCAAAAGTCAGAATAAAATGTCAACACACTCATCCAACACTATGATTACAGCAAAAAAGTATTAGCTTTCTACAGTTGTTTTTATCCTTAATATAGACTTTTCAAAGAATATACAACATAATGTGTTTTAGAGTCATTTTAATATTTTGCCTATGTGTAGTTATTTTACCAACTATATGCACACTAATATTCATTTTTTTCTTTATATGCTTGGCTTTTGAGAAATTAAACTCTAAAAATCTATTTGCATTTTATGCTTATCTAAATAATTTGTACGACCCCAAAGTCCAATGTACAAAACAAGTTATATTCAAAGAAGACTGCGCTGTTTCAAGATAAGAAGTATCATGATACATCCACTACCCTATTGCCGTCTCCTTTTATGGGGCAACACTTCGAAAGTCCTCTAGCTTAGTATATGTATTGGCATCATTTTTTTAGAAGAAATGATACATTATATACACTTTTCCGTACTTAGACTTGATTTTAATGCAAAACCCATAGTACACAATCATAACCCAAAACATTTCACTTAAGTCACAGTCAAGGAAGCCCACCTGCATGGAGGAATGGGAGTCATTATAGAATTTTTCAAAGATATTGTTACAACATGGAATGTCTACCACCCTCCAGGTATTCTGCATACTTGATCTCGTTTACTCCTCAAAATGGTCTCATCCAGCAGGAATTATTGTCTCTTATTTAAATGTGACAAAACTGCTTCTCAGAAGTAACTTCCTCCAAGTCACACACCTAGAAAGCCGCGTGTTTAGACACAGACCTCAGTGTGTCTTACTCACACCCGTATCCTCTGTAAGGCGTGTGTGCCTTCAACATCTCTAATATTGCAGGTTTACAACTAAAGACCATGGCACTTTCTTCCCAGAAAGTACCCCATTTATTGCTGTAAAGACTGCTTTGCTACTTTAACAACTTTCATTATTTTAACCAAACACTTTCCATTTTCGATCACGTAAAGGAAAGGCTCACACTAGACAATACCTCATGCTTGGAAATTTCCAAAAAAAATAATAATAATAAAGTTTTTTTTTAAGGCTACTAAATGTGTTTCTGTGTTGGGTGGAATGTTCTGGTGGTGCTTATCTAAAGGTCTGACCTTCCTGTAAGCATCACATTTGAAAACGAGGTCTACTTGGTTGTGGGGTTATGGGAGAGAGTTTTAAAAATTCAACAGGATCATTCTGTACAAACTCAATCCCACTACAGGAGCCCTTGAGTCAGTGACAGACTCTGAAGATCAGTGAACGGAGCCTCATCAAAGAAACCATACTGAGTGACCAGCCTTACACATTTGCTTTGTGTTTTAGCAAACATCCATATATGTTTTACAGATTCTCTGTAAAAATAATAATAATAATAATAAATTTAAAAAGAACTAAGAAAAGCTCCCTGTGACTTCTGTGTTGAGGAATTGCTGTCTAGAAGACCTTAAAGGAAAGCACCTATTTTATGGTCTCCCGGTGGCCCAACTCAGGTGTGGATGAGGAATGACTGCTTGAGAAACAGAGAAGAGACCGCCAGCATCAGCTCCCTCATGACTACTGACCGACCCTTTGTATTCAGACCAAAATTCTTCATATGAAACTTATGATCTTTAAAATCCAGGAGTGAAGTCCTCAGTTGTGAACTCCTAAGGGCAAAGAGTTTTCACCTTGGAAAACACACGGCAGCTAGAGCAGGGTCACCAATCGGTGGTATTCTCAACTTTGTGCAGACACCTCCTATTCATGCTTAAGATCTCCCGAATAAGCTCTCTTTAGCAGGGAACGTGAATTGGTGCATTTCGGAGCTGGGCAGGTGCCAGGTGGAGATGCTGCAGAAGCGAAGAAGGCACGGTTGCTGCTTTTAAGAAGATCACGGGGGACGCCTGGGGGGCTCAGTCGGTTAAGCGTCCAACTTCGGCTCAGGTCATAATCTCACAGTTCATGGGTTCGAGCCCTGCGTCGGGCTCTGTGCGGACAGCTCAGAGCCTGGAGCCTGTTTCAGATTCTGTCTCCCTCTCTCTCTGTTCCTCCCCCACTCATGCTCTGTCTCTCAAAAATTAAATAAACATTAAAAAATTTTTTTAATTTAAAAAAAAAGAAGAAGATCACGGACTGGCGGGAAAGCAGCCATAAAAGTATCCCGTTCACGGAGAGGGGCCAAGAAGGAATGCAGGAGACGTGTGCATCCTGTCCTGAGGTCAGGAAATGCTTCCAAGGATGAAACATTTCATTCCCGATGTATGCTGAGCTGAGGATAAGTAGAGAATTTGGGGGGGGGGGGGGAGTACCATCCTACAAAATACATCAAAAAATTGTACAAATGACAACCAATTTTTTTTAATGCTTAGTTAAGCTCAAAGATACTTTACAGGAAATCCCAGAGGTCAGACACTCCTACAGAGTAGACAGAACAGAGGTCTCAGCTCCCCTGGGGACGATTCTCACTCTACCAGAAACCCACGGCCTCGGGTTTCACTAACCACGCCATTGAATGGCGACGAGTCTTCAGCCCAAGAAAGTAAGGATTTGGAACAAAGCCCCCGTATAAATATAAGTTCCTTGGAGGATTGGATAGTTCCCTTTCCATGTGGAAGACACACCATTCATTTAAGAAGTTATCATTATAGTCCTGCCTGTTGATTTAGGGTTCAAATTTGTATCAATGTCATGATCCAAGACAGGACTTTCATCTACCACTCTCTGCAATGACAAAAATGGATGATAGTTGCCACGTGTGATTGTTCAGCACTTAAAATGTGGCTTGTGGGAATGAGGAACTGATTTTACTTTATTTACTTTCAATTGATTTTTATTTAAGTGGCCACATTTGGCTAGTGGCTACCGCAGATGCCGTAAACCCCCAGCAAAGAAATGAACCTGAAGAGGTCCCTCGAGGCCAGTAATTCTCTCGGAAGGAGCACACATATATTGCTGGCCCCTTACATTTCCACAGAATCAGCTGATTATGAGTTTGAAGTCTTTAATTACCAAACACAAGAAAAAAAGCTGCCATAAGCAAGATTCTACAAGAAAAAGAAATAGCGAAATTAGACCCCTGAGGACTTCAGACATTAGAATTATCAGATGGGGCATATAAAACAAGTATGCATAAACAACCTAAATAAAAAAATGATAAAATTAAAAACCTAAGGAAGAAACTGGAGACAATAAAAATTAACAGTAGACTTGAGAAAGAACCAAACAGAACTTCTAAAATGCCCACATAATATGAATATTTTACATGAAAAATCTGTTACTTTAAACAATATTATAGATATAATTTAAGAAAGAATTTGTAGGCCAGAAGACACTTCTGAAGGTATTACCCACAATGAAAACAGGATTACAGACAGAGTTAAAATAAGAGAAATAAATAAAGTCAAAAACTAAATGTAAGAACAGGGAATCACACGCACCGAAGGAGTAACGGGTGGAAATCTCTGTGAGTAAATCCACAAGGAGGTATCGCTGTACACCTGCCGGAACGGGTAACATGAACGGCGAGTAGTAAAAAGTGGAGCAGCTGAAAGTCTGACCCGGAGCTGCTGAGGACCTCTGGCCGCACCTGCTCCAGCCTGGGGTGTGAGCGTGCGGTGGCCAGAGGCCCTGCCCCCGCGTGACACACAAGTCCCCCGAGTGCACACCTGGGTCGGGAGACAAGTACATAGTCTTCTCATTCATCGTCCCACATGGAAACCACCTCAGTGTGGGGACATAAGTTGTAGTGTATTTATTCGGTGGGCTGCTGCTCACTATAACAGTGAGCCTCGCCGCACAACAGGGAGAGAAAGAAGCCAGACACAAAATATCCCGTGTCCACAATATCCCTGGAAGCCAGCGGGGGTCACCTCACAGAGGAGCATGGGCTGGTGGACGGTGCTGGCCACCGCTCTGGCCGTGGCTGAGCTCACGCAGACATCTATCTCCTGAGCCCAAGGTAAAGATTGTCCCTTGGCCCCGTGCACACTTCCCCGTGTGCTCGGCAAGGGTGATGTTCTGACAATCATGTCATGTCAGATAAACAAACATGTTTATCTAAGCAATGAAAGAAATGACTCTGAAGTGACTCTTTTAGCAAAGATTTATCTGTTTTTTCCAGCTGAGTTTTTGCCCTTGTCTTTTTCTGTAACCAAAGAGAAGAAAGTTGAAAATGATGTAGCACACAGCTACCAGGGCCGGCGATGCGACCTCATATGATTTTCAAGCCCAGGCATCGCCTTAGCGGTGGGCCTGCCAGACACCCCCTCGCCTGCACCTGAAGCTGCTACATGCCTGCTACACCCCGCCCTGGAGAGGTTCCATCAGCCGTCCAGACACCTCCTACCTGGGTGTGCTTTCATACTTTCTTTTGTTTTAATATTTTTAATTTTTTAAGTTTTATTTATTTATTTATTTTGAGACAGAGAGAGAAAGGCAGAGAGGGGCAAAGAGAGAGAGGAGAGAGAGAATCCCACGCAGGCTCTGCACAGTCAGCGCAGAGCCCAATGTGGGGCTTGAGCTCACAAACCATGAGATCATGACCTGAGCTGAGATCAGGAGTCGGACGCTTAACTAACCGAGCCACCCAGATGTTCCTCAGACTTTCTGATGCACACGGGGACTCACGAGCAATCCCGCTTAAATGCGCTTGTTTTCCCAGGAGGAAACTTCTTTGAAGAAGTCTCAGAAAAGAATCAAAGGATCAGCCTCTGGGGTTTATTAAAAGTTTTCCCTAAAATAAAAGCAAAATTGAACTATTGGGACCTCATCAAGATAAAAAGCTTCTGCACAGCAAAGGAAACAACCAACAAAACTAAAAGGCAACCGATGGAATGGGAGAAGATATTTGCAAATGACATATTGGATAAACGGCCAGAATCAAAACCAAACTCAAATAATCCAGTGAAGAAATGGGCAGAAGACATGAACAGACATTTCTCCAAAGAAGACTTCCAGATGGCCAACAGACACATGAAGAGATGCCCAACGTCACTCATCATCAGGGAAATACAAATCAAAACCACGTTGAGATGCCACCTCACACCCGTCAGGATGGCTAAAATCAACAACTCAGGAAACAACAGATGTTGGTGAGGATGTGGAGAAACAGGAACCCTCTTGCACTGCTGGTGGGAATGCAAACTGGTGCAGACACTCTGGAAAAGAGTATGGAGGTTTCCAAAAAATTAAAAATAGAACTACCCTATGAGCCAGCAATAGCACTGCCAGGAATTTATTCAAAGCATACAGGAGTGCTGATGCATAGGGGCACATGCACCCCAATGTTTATAGCAGTGCTATTATCCACAACAGCCAAAGTATGGAAAGAGTCTAAATGTCCATCAACTGATGAATGGATAAAGAAGATGTGGCTTATACATATAATGGAAAACTACTCGGTGATAAAAAAGAATAAAATCTTGCCATTTGCAACAACATGGATGGAACTGGGGGGTATTATGCTAAGTGAAATAAATCAACCAGAAAAATACAAATATCATGTTTTCACTCATGTGGAATTTGAGAAACTTAACAGAAGACCATGGGGGATGGTAAGGAAAAATAAGTTACAAACAGAGAGGGAGGCAGACCGTAAGAGACTCTTAAATACAGAGGACAAACAGTTGATGGGGATGGGGGCTTGGGGGTGCAGAAATGAGAGATGAGGCATAGAAGAGGGCACTTGTTGGGATGAGCACCGGGTGTTATATGTAAGTTACGATTCACGGGAATCTACTCTCGAAGCCAAGACTATACTGTATACACTGTATTTTAGCTAACTTGACAAGAAATTATTTTTAAAAAAGAACTTAATTTATGCTTAATTTTAACTCAGCATAAGAAGTTAAGCTTTATTATTCTTGAATATATAGATTGGCAGGAGTATGTATGTGTAAAATAAATGTATTGGGATGAATGCTTCCAAAATTAAATAAATAAATAAAAGTTCTCCCTGAAACGTAATAATTCTGATGGAAACTCCGATAGTTCGTTCTGATCAGACGCAGCTAATCAGCATGGGCAGGCAGACCAAAAAGATGTTTTTAAATCATCATATCTTCTTTCATTCTTTCATTCGCCTGTCCACACACTCCCCGGACATTTACGGATCTCCTCCAATGACCAGACGCCGAGTCACTGGAGATCCAAACTGCCTGCCACATGGGGGGTTCCCGTGGGTTCCCATGTGGCCCGTTCCTGTGCCTGGACAGGCTGGACCCTGTTCTCAGCCTCGGGGGCTCTAACTTCCTTTCTACAAGGACAGGCGGACTCCTGCGGACCCAGCGTCCCCCACAGCCCAGAGCTTCTGACGGGTGCCGCACGTCTCTCGGCCAGCGTGGATCTGGGGTTGATGTGTGGCTGTGCACTCCGGTAGAGCTGGCTCGCCTCCGAGGAAAGATACAGACTGTTCTCAAAAGCATGGCGACCAAAGCGAGGATCAGAAGACGAATAAAATGCCCGACGAAAAGTGTGAAATACAGCCAGACGGGAAAAACTACGAGCTACGAGAACCCGGTGCATCGGGTGTTTGTTGAACATCAGCTCTGCTCACTGTAAATACCGATTTAACCACGTGAACCCTCTTCCTTCCAGTGCGGAATTCGTCGGCCGCACAGGGTCCAAGCTGTGTGCGTGAAGGGCCCAATGCACAGCAGTTTGTTCGCTGGTACACAAGAGAAACAGAAAATGATCATGTTCGTGTCCATTACAGGTTGAAATGTAAAGTTTGGGATATACTGTGTTAAATAATACATAGTATTAAATTAATATCGCCAGTGTCTTTGTGGCCACCGGCATGGCAACTAGACAATGTAAATGAACCCCCGTGACCCCCACTACACTCCTGTTGGTGGTCCTAACGTATGCGTTCCACGCAGTTCTCTAAGAATGTGTCACAGACACAAAAGAAACTGGTTTCGAGGAGAACTACACCAGAAAGGAGGTAGAATCCACGGGTGGCGCTCTCCGTCTGAAGCCCACGCTTTGAAACAGTACTGGTGGCTCTGCTGTCCAAATCGGCTCAATGTTAGGAATTTCCTCCCTGAAGTTTTTAAACATAACATTGGGAAACCTTTCACTCTCCCGTGTCCCCGATACCTTCCCGCCATCCGGCCCACCTGGAATGCCCCCTGACCCCACCCCATCCCCTGACCCCACACTGCCGTGATCACCCACACGCAAGGTCAGGTCAGAAGGTGACCACTCAACCACCCTTGACCTCAGGGCCTGTCCGGTCTCCCAGGATCTAAAGTCCTCAGGCCTTTTGACACCAACGTGGACTCTGACTCACGGGGTCAACAGGGAATTGTGCAGACATGATGCCCCTGGAGACTCTGAAGTGAGAGAGAAGTTAATCACAGTCACCGCCCTGTCCCTCTCCGACTGTGTCCCCGTTCCCGTATCGACCAACTTTCAGTAGCATCGTGTTTAAATCACCAACCTGTGGGCGTTGTCCCCGCAGTGCAGCACGGGCGGCTATGGGTCCGCCCGTTGGCAGGAGGGCGCGGCTTCCCTACGGGAGCTCAGATCGGAATAATTAACACCTGCAGCCATTATTGCCTTTACAACGTGTTCTACTTCGGGACATTGGTCCATTTTTGTCTCACCGTTATTAAATATTTTATCTTTTTGTGTATCGTATCCTCAAGGAGATGGAAACCTCCCTGAGGCCAAAGGTCCAACCTTGTAACCCAGACACATAGAGCCCCGAGTTTGCTTGCGGGGTGTGTGGTAACGTCCATGGACGGGGCTCAGACACTAGAGGTTCCACGGGCAGGAAATGACGAGCCTTTTCCATCCCCAAACCACGTTTTATCCAATTTCAGTTTTGCCCTGGAGTGGCTCAGGAATAAAGTATTCAAACTCTTGGTCAAAGCTTGAAATTGAATCCTGTGGAAACTCTTCGGGGTCGGTTGGCTTTGGTTAATGGCCTGCTGGGCTTCCGGTATTTTCCACCAGTCCGCATTCCATTCAACTTGGCGCGCCCTGGCCACATCGGCGCGGGTGAGCGGGTGCCAGGGCGTTCCGGACTCAGACAAGAGAGGAGGCTGGAAGAAAGCAGTACGTGGACTTCTCAGAGAATCGGGGGCTCGCCACAGAAGCCAGCGTCGGAAGTGTGGCCCACACGAGACTAGTTCCCTGGGACCTCACAGCTGGGTGACTCGCTCCACAGCCCAGAAGCTCTGCAGGAAAAGCAGGCCCTCTGGGCTGCTTGCTGCCGCCACGCAGTTACAGCTGGGTGAGGAGATGGTCGCTGTAGGACAGGCGCAGGCCCTCTGCTCACTCCCAGCCTGGCCTCCCTGCCGGGGGCCAGGAAGCTAGACCAACATGGGAATCTCACCCTGGGTAACATCAAAAGTCACACTCTCCTCAGATTAAAGCTTCGACTCCCCACTCGGGTTCACTAGGGTTCAATGGCACCTGCCTGCACCCTCTACCTTCCCTTGGGGCTCTTTACACTTGGGAGGCCATCCCTGTGAGAGTGAGGTGGTTGTCAACGAAGAGTCCCACGGCCAGCTCTTTTTCTTGTCTATTTGTCATGAATGGCCCCTTTCCATCCGGTTCCTGGTGTTGAAATTACACAAACATGGCATCGGCTTCCAGTCGGAGACTGCTGCACGCGGAGAGGGTGAGGGCAGGGAACACACGGGAGCACCTGGGCTCACTCGGCCTCCATGTCCCTTCCCTCCTCACAGGGAGACACCGGGGGAGGGCCCTCGGAGGCAGAACCCCGGGTTTCCCGTGGATGTCCATCAAGGAGCCTATGGGGTTGGCCCGGGGCCCCCCATGTGCCAGGAGGGAGAGGAAAAGAGGCCCCAGACGCAGGCCCGTGGAGGGAGCGATGCCGGGACGTCCTGGAGGGACAGCCTCCCAGCCTCAGACGGCAGAAAACACGTGCTGCCCGGGAATCGCACAGCGGGGGTTCCAGGAGGATACAGTCGTCACGGGCCAAGAGTCCCATCCAATGTCCTCCAGTGCACCCGCAGAGAAGACTTCTCTGGAGCATCCACTATTGGACCCTGGGAGGGCTCTGGGCTTCATGCCACATTGCTGCCTTTCCGGGGGTGGCAGCTCCAGCCGGCCCTCCAGCTCTCTGGAACCCACCAGGCTTGTTGCTTCCCCTTCTATTCTCCAGAAAATCCAACACAAGACCTCAGACATTATCCCAGCCTGCCGTCCAGCTGCTGAGCAATGGGCCCTACCTCCCTTATGAGGAGCCAGGGACAGGATGTCCTTTGGTATGTGAGGACGAAAGTAAGGATTTTCACAGATGTTTTATCATAGATCCAGGGTTCAGCTTTTCTTACACTCCCAAGCAGCTGCTTTCCAATCTTGCCTTATTTTTCATAATTAAAAAATTTCTAAGAAGCTGTGTGTAGCATATTTCCTACTTGAGTCCTTATTTCAGTAAGTGATCCTGAGATGAACAGTATTTAATGAATTCAAGAACTCCTAGTAAAACTCCAAGTGCCCGTAGTATTGGAGAATGCCCGTGAGGCAGGTTACGCCCAGGTCCCTGGGCGAGCAGGACACCCCAGGGTTGGGTGGTTGGGGATCACAGACAGAACTATGAACAGAACATGCAAGAAGGAACATAGGGTGACATAACGAGGCATACTGATGAAAGTACGGATAATATCTGCACACTTTGTGGGTCAAAGGGAATGAGCATGAGAGTCGGGAATGAGACCCTTTGCCCTGAGGAAGTATGGACACATCGGTCACGTGGGCAACAGGAAGAAAGCAGAGTTGGGAGGTAAGACTTTTTTTTTTAATGTCTACACCTATGGTGCTCTTGAGAAAAGGACGTGCTTGATTCTTATGTCTAGAGCCCATTATTTACTATTTAGCAGAAACTGTCTGTGAGGAAGCTGATGTGGACACGGAGACTTCGATCTCCAAAGAGCTGGGATGTCGTGTCATCACCGAGTGTAACTGGCACACGGGTTACGTTGGTTTTGGGTCCACGACATGGTGACTGTCGAGTCTGTGCATTACTCACGCTCGCCTGGCCAAGAGGGCAAGTGTGGCCACCACCTCTCGCTACACGGTGCTCCCACCATGTCATTGGCTGTCTCCAGGCTGTACCTTTTATCTCTGTGACAATGAGCTGGCGTTCTGAAGGTGGGAGGGATAAGACAGAGGGGTGTCCCCTGCGCACCAGGCATGCTACTGTCCTCACAAAAAGTCTACAAGGTAAGAACGGCCACTCGTTTCCCTTGTGAGAACACCAAGGATTGAGCAGATGGAGCTCTCCCGAGCCCATGTCCACGCGGAGGAGGATGCAGCCTCTTCCCAGCCTTCCACAGGGACAAGACCTTCCATCGGGCAAGACCGCCCCGGTATGAGGTAGTGTGTGACTGGTGCAAGCTTCCCACCAGCCGTGACACTCACGGCACACTGACGATGGAGTCTGGCGGCAGGGACACTTCCCCAGAGCCTGAACCGACTGAAAGCCCCCAGTCTGACCCCACAAGCCACATGGCGACCCGTCGTGCCTCCTTCACACCCGTGTTTCGCCCTCGAAACCTCTGAAGCCTTAACCCTCCGGAGGTAAAGCACTTTCTTTCAGTAAACACACTACTTGTGAATGAACAGTCAGTCCTGCGGAGAAGGGGCTGCTGGCCAGAGTGACACGTGGATGCTCGCTACTGTACTCCAGAGTGCCCTCTCTCCAATAGGGACATGATATCTGCCGATCATTATATGTCTAGGAAGATGGTGAAATTACATTAAAGCTATTGCCAACACACAAACAAACCAGACTGGCTGACGTGCGAGTTGTGAGCCCAGAACCGTGCGGCTGTGTCTCAGAGATGCAGGGTGCCACCATGCTTCTCTGGCGCCAAGGCCCCTACGGCATCATCCGCAGGAACCAAAGCACACGGGGAACTGAGGAACAGCCCAGGAAGGCTCATAACTGAATGACAAGGCTGCGGCCAGTGCCAGCAGCTCAGACAAACGCATGCTTTTCCAATCGGTTGCTTTAAACCAAGTCAGCCATCACTAATACGGGAAGTCATATGAATCCCACGTGGGCCGCACACACTTTACCCAACACAAGCACCTGCAGAAGGTGTATTCCCAGACCCCTGGGAGAGCCACGCCCAAAGGGAGCCGTTTGCGATTCCACACGGCAGAGGCGTTCCGCCGACACAGTCCTGGAGAACGGGATGGGCTTGCCCATCACACACGTTCTCGCGCGGCTCAAGCCAAACATAAGTAGGAAGGTGGTAGAGATAAGCCTGAATATAACAGTGATCACATTAACTCTAAATTGACTAAATGCTCCAATGAAAAAACTGAGGTTGTCAGACTGGACTTAAAACATCTATATGCTGTTAAAACAACACACATATTAAGTATAAGGGCACATCGGCTTAAAAGCAGATACAAAAATACAGCGTGAAGGCACTTAGAGGAAAATGCACAGGGCTACACTGATACGGGTGGGACATTCGGCATTCCTACGGAAAAGGAGGGGCAAGAAAATGAACTCTTCTACCAGGAGGGGGCCTGGACACCGGCAGGACTGGCCGCCCCGCGAGGGAGTGTGTCAGCTTCGCCCCGAGCAGCCGGTCCCACGCGTGGTCCAGACACAGCCTTGCTCGTGCAGACCCCTGGCGTCCCATTCCCGGACGCGCACCACCCAGCTGTGGTTCCGCGAGGCGCCGGGCACTGCCAGGCGCCCGGCTATAGCCCTGTTCTCTGCTGGGATGAGCCCTGTGGGGCCAGCATGCCACCCGCCCCCCGAAAGATCTCCACACCCTAATCCCCTGAGGGAGCATCCTGTGTTACACGGGAAACAAGAATTAAGGCTGTGGGTGGTTAGGGTCGCTAACTGGTCAGCCTTAGACGGGGAGGCTAATTATCCAGACAGGCCCAGTGCCATCACAAGGGTCCTAACATGGGAGGGACACACCCAGGGACGGCATCTTGAGAAACACTCAGAATCCTTTGCTGGCTTTGAAAACAGAGGGGCCACGAGCCAAGGAATTCAGGCGGCTCCCAACGTCCGGGAAAAGCAAAAAAAAAAAAAGAAAAAAGGCATCTTCCCTGGAGCATCCAGCGAGGAACAGCCCTGCTCACGCCTCCATTTTGTCCTCTGAGAACTGTGTCAGACTCGTGACCCCAGAGCTGCAAGATAATAAATGCAGAAGAGTCTAGAAGCCACTAGGTGCCTGGTAATTCGTGTCACGGCAACAGGAACTGGGGGTCCCTGTCCTCAGGCCTGCGTCTGTGGAAGCATCACGGATGGCTGTCCAGACCCCTTCCCTCACCTGCAGCTGTACTTCGAGGCTGGTGGCCTTTCTTCCTCATGCTGGGCTTCCGCTGGGGACTCGCCCAG
The DNA here is from genome assembly GCA_030068075.1 of Paguma larvata. Taxonomy (NCBI): domain Eukaryota; kingdom Metazoa; phylum Chordata; class Mammalia; order Carnivora; family Viverridae; genus Paguma; species Paguma larvata. Next base: position 147,641,324 of record CM057829.1, read on the forward strand.
ATCTGCGGGACTGCCCGTCCTTGCTTCCACAGAAGGCCGGGGTTCCGGACACAAGCTGTCCAGTCCCTCCCCAAAGTCGTCTCATCAGCATGACCCGGGAGCCTGCTCGGCTCCATTCAGATGACGTGGAGGATAGTTCACAACGACTTAGAACATAGCACGTTTGACCTTGGTGGTTCGCTGAGCCGAGTTATGAAGAGAAGGGCCAGCAGTGACTCCGCCCAGAATTTCAGGACCCGCTTCATGGGGCTTCCTGTGGGACTCCAGGCTCGTGTGTGAGAAGAGAAAGGAGCGGGCATCGAGGGCTCGAGCAGTGAAGGACTCACAGGGGCTGAAAAGTGTCTCAGCAAAGCCAGACTCAGCCCCCGCCAGCGGCCCCCCGCCGGGACCTGGGGCGTGCCCCGCAGCCATGCCGGGGCTGTCTCGCCATCCCCCTGATGGGATCACAACCACAACCTGGGCCCTTGGGCCCCTTGGGAATCAGAGGGGCACATGTGGCCACACCACGTCCCCGAGCGACCTCCGCTAGTGGCCACAGCCGTGCCAGGCGGTCCTGTGGCTCGGACAGCAAGCACCTGCCTCTCTCTGCTTCTCCGATCCAGGCCAAGCGAGAGACGTCAGGGCAGCCCCCCGTCTGGCGCAGGAGGCCCACGGACAAGCGCCCCGGCCCGCATCCCTCATGGGGGATCGGGCCGCCTGTCCAAGCAGCGACCTGGGCAGATGCACCTGCGCCGGCCTCTCCTCCCATCTTGCTGGACTCCGTCCTGCTTCGGTCCCACTGCCTTCGATCAACTCCCAGGTGGTCCAACCCGGCCAGCGCAGCCCGAGGGTCGGCCCGAGCTCTGCTTTCAGAAGACGAGACAGCAAGACACAAGGACAGGACCTGTGAGCCGTTGGCACTCTGCCCGGAGAGCACCAGAGGGTCAAGGTGAGAGACAGATTCCAGTAGACCAGATGGCCGGAGCTCCAGAGCCGGCCTCACGGGTTTGGTTTTGTTAAGGAGATGAGAATCCACCTTTAAACGAAACGCCGGTCCCTAGTCCCCAGTGCTGCCCCGAGGCTCCTCGTGTGTCACGGTGAACTCGCAGGGACACCACGGGGTGTTTTAAATTGAGAAATAGGAGCTTCGCGCAGCGGCAGATCGTGGCCAGTGAGGTTCATCCGAGGCGTGACTATTGCTGACCGAGCAATGTGACCTGCGCCCGCGGAGCGGCCAGCCGCGGCGGTTCACCTCCACCAACGGCCGCCTCCCTGTCCCTGTGGAGCGCCTTGGCTGGTTTTCTCCAGTCCCTGTGACTGAAAGCAAGTACCCTTAGAAAATTACCGTGGAAATGAAGGCGTGAGGGTGGCCGTGGCCAGTCTGCTTCCAAAGTTTGAGAAACCATGGGACGCCTGGGGGGCTCATTCGGTTTCGCAAGGCTCAGGTCATGATCTCAGGGTCATGCCATCAAGCCCCACGTCGGGTTCTGTGCTGTCAGAATCCTTGGAATTCTCTCTCTCCCTCTCTCTTTGCCCCTCCCCAGCTCTCTCTCTCTCTCTCTTTCTCTCTCTCTCAAAATAAAAAAACTTTTTTTTTATCTCAAATTCAAGAAACCGTGCTATGCTCAGGGGGACACGCACTCGTTAGGCTTTGAAACCACTTCATAAACAGAGCTGTTGGGTGTTTCCTTCAGCCTAGGGACGTCCTGAAAAAACTGCTGCAGCGCTAAGGGTGCCGCGGACCAAGGCACCGGGGGGCCTCCGCTCTGGCGGCTCGGTCGCTGTCATCGCCAGGGAGGGCCCGGCATCCAGAGGTTCACAGGAATAAGGAGAGATTGTTTCTGACCGAGGTCAGGCGGGGTAAACAGCAGCGATTCTGGGAAATTCAAAGAGACACCAGACAGAAATGCATTCCTCTATAAGCTCCTGATTCAATAGGGGAGAGAAATAAAATCCCGGCCACCAGATGGGCTCCCAGGACCCCGCGGCCGCGCCGCCGCCCCGCCCGGCCCCGCGCGGGGCCTCCGCATCCTCCCGGCCTTCCTGACCGCCTCGGCCGCCGGAGGGGAGTTCAGACAGGGGCGAAGCCTCTTTCCCGCTGAGCCTTAGGAGGTGCAGGGCCCAGGAAAGGGGCCAAATCCCTTCCCCTCTGGCAGGGAGTGTGTCCCACCGGAGTGACAGCACGAGTGACTGCAGTGCCCACGGGGTGACAAAGCCTGATCGTTTCCATGGAGCTCAGAGTGGCTGGGCGGGAGCGCCCCACACGGTCAGGCGGTTTATGGACGTAACCCCGTCGGCCAGATGGCATGCGCTCCTGCCCCCTCCTTCCTGCGCCTCCAGAGCCGGACGCGCTCCGGCTCCGGGTGGACGGGGCATTGGCTCTAGTAGGTGTTAATTCAACCAAATCTGTTATTTTTCAGTCAGTCGTGCCGTGATTGCCGTAAGGCCTGGCAACTGTTCGTCGTGTGACAGCTAGTGAGAATGGAATTTTCGGTCGCCTTAATGGGCCCTGGGTTGAGGAGGACGGAGGTGGCGGGGAGTCCCACCGCGATTCGTGCGGGCGCTGACAGGGAGGCAAGCCACCGGGGAAGAGCGGACGGAACTGCGAGCGAGACGGTGGCTGTGCCCCAGGAGGGTCCCCGCCCCGGTCCGACCTCCCGTCGGGAAGAACGGCGCCGCGGGGAGGCGGCGGGTGCCTGCGCCGGTGCCAGCAGCTGGGAACTCTGAGGCTTCCAGCGTTTCGGCTTCTGATTTCAGCACACTGTAAAAATATGTTTCCAGCTTTCCAGAGAGTCCTCTCCCTCCAACCGCACGCATGGCAAGAAATAAACTCTTCCTTGCTTACCCCATTTTTGTTAACACAAAGCAATGTGGATGCCAGATTACTGACATTTCCATTAAAAACCGAAGCACCTACGGCGAGCATGTGCCTTCAAGTCCACGAGACCCAGTGGCCTCGCAGTGAATCCCCTCAGTGCCAGGCCAGGACCAAAACTCCCTGGAAAACCAGGTTCCTTCCTCTTGGAGGTAACGCGGGCTGCTCAAAACAGCATTCGTGAAAGCGAGGCGTCGACAGAGCAAACTGCAAGAGGCGGGAATGCCACAGACCCGGCGCCCAGAACAGGTGTCCCACAGCGGACGGAGGCAGACGTGGATTTAAGTGCTTTTCTAGTTGTGTACACAAATCATGATGAGGGAAATCAAAGCAGATTTAAAAGAAACAATCAAAATGCACTGTCAGCTTTGTCATTTGCAACCTATTTTATGGAAAGAAAGAAGGGAAGAAAGAAAGCAAGCAAGCAAGAAAGAAAGAAAGAAAGAAAGAAAGAAAGAAAGAAAGAAAGAGGAAGGAAGGAAGGAAGGAAGGAAGGAAGGAAGGAAGGAAGGAAGGGAGGAAGAAAAAAAGAAAGAAAGAAAGAGAGAGAGAGAGAGAGGGAGGGAGGGAGGGAGGAAGGGAGGAAGGAAGGAAAGAAAGAAGGAAAGAAAGAAGAAAGAAAGAAAGAGAAAAAAAGAAAGAAAGGAAGGAAGAATGAAAGAAGAAAGAAAGGGGGAAGGAGGAAGAAAAGGGGGATGGAGGGAGGAAGAGAGAGAGAGAGAGAGAGAGAAAGACAGGGAGGATGGGAGGGGCAGAAGGAAAAGAAAGAAAACAAAGAAAGATCCAGAAACTTCATTCAAGAACCTGGCAAGGTTGCCAACGAGTTGCTCAGCTCTTGGGTAGAAACACTTCCTAGAATCGGCTCTTATTACTGACGTGTTAGATAAATACTTTCACGTTTTCTTCCTTCAAGCCACACTATGAGGTGAGTGACAGGCGTCCTGCAGCTTTGGCCACAAAGGCTCCGCACGCTTTGGTGCTTTGGCAGAGAGGGGTGCGTCTTGCAGGCTCCGTGCTTTGAACACTGGCTGAGAAGGTGCTGCCTACTTTATCACAGGGAGCTTCTGGGTCGGCCGCAGATGGAAACTGTCTGTGTCTAAGTCACATGTGATCCGGTCTGGACAGCCTTCTTTTATCGTCTTATTTCCGGTGACTTATTATCCCCCAAGAATACAGTGTTCAGCCCGGTTTTGAGGACAAGGAATGGCTTCACAGGTCGTCAGCGATTTCCGAATACCAGCCTGCAGGAAAACACTTTCCCGAGACTAACCCCTGCTCCACCCGACCACTTAAATGATTCCTACTGTCCGGGTTAAGAACTGGAAAGTTGGAGGTGCTGGGAGGTCGAACCGGTCAAAGGAGACACCCTCACATTTCATGCTCCTCACAAGTATTTCCTCCACGAAACCATTTTCAGAGGGATTTACAGAAAATACATCGCGAACACTCGAAACCGTTCCGACTATATTGGGAAAGGAGAATATGTCTGTGGGGACAGAGCTGGGGGCTCCGTCCTTCGCCACAAAGCCAGGGGTCCGCAGCTACTGGCGATTTCCGCAGCAGAAGTCTGAGCCGTGACGCAGCCCGCCTGCCAGGTGGGCCCCGTGGCCCGGAAGGCTCCAGGGGCTAGACGGACCCGTGCCGGGGGAGCACCTGCAGGGGTCACAGCAAACGCCAGCAGGACAGAACTCCACCCCTGGGTCGCTAGGATGAGTCTGTCCCACGGGAGATGGGGGGCCTGCCGTTTCTGGATGGTCACTCGTGCCCTGGGGACGTCCGGGGACCTGCATCCAGGGCGTGCAGGTGGCGCGGTGGGCTCGGCGCTGGGAACGGCCCTGCGGACGGGGCCCAAGCCATGCCGCCCGCCACCGTCCACCCGGCTCTGGCCCCTCTCACATCGTGGCCTCTGTTGGGTCCCGAACGGTCCCCCAGTGGAGGCGGACAGGGCCGGGCTTGGTCACAGCAGGGACACGACAGGGTGTGGGTGCTGGCTGAAAATAGGGGACTGTCCCTGCACGACAGCCAGTTGGGGTGGCCCTGGAACTCCAGCCGCATGCCTGGGCATCTCAGCACCTGCAGTGACCACACACAGACACACGGACATGCGCTGCCCTTCTACATTGATGGAGACACGGAGAGCCCCACGGCTCGCTCAGGGCCTTGGAGGCAGAGAGGTGACAGACGCGGGGGAACAGGAGAAGGTGCTTGTGGGTGCACCCGTGGAGTGTCACTGTCACCTGTGGAGTGTCATCATTACCTATGGAGATGACACCATCACCTGTGGGCTGACACCAGCACCCGAGGAGAGGGCACTGTCACCTGTGGGCTGACACCAGCACCCGAGGAGAGGGCACCGTCACCTGTCGGGTGGGCACCGCCCGAGGGACGTAGGCGTCATGACCTGTGGTTGGGCACACGCTTCGGAGGTGGAGATCACCTGTGGGACTGAGGCTCCTGTTACGACACGTGTGTAATTCCCGTGCTGAGAAGACCCACCGCAATGAGGCGCACACACACACGTGCGCAAGTCACGGGGACAAAACGACTCACCACCTGTGCCCTGCCCAGCCCGGCGTGGGCACAGGGGGCGCGTGGAGTTGGGACGGATGGGGTCCAGAGGCATGGGCTCCACCAACCATGGCTGTCACACCTACGGTCAGGTGTCTAACCCGTCACTACAGAAGCCGGGGCTGAGCCGCTCGTCAGCGTCCTCTGAGAACACCCAGCAGCCACCTGGTGGCAGGCGATGCACTGGACGCTTTTTGTCCAGAAAGAGCCACGATTCATCTCGACTGGAATCTGCACCATTTCGAAGTCCGAGCTCGGGCCGCCAGTTGGGTTTCTGCTTATCTTGAATTCAATGACCCATTTCGGCAGCTGAGACAGTGACAGCTTTATTCAAGGCGAGAGAACCTGGCATTTTCCGCACCCACCCCCGCATGCTGGAGAATCGAGTCTCCGCCCCCTCAGCCCCTCTTCGGCGTGAGGTCAGGTGTGGAGGTTCCCTACAAGGCAAATACCAGATACCACCAAGGTGTCTACTGTAACCAAACCACAAGTGGCCCCAACCGCCTGGGTCCCTAGTGCCTCCTGGGGCACGCACACCTACTTTCACGCGACTGCCACGCACCAAGCATTATCAGAAATGTAGGGACTGGATGGCATCAGCAGCACACTTGTATTGCTCCCTGAGGAACAGGAATGAACATGTGTCTTTTTTTTTAATTATTTTTTAATGTTTATTTATTTTCGAGGGTCAGAGAGAGCATGAGCAGGGGAGGGGCAGAGAGAGAGGGAGACACAGAATCTGAGGCAGGCTCCAGGCCCCGAGCTGTCAGCACCGAGCCCAATGAACCCATGAACTGTGAGATCATGACCTGAGCCAAAGTCGGACGCTTAACCGATCGAGCCCCCCAGACGCCGCTGAATGTGTGTCTTTGAAGACGCGCGTGATGCACCTTCTGTGGGGCATCCTGGTGCAAGAGGGCATGTCGGGAGCTTGTGGACCTGCCATGTGGATTCTGGGTGGTCAACTTCAAGTCGCCTCCTGAGCTGTTGTCTTCCTATTTTAGGGCAGTGGTTCAATCTGCCAAAGGTATTCCGTCTACATTTTAACGAAAGAAAGACACTCTTTGTCACCGAAGACACTTCCCTCTTTTCCTGGCCCCGCAGGATGGTGTATGTTTCCTCACTAGGTAAATATCTCACTCTGTAAAGTTATAATATTTTATAAAGTTTATCCGTACTCACCTGGAAGGAAGGGTAGACAACGCTGGGAAAGCATTCCCTCACACCTGCAAGCGACATGACAGAACCCGCCCTCCTTTCCCCACCAGGCGATCTGGTGGGCAGGAATTCATGTCGAAACCAAAACAGATAATAAGTTACCAAGTGAATTAATTGTAATTACCAGGCACTCCCTTCTAATTCATTTAAAGTACTCCTAACAAATTGAATTCACAGCCCATAATTCTGAACCCATGGGTCCAAAGAAAGTAAGTTAATAATTTCAGGTTTCTATTTGGAGAGGTAAATCACACACGTGAAACAAAGGAAGGGAAGGGAAGGTGTGTGTACGCGCGTTGGAAGACGGTGCGGTGCAAACGCGTGCTGGCCCCACTTAGGGACAGACGGCGAGGGAAACGGCCTCCCTAACCTTGCTCTAAACAACTTGAAGCTCGTTGCTGTGCCTTTTCAATATGTTTATCCGTCCTGGTATTTTCCGAAATCTCCTCTGGCAGCTAGATAAAGCTGTTTACATATATGCTAATAAGGACCCTCTAGTCTGTCAGCCTCAGTTCTGTCCATAAAAGTGGAGCAGCTTTGAATTTGCTGGTTTCTCACTAGTTTGCACCCTGGCTCTCGGCGGACAGCGAGGACCCAGGGTAATTTTGCTGGCATCAGATGAAGTATTCATAGTGGGGAGTTTACATGTTTAATGCTTGTAAAATGTTCGACCATAAATACCATTCCCCGCAGCAGTCATACAGTTTCGGACAGCAAGTGCAGTTTGAAAGTCCCGTGGGGTTTTAAATAACCATTGATGCTTTAATAAGGAACATCAAAGCTCAGAATATCTTGATATGGCTACTTATCTTTTGTTTTTCACATTAAATGTCTAACCATGTTTTCTTGATAGTTGATTCTGAAGACGAAATTTCCTTTCAGTAAGACTTCAAAACCATTAGAGGTCACACACGCAGATGGACTCGCACGTTCACAACAGCCGAAACCTGAAAAAACCAAGGGTCCACCAACAGACAAACAGATAAAATGGGGCTTACCCAGGCCATGGGACGTTACCGGCCATAAAAAGGAGTGAGTGTCCCAGACCACGTGACACTAAGCGAACGCAGCAGGCACAGAAGGCCACACAGAGTATTCCATTTACATGAAATGCCCCAAACAGGAAAATCCACAGGGACCGAGGGCAGACTTCTGATTGGCAGGGGCTGGGGCAGCAGAAAGGGGGTCATTTTTTAATGTTTTTTTTGAGAGAGAGAGAGCAAGCAGGGGAGAGGCAGAGGGAGAGAGGGACAGAGGATGCCAAGCAGGCTCAGTGCTGTCAGGAGACAGCCTGATATAGGGCTGGAACTCACGAGCCATGAGAGCATGACCTGAGCTGAGGTCGGACGCTTAACTGACTGAGCCCCCCGGGCGGTAGGGCCTGGGCTTGCTTCCTGGTGGTGAAAACATTTAGGAATTCGATAGAGGTGGTAGTTGTACAACACTGTTATTGCGAATGCACTAAAAGCCACTATTTTATTCACTTTAAAACTGTTCTTTTTATATTTTGTGAATTTCATCTCAACAAAAATAATAGGAAAAAGGGTAGAGATCTTGATTAGAAAGGTCACAGGGTCACTCCAAAGGCGGAGGTCACGTAGGCAGATGGAGAGGCTGCCGGACCGGAGTCCCAGTCCAGGCTCTGCCACGGACCAGCAGTGCCTTGCGCACCCTGGCTCTCTCCTCCGTAAGGCGGGACTGACACGGGAGCCCTCGGACCTCGTGCACGGTCGTGAGCGGACACAATCAGGGTGCACAGAGACACGTGCACCTGTTAATGTTAAAAACATACTAAGGGAGCCATAAACACACAAACATGCATGCATCCGAACACGGCACTGGAGAGGTGTCATTTTATGGGAAAAGAGTACATACACTGCTCGGAACAGTTCCCTCTCACTTGTGTGCTGAGTAACACTTGCCATCGGGAAGGCAGATGTCTGTGGGATTGGAACTTAGAGACCATTCTGAAATAATTTCTCCACCCGAAGCTTTTCTATGAACACAGAATACCTTTAATGTATTGTCCATGGCCAATGGAGCGCTGTTTATGACTATTTGAGGACAACACTGTTGACTCATAATGTGTCATCTTCCAATAGTCTGAGAGTTGTTCCATGGTCATGGTCATCAGATGGAATAAACTCAAAATCTTAGGACTGACAAACATCTGAAACATTTGGTTTTGGTTTCTAACCATTTACATATGTAATAGCAAACATTTGCAGCTTCATACTAATTGGCTCGATGGGTTTTTCTTATTATTATGAGAACAGGGGACTGAGACCAGGTTGGGGTTGGGAGCTGCTCTGGAGTTCTGGGAGTCCTGGGGAGCAGGTGAAATGGATTATATAAAATCAGTAATTGTTTAAAGAATCAGGCTCTAGCCATGAGAAGGACGAGGCTGAAAAGTAAGAAAAACACTAGACCTGCCACTTTCCATAGGAGGGTGCCTCTAATTAATGTTTAATAGACACACTGGAGAAAATAAGGAAAATATGTACTGGATTCATTTTAAAGCTTCTAGAAGATCAATGCAAATAGTAAATGTCATTCATTTATTAATGAAGGTCTTTCGATGATGATGACCATGATGATGGTGATGATGAAGATGGTAATGATGATGGTGAAGATGGTGGTGGTGGTGACGATGATAACAGTGGTAATGGTGGTGGTGGTGATGGTGATGGTAGTGATTATGGTGATGGTGGTGGTGATGATGGTGGTGATGGTGATGATGGTGATTATGGTGATGGTGGTGGTGATCATGGTCATGATGATGGTGGTAATGATGGTGATGATGAGGATGACGAGGATGGTTGCGGTAATGGTTATGGTAGTAATGATGATGGTGATAATGGTAACAATGGTGATGGTGATAGTGGTCATGATGATGGTGGTGATGGTGATGGTGATGATGGTGATGGTGGTGATGGTGATGATGGTGGTGATGGTGATGGTGATGATGGTGGTGATGGTGATGGTGGTGGTGATGGTGATGGTGGTGATGATGGTGATGGTGATCATGGTCATGATGGTTATGGTCATGATGGTGGTAATGATAATGATGGTGGTGATGGTGATGGTGGTCTAAAAAACTCTCCATCTACACTGAAAAATTTCTGAGAACATACCCTTTCACAACATGCCTCAGTAAAGCAGAAAAAAATCAGGGCTGAGAAAATAAACAGTTTGAGGCAAGTCCCTTCACTTCCCAGAGTTCAGAATCTCCATTTTCTATAAAAGGGAAAATACAATCAGCTGGCAGTGCCACGAAGAACACCAGACGAGACGGCGTGCGTGCGCTAGCAAACGCTTCTGCAGCACCGTCTCAGTGCTTCACAAACATTCACTCATCCAGATCTCTTAACGACAAGTGGGCGGGTGCCATTATTGTGCTTACTCTACAGACAAGGAAATTAAGGAAGATAAGTGAGCCGAATTGTCCAAGGTCACACGGGAAGTCAGAATGAAACTGGGGTCTGAACCCAGGCAGTTAGGCTCTGTGCTACCTGACATCATGCTGTACGTACAGAAGAAAATAAATATATATCTTCAAATAATTTATAGATGCATATAAAATATATTTGTGTGTGTATATAATTCACTTTAAGATTAAATTATTCGCCAATGATGGTTTTTATTATAATTTATCCCAAATCAACTTGGAACAAGAGAAGGATGCCAAAACTGGGTGATCTCCTTAATTTCTGTCATCGGCAAGGACACAGACATGTACACACAGAGCTATACGGGCAAAAAGCTAAAATATTAGCAGCAGATTTGATTAGTTCCTCTTGTGTTTCTGAATGCACACAAATAGCATATTTATTGGTGTCTGTTTAAAGCTCGCCACGAATACCTTGAATTCTTGTCTTTATATCTGGTTTTATTTTATTTTTTCTTATAAAAGGCATATGTAGCTTTGACCATCTAGTTAAATCACAAAACTCAAGGTACCTGAGGCCAAAGCAAAGCATAATTTGTTTCAAGAGACCCAGAAGGTGGCAGACAATCCTGGAGCCCCGTGATGGCCACCTCAAACATAAGCCTTGTGAGGAGAGAAAGAAAGGCGAGCAGTAAATGCCACCTAGCCTCGCCGTCCTTTCGTCCTGCTCAGCAGTGTCTGATGGCACTGAGCTCCAGGAGAGACGTCACAGGGGAGCTGGTGGCGATTTCCTTGTGGCACCAAGGGGAGCTGCCCGGACAGCACTTGGTGGCATCTGGGCTCATTCAGCGATTGCCTCAGAAGAACCTATAGAAATAAGATAATGAAAGATGAGTAAAAACAGGAAAATGAAGGCGTTTTAATTGTTTTCTAAATCAAGTGGGTGTAGACAGATGGGAAGACACCCTTCTGCCCTTGGCCCGGTGGACCCACAGCACGCGTACCTGAGGTCTGGTGACATTGAGAGCAGGCTGCGAATGAGACACCAGTCACGGGGCTGTGTTTCTGGAAGGGTCAGTGAATCTTGAGTCAGCCGGAAAGACCTGTCTCCATCCTCAGCCACAGCAAGGCCTGGATTCCTGACTCCCAGGTGTTTCCCCATGGCTCCTGGAAGGATCTCTTGGGAAGGAGGGAAACAAGAATCCTGAGGCGGTCCTTGAGCGCCTAGACCCTTCTCCTGGTTTGTAGCACAAGCTTTCAAATGTAAATTTATTTGACGATACTGAGAGAATTATGAACAAATAAAATCGCTGGCTTTAATCAAGGAATTTAAGAAATATACAATTCCTCTGAGTATAATACAAGAATATTTGTCTCATAGAAACACATGAATTGTACACGCCCAAAATTCTTATATGACACAATAGAATTACTCTAAATTTACTACTAGAATAACAAAATTCTACTGAATGTTCTCTAAATCTCCAAATATTAAAAAAAAAACACGTGTTGCATAAATCATGATAAAAGAGAAACCAGCATGTGCTCCCAATATCACTTGAATATTCTTCAACTGGACCACGTGACGTTGGACTCAAAGACACACATCATGTGGAATCAATCTCAAAATTTATTTGGAATCTTCTGGAAAATGGGATATGCCAACCATTGAATAGTTTAGAAGCAACAGAAGCGGGATACCATCAAATATGAACACATTTCATGAAGAGAGGTCTGCCTAGAGACTCGTGAAGGAGTAACAGATGTTGAAGGAGAAAGGCTACTTCCGTGGTGTCCCCACCAGCCTCCAGCCTCTGAAGCACGCGTGTGCTCACGTTCTACACGGCCACCAGCTCAGAGAGAAGACGCAGCCCCCAGAGGGCTCTCCTGGAGCCTCTGCTGCTTTCTCTGAGCCACGGCTTCCTCCAGTTCCGTCAGCAGCGGTCTCTGGACAATTGGTTTTGGAAACGCCTTGAGTTTGCTTTTGGCCCTTCAGATCTCATGTCCGTTTCCCTTATCCTGCGGGACTTGTCTGATGATTTGTTGCCATTTTGCACCCCACCCCCCAGGGTGCTCACGAGCTCCTGGAGAAGCCGAGCTCTGGCCTGTGGGAGCCACTCCCGTCACCGTCCGCATGTCTTGCTCGTGTGAGGTCCAGCCTCCGGGAGGGAGAGGTGGCGGCACTCGGTGGTTTGACCAGAACCCGCAGTCCCAGGGCTCTTCCCGTCCCCATCTCAGCCCCTACTCCCGGCTCTGAACTGAGAAAGTCTTCAGCACCCTTTTGCCCTGAGCTGGGACTATGAAGTCCTGGGGCGGCAGCACAGAGTGCCTCTCTGCCCGTTCTGCAGACATGAGCACGAACCGCTCACCCTGAGCTTGTGTCGGTGATACGAGATGCATCAGTCATCAGTTCTACTGTCCTCTCTCGGTTTCCTCTTTGGAAATGGGGAGGTGGGGCAGAAAAACACGTAATTCGCAGCACACCGCTACGACGACTTGCAGGCACTCCTTGCTGGGAGCTTGCAGGGTCCAAGGAAGCAGGCACGCACCTGGCAGGGAGAAGTGTGGTGACACATCTCCCGAGCACCTGCAGCGCCACCCAGGGCACTCTGCAGGGCTCCAGCTCGCCCCCGTCAGCAGTGCCGTCGGCGAGCCGGAGAATTTCCCCAGACCTAACTGACCTCGCCCCTGCCCCGGGCACTGCACACGGGTGGTGTTGGCCACTCCTCAGGGGACCAGGACGGCAGACATCCCTCTGTCACGGCGGTCAGCAGACAGAACCCTGAGCACACCAGCATCGGGCTCGCTTAGAGGATCCACCCAGTCTAAGGGTGAGGGGACACCCCGGGGAGACAAGGACACTTCTGCAGCCGCTGAAGGGACGGGGCTGGTCCCCACGTGCCGGCCAGTTGCAGGCGCCTGCCGGAGCTTCAGGCAGCCCTGGGGCACAGCCCTGGTCCCTGCAAGGTGGGTGGGCGCGACCCCGCGAGCCCCCCCTCCTCCCCTCCCAGCTGTGCGCTTCCAGCAGGGGCCGCCGGGACTCGGTGCAGCCCCCCCCCGGGTCGCCCCCGAGCCCATTAACCACGACCACCCAAGTGTGCCTCCCCTAGCTTGCTAACTTCTCCATCCGAAGGCCGGCCTGCCCGTGAACGTGTCCACTTTCCTCCGGGACCAGCACAGCCCCTGAGGGCAACACGGTCTGCCTGCCAGTGTGCCGGCAAGAGCGGACAGCCACACTCCCCTCGAGCGGGAGGTGCCGTCTGGGTTAGAAACAGGCGCCTACCCCGTCCGCAGCACAGAACCTGGACACACGCCACAAGCCATGCCTACACGGTGAAAACGACTTCTCTGGGACTTTCGTCAGCTCCGAAGAAATTAACCAACCCTGATACAGTGAGACCCCAACGTCTCCGTTCATGCAGGCTCACCCAGTCCTCCACGGTGCCTGCTTCGCCCACACGGTGCCCCCAGGGACCCCCCCCACCGCAGGTATTCAGGTGCGGAGTTCAAGCAGGAGCAACGCCAGCGAGGCGACGGACGCCGGGCCTCACGGGGAATGACCCCAGAGTGGGGGCCTCCTCCCCTGAAATGCCTGGACTTCACTAGAACCTCCTTCCGGACAAACCCGGAAAGCCTGAGTGAGAGGGTATTGTACGTGTGCTCGTGTGAGCACGTGTGTGCAAGGAGGAAGATTTCCATCTCTGCTGTTAAAAAACAACCATACTTTCCACAAAACAAGTGGAATCTTTTACTGCTTAAAAGATCTCAGCCTAAGGGTGCTTGGGTGGCTCGCTCAGTTAAGCATCTGACTTTGACTCATGGTCTCGCGGTCCATGAGTTCGAGCCCCACATCGGGCGCTGTGCTGACGGCTCAGAGCCTGGAGCCTGCTTCGGATCCTGTCTCCCTCTCTCTCTGCCCTTCCCCTGCTCACACGCTACCTCTCTCTGTTTCAAAAATAAATAAACATTAAAAAATTGTAAAAAAAAGATCTCAGCCTAAATCACTGAAACGACGCAGCTACAGTGACTGTCCTGAAGAGGGGGGTGATCCCTGGATACGGACTCAAACAAGAACCACCCGCAGGGCCCAGAGAGGAGCAGGCGTGTGGGATTGGAAAGAGGACTTGTACAAGTTGTCATATGGTTTGTGGGGGACACTGGAGAGCACTTCAACAATGTAAACTCTGGTGATGGTTTTCTTAACCGACTTAAAAATAATCACCGTCAACCTCTGAGTGTGGGGGAGACAACAGTCAGAGACCCGCTTTTAACCAGGAGGAGGGGCCTGGGAAGACCGTCTCGGGTGCCTTTTTCTTTACTGGAAGGCCGCGCGCCTGCGAAGGCTACGAGCAGAGGGGCCGCGGGTGAATTTCGGGGGAGCCCCGGCCTCGCGATTGCACCCCAGGAGCCCCGAGACGGCAGAACACACAGAGACGAAGTCCTGAGTGCGCCATCGTGGACCTGCATGCACTAAACTAACCGCCGTTAGGCAACTCCAGGCCCAGGGACTCCCTCCGAGGCTGCGGGCCCGGAGGCCTCTGGACCTGGTGGAATGGAGCCACTGTAGACACGGTCACTGGGGTTCTCTGTCACAGAGGACCTCGCATCTGAAAGTCAAAAATGGCAGTGGCTTGGAATTACACACGCCATCACGGAAAAGTTAATGCGGAAATTAACCAATTAAAAACTAAAGTAAAGAACGCCTAAGTTCACCCACGGCGAGCGAGAGGCCGGCCGTTCTCTGCACGCCCTCCAAAGGGCTCAAACGTAAACCAGCGGTGATCCATTAAAGCTCACCTGCTTCTCAGAGACTCAAAAGCCCCAAGAAATCCCACGATGAGCTCGCTTCGCCTTCGAGTGTGACCTGTGTTTCTATCCTGGATCATCCCAGAACCATGCAACCGGCTTCGGAGGGAGCTGCCTCGCTGAGAGTCAGCGGTGCTTCGCCGCGTTGGACCAACCCGAGGCGCAAGGAACCGGGTGGACACGATATTCCAGAGAAGGGGACGGGTCGCGAAGGGCACCGTTCACACCTGAGGTGGTCCCCAAAGCATGGCAACCGAACGTGGTCCAAAAGAGGAACAGACGGTCTGGTTTGGGGTCCAGTCCGCTCGCGGTTCAGGAAGGGGACAGGGCTCTGGGGCTGGAGTCGCTGCGGCTTAATGAGGAAAAGCCAGCAGCAAAGAAGCTTGGCGGCTGATGAATACAGATACCCCCCTTTAGACATGCCAGTCGGACAGTCTCGTCTTCACCAAGCATCACAGCGAAGGGGGCGCCGACCAACCTAGTCCCTCGGGGCTGATTGTCGGGAACCTGCGCCTGCTTGGAAACACCCTCAGCTTGCTGGCCGCTCTGCCGGGGCTGCCGGTCCACCAGCGTCCCCGAGGCGCGGCCTCGTCCCCACCAGGCGCTGTCACGAAGCCCCCGTCCTGTGCGCAGACCTCGCCGGGCACTCCTTTCCCGCCTGCAGACCCCACTGCTCGTGGCTGCCATGTTGGAACTGGAATTCTTGTGGGCAGGACAGCTGTTTGGAGCCTCAGCCACACGAGCCAGTGAGTGAATGCGGCTGGTGGTGCGAAGGAGCCCAGAGGCAGCCGGCACCCCGAGGGAAGGGGGTCGGGGCCCCTGCCCTCACCTGCCACTGCAGGACCCCCACGCCCAGCAGGGTGTCCCCAGCCTGAGTGCTTCCCCTCCCCCTGCCGGCTCCGGGGTGAGCAGTGACTCACCTGCCCAGGCCGCCGCGCCTCCGCCGGGGTGGCCAAGGATTGGCAGCGGTGTGCTCGGCTCCTTCCCCCGAGCCGAGTGGGTCCTGAGCCCCCCACACATGTGGGTAATCGCCTCCCAGAGGGTCAGCCACGTGCCTGCCGTGTGCCTGTCCTGGTGCAGCCTCTCGGCGTCCTCGCAGGAGCCCAAGGAGAACCGGGGTGGAGGGGGGTGCGCCCTGTCCCCCCACAGCGGACAGGCCGACCACTCAGTGGTAAGTTTGCTCGGGAAAGTTCTCCCAGGAGCCATACAACCGTCCCACGCCACCGATCCTCCCAGAAGGCTGGCGCAGGTGCAGGCGGAAGGCGCCCGTCCGTGCCTGCTCCCCAGAGAGCACGGCCCCCGTGAGCCCCTGGCCCCTGACCCCTGACCCCTAGCAGGTCGGGCCGCGAGCGGCAGTGAGGGCCCAGCTTCCTCTCGGTACCCGCTCACCCGTGAGGCTTCGGCAAGATCTGTCCATCGGTGAGCGGCTCTTCTTGGTGACAGCCAGGGCTCGCCTCAAACGTGAGCCGTTCCACTTAAAGCGTGGCCTCTGAGAAAGAAACGCGTGGCGCTTCGATGCTCCCTCGACCTTACACTGCTGACCGCGGCCCCGCCGGGTGGCCGCGCGGCGTCGCTCCCACGCGTCCCCCGCCGTGGCGGTCTGTTTGCAGACGCGGCCACATTCACAAGCTGGCTCCTCGACCCCGACGTTTGCTCGGCCCCCTCACATCCCCCCGCCCCGCGCCGTTTCCTCGCACGCCGGTGCTTTGCACGCTTCACGAAGACGCGAGCGTGTCAGTGTCGTCGTGGGAGAGCGCGAACTAGTAGCTACTGGCAAAGAAACGGCAGGTTACATAACGGGCTACATCACGCATCGCTGCCGCCGGGTCCAAACACGGACGATCCGCTCAGGGGACAACAGCAGGAAAACCACCTCAACGTTTAAAACTTCCACCCGCTTCATCCCGCCGACCGCAAAGTGGCCTCACTGAGTGGCGAATGCGTCCCACCCCGTCTGTGCAGCGGCAGTGATCCGTGGGGGGAGCAGAACGCCAGGGCCCCGGCCGCGGGGTGAAAGTCACCAGCCGGGGTGTCCCTCGTGCCTTCCGCAGCGAGAAATGGCCCGTGGACGAACAGCGGCCGGCCTCCCTTCTCCGCGGCTCCTCACAGACACGCTCTGACTCCTCGGACTTGCCTCCCACAAAATAACCCTCCCGAGTGCTTGACCTGGGCTGAGTCAGAAACCCGGCGCCCCTGCATCCTTGCTGGCCACGCCCCCTGAGTCACGCCATCCTGAGGACGCCGTTTCCCAAACATCCTATGAATCAGCTGTAATCGCCACTGCAGTTCTGACCCTAACAACGCCCGGCCCGGATGCAGAGTGGACTTACCACGAGGCTCGGGAAGGCTGAATATTAAGACTTCTCACCTGGGGGTGTGCCTGCGTGCGTGCGTGTTTTACTTGCAAAGTTAGATGCTGTCATGGCAAGTAGTGAAGACCACCATGTCTGCCTCCGTGTTGGTGACATCGCCGTAGCCCCTGCCTGGTCTCCCCACCTAAACAGGCCTCTCCACCCTCAGACTCCCTGATTTGGTCCCTGTCCAGACTCCTTCACGTGGCCTTCGAATTCCTTCAGGATGTGGCTTCTGCCTCTGTTCTGTGTCACGTCCTCCTCAACCCAGGTGACCCTACAGGGGACACGGCTCCAATCTTGAAGAGGAGCTGATTCTGTGGTCTGGGCGGTGCTCTTTAGATTGGAGGCCGAGTCAGGTCTTCCGGAGAGTTGAGCTCAGGGTCCACTCACTAAATGAACGTCGCTCCCGACTTCTCCAAGTGGGCTGCTCTTGGCACGTCCCTCCGGCCCCCGCTGGGAAAGAACAGCGGGCGAGAGTCAGGCAAGGGAGCTAACTAGGCTCTAACGAGGAGCGCCAAGAGGCAAATCTTATCTTTATATCTGGGCTTATTCATAGCGTGACCGTTGTGCGTCCTCTGCCAGGGCCTGTCCTGGTCTCTGGGGTGGCGCGGGGGTCTTCACGTGCTGAGCGGTGTCCCCGTCCAGGCCATAAACTGTGTGGCCCCACTCACGCACCACGAGAACGCGCACTGCTAACTCATGAAAACAGAGAGGCGTCTGCCATTTTACCATCACCATTACCGAGGTTGGTATTCTGAGTATGGACACTATTTAATAACTTAATCTTACATGAAATACGCTTCGGTAAACCACAGCAGCACAAGAATGTTTAAGAAATAAGATGTGGTGAAAACGAGAAATGTGGTAATTTTGGCTCCCTGAAAGGAAGCATTAAAACCCATGAGCACAGGACACGTTTGGACCATCCCGTCAGAGGCCGTAATTACAAGTCCTTCAATTATAGGACAAAGAGCCAGAACTGTAACCGTGACACCGAGGAAAACTATGCCATTTTTTTCTGCATTTGCCCTTCAATTAAGAAGTCAAAGCTTTCTCCACGCTTTTGGGGAAATCGGGGACAGGCCGGAAAATCATAATCACGAATGACCGCCAGGAAGTGCAGGCCGGTTCATGATAAACGTCCCGATTATAAACACGCATCATTCTCCCAGCAGAAGCTGTAGCTTATGTGACAAAATCGGTCCCTTTGTCTTTTGACGACTCGTCATCTGGCCTGTCCATGGCCCACGTGAGCCACCCTGGAAAGCGGCTGGAAACCGGCTCTTTCTGCCTCTTGCCCACAGCCCTGGGTGACTTTCCCCAAACTTCTCCAAAGACAACAAGCAAGTCCCTGACACACACACACACACACAGTTGCATTCTTGTCAAATATTTGAGTATCTTTACCAAAACTCAAAGAATTTTTTCTTCTCAGTATTCCAATTCTGCCATGAAAGTGGATAAGCTCTGAGGAAGGACAGACAGACTAGAGATGGACATAGGTCCGTGAAGAGAGGAAACCACGAGATCCTGCGACTTTCCTAAATCCAGAAGGCATGGCAGTCCTGCCTCGGCGTCGGCAGGCTGTGGACGCTGCTTCAGGCTGCATTTCCCGAAACACGTGCAGGGTAGGGAGGGCTTATTCATTCCAGACGAAGCTGAGAGTCCGTACTGCGTGCTGCGAGGAGTGAGAGGTGAAACCCGCACCGTCCCTGCTCCCGGGATCTTAGCATCTAACTGGATAAAATTCAGCAAGTACATAAATTATCGTACCACAAACCACAGTATAAATACCTTAAAGGAAACAGAAAACCCTTCAAAGTGGCATTTCGTTTTTTTAATATTTATTTATTTTTGAGAGACAGAGAGAGACAGAACATGAGCAGGGGAGGGGCAGAGAGAAGGAGACGCAGAATCCGAAGCAGGCTCCAGGCTCTGAACTGTCAGCACAGAGTCTGACTCGGGGCTCGAACTCTCGAACTGTGAGATCATGACTTGAGCCAAAGTCGGGTGCTCAACCAACTGAGCCGCCCGGGCACCTTCAAAGTGGCATTTCTATCAAATTTGTGTTCCTCACATTATTGGAAAGAAGTCAAAGGTGCGGGTATGCTTCATGCTAAGAGTACAGAGATGTGAACCACACGGTCACAGCAACAACAGGGGCAGCCTGGTGGCAAGGTCAGGGCCACAGAAGTCAGCAGGAACCATGCCCCACGCACGGTAGAAACTGTCAGACATAGCGCGATAACAAGAGATACGCCGCGTCTGTGTGAGTCGTGTGATACAGCATCTAGTACTCCCAACACCTTCCACACACGTACATTTTCCCCTGTCTGTTTGAGCCCCTGTCACGGTGACACCCCAGTAGCCACCAGCACACCCAGCACCCGGATCTTGGCTTCTAAGTTCCCTTCTCCGTGAAAAGCCCGCAGGCTCCTTGGAGAAGTGCTTCTAGGACTGACTGGGGCAGGAATGGACATGATGAGCCCGGAGCCTCTGGTAACATCGGAAGCTGAGGATCAGGGTCTGTCGGCAAGACACAGGAGCCACCTGCTAGAGCCCCAGTGGCCAAAGCGGGGGCCAATTAGAGCGACAGAAGAAAGTCGAGCTGGACCCTAACCCAGATATAAAATAAACACCTCCGAGTCCACACTGTCGTGAGCTCGTAATCAAGTGGGCAAATTAATGGGGTGCAGGAAGCAGACCCCCATGCACGAGAGTCCCCGATAATTCAGGTCGACGGCCTACTGTCTGGGGGACCACCACCCTGCACCCTGAGTGTGGCTGCCACAGTGCTCCCTTCCTAAGGGGACAGTGTGGAGACACCTGACGCCTTCCTGACCTCCTGGGGACAGGAGCCAGGGCCGGCCTCCCGGGCTGGGCCGTGTTAAATGTGAGGCTCCTGGCCCTGAGCACTTTCTTCCTCTTAGCATCTTCTCAGCGACTCAATAGTGAAATAAACTTGACTCATTGCAGCTTTGGGGCCCCCAGGAGAAGCTATGCATGAGCTCAAGAAATCAGGTGGTGGACGGGACAGGTTCTTAGGCTCATGAAGAGATACGAGGCTCTTAAAATGTGTGTGTGTTGGTGGTGTAGGTGTTCTAATTCCTCATTAAATGTGGGGCACTGTCTTCTATCAGCTTCTGTTAAAACTCAGTTCTAGAATGGTCCTCTGACTCAAATCAACAACTCTGACGAGAGAGCCCTGTTCCCACAGAGAGGACCCGGGACGAATGCTCTGGGGGGAGGTGGCACGCTGGACCCGCGGCTCCCGCACCAGTCGGTCCTGCTCCGCTGACAGCCGGGGCCTCCAGGGAAGGTGGGCTAGCTTCCAATTCCCGCCCACGTGGTTGTGCGGCCCTGAGGTGGGGGCAGGTGGGCTGAGGGCCTCCTGGGGGCCACCCCACGGGCCTCCACACGCCAGGAGCCCTGGAGGACCAGCCTCGGCCCAGCGCCCACGCCTTCCAGGGCCTCCCGCTGGAGCTGGCGCCCTCGTCAGGCGGGCAGAGAGGAGCGACAAAACGGTCGCTGCGGAGTCCGGAACCAGAACAGGTACGGGTTTCATCCCACGATAAATGCAAAATTATTCAAAGATTTAGAACGAGGATATGATAAAAGCAGAGACTGAAGACATTTGTCCTGAAGCCGATTGCAAGAGAAAAGATAAAACTATCAAAACATCCCAGGGTCCTAAACATCAAAATCAGTTATAGATGTTTCTCAAATTGTTTTAAGAGATTATACCTAACTGGGTGAAAGCTGAAACCCTGGACTACTCGAACAGGTTCGACTTGACATGACTGTGTCGCAGAGGCCCAAAATGCTATAGGCTCAGGCATGGCGAGGGCGGCGCGGGACCCAGAGCTCGGGACCCAGAGCTTGTGTGGAAGGTCCCTGGGGCCCTCTTCCTGCCGCTTCCCACCCTCGGCGATGGAAGAAGAAAGCACGCTGTCCTGGGAAGACACTCGGCCTGGTTCAAAGTGTCCCATTAACAAAATACATTGAGTTAAAGCTCTAGGTAGGAGTCTTCTGTTATCTCGTTAAAACACAGAAATTACACACATCGGACTTTGCCGGCAAAGACAATGATTCGAGGTCTCGGGGACTCCCACCGCATGCGGCGCCACAGGCTCTCGCGCACTCGAGCTTTAGGCTTGGATCAGGTGGGGACACCGTGCAAGACATCACGGTCAAGAATATCATCAGGGTTGGGGCGCCTGGGCGGCTCAGTCGGCTAAGTGTCTAACTTCAGCTCACGATCTCACAGTTCATGGGTTCAAGCCCCACGTCGGGCTCTGTGCTGACAGCTCGGAGCCTGGAGCCTGCTTCAGATTCTGTGTCTCCCTCTCTCTCTGCCCCTCCCCTGCTCGTGCTCTGTCTCAAAACTAAAATAAAAACATTAAAAAAAGGTTTTAAATATAATAAAAAGTTTAAAAAAATATCATTACAGTAACCGCTCCAAAGAGCTGAATTTCAGACTGAAATCTGTGCACATGGAACTCGAGTAAGTAAAGCAGTTTGAAGCATGTTCTGAAATGTTCTGCAATCAGTGTGTTGTTCCCGTCGCGGTCCCTCCTCTCGTTCCCTCTGTCTCTCACTAAAGGAACAGATGGTATTTATTGTGCACGTATTTTCCAGAGAGAAAGCCCCCTTGCCTGAGGGATCGAGGTGCCAAAACGTGAGTCGGGAGCTGGCTTTCGTCCCACGTCCTGGCGTGCGGGATGGGGGCAGGGGGCTGGAGGTGCCGGCGCAGGAGCGGACACCCCTTCCCCTGAGTCCCGACGCCCGCGGGGCCCTGCCCATCGCCAGCAGCCAACTCTTGCGTTATCCAAATCGGGCCACTCGCTAAAATACTCACTTGTGGGCCAAGGTTAGTTTGGGTTCATACTTATTTTGATTTTCTTTACTGTTATTTTTGGGGCAGAATCTCCTCCCGAGCTGAGGGATGATGGCGGCTTGGGGCGACGCCGGCTGCGTTGTTTTGTTTTCCACTCATATTCATATTAAGAAATACATTGGCTTTAAAGCCTTAAACTTTGACTTGATTCTTCTGCTACTTTTCCTCTGAGACCACAGTCGCACGAATTGTGCCCCAGACTTTCCTTTTTAAAATTCCTTCACTGTGCTCGTCTCAGACGCACCCCGGCCAACCCCGCGGGGCAGAGCGGAAAGGCCCCGGGACCCCAGGTCCCCCCGTCGCGCGGGCCCGCACACCACGGGTTCTGCTGCGGCAGCGGGACCGGGTCCAGGGAGGCTCCGGCCGCTTCCCGAGTCTGGACGCCGCTCCTCACTCAGCTGCTAGTTATTAGTGCCTTTGCAGTAGCAGCGAGACCAGCCGCGGCCAAGTCTCCGGTTCTGACGGGGACGCCAGCGTTCGACTGCCACGTCCAGGGGGGGGGGGGGGGTGAGAAGGGCGGGGGGAGGGGTGGGAAGGGCGGGGAGGGGGCTTCCGCGGGCCGCCGTTCTAGGGCTTCACGACGGCCCTCGAGACGGCCCCAACTGCTCACGCAGCCGCAGGGGGTGTGTATTTAATTAAAGTCACGTCGGTGAATCTTGGGGTGATGTTTGCTTTTCCAGTTCATTTCCCCAGTGCAGAAGGAACCGGAGCAAGCCGGTTCAGAGGCCGAGGCAGAGCCGCGGGGGGAGGGCCGCGGCGGGCGGGGGACAGTCGCTCGTCTCTGACGCCGACCTGGGGTCCGGGCGGGGGGGGGGGGGGGGGGGGGCGTCCGGCCCGGCTCCCTGTGTCCCTCGGGCTTCAAGTCTACGAAGCCACGGAAGTGAAAGGCCACGCAGGGGAGCCCGCGGCGGGCGGGACGGCGGCCTGCGGCTCTGCGGGAATGTGTTCGGTCCCTGGGAACCGGGCGACTCCTGCAAGTGGCAAGCGCTTCAAACAGTTGCTGGGAACAAACGAGGAGACACGGAGCTCCTTCTCGGAAGCGGCTGGTCACCTCGGCGGCCGTTAGCTCGCCGTCCCCCCCACTCCTGCTAGCTGCAAACCCCGCTCGGCGGCGCGTCCGCTTAACCCTCCGCTTGCGGCCGCCTGGCCTTCCTCCCTCTGTGGCTGGAAGCAGCGGAGCGCTGGTGGACGGCATGCAAATAGCGGCCGATATTACCCTGATTTTCAGAAGGGAGCTCCCGTCTCTGCGCTCAGGACAAACTGCATTTCCCCTCTGCTCTCCTGCTGCAAGTGAAGTGCCGAAGGCAATTTGAAAATCATCTTGTGAACCGCCAACAGCTGGCCGGCAAGTGAGGCGCCTCAGCAGCCCAACCCGAGGGCGCACACGGAAGGACAGAGGCCGGGGCAGCCCGGGGAGTCTGACGCGCCCTGAGGACACAGAGGCTCCTCCAAGTGCCCAGAGTGCGGGGGGCCTCCCCCGAGACGGAAGCTGAGGGGCCGCTGCCCGCTCGTGGGGAGAAGCAGCCCAACACCGTGCAAGAGGGGGAGCCGCCCCCCTGAAAGACCCGCAGCCACGAGCCAGGTCTTCGGGGCGCCGAGCTGCGTTCGGACCAGCTCACGCCGGGAAGTCCTTCAGAGCGATGCTGGGTTGTGGTCAGACTTTGTCTGGACAGACAGAGGGTGTTTGTTTAGATTTTATTTGTCCAGTTGTTCTATTAGTTGCCGAGAGACGAGTGTTAAATCTGGTTCCGGTTGTGCAATGATCTGCTCCTACTGTTAATTGGGCCCATTTGGCTTCATGTACTGGGGGGGGGGGTCTCTCAGTAGGCGCCTGCACCTTTGTGATTGTGTTGACTCCCTAATGAAGAGGGAAGCGTTTACCATGGCAACCTCACCCTTTGTCCCCAGCAGTGCTCACCACGTGGAAGGTTCTTTTCTCTGACTTCATGACTTCCTTTCAACATCTGCATGGTTGACCTTTTCCAAACTTTATGTTTAACCTAGCTGTGTCTCCTCATGTAAAGTTTGTCTCTTGTAGGCAGCACATAGCTTATACTCACTTTTTATCCACACTAAGAATCTCTGCCTTTTATTTGGAGTGTGTAGACCATTAACTTTTAATGTAACTCCTGATAAGATTTAAATCAGCCTAGCATTTTATTATTCGTTTCTGTTTTTCCCCTCAGATTTCTTGTTTGTTTTACACAGACACACACACACACACACACACACTTTTCATAAATGCATCTTTCATAAGATCATCTTCTATATCTTTTCTTCTTGATCCATGGAATTCGGGGCAAGAGAGACAAACATTATTTCTCACAACTAATGTGTTTTTTGGCAATCTCTTCTTGTAACCTCTACAAATTTTTGTTCCATAAAAATTTATCTCATGTTATTTGGTGCATAAAAATCTAGAGTCATTAAAAGTCCTCTTAATTTTTATGACTTTAATAGGCATGGGACTTCAGGTTTTATGAGGTTTGAATGTTGTATAATTTTCTTCTTAACACAACTATGCACATAAAACTACAAACACATGATAATATTTATTTAAAATAAAAGAATAATATAAATTAAAATTGTTTATGATGACAACTGCCACACAAGCATCACACAGTCCAGGAAATGGCACAAGGTTTTAATCATGGGACCGCACAGCACACCCTCTCTGTGACCCTGACTGCATTCCCTGCACGCTGCATTATCTTTTCTTCGTAAGTGTTCATATCATGACACTGGGGCGGGCAGCAGGCTTGGTAGCTGGAGCATTTCCAGAAGACACCGCAGTGTCGGGTGACAGTGCCCCGCGCATCCTACTAAAGCTAGCCAAATGCAGCCCAATTTCACTTCCCCTCAGCCCGCACAGAAAGCGCCCTCCCACGGCGGGAAACGGGGGCTGGTCATAAATGCCCCTTACGACCTCACGACACAGGGCAGTATGAACGTGCCGCCGGGGACCCAGCGGGTCTGCAGAGGAGCCCCCGTGGTCAGCCTCGTGGAAACTCCGCTTCTCCTAACAAGCGACGTAAAGACAACCAGCGTTTACTAAGGGTGCCTTTCCCTGGCATCACCAGGATTCTGCCACATCTTGGGGTCTCTCCCTGGCTTTCTGTTTCTAAGCAACACCAGCTGCTAGAAAGCAATGGGGCACATTCACGGTTCGAAGAAAAGTTGTTTAAATAAAAATCCTCCCTTCACGTGTTCATTCGTGCAGCAAGTACGTAATGATCCTGCTGTTCTCCAGACTCTACCCCAGTTTCTAGAGACGCAGCCACAAAACAGAGTCCTTGCCTCACGGGGCTGACGGGGCTGGGGAACAAGAGATTCTTATTGGAATGCAACAGTCACAGAAGGACATTCTCTAGTAGGCACCAAACCGAGATCAAACCAACCTGTGAAGCCTCCTGAAACCTTGTTTCGAGAGTCACACAAGACTGAGGACACCCGATGTTCCGGAAGAATTATGAGAGTGTCAGAGAGCCCGTGCTCAGGTGAAGCACTTAGGATTTCAGTCTTACTCCTTAATTTGTAAACTACAGGCATCAAAACCTACCTTACAGGGCTGGTACTGGTTTTAGACGAGATACGTTCATCGCAATGCTGACATGAAGCCAGCACTGGTAGCAGATATTTTAAAGAACCCCTTAAACAGCGTATCCCACAAGCAATCATTATTGTACAAATGTGGTTATTAAAATATGAATCTAAAATGGTCAAGCCAATGCTCAACTAATGCTCTGTTTCCAAGAGACACGCCTCAGACGACGTGACTCACAAAGATGAGCATTTTGAAGACGCATCGGATCGTGCAGGGACTGGCCACATTACCTTATGCGTGTAATTTAAGGTAAAATGACTGAATATACCATAGAAAATCATTAACACAAATGAGACAAACTCTGGAAAACTCAAGTCTATACCGACAGAGGGTATGAGCGTCTACTTTCTGTTCGATTTGGCACCGGAAAGATCTCGCTGGTGCGTTGGCAGCTGGAGAAACCGTCCAGTTCCCAGAGCCCAGCAGACTTGGAGTTTCTTTCTGCCAGAGTCTGGCAAGGTCTTTACCATCTTCTATGTCCAATTTTCAAACTTAAACCAGAAAAAAAACAAAACCCTGCTTCAAGTATAAGAGAGCTCAGCTAAATCCTGCTCTGAACGCAGGAGCCCAGCAGTTCCCAGACGTCGAGGGGCGTCTGGCTCTGACCCCCAGGGCCATGGTCTCCTGACCGGTGGACGGCGTGGCTCCTGGTGGGGGTGGGGACAAGCAGACAGGCACCCTGCTGCTGACGAGGGGAGCCCACTCTGAGGGAGAACACCGGGCGGGCCCGATGGTGGGTTCCAGACTCCCCGGTCTCAGAGGCTGCATAAGAAGAAGATTTTAAGAGTTTTAAAAATTACAATTCAAACTCATTAGGAAACTGCTCCATGAATCATAAAATTTGGACGGTTCTTTAGTTTTTAGGCACAGTTTTTAGTTTTTTCTGTTTTCTTTTCTGTTTCCCTGACGTGTAGTAGGAATTTGGAAGCAGAGGTATAGGAAATATTAGCAAGACGCAACCTTGGTCTGAAAGTACTAATTAGTATTTTAAAAGCATCTTAAGGGTTTTACTCATGAATTCCACGATAAATCATTTAGCAAAGCAAAGTAGACTTTCATAAAGCAAATAACCTCCACGCACCAGTTCCAAACTGTTTCTTCTCGCCTCGGTGTGGGAGGCTCGTCACACGCGGGGTTCCCGACTCCGAAGTCACCGAGGCAAACTACCGGGGTTCGTCTCATCAGCCCGCCTGCCTCTGCAAGCGATGGCCTCACTGATAATGGCCCCACCTGAGACACGGCGGTGACGCCAAGTGACCTGGGTCTCGATGCTGACCAATCTACCGTCCTGCTGGCCAGACCACTCCAAGAAGGGTGAGGAAGGCGGGTAAGGCTAAGGCCTAAAATATCTCCTTAGTGGCGTATTTTATCAGGACGAACGTCCCCCCAGATAAGAGCTGCCCTTATCTGTCCCCGTGGGAGTGCGGGCCGAGCCGGCCTCGGTGGGAAGAGTGACCCAGGGGAGCTGACGGGGACGCCGGGGCATTCGCCGGCATTTCAGCCTCTTCCAGCAGGAGGAGGAGGGAGGGGCAATAGAGTCCGTCCAGGTGGCCCGGAGGTGGCAGAGAGAGCCAGGCAGGTGCCGGGCGAGGGGGGGAGGGCCCCAGCCGAGACGGGACAGAGTGCCCCTCAATCCCCCAGACACGTCAAGGCTGTGGGTGCCAGGGGCTGGGCCAGAGAGCGCTGCGGTGCCCTGGCGTTCAGGGAGCTTACCGAGCCCCGGCCCTGTCCCTGGCCGACGCGCTCACGGGACGCCAGTGACACCACCTGCACAGAAGTCCTGGTCGTTCCCACGGTTCCGCCCCGTGTTTTGGTCTGATAAACAAGGCACACAACTTCTCAGAACAAACAGCCCTTTTTCTGTGACCCCAGGCCCCGGGTCAGCGGGTCTCTTCACTACCACCCGGCTCTAGATGGTACTGGGGCCGCTGCCTGAGACCGGAGCTCCTGCCAGCCTTCAGGGCTCCAAGAGGGCTCCTCCAATCCCCAAAAGTGGGCTGGTGCCCTGCGTGCCCCCAGGAGGGACAGCCTGGAGGCTGGCACTCCCCCGGATGCTTAGGCCTCACCCCTGCCTGCTTTCTGCCTCAGGAGGTCCCGAGCTCCTCAGTGGTGGCACGGCCATGCTCACCACTGTAACCAAGAAGTGGCTCAAGAGCCCAGCACAAGAATCTGTTGAAGGAAGGAGGGGTGCAGATGAAGGGAAGGATGCAGAGGCAGGGAGGGGAGGGAAAAGGGGGAGAGATGGGGAGAAGGGGGGTAGGGGAAGGGAATGGGGACAGGGAGGCAGGGATAGAGAGACGAAAGAGGAGGGGGAAGGGAGATGGGGAGAGGGGAGGGGAAGGGACAGAAGGGGATAGGTAGGGGGAACGAGGGAGGGAGGAAACCCAGGGCGTCACATAGACGGATGCAAGTACCAGGTGCCAGGCAGACAGAAGGACCCCCGTGCAGACGTGGTGCTGCCCTTCTGAGGGGAGACGTGAAGGACAAACGGGACACCCAGGAAAAGGAGAGAAGAGCAGGGCACACGCGGGAGGCACGGCGGCTGCTCCGGTCGGCAGATGCAGCCTCCTGCTGGGAAAGTGCCCTCAGCGGCCTGACCTCCTTCCCACAGGGACCCAGCTCCTTGTGGAGCCCGAGACCGGCGTTACTGACACCCATCTGGGCCATCTCACGGCTGTCAGCCGAGGGGACGCGGGTTTCAGAGAAAGACAAATACCATATGATCTCACTCATATGTAGAATTTAAAATAAAAATAAAGCAAACAAGCAAAGAAAGAGAGAGAGAGAGAAAGCAAGAAATAGACCCTTAACTACAGAGAACAGACTGATGGTTAGGAGGTGGGGGACAGCTGAAATAGGAAATGAGGATTAAAGGGTGCCTGCATC
Source organism: Paguma larvata (assembly GCA_030068075.1). Taxonomy (NCBI): domain Eukaryota; kingdom Metazoa; phylum Chordata; class Mammalia; order Carnivora; family Viverridae; genus Paguma; species Paguma larvata. The sequence goes on from CM057829.1 coordinate 147,669,899, forward strand.
ATGATGAAAAAAATAATAAAATATGGTTTTTAAACAAATTTAAAAAGTGAAAACAGTGCCTGGGTTCTTGTCACACGGCAGACGTCCGAGGGAGTGGACGCTATGTGGACAGAGCTGGTGGCAGGCCCTAACCCGGCGCTGAGCTCTCTGTATACTCCCCTGCCTCCCCCACACACGATGTGATTGGGGTTTGCACGGAGAGTCCATCGTGTAAATATTGTCGGTTAAAGTTCAGTATCTGGGTTGTGGGCATGGGGCTTGGCATATCTAACTCACAACGGGAACCGGAAACGGCGCACCCTCGGGGAAGTGGGGAGCCTGTCTTCTTTGGTCGTGCAGGGCCACACGAGACCCACAGAGTCCTGACCAATCTCGAACCAGTTTTCACTCACCTCCTCCCCAGAGGCTCCCTGGGGACACTAAGGTCCTATTAAATGTACATATAATTTAATATGAGCCATAAAAACAGTGTCATCTTTGGAAACCCTGAGGAATAAATCATTACTGCTGCCAGCAGAGCTGTTGAATGGCTATTCATTTCCTGTTACTTAGAAATAACTTACCCACCTGCAGTCTGACTCTAACTAGGGTGAGGGGAGGGAAGGCGTAGATTAGGGCCTTTCTTTGGCAAAGTTCTTGCGTTTTGAATTATATTTTTTAATGTTTATTTATTTTTTAGAGAGAGACAGAGACAGAGCACAAGCAGGGGAGGGGCAGAGAGAGAGGGAGACAGAGAATCCCAAGCAGGTGCCAGGCTCTGAGCCGTCAGCACAGAGCCCAACGCGGGGCTTAAACCCACAAACTATGAGATCATGACCTGAGCAAGTCAGACGCTTAACTTACTGAGCCACCTAGGCGCCCCTGTTCTTAAGATATTTTCAACCAAATACAATAAAAAATTAGAGCCAGAACAGAAATGAATTCCGAGAAACTGTTAGAATGGTAAGTACTGATTCCTGCAAACACAGGGCTCATTGGAGAGGTGCACTGGAAATTTCCCCATGACGGGCTGTAAACCAGCAAATGCAAACTCAAAAATTGGTTTTAGCAAGATAAGTTTACTCTTACTGTCATGACGGCCATAGCAAACACATAAGGCTCGGTCGAGGACATGCTTGCAAGGTGTTCTGTCCACTGAGGTCACCAGTGGAGGAACGAACTGTCGTTGGTCCTGACATGGTGAAACCAGGCCAGACCGGGTCACCCAGTTCCTGACAAGCAATTTGAAGAGTGGAATTGTATTCCCGGGATTGCAGTAAACGCGGCTGCGGTAGCATGAGCCAATGTTAACTCAAGTCCTTGCAGTCGTAAAAAATAAAAATTTGGACAAATATATAATCTTGTGCACCCAGTGGAGGAAATAAGAGGCTGATTAGGAGAGGGACAGAACAATTGAAGGCGGTTTCTCGAGGACCGGCTAACAAAGGCCACGGTCGACCGCGGGTAACACAAACAACACGGTGCTTCACGACCAGGAACAGAATCAGGGAGCCACGCAGCGGGCAGGCCGGAACTGCTGTGCCAGCACACAGGGCGGACCCGGTGGGGCCGTGGTGGAAGTCCGACCGGCCGCTCACGGAAGATCAGTCTGCACCCAAGGCACACACGGATTTTTCCCTTCGGCAACGTGGGTGCACTTCTCTCTCTCAACAAACACCAGCGTGGCCAAAGACACCACAGGTGCAGAGCAAGACTAAAGTCCACAGTAAATGCCAACTCCAGTGTAAATGAATCCTTCTAAAACAAAAATCCATTTGCTGCAGGAAAATTTGCTTTCCAAATTATTAAGCTTTCCACGGAGCTTGGGCAGCTGGCCTGGAAGTGAACCAGAGCGGGAGCTCCGAGAGCCCGCCTCACGTGTGGACATCTCGCCGCTGTTTCGATGTCTTTGCAGCATGTTCAGAGTGCTGCATTCACTCGGCTATTTTTACCTGTGGGGAGAGAACCTAGCGATGGAGGAAGGGGCCCAGCAGGGGTGAGGCGGGCCGGCACAGGCCGAGAGCATTCTCCGCAGAGCAGGCATCTCCTCCGTGTAGGCGCCAATCATTCTGTACCCGAGAGTTCCGAGGAACCCAACGCGTGCTTTCAGAAATGGCTTCTGGAAACCCAGCATCCCAGTGGATGGAAACAGCGTGGATCCGGTGGTTTGAAACGGCAGGTGCTACCACCGTCGCCCAGGCCACACCACGTCACGCCACGCCCAGCATGCCTCACCGTGCCAGGCCGCGCCACACGGCATCACACCACGTCACGCCACATCGTGCCACAGCAGGGAAACACCATCGTCGCCGGGGAAATGACTTATGGAGAAGCCACAGTTGCCAGCATCGGTACCGCCACGAAGCAGAGCCAGGCGCCCAGGTGGCACACGCTGGCCTGCCCCCCACGTGGCGTAGACTCCCGCCCCCAAGCTCAGCTGTGCTGCAAAGCTGGCCCCTCACCCGCCGCGGGAGAATCAGAAGAAATAGAGGGAGGGCTTCCCAGGTCCAAATCTCCAGCCCGCACTTCCGGTGTGGACACCTCCACGAGCCTCGGTTTCCCCAGGTGTGCCACAGAGACAACGCGACAGCTCGGGAACGCAGCGGTGGTCACGGTCAGTCGGGACACAACGCCCTCCTGGGGACCCAGGGACGGGGTTTCACAGGTGGTCCAGGGCAGCCGGGAGTGGGAGGAGCGACTGTCTCTCGGAGAAGGGCATTGCCGGGAGCCCGGCAGGGGGTCCCGAGCCCAGGACAAATGTCGTGTGGATGCTCGGCTCTGTCGCCATCTCCCACGAGGGCGCTCCCACCCTCCCTTGCCGCCAGAATAGCCTCTCCTCAGCCTCTCCGTGCCGAGGGGGACACCAGAGCGCGGCTCCTCCAGCGCACCTGTGTCCAGCCGCCCTGGCGTGTGACCGCGATGCCGAGTCCAGTTTCTTCTCCTCCCAACACGGCACGCAAGTCCCACCGCTGCTCTTAACAAACCGTGGTGCCCCAGAAAACGGTCCCAGCCTGCCGTCCCGTGGAGTGCCACACAAAGGTGTGAGAAGTCCTGGCCATTAGGTCTCCACAGACAAACCTGAAACTCGTCGTCAAGAAAATTAAGTTGTTCTGAAAGGGCTTAAATTTTTTTTAAATTTTTTTTAACGTTTATTTATTTTTGGGACATAGAGACAGAACGTGAGCAGGAGAAGGGCAGAGAGAGAGGGAGACACAGAATCAGAAGCAGGCTCCAGGCTCTGAGCCACCAGCACAGAGCCCGACGCGGGGCTCGAACTCACAGACCACGAGATCATGACCTGAGCCAAAGTCGGCCGCTTAACCGACTGAGCCACCCAGGCGCCCCCCCCCGAAAGGGATTAGGAAAGCAGCAGGGGCCTGCACACGGAGGCCACGGTCACGCCAGCGTGCCGAGGTGTGCGGAGCGCTGAGGACCGAGGGACCCTCCAGCGCGTGACCTGGGACACCAGCGCCACCGTGACACTTGCGCTCAGTAAAGCCACCGCGAGCCATTCTATGGTCTCGTGACATCACTTCCCCAGGCTCCGGGGACAGCACTCGGCCCCTCTGGCTGTGTCTCTGAGGGAAAGGGAGCTACCAGCTCGGCCGGGCCCTGGACCACAGCCGTCAGCCCCTCCTGCCCGAGGGAAGCCGCCTCGTCCCGTGGTTCTGGGGCCCCGGGGAGCGCCCGAGACGCCGCAGGCTCCCTAAACAGACCGGGAGCCCCTAGCCCCCTGCCTCCGAGGCAGCAGGTCGGGCCTGGGGCTGGCGCAGGGCCGGCATCTCTGGCGAGCGTCTCTGCTGACGTCACCGGTCCAGGGACCACCTGGAGACTCTGCCTGCGGTTGGCAGACCAGGGACTCTGTCCGGCAGCAAAGACGGCACCCTTTCTCCATCGCTGTCTCTATCTCTGCTTCTCTGTCTGTCTCCGTCTCTCTATCTCTCTGTCTCTCTGTATCTGTCTATCTCTGTTTTCCTGTCTCTGTCTCTGTCTCTGTGTCTCTGCCTCTGTCTCTATTTCTCTGTCCATCTCTGTTTCTCTCTGTCTCTATTTCTCTGTCTCTATCTCTCAATCTCTCTGTCTCTGTATCTCTATCTCTGTCTCTGCTTCTATTTCTCTCTCTGTCTCTATATCTCCCTGTCTCTCCCTGTCTCTCTCTGTCTCTCTCTGTCTCTGTCTCTGTCTCCCTGATGTCTCTGTCTCTCTCTGTCTCTGCATCTCTGTCTCAGGGCCCATACCCCACTCTCACCGTGGCTGCGTGTGCCCCTCGGAAATGCGTGCTTGGTGCAAACCCGCCATCCATCCTGCCCTTGGGAGCAGGCGCCTCCCGGAGGCCGCCCGACGGGGCGAACCCCACGGCAGCCCGAGGGTCCGCGTCAGCGTGGGACGACCGTGGGCTGTGAGGGGCAACGAGCATCTGGGCCGCCCGGGTAAGGCCAGGGCGCAGGGGCGCGGGTGGAGAGACCAAGGCGAGGGGCTCAGAGGGCACTGCTGGCAGGGGTGGCGGCGCGGCTGCCGCTCACGGCACGGACGGCACAGGGGCGCCCGCGGGAAAGCGGCTCCTCTCCAGCGCGCGAGCGTGGGCGCCCCCGAGTGGCAGCAAGCCGAGCGCCTGGCGGGGAGCGCGTACCTGCCCGAGGCTCTCGGGTTAGGGAGACACAGACGCGGACCGGACGGAGGATGGCTGGTGGAGGCACGTGGACGGCAGCCCAAGAGTGGAAGGTCAGGGCAAGGGACACCACTTCCAGTGCGGGGAAAACAGGTGCGGGGACAGAGGCGGGGAGGGCAGGTGCGGGGACAGAGGCGGGGAGGGCAGGTGCGGGGACGGAGGTGGGGAGGGCGGGTGCGGGGACAGACGCGGGGAGAAGCTCCAGGTGTTTGTGATGCTCTCCCGGAGCTCGGCACTCAAGGCCGTGGTCTGCAGACGCAGGCGTGTGTGCCGGGCTGGGGTGTCCAGGACGAGGGCCCTGGCCCCTTCGGGATCACCGGCCAGGAGAGGACGAGACCAGCCCACCCGTCCGTGGCGTGTCTGCCCCAGACTGAGGACACCCCCAAGCACTGGGACAGGCACAGCTGTGATCCGAGGGCGCTCCTCTGGCCTCTGGGGGCGTCTGTGTAACCCAGAGCTTCAGCCTCTCTACCTGCCCTTTCCCCCCCTTGCCTCCGAGGGCACGGCCACCGCGTCCAGGGCTAGCGCGTGCTTCCTCAGTGCCTTCACATCGTGGGACGTCACGCTTGGGGGTTTCGATGAACTGAGAAAAGACGGTCAGTCGGAAGCGCCCGGAGGCCCTGGGGTGTTTTAGGAGCGCAGGTCTGCAACCGAGCCTGGGAGCGACCTCCAGGAAGGCCGCCGGGGCGCCCGCGCAGCGCCGTAGTGCAGGAGCAGGCGGGGGACATACCGGAGACGGGTGGAGGGGGGCCCGAAGTCACAGCGAGGGGGTGAAGTCTGAGAGGGACCCGTGGGCGCGGCGCTCAGTACCCCCCCGGGGAACTTCGCCAGCTCAGTCTCACGACAGCAGCAGAGCAGCATGCTGGCGCACAGCGTTAGAGAGTGCACACGCAAAACCCTCGCGCTGCGCGTCGGAGCGCTAACGGCTTCGTGTGCAAACACCTCTCACAGGTGAAAAGGAAAGGCAAGCACTCCAATAGGAAAATGGAGGAAAACAGAAAATAAAGTTCAGGAACGGGATACTGATCACATTATGCGAAAGCCCGCGCTGGCGGCTGAGCTGGGCAGGCACGCCGTCATCACCCTAAGGGACGAGGACACCGAGGCACGGAGAGGTCGGTGACTGACGGGAGGGTTCCGTATGAGTTAAATGAAGTAATCCGTGTGCGACTCTTAGGATGCCGCCAGCGGACACATCGTAAACACCCCAGAAACCATTTATTTATTCACCAACTGACATCGAGTGCCCGTGTGTCTAGCGTATGTGGGAACACTCTGTACCCGTGCTGCGTGCTCTCGCTTTGCCCTTCCCAGGCCGCACGCCCTTCCAGAAATAACCCCCGCTCTGACTCGTCGTTTGTTCTGGTTTCATAGAAACGGACCCACACGCCGTGAGCACTGTGTCTGTCTTCTTTCACACAAGGTGCTGTCGGCTGGATTCACCCCTGTCGCGGGGTGTGCCGGTGGCTCAGTGTCCTCCTCGCTCCACACTTGTCCCCCGCATGGCAGGGCCACCGCCTGGTTAAGGGCATTCGGGTCGTTAGCAGCGTGGGCCCTTCGTGAGTGAAGGAGCCGTGAACGCACTCGGGCGCGTCTTCTGATGGACTTGCTCACCATTTCTCACAGCTGCTCCTGGTGTACAGGGGTTGGGTAGTTGAACTAGGTAAACGGGACAGGGGCTGTCCCAGAGAGGCTGAACCACCCACCGCGATGGATGAGGGTCCTCGCGCACATCTTCACGGAGATGGTATTTCCTCGTATCTCGCCGCCGATTCTCCCGGTGGGGGTGCGGCACCTCCTTGGGGACGCATGTTACCTCCTCTCGGCAGGTGACTGTCCCCATCGGCCCCTCACACAGCCGGCGGCTGTGGGTGCCCTGCTGTGCGGGGGTCCTGTGACCGCGGCTTCCAAGCTGGGTCATCGGGCTTCTGACTGATTCGTGGAGGGTCTTCAGTGTGGACACAGGTGAGCGTGTCCTGTCTCCTCACGTCCTTAACGGTGTCCTGTGACGGACAGTTCTTAATTTTGAGAAGGCCCAGTTTGTCTCTTTCTCGAGTTATTTTTAGTGCTTTCTGCGTGCTGCTAAGAAATCTCTGCCTCCTGAAGGCCCGGAAGATGCAGGCGGACTTTCTAGAAGACTCTGGGTAAACGTGAGCAGATGAAGACGTGCAGAAGCCGCAGGACACAGACCAGGAGACAGTCTTTCCTGATTATTGTTTCTCTCTCTTCCTGTTGGCCAGGTGGGGGGGAAATACTGGTCTAAACGCTAACTCAAGTCAGGTTGAACAGCAGAGCTTTTAAGAAGGCAGAGAGCGTGCGAGGGTCGGGCCGGAGGGATGAAAGGCAGAACCTCCCTCCTGAGGGAGAACAGCAGTCTTATAAAATCCCTGCGGAGACACGCCACCTCCCTGCCCAGGACACTGTTTTTAAAGAAGTGATTTACTCAGGTCTCGTAAAAAAATGTCCCATCAAAGGACACAAGTTCAAGTGACCGTCCCGCCTGGCGTAAACGAGCCTGCGTCCCGCCAAGAGAGCGTGACCACGGACGTCTGGGACATTCCAGCTTCGACACACCGTCTGTGTCGCCCGGCTCCGGAATCCGCGCCCAACTTGATTCTCCTCTTCTCCCCAAGCTCCCGGGAGCGCGTCTGCCACGCTCACTCTGCCAAGGAAGGAGCCGTCCGGCCTCCGTGAGGAAAATCCGAGCACACAGTTCATCTTCCTACGAAGCCCCTCCGCTGATCACAGCGCCCCTTCCAGGTGGAGCCGGGGACCGGCCGTTCATTGAATCAAAATCAGACCGTCCCCACCGTCAGGTCCTCTGACTCGAGAGACTGGAGAGAAATGCATGAAGACATTTTAGGGGGTTTTAGTATCGTCTTTTGGGGAATGATGAAGGCACCTCAAATCAAAATTGCGTGTTTTCACTTTTTTATTTTTCGCTAATGGTATTTATCAGAAAAATGTTTTGGGAAAAGACGTCTCTCGGTGATATTAAAACATCTTTTCTAATATTGAAAATACACACAGTTGGTTCATCTCTACCTTTTCACATTCCATGTAGATCGCTCTCTTCACATTAAAATTACCTGGAAGACATAATAATAAGACATGCTCCTCTGTGTCTTCCAGAACTCACTCCTCAGAGATGCCGCCATGTCTTAGCGATAGAATTTCCCACTGAAGGAACACGGCTCAGGCGCCGATGGTTCCGTCCGTACCGCCATCTTGCTTCAAAAGCCTTCGCTCCCGTAGCACTGATCTGAGATCCCTGACATAGAACATTCCGGATCTTCTCTCCAACTCTGAGGATACTTCATGTGACCCTTGACTGCGAGGCCCTGGTTCTCCACGGTGACCCACACGTCACGGGCCTGTGTGCCACTGCTTCCAAAACGGTCTCCCTTTCTATCGAAAATGCCTGCTCTTCCCCTCCCCCAGGGACACCCCCCCGCGTATGCCGGTAAAAATGGGGCAGCCGACCCTCCGCACTGCTGCCTCCTCTCCTTCGCCCGTCCTCCAGGTTTGTCTCGCCCGTCAACCAGCTACACTGCTGCCCATACCCTCAGGCACGCCCTCCACCCCCTTCCTGGATAAGCCACTTTCACAGGGATGCACGCCTTCAGCCCTGTCCCCTCAGCTCACCCTGGTCCTGGGGCCACAGTCCCCGCAGGGCTGGTGTGTAGAGGAGTGAGCGAGCCGATGCCCAGGTCTGTCTGGAGCATGAGAACTGACCGGATGTTCTTCCAAACAGAAGACAGCTTTGGCAAAGGTATGAAACCCCCGTGCGTAGCTTACCGGTGGGGTCACCACGGAGAGACCTTGTCACGCACCAGGTCACAGCAGACAACCTTGAACTCGGCACCCAGCAGGGGCTTTGTGCTGCCAGAGTGGGGCCCCGGACGGCGCAGGGAGCGGGGTCTTAGGACTGCCCTGAGAAAGTCATCTCCCGAGGAAGGGACCTCAGAGCGCCTGCCTGGTGTCACGTGGGCGCGGGGCTCATCCTCACACGGGGCCTGAGCCCTGGGCCGCACCCCTCAGTCCCTGCAGAGCGCAGGACCTCCACGAGAGCACCGTGACGGAGCACCCCCCATGCCACTGTGCCACGCTGGGGACAAAGGTTGCGGTCTTTCCACACTTCGCAGCTGTTGGACGTGAGCAGCCCCTCGCCGTCGTGAGACCCGGCGCTGGGCCAGAGGAGACTGCGGTGGCGCCTGGCTCTCGCAGTCACCGACGTAGTCTACAAACGCGCTTCCCCACAGTGAGGTCCGCTAGTGCCAACCTCGGAATCGGATCCGTGAAAACGGAGAGCACCAGAAGCGTCCCGTAGAAAAAGGGCTTCCTGTTGGCGAATCTCCCTATCCCCCTGGGTGCATCTGAGTGTGTCTTTCTGTCGCTCCCTCCACTCACGGCTCCAGAACAAGCAGCAGTGAGGCGGAGACTGGAGAGAAGTGGCAGGCGGCCCCGGACCGCCACCCCTCCAGGAAACGGCAGGGCGCTGCTCGCGGATGTGGGAGCTCGCCCCGTCACCCCTGCAGCAAGCCGGGACCTGACAAGAACGTGGCCTCGCAGGTGCGGACTCGTTCCCGTCAGGGAAGGGGGGCAGCGCAGGAAGTGCCTCGCGCCCCCCGCGCACAGCGAGCACCCCAGGGACCCCTCGGGCAGGAGGTGGCCTCGCACCCCCAGGGACCCGGGAACAGGGGGACAGCACGGTGGCCCTGCGGCCCGCCAGGCCGGCCTCCGTTCTCGTTCTGCACGGACAGGCTCCCAGGTCGGGGCCGTCAGCGAGGCGCTAGCGGGAAGGGCTGCGTATCTGGGTCCTGGATCTCACGAACACGCGCACCGGATCTTCCGGGCGGCGCCTGAACCACGGCTAAATCACAGAACCCCAGGCTCCACCGCACACCCACCCGCGAACCCAGGCTCCACCGCACACCCACCCGCGAAGAAGGAGAAACGGTTCCGTCCATGGGGAAAGTCACACACACACGTTCCCTGCTAAGAGGATGCCGTCTCCCTCGGGGCGGGTGCAGCGCCCGACCTCAGCCGGGACCCTGTGTCACCACCAGACGTCAGGGAGGGATGCTGGTGGCTTCGGGCCACACGAGACAAGGCGCCCGCCCCGCATCAGGCTGAAGCACCGGCGGCCGTGGGGGCAGGACCAGCAGCCCCCAGAGAAGAGCCGGCAAACCTGGCGGCTGTGATCACCGGAGCCACGTGCCCCCGCGCAGGGGCAGGGGCGGCGGACGGCAGTGTGAGCTGTGCTTTGTGCTGAAGAACCCATGAGGGCCCAGTTCTCGGTCAAGGTCACCCGGCCAGAGCCAGGCAGCAGCTCACCCCGGGACCATCCACCAGGAGAGGCCACCCTGGCACAAGACCTACGCCGTCAGACGATGAGGGCCGCAGGTGAGCAGGGGGGCCTGCAGCGCCCCCAGAGCCCATGTGCGCCCAGGGGGAGCCCCAGAGGCAGGAGCCCCTCCCTCCCCTCAGGCCCGGCGACGGCTTCCGGCACCCCGAGAGCCCCACCTGAGAGGGAGAGGCGGGTGGGACTGAAGCGCCTTTGCAGGTGGACCTCCCTCCGAACTGAGTTTCAATGGGCAGGGGTGCCTGTGAGCTGTGGGGCCACTGGAGAGGAGGGGACAGGGGCCAGAGGGGGACGCGGTGGGGGCAGCGGAAATCCCGCACCCTCAGTGACTGGCCAGGGCAGGCCGAGCGGGGGTGCCCCGGAAGCCACGTGCACCCCTTGCAAGCCAGCAGAACCTGGAGGGACGCGGGGCACCCGCTCAAGGCCATCGAACCGGGACGCGGGGCGCGTGGGTTCCGCCGGCCTTAGCGGGAGCCCCACATCCCAGTTCCGCCAGCCTCGAGCGGGCAGAATTTTCACCGTAGCACGGAATTCTCGGTCACCGTGCTCACTGCGAGGGCTGTCCTGAGAAATGAGTTCTTGTGTTGAATCTGGAGGACAGTTTACAGCAAACAAACCACTGACCGACTTCCTAGTCACCTTTATTTGGATCAAAAACAATGATGCTGAGGTATAGAGAGACACACACAGCATCCATCCATCTACCTGTGCTTTTGAACTGAAATGGAAAAGAAACAGATCTGGGGAGGAATTTGTTATTGGAACTTTTTGGTAAAGTGCTGATTTTTTAAAGAGGATTTTCAAGTATTATTTATAATTAATTATGCATTTACACTTACCCCAATTCATAGGAAAATAGTCCTTTTGCCAGCAAATCTTCCACCTCGTCCCCAGAGGTAGCCACTATTTGGACACGCGTCTTAACCGTCCTTACACATGTACAGTTACGAGTGCACGTAGGTATGGACCAATGCATCGTGCACACAGACACGGATGACGTGTGTGTAAACGCCGTCGGTGCCCCTGCACATGCCTGTGAGCGTGTCCACTGTGTGTGCGGGAAAGTGAGCAGTCAGCACACACCGGCTCTCGCAGGCGAGCGGGAGCACCCCACAGGAAGCGGGCAGAGCCGGTCCTCGCCTCAGGCTGGCCCTCCTCGGACTTGGGTCCAGCGAGAGTCGTCGGCGCTCCAGGGCGCGGCGTGGGGGGGCCGGTGGGGAGTGCACCTTCCGGGCCGGGCGCCCCACCGGGGATGCAGGGTGCAGGGTGCGGGGGCCGGCCCGGGCGCCCGCCTCTCCTCCACAGGGCGTCCGTGCTTCTGGTTCAGACTTCGTTTTCTCGGAGCGCGTCACCCACCAGCTGCCTGAGAAATGACACGAGGGTTCGGACTGCGCATCTGGACACGCTCTCCCTCTATCCTGAAGCTCGAGGGGTGACGTCACCGGGGGTTGAGTGCCGTGTTAGAAATTGATCCCTTTCCGAATCAGGAAGGTGTTTCCCCACTGCCTTCCCGCTCCCAGGCCTTTCTTTTGAGAAGACCAAAGCTTCGTACGTGCCCGTCCTTTTTGCTGAAACACCAGGTGCCCGCTGCCGCCCCTGTGCTCCGCCGGCTCGCGGAGCATCCGCAGCGGTCCCGCTGGCACCTGTTACCCTGGGCGCCTGGTTCCAGCCGGCAACAAAGGTCTCCCGGGCCTGGGGAAACTTCCTGCGATCATTTGTCGTTCACTTTTCCACACTCTTTTCCCACGTCTGTATTGCTCTAATTTGGATGTTGAAACTTCTGGGCTGATCTTGTAATATTCCATGATGTTCTTTCCCATGGCCCATCTTTTTGTGATTTTTTTTTTAATCTTTCAAATCTTCTGGTGAGTTTTTAATTTCTGCTAGCAGTAAAATCACATTTTCTCCCTAAATTGTTCTTTGTTCTAAATGTTCCTTTTCTATGTTGTCCTCTTCTTGGTTCATGGATGCAGTGTCTCGTACTGTCTGCAAGGATACTAGTGACAGATTGACTTTTCTTCTGTGAGCATAATTTCTGCCCTTCCAAGTTGTGTTTTCCTACTTGTACTTTCGAATTTTTGTCTTTCATGCCCGAGGCCCCCTTGGGTACCATTTTATCCTGGTTGTCTGGTCACAATTATGATTAGGGGACAGCGGAGCTGCTGGGAAGCTCGGGGGTGAGGGACGGCCTTGTCGAATGTGGGCTTGACTCTGGGTTGTCTGCTTGGGCCACTGGCAGGAAGCCCCTGGTATCTGTCTTCAGTTCTCCGAAGACTGGCGGGCCCAAAGTGCTCTAAGTTCCTGCTTGTACCTACAGACCTAAATGGGGAGGGGGCCTGAGCCAGGGGCCCTGCATTCCGGAACACATTCGCCCTCTCTAGAACCTGGTCCCTTAACCATTAGGGCACCTGCAAGGCAAGGTCGGGGCTGTGTCCCCAGGCAGGAACCAGGAAAGGATCTCAAGCCTGATTTTAGCTCCCTCGGTCCCCAGCCCAGAGGTGGCTGGTGCTGTCGGGCCCGGGAATTTGGAAGACCCCACGCACGTATCTCTCAGGTGGATCCCAGCCCCGCCCGTGGCTGCCTCGGGATTCCGTCCTGTCTGCCAAGTCCATCACCCTTAATCCGACTTCTCTCCGTCTCCCCAAATTGTATTGCCATCTTACCCCTCCTGGACATCAGATCCTTCTGGATGTGTTTGTTTTAACAAGATTCCCTTTTCTGGTATTTGGCGCATTTTCACAAGGGAACGAGAGATGAGATGACGTGTTTCCTCCGATCCTCTCCGCTCCGGAACCTGTGAGACTCCTTTCCAATTTGGAGTTTGACATGCAACTCTTTACGCATCCGGAGCTGACTCTGGTGCAGTAGAGACAGTATTCGAACATTACACAGACCAAGCTTCAGTCTTGACCACCGTTTCTGAAACATTCACCCTCCTTACACGAGAGCGTACGGCTGCATCGTTTAAGACGATGTTCTCAGATCTCTGTAGGTCAGTTAGGACTCGCTATCCCTTCACTGCCTGTAGGACGTTCTTACACCAGCAACCTCCAAAACACACCCTCACACGCATGCTCATCCAGACGTGTGCTTCCTCACACGCTTGCACACGCAGGCACACACCCACAGACACATTGTGCGCTCACGTGCACGCACGCATCTGCTCATGGGTGCTCACGCACATGCACACACCCGCACACACGCAGGCACGCGCGCGCACACGCAGGCACACACCCACAGACACATTGTGCGCTCACGTGCACGCACGCATCTGCTCATGGGTGCTCACGCACATGCACACACCCGCAGACACGCAGGTACGCACGCACACACGCAGGCACACACCCACAGACACATTGTGCACTCACGTGCACGCACGCATCTGCTCATGGGTGCTCACGCACATGCACACACCCGCAGACATGCAGGTACGCACGCGCACACGCAGGCACACACCCACAGACACATTGTGCGCTCACGTGCACGCACGCATCTGCTCATGGGTGCTCACGCACATGCACACACCCGCACACACGCAGGCACGCGCGCGCACACGCAGGCACACACCCACAGACACATTGTGCGCTCACGTGCACGCACGCATCTGCTCATGGGTGCTCACGCACATGCACACACCCGCAGACACGCAGGTACGCACGCACACACGCAGGCACACACCCACAGACACATTGTGCGCTCACGTGCACGCACGCATCTGCTCATGGGTGCTCACGCACATGCACACACCCGCAGACATGCAGGTACGCACGCGCACACGCAGGCACACACCCACAGACACATTGTGCGCTCACGTGCACGTACGCATGTGCTCATGGGTGCTCACGCACATGCACACACCCGCAGACATGCAGGTACGCACGCGCACACGCAGGCACACACCCACAGACACATTGTGCGCTCACGTGCACGTACGCATGTGCTCATGGGTGCTCACGCACATGCACACACCCGCAGACATGCAGGTACGCACGCGCACACGCAGGCACACACCCACAGACACATTGTGCGCTCACGTGCACGTACGCATGTGCTCATGGGTGCTCACGCACATGCACACACCCGCAGACATGCAGGTACGCACGCGCACACGCAGGCACACACCCACAGACACATTGTGCACTCACGTGCACGCACGCATCTGCTCATGGGTGCTCACGCACATGCACACACCCGCAGACATGCAGGTACGCACGCGCACACGCAGGCACACACCCACAGACACATTGTGCGCTCACGTGCACGTACGCATGTGCTCATGGGTGCTCACGCACATGCACACACCCGCAGACATGCAGGTACGCACGCGCACACGCAGGCACACACCCACAGACACATTGTGCACTCACGTGCACGCACGCATCTGCTCATGGGTGCTCACGCACATGCACACACCCGCAGACATGCAGGTACGCACGCGCACACGCAGGCACACACCCACAGACACATTGTGCGCTCACATGCACGCACGCATCTGCTCATGGGTGCTCACGCACATGCACACACCCGCAGACACGCAGGTACGCACGTGCACACGCAGGCACACACCCACAGACACATTGTGCGCTCACGTGCACGTACACATGTGCTCATGGGTGCTCACGCACATGCACACACCCGCAGACACGCAGGCACGCGCTCGCACACACGCAGGCACACACTTGTGGACAGGCACACACGCTCTTCCTGACACCTCTGTGTGAAGGACGGAGGACCAGGGAAAGGTGTCGGAAGGCGGCACCGCACGCCAGGCAGTGTGTTCTGGGTTTCCGAGCGCTAGTCAGCTTTTTTCAAGCGTGAAAATCTCTGTGTTTCAGGAGCTCCGTGTAAGTGGACTGCCGATTAGTTGTTCTCACATTAGCCCATAATTTGGCTCAAAAGTTAGTGGAAATTCTCCTAGTATTTTCGACATCAAAGGCATTTAAAACAGCATGGCGCATTTGAGCAAATTCAGTACTTTCTCCATGCTGAGCCAGGAGCCTTGCTGAGCAAACCGAAGATACACATGCACGCGAAAAGTGAAGGTTAAGACAGTTTCTTCTGATGAGACAAACCTGAGAATTCATGTTGCTAGATGTGTAGACACATTTTTGCTTCCAGTCGTGATTCGATATAGCATCTTTTATGTTTTCCTTTGGTCAGAGAGAAGAAAACACAAGACAAAAGGAATGGGAAATTTAATTACTTCACACAGTCCAGGAGAAGGAAAGTGTCTGAGGCTAAGCTGGCAGGAAGCTATGAGAGCCGTGGGTTTCCGCCCAGACAGGGCTTTCGATTCTCAGCCGTCCTGGAGGCGCACAGCGCTGCGGTTACCCATAAAGCTCAGGTAATGATTCGGGACGAGTTAAAAGAGGCCCTTTGGTGAAGGCGAAGACGAGTGATCAAAAAGTAATTTAAAATAGTTAAGACCATGAAGAGTGTTTGGACAGAAAGTTGGGGAAAATTGAGTTTTCGTCCCAGAATCTGCTTTTAATTAGTTCTGTAACTTAGGGGATTAACTCATCCTTCCAAAGCCTTGGCTTCCTCATCTAAAATGCAGAGGCCAGTGTATCTAGTCCCCAGAGCCTCTCATGGCTCCAAAGTCTCCCAGCGAAGATTCTGGCCAGGACAGTGCTTCGCAAACGCCAACTGAAACATGGAGGCCCCGGGGCGAAGTCACTGCACAGGGACACGTGGCGCCCCGGGTCCCCACGCAGGCTCCTTCACACACCGGAGCTCTTCTGAAATGGAAGCGAGGTGCTCCAGCCTCAGGGTCCTAACCTCTGGACGGGAGACAGGCGGAGCAGCACCATGACGCCGGCCGGCCCCCTCTCTCTGCAGCTGGGACGTGAAGTCCAGTCCACAGGAACCCGCCTGTGACTGTCTACCATCCAGGCTTCACCAAAAGGTGTACCGGCGTCAGCAGGGCCGTTTGGTTGTAGGGAGTAGGAACCCACTGGTACGGGTATAAAAGAAATGGCAGCATTTATCACGAGGCAGCTGGTGACACGGGGCAGCGGGGGGGGGGGGGAGAGCTGGCCTCACACACGTGGCCACTCTGCCCTCCTGGTTCCGTGTGGGCGGAGTCACACCGCAGCTCCCATGCCCACTTTTCAGCCCCCGCCTCCGGGACACGCGATTTGATGGGGGGCCTTCTAGGTCGCATGCTTACAGCCCGGGGGGCGGGAGAGCCTGGCTTCATCCGCCAGGGACCGTCCTGCACTCAAGACGGGACGTTCTCAATGTCTCCGCTCACGCGGCCCCAGGAGGGTCCTTCTGTAGGCGGCCCCTCGTGGAGCGAGGAACAAACGGAATTTCACTCTTAAGGGGGAGATTTAGAATTGTTCTTTTTCTCCTTTAAAAAGTATTTTTCTTTCCCCCAGGAAATCAGAGTGATAAGCGGCAGAAACAATACATCTAAAAATAGTCTTTTTGTGAATCTTTATCCAAGATGTTAAAAGTAACCATTCCAAAATGCGTTATCTGTTGGGAAAATATATTTTGCATTTTCACTTTAGGCCCAGCCTGTAGTGAATGGATGCCACACCACTCGGGGCGCCCGGGCAGCTCTGTCGGTTGAGCGTCCAACCCTTGATCTCAGCTCCGGTCATGATCTCGCGGTTCATGAGATCGAGTCCCATGTCGGGCTCCGTGCTGACAGTGTGGAGCCCAACTCGGATTCTCCCTCCCTCTCTCTCTTTCTCTCTCTCTCTCTCTCTCTCTCAGTCTCTCTGCTTCTCCCCTACTTATGTGTGAGCATTTTTTTCTCTCTCTGTCCCTCTACCGCTCGGGCTTGCTTGCTCTCTCTCTCTCTCAAAATAAAAATTAAAAAAAACAAGATGTCACCCGGCTTGGAGAAGAGTTGCACATGTGACCTTGGGGCAGGCTCAGCCCCGGTTTCCGGTTGGGCCTCGACGAGCCACATTTTCAGGGTCGAACCGTAGCAGCGATGTCCCCACGGCAGCCTGGACTCTGGAACCTGCAGGCAGATGCCCCGGGGGTCGGCGATCTGAAAACGAGCAGAAAAGGGACGAAAACAGACGCCTTCTCTTGGGTGTCAGGCAGTGGTGAGTGGAGGGTCCCAGGATGTAGTGTGGAAAGTCGGGGGGGTGGGGGGCAAGTCCGCCAGCAGGCCGCGGGGCGCGTGCGCAGGAGGGAGCAGGGTGGGGGGCCAGGGCCGAGCAGGGAGGAAGACAGCAGGACTCTGTGAGAAGCCGCACCGGCTGAGAGACTGCTCCAGAGAAGCAGCAGAAGGGCTCGCGTCCGCAGGAGTCCCAGGGCTGAGAAGAAGGACCACGGATATGGGGGCAAACCTCTCTCCTTTTTCATGCACGCCGCTTGGAGGACTGACCGTTAGCCCTGGAACATTCCAGAATACACTGTCGCGCTTCCTCTCCTGCCCTTTGCTGTCCTCTCCTGCAGAGGCTCCCACGTGGTCCTCCTGGGGGTGCTCCTCTGCCCCGCTCTGCTCTCTAGCCCGGGACCTCGTCAGGGCCCGGACACTTTCCTGCCGTGTTCCTGGACTTGCTGACCTGCACCCTTAACCTCGTGAACGTCCGGGTGAACAATAAAATCAGTGGCCCTTGTCCGCCGCGGTCTGGTCTAACCAAGGACGTGGCCTGAGTGTTCACAGCAGTTTGTCTGTTGCACCGAGTCCACTTTTTCCTGCCTTTTCCACCCAGAAGCACCACGCTCACCAGTGAAAGTAACGTGAAAACCCGGCCTGTTACTGCCAAGGGCTCTGAGGAACAACAATTGATTCGATGAGGGCCGCCGGCCGGTGGATGAGCCGCCCTCGTTCTCAACTCGCGTGGCCATTGGGGCCGCACTTAGCGCCTCATTACCTCCTTCCTGAAAGACCCAGCCTCACAAGACGTTGGGAAGAATACATTGCGGGAACAGCAGGTTTCGTGGGGAAACTGAGGGAAGAATTTGCAGATGCTTAACCGATTGTCCACTTAAATCTAACCTTCGCCCAAATTCCTCCCGTGCCTGGGCTGCTGGGCCTCTTGCTCCCCTCCCCACGTCGCTCTGAAGGGCCCCTGGGGAGGCCAGCGGCTCAGACCTGTGTGGCCCACACTGTGCAGACGGCAGTGTAAACACACCCCACTCTCCTCATGCAAGGCCTTGGGGGATTTGCTCTCCCCTCCCGCAGGTGTGCGCTGGCACCGCCAACTGCCAGCCTCCCTGTCGTGTTGGAGGAAGAGTCCCCGGCCGCCCTCGCGGACGGCACCCCCAACCACACCGCGCTTCTCGGGACAGGCTTGCTCTGGTAGATCTGAACGTGCGAGGTGGGCGGATGTGGGGGCCCAGGGACGTCACAGCGTGTGTCCGGGAACCGTGAACGTGTGAGGTCCTGTGGCCGCGGGAGGTAAGGCTGCAGCCGGAACTCGGGCTGGCGATGAGCCGGCCTGGACTGTCGGAGGGAACCGAGAGGAACCGAGACGTCACGGGGTTTCTTACCGGCGGACGCCAAAGGGGCAGGACGGCTGAGCGAGATGCCCTGAGCGGAGCCCTCGGGGGAGGAGGGCACGAGCCCAGGGCGCAGCGTCTGGGGGCAGAACTGCAGCAGCAGCGGCAGCGGGGCCCGTGTGCGGTCTGGACAGGAGGGAGCGCGCGTCTGGCGGCTCCCCACCCGGATGCCCCCCCAGAGCCGATTTGTTACAGCAGCAACAGCAAACTCACGCTTGGCAGCACTTGCTGAATATTCTTAAACCTAACGTGAAAACTAAGACCGAAAAGGCATGAGAAAATAACCTAATTTTTGTAAAACGTCAGTGGGAGGGGTTTTCGGGGCGCCGAGGAAGAGAAGGTGGGAAGGGTGGGGGGCAGGGAGCGTAGGCCAGCCCTTCCCGGTCTGGGGACCCAGAGAGAGAGAGAGAAAGGGGGGCGGAGGGGAGAGCTGCTCTCATGCAAGGTTCTCCTGCACGCGCCTCCCACCCAGAGTCACTGCGGGAGGGAGGGGACCCCGGCCCGCTCAGTTGAGCCGACGGCACGCGATGCCCTCAAACACCTGGGCGGGACGGTCTGTCAGGCGGGCGGGGACTGTACCCTGGCATCAGGGAGCCCCTGTGTTTCGGCTGCACGAGGAGCACGGGGCAGCTGCTCAGACAGTCCACCCAGGGGACGATTAGGTCAGGGGCCGCAGTCGGTGGGCCAGCACGGGTGCCTCCGGGTCAGCCCCGCCTGGGAGGTCCCGGGGTAGACCGGCGCCTCCTGGCCCCGCGGATAATTCGAGATGTCTCGTCTCTGACGTTCTCCCACCAGCGACGGTCGGTGGACACGGCCCCGTCCCGTGGCACAGGTGCCAGGCCACTGAACCACTGACCCCCATCCACTCTAGGCGGTTCCCCACCGGTGACACTGGGGCAGTGGGGAAGGAGCATGAGTTTTCACTGCGTGTTCCTTCCACGCTTACGAACTGAATTGCTCATAGTGTTTGAGACAAAAGGTTTGGGGCCCAGATATAATTTAGTTCTGTTTGAGGCCACGTCTGTGGCTGCGTCCATGGGTGGGGGTGGGTGGCGTTGCTCCAAACCTCCCTCTGGGGGCTGAGGACCGTGACCCCCTCCTCCCCGGGGCCCCAACCCCGCCGGCCAGGCGGCAACTGCAGTCCTGAGCCGTCTGGCCCACACTCCACACGCAGGGATGAAGCCGCACCAGGTGCCGCACACATGTGGCGCTGTGTCTCCGAGAGAGCCGTGTGTCTTGGTGCATCACCAAGGCTTCTATCCTCGGCCTCGATGGGTCACGGCTCTTCACATAAGAACCTCGGTTCTGTGTGTCTTCCAGCCTAAATCCCCCCATCACACAACCTGCTGTGTCAGGCATAGAACAGCAGAGTTTCACCCGTGTTCCCTGCCACTTCTGTTTTTATTTTTCTAACACTCGCACTTCAAATCCTGTGAAATTTAGTCTCAGCAGAAAGTCTAAGGGAAATCCTAATTTTGTTTCATCAGCCCCTGAGCTATTTTCTGATACTCGTCAAATACGACTTGTAAGTGAAAATCAACCTTCACTCGCTGGTCGGAGGCACCGCCTCAAGTCTACACGCCTCCTGCATGTCCGTGCGTGGGTTTCTAGACACAGGATTCTGTTCCCTCGGGCATGCTTTTGGGCGGAACCTCACTGTTTTCGTTAAGCACCTTTTTTTTTCAACATCTGAATGTAAGACGTGGCCTCAGACCCTTCCATTTCAGGCTGAGTTTCTAAGTATCGCAGAACGTAGAACCACAGCTCAGGGTTTCCATCACCTGAAAGTCTGCCTGGGCTCTCGCTTGAATTAAATACAAAAGGGACAGTTTCCATGAAAAAAACGTAAATTCTGAAACACTTCATAATATCTTCACCCTTTAATCAGACTTCCCTGGGGAAAGTGTCTGTATTCTCCCCAGGCAGAGCCTTGCGTCTCCTGGAGGGTTATTCCTCGGCGTTTCCCATCATTATCGTGGATACAACAGTTCCCCGTGTGTTTGACGCTTACGGGACTCTGTCCAAGTTCGCAAGGAGCCAATCCCGCCAATGGCCCCGTCTTTCTTGTCTCCCGCGAGCACATCCACGCGCGGGCCTTGTCACCCTCCGTGGCAGCGGCTGCATCATCTGCCGGGTTCAGACCGATGTTCTCCGCCGAGGTGGAAGGTTACCTGTAGAATTTCGATGAGTTAGCATTTCAATCGGCTGCTGCGAAGACCATCACTCTGAATTTTGCTGACGCATTTTCTAACACGGAACTCCTCTTCTTCCTCCAATGAACCGGCGTCGTCGTGATGTATTCATCCTTTTAAATGAGCTGGGTTTACTTATTAACATCTCCTGTCAGGGTCTCGTCTCCAATCCTCCGATGTGATGGCCACCGTCAGGTTTCGGTGACTGGGTAACGCACACATCGTAACATGGAGAATTTAATTTTTTTTACATTTTGTAGATGCTAGGAGTGCTCAAATAGCGTGACTATTTACTATTTCCAAAAAGCGTGATAGAATTTATTCACAAACCCATCTGAGCCGAATGTCATTCTTGTGAGTGATTTCATGATGCTAATTGTGTTTTTGTTGTTGTTATTCTGTTTTATTTTTTCAACTTTTTCAAACTTATAGAGGATTTTCATATTCCATGTTAATAATTCAAATATTTATCTAGTTTTAGAGTTGTTTAAAATAGAAAGGTAAAACCCGTGACTACCCGTCATAGCCAAGAATAAATATCTCTCATTCGTGTTGTTAGGCAAGCAAACGGATGCTCGGCTCTAGGGTGTACGTTAGGCCCAGGTGTTGGTGCCGCCTCAGTAGACACCGTCGGTCAGGTGTTTCAGGGAATTACCTGCTCGAATACCTTCACTTCCCATTGTGTCGCCGACAGTGTAAAATGATCTCTTCAGGGAATTTTTACTCGAGAATATCGAGGTTTTCTGAGTCAACATGAGTTACCGGCTCCTGCCGTGGCCCCCACACCCGAGCCCCTCCCCGGGCGGCAGCTCTGTGGCCGGTCGCCTCTCCTGAGACTCGATCACGTCCTCCCCTGATCTTCCGGACTTCACCGTCACGCAGGCCAACTCGATTTTTGTAATCTGTTTTTAATTAATATGTTTTCCATCAGAATGTTGAAAACATTTTTTTTCTTCTTTTTAAAATGTTTTGCTAAATATGTTTTGCTGTAAGGATTCCTTCATTAATCTTAGAGAAGTGCTTTCTCCATTGAGTAACAGGCACGCGGACGTGTGCACACACGCACGCACCTGCATGCACGCGTCCACATGTGTGCACACGCACGCACGTGTGCAGGCACGCTCACGCACACACATGTGTGGGTAGGTACACACAAAGGTGCACGCGCTCACGCACGTGTGTGCCCACACACGCCGGAGCGCCCACGTGCACACGCGCTCTCTCCCCTCCGCAGCCCCGAGCCCCAGCTCTAGCTCAGCACCCCCGCCCCCTGCACCTCCCGGCGGCTCCGGCGACGCCCTCACGCACTCGGGCGTCAGCGCTGCCGTGGTGCTGGGGCCGCCGCCCACAAACCGTAGACCCGGCGGCGCTCGCTCCTTCCCTGCCGGCTGCACCGCAGCACCTCCGCGTGCCTCTTCGGTTTTCACCTGACTCGTCACTCACATCCTACGAGTAGTTTAAAAGAGTTTCTTGGAATCACTTTCTGCATCAGGAGAACTTCTGAGTCACTCTCTCTCTCTTTGCCCGTTTGAACGCCGTGACTGTGAAAAGGTTCTACATTCTCAGATGATTTTCTACAGGCTCCAAATGCTGCTGCTTTCTCCTCCTTACTCCTTCATTAAAAAGGTAATCTTTTTTAACTCATGCCGTCACGGCAAGATACAGTGAATTTCTCTGGGTCTCTCCGTCCTCGGATTTAACTGCTACAGTCTTCTGTCAAGCGTACAGGAGAGGGGGTAAGGTGTGCAGCCCCTGGCCTCTACGATTCCACACTGTTCCTGGCATGAGACACTCGCCAGAATTTTTAGCTCGCTTTGTGCATTGAAACCAATTTTCTGAGGATTCTGCACAGAGGCCTTCCACCGACTGGGCCCCGTGACCTGACCTCTCAGAAAACAGGGGCCCCGGGGCCCTCCGCCTGCCTTCCTCTCTCCCGGGAGCGGCTGAGGGTGCCGGCTGGAGAAACGAATGTGGTGTTGAGCTTACGTGGACCGAGCACATGAGTAAACCCGGGTACGGCTTCCTGTGTACATGACCGAAACTGGGGAAGGCCTCCATGTCAACTTCGAAGATCTGGTGGGCAGGCGGGGGGACCCCATATGTCTCGCTACCAAGACAAGCCCAGTCCCTCGGGTCCCTTGCTGGCCCAGCCTGCCGCCTGCCAGTGCAGGGCGTCCTGCCTCGGTCTGTGGGCTTTCCCTGCCTTCTGCCTGCCGAGCCAGTTTCCGATTTCACCGGGCAGCTCCCGAGACGCCTAAAGGACGATGAAAGCCACAGGTTAAGCCGGTAGCAGGTGAACCCACCCGGCCAGGTGGACAGAGCACGGCCCAGGCTGCCATCCACTGGAGTGAGCGCCAGGCACCCGACTCCATGGAGTCGTGGAAATCGCAGGAAACAGCCGTTGTCCCAACTCGTGCCTCGGACGCCGAGCCCATGCACGCCCCGGGAAGGAGTCACGGACTGGAATTTGCTCCGGGACGTCCTGCCGGGATGGACAGGCGATTCCACAGCCCTGGGCGCCGGGAAACAACTCAGTCTACGCTGGCATCCCCATGTCCTGCCACAGCCAGACCTGTGAAAACGCGCCGTACTGGGGATGAGACACACCATCGAAAGGGGGAGAAGCCTGGGGCCCTGGCCCGGCCCCACCTGCCCCAGGCCCTCTCCTCACGCCGGCGGGGCCTCCCCCCCCCCGCCCCCGGCCAACGCGGACGGTGTGTGCGCAAGCCACAGCCACGTGAACGTGTAAGGGTCAGGCCGCAGGGTGACTCGGTACGAGTTCCTCCTAAGTATCTGCCGTTTTGATCTTAGATTCCTGCTGCCCCCTGGGGTCTGGTCACGGGATAGGTGCCTGATGGCAGCGTCCTCTCGTGTGCCCGACAAAGAAGCCGGTCCAGCTGCCGGGCATGTGGGCAGCCGCCCCCTCTGGCTCGTCAGGACTGCCGTGCGGGTCTCGCCCCACCAGGGAAGGGATTGGAGCCATGCAAGCAGGACGTTAGGGACGAACGGGCGGATGTTAGTGCACTTAGCTCGCTAAGACATCACCAGCATTGATCGGAAAATCTGTGCGCACACCACCAGTGACACGGGCATGGCCGTTCTTTCTGTCGAGCCCGTCAGGCTCCAACCAGAGGGTCCTGGAAGTGCCATCGTGGCCGTGCTTGGATCGGGAAGGGTTTGCATAGCTTATCCCAGGTGACAGACATCTGAGCACTCGGACAGTGCCCACCTGTGCCAGCCACATGGGATGGAAACCACCGGAATGTGCAGTCATCCGGGCATGTTAGGGGACAGTGACTGGCCCAGCACGGACTGGTCTCCCTGCCCGAGTGTGTCTTGGCGGTCCCCCAGTGAGACCCGGTGGTTGTGGCACAAATCTTTGGCCGTGGCTTCCCCCCGGGGGGTTGGCTGGTGCACCCTGGGCGCAGGTGAGAACCTGCCCAAGATAACAGTTGCCAGCCTCCCCCGCAAGGCCAGGTGAACACTTCTGTCTGCCACTGACAGGATCTTTGTCCCTCCGCTGCCCCCGAGGAAGTCACAGCACACACAGGGGCCCTGAACAGGAGCCGCAAAGCCTGTCCTCACTAAACACCGAAATGTCTCTGAAGACAAGAGCTGGCCTCAGAAGGCGGCGGCCTCCGACACTATCACACCTCCCAGGAAGGCGCCTGTGCAGTTATCCGAACGGCACGCGCGCGCTCACACCCGAGGAGCCTGAAGACGTATCACCTTTACTAAAACACACAGGACACAAGTGCCCCCAGCGATCTGACCCCAAACCCAGGGGATCTGATACATAAATCGACGGGTCAGACCATGGGGTTCCTGGTGAAAAAGTTGTCACCGATTTGGGGAATCGCAGCCTAAATCTGCTCCCATGCAGCCAAACGGCCACCCGATGAGCCGCCTCCATGCTAGTAACACCCCATGCTGAGTCCTGGGGACCCATGTCAGATTATTAGAGCGGGGCAGGAGGGGCGGGGCACTGCAGGAGACTGCCGAGAGCCCGTGACCACCAGCTGACCCGTGAGCCGGACCCCAGCCGTCACCCCCTCCCCTGTCCGTGGATGTGAGTTCACGTGCTGCTCACCCCCAGGAGCTGCCCCAAGGACACAGCCTCATGATGGAGGTGACGGAGGCCAGTCACAGCCTCGTTATAAACATTTCAGATCTGGCAGGCAGACACAGAGGTCCACTCTTCTCGCTGTCCCCAAGCTGTCCCCAAGCCTTGTAAGTTCCCCTCTTATCAAACTCGCTGCCTGCCTTTCGGGAGGGGCTGTGTCCCTCTTCACCTCCCACTGTGCTGCGTGCATGGGGCCCGCCGTCGGATCTCACCCAGGAAGCTCGAGAGCAGGTGGCAGACAGGTGGGGTCACTCTTCAGTGTTCCTGAGCCTCGTCACTGCGGTGTCCTGTTATTAGATTTTTCTATTCGTCAGAACAGTCAATTTCGAGAATTTCTGTCTTCATTTGTATTTGTCGTGACGTCGGATATGTTTGCTCAGCAGCAGTTCTCACCTCAGACAGTTGTACTTCTGTTTTGAACGCACTTTGGAAACAAACATGCTTTCTGAGGAATAAATAAGATTGGAATTACGTATGTAAATTGTATGTGTTTTTATTCCAGGAAGAACTCCACGCAATGGTAAAAATGCATTCACGTAATTTTAGAAGTGAGTTATTTTCATTTATTCATATGTGATCATATTTGTAGAAAAATCCCAAATATGCTGAAGGCATATTTGACTTAGGTATGGTGGCAAACACAACAAATTAAGTATTCTCAGATGTTCTGTGGACTAAAACCAGAAGGCAGTGTGTTTAAAGTTTTTATTTAGTCAGAAGATACACAACAGTCGATATGGATAAAATAATATCATGGAACCAAGGGAGAAAAATTGTCGGAAACAGTGGTAACGTCATTGGATGAAGGCCTTCGCCCTGCACATTCTTCATCAAAGCCATGCCTTTCAGCGACAAGGCTGGTGTTAGTGCCTACTGAGTATTTACCGGAGAAACACAAAAGCACTCGGTTGAAAGGATACAGGCGCCTGCTTGTTTATAGCAGCGGTGTCTACAACAGCCGAACTGTGGAGCGAGCCCACATGTCCATCGACTGATGAATGGATGGGGAGGGAGCGGCGTGTATACACACTGGACTGTCACTCAGCCATCAGAAAGAATGCAACCTTGCCATTTGCAACGACATGGACGAGCTACAGAGAATTATTCTAATGGAAATGAGTCAGTCAATGAAAGAAAAACCCCATATGATTTCACTCATATGTGGAATTTAAGAAACAGAACAAGTGAGCAAAGGACAAAGGAGAGAGAGAAACCAAGAGACAGACTCTTAAGTACGGAGAGCAAACGGACGGTCACGAGAGGGGAGGTGGGTGCGGATGGGGATTAAAGAATTCATTTATCACGATAAAAAATAAAATAACATAAAACGATTTTTAAAAGGGGCTTTGTGTGTGCAAGGATCCTTCCTAACCCTCATCCTTTATCCCACTTTGTGAACTCGGCCGCGCGCGAAGCTACCAGGCACCTCCTAAGACTTCTGGTGCTGGAAGCGAGGCCCCAGCTCTTCTGAGTTACGGCCTGGAAAAATCTGGCCTCCTTATGCGTTTTCCACGTGGTGAGCCGGAGCTCGCTCCGCTCCAAGACTGAGGCCAGCACACCTCCCCTGGCGGCTTTAAAAGTTTTATAAAGTGGAAAATATTTTGCTCCCTTGGACTAAGTAGCAGGAAGGAAAGAGGCTGCTGTTACCTTCGGGCACTGCACACGGTACCCCGCGAAGTCAGCGCGAATTTAGGGGGTTACCATTTGCAATCTGAATGTGCGTGTATTGCTTTATTAATATTTTGAGTAAAATATCTTCTCACTGTTGTTATCATGACGCCTATTTCTCTGCATTTCATCATCCTCTCCAAATCGTGGTGGTTTTTTTCATAGAAGTAGGAGCAGAAAAACAATTCGGTTTCCTCCTGCCGAGAAATTGAGGACTGAAAGCAGCTGAGGAGAGGAAGCTGGGCTCCTGCGAGAGTCCCCACACGCACCAAACACAGGAACACATCGACAACTGCCCCCGCCAAAGCTCGGGGGCGCAGATGGCTTTCCTTCCCGCTCCACACAGCTCAGCAGCACACGGCAGAACTGTGCGCTCGAGGGCGGGCAAGGGGGTCCTGGCCAATGGTGTGCTGGCACTCTAGGTTGAAATGCAATTTTCATCACGTCTGATTGTTTTCCAACCAAACGAAAACTTGCCAGGATTACAAAACCTGTCCTGAGCAACTGCTTCTCTCTCAGCACGCTGAGCTTTAGCTCGTTTAATTTACCTTTTGGCCCTTAAAAGTATAATTTTATTTTTCCGAAGGTCACTCACTCCTGTGACTCGACAGTGCGCAATGGTGACAGCCCTGCAGGCGGACGCTGACGGACGCGGACCAGCCGTAGGCGGACACAAATGGACGCAGATGGACACAGACCAGCCACAGGCGGCAGCAGGCAGACGCAGGGAATCCACTCCGCAGCAGCTCCCATGCCCTTCTTAAGTATGCCTGGAACATTCTCCAGGACACGTCCCACGATAGCTCACAAAACAAGTCCTACTAAATCAAACAAGGTTAAATCATCCGAGTGTCTTGTCCAAGCACAGGGGATAACACTCAAGGGAAGTTGGGAAACTCACAAACACATTGAAATTAAAGAATGTATTCCTGAAGAACCATCGAATCAAAGAAGAAATCAAAAGAAAAATGAGAAAATATCTTGAAACAAACAAAAATGAACTCACAACATACCAAAGCTTACAGGCTGCAGCAAAAGCGGTGCTAAGAGGAGAGTTTATCATGACAAATGCTCATTAAAAAAAGATGAAAAATCTTGAATAAATAACCTAATTCTACACCTCAAAGAACTAGAAACAGAAGAACTAAGCCTTAAGTCAGCAGAAGGAAGGGAATAATGAAGATTAGAGAAGAAATAAATGAAATACATTACAGAAAAGCAAAAGAAAAAATAAATTAAAAGTTGTTTTCTTGAAAAGGTAAACAAAACTAGTAAGCCCTCAGCCTGACTAGCCAAGAAAAGAAGACCCGCAGAGAGAGAATGCACCTCAAATTCAAATGAAACCACCAAAAACACCACCAAAAGCAAAAAACCAAAGAGGCAAAGCAACTTTGAGGATTAAACTTCCTGACTTCAAACCTTGTACAAAACTATAGTAATCATAACAGTGTGGAGTTTTGCAAACAGGCACACAGGCTGGCGGATCAGAACAGAGACCCAGGAAACTCGTGCCTACGCATCAGCTAACGTCCAGCGAAGGCAGTGACAGACGCAGGGAGCAGACAGCTTGTCAGTCACCGGCGCTCTGAAAACTGGACGTCCAGCCCAGAAGGAGGAAATTAGACCTGTTATTACCATACACAAAGCTAACTCAAAATACATTAAATACTTGGATGTAAGACCTGAAACCATAAAACGCCTAAGAGAAAACATGAGGGAAAGACTTCTTGATGGGTCTTGGCGATGATTTCTTGGCTATGACACCAAAGGCACAGGGAACAGAAGCAAAAGTAAATGAACGGACCGCATCACACCAGAAAGCTGCACAGCAGAGGAAAACATCAACAGAATGAAAAGGCAGCCTACTGAATGGAGACAGTGTTTGCAAACCATGTGCCTGATAAGGTTTAATATCTAAAACACATGGGAAACCCCCGCAATGCAGTCACACACACACACACACACACACACACACACACACACACACACACACACACAACTTACAAAATGAGCAAAAGATTGAATGGATGTTTCTTCTAAAAAAAGACATACAGAACACCCACAGAGAAGGTGTCCAATGTCACCAATCGCCAGGGAGAAGGCAATCAGCCCAGAGCCAACTATAACTTCACACCGAGCAGGACGGCTGTGACTTATAATGTGACAAGTGTCAGCGAGGATGTGGAGAAGAGGGACCCTCTCACACTGTCGGTGGGAAGGCACACTGGTGCGGTCGCCACAGAAGACAGTATGGTGGCTCCTCAAAAAGTTATAGATAAAACTACCGTATGATCCGGAAACCCCGCTTTGTATTTATTTATCCAGAGGTATTGAAATCCGGGTCTTGAAAAGACATCCACACTCTTGGTTCATGGCAGCATTATTCACAAGAGCCAAGCAAGGGAAGCCGTCTGTGTCCATCGGTGCACAGGTGGATGGAGCAAACGTGGTAAATACATACAATAGAACATTATTCGGCCTTAAAAACACAGGGGCTGCTGTCGTCTGCAGCGCGGATGGGCCCTGAGGACATCGCACCGAGTGAGATGACTTCCTTCCACCTCTTCACTCTCAAACGCACTGCATCATTAGTTTTCGGATGTGTCTCTGGGAAGCAGCAAACAGGTTTTGCCCTCTTATGAATCTGAGAATTTCCAACTTTTAATCCGGTACGAACTCAGAGTAGATAGGATACTTTCTTCTTCATTTTCTTCCTTTCTTCTTTTGAACGAATCAGATGTTTTAGTCCTATTTTCCATCTCTTAGGTTACAGTCATATATCTCACGGACCTGGACATGGCTTTCCTTCAGGGGTCCCCCAGGCGCCGCCCCCGCGCGCTCCCAGGCTCCACGGACTCCGGCACCTCACCCCGGTCTCCCACCTCCACCCCGTGTGCTCCCGTGCACTTGTCTCCAACAGTTAGCTCCGTGCGTATTTTAAACTCTGGACGATACCCCTCTTATCTGGAATACTCTTTCAGATTTCCCAACATACATGAACTTCCTGGTGCGTTGTTTCTTCTGCGGGTCATTTTCCCCCTCTTTTCCTCTTCCTGGAAACGCCTTTTGTAATTCCTTCATGCAGATCTGCTGGCGACAAATCCTACCAGTTTTTACTCTTCCAAAGCATCTCTGTCTCTGTGGGACGTCTTTATCAGCTGCAGAATTCCAGGTGGGCGCCTGTCTCCGCGGTTCTCCTTGCAGACACCTCCCGGGCCTTGGGTTTGTCATGATTCCTGCTCATCCTTGTCGTAGTTCCTTGGAGGATAATCGGAGTCGTTTTTCTCTCTGTCTGCTTTTAAGATTTTCTCTCCATCTTTGGTTTTCGGTGGTTTCACTATGAAGGGACTAGTGACCTTCCATCCTGCCCACTCTGCTCGAGGGGTGCAGACTCTATCTGTATTTTAATTTAGGAAAAATCTCAGCCAATGTTTCTTGCTTCTAGCTTTGCTACTACTTCATCCTGTCTCCTCTGGTTCTGTAACTTGGTTTGTCTCCTCCATCACGGCATCACAGACACCTACCTGCCAGTTGAGATTTCTGCTCTCCTCTCTCGGTGCTGGACCCCAGATACTAACTAAGGACGGATCGACTCTCTCTGTGTGCTGCGTGTGACCTGCTGTTACATCCACCTGCTGAGTGCTAAATGTCAGCTACCCTGGTTTTTAACTCTAGACTCCAGAATGTCCTTTTGATTCTTTATAGATTTCACGTACCCGAATTGGTGATATTTCCTTCCGTTTCCTTGCACACTCTGCTTTAATGTATTCCAACGTCTCCAGCCGAGGTCACTGGAGATCTGCTTCCATTATTCAGCTCCCAGCCATTTTGCCTCCGCGGTGGCCTGAATACTTGACATCAGTGAGAAAATGGTAGCAGCTCTGGCTTATGTCACCTTTGTCTGAAACAGATTTCATTTTCTCCCTGACCCTCTTCTAAGTCTCGAGAGGCCCAGTCCATTCCCCAGTGCCCTGTTTCTGGCATGGCCCCCATGCCTGAGCCTCGGCCCCTCCGCCATCCGCACGAGCCACTACCTCTGGGTTCTCATCGCGTGAAGAAACAGCCTTTATGTTTTCTTCAGTCATAAATTTTCTGTATCTGAAAGCACGCCAGCTAGTTAGGGTGACACGAAGATCATATTATTTTTGACGATCAAAGACTAGAAGATACAGAAAACCGCCGACCCACAAACAGACTTAAACCAGAAGCCGCCCTTGATATAATCTAATAACTACAAATCCCCTGAGATTAAATACAGCGAACGCCCACGCACCCGCCCCTCCACACACCTCTTCTGAATGTCGTTTGTAATATTGCTTTGGGTTTTTATTTTTGAAAAAAATATTACAGATGTAACTTAAGCCTCAAAATTTCTCCTCCCTGGAAAGGATAATAAAAATTGTATGTACAGTACGAATACATTATTAGATACAGATGTAACGTTGACAAAAGACCCTGGAAGAGAACCCCCAAATCCCATAGAGGAGCACAATTGGGTATTGTCTAACTCAGACTGTGAGGAGGCAGAGCACAAAGCAGGCAATTCAAGCCATTTCGGCATGAGAAATTCCGAATGGCGTTGCGTGTCGGAAACGATTTTCCTGTTTCCTGTTACCGGCTCTGCTGTGATCACGTGGACTTTGAGCCCTGCTTCCAAGGACCTCACGTATTTTTCTTGCCGCCATCTGTAAAGGATCCAGGGAAAATAAATACAAGGCATCGTTCTTGTTATTATTTCAGGGATTAATCGGATTAAAACTTTGTTCTCGTAGCACAGAACACTGTTCCAGGCCCGAGGTCCAGGTCGTGGGGAGAGGACACGGCACGCTACTCCCCGTGACAGTGCCCATGAGACAGTTCGCTAGAGAAGGTGCGGCAGCTCTGTTGGGAACACAAAATAGCGGGGGACGGTTTATGCTCGGAATACGTAAGAACGTGATCACCGGAAATGACAGAAAAAGTCGCAGATGTGCTAAATCTCCCCGTGTTAGGAGAGTAACACCGAGACATGTTCGCTGTACAGACTCTGGGTTCCCGAAGTCTCCGCACACATTTGAATCGCTCCGGTCCTGATAACTGACAGTTAAGAAATGAATTGACTGCACCCCTTCACAAACATGCTTGCGATCTGTAAACCTTGCAAGTCCCAGAAGCGAAGCTGGCATGAAGGCACAGGGCGCCCACCGGAGCGGGGCGTTCGTCAGCCCGGAGAGAGTCACCCCTGGCGAGACGGCTCCACTCCCAAGCCTCCAAACAGGGATGTGGCCGAGACCCCGAAGGCTGCCCTTCCTGAGGCTTAATAACCTCGACGGTCACACGGGAGTCAGGGCCCTGAGCCGCAGTCCCCGCATGGCCAGTGGGGAAGGCTCCGGCGGGACTGGGAAGCCCAGAGCGGTTGGCGCTCAGGTGGCAGGACCCACAGACGGCGTGTGCGTTTCCTCTGAAGGGCAGGGTCCTCCCCGGCTCTCCTGTCTCCTGTGGAATCCCAACCAGTGAATATTTAGTCTGCCGAAGTGCACCCAATGAAATAATTTTGGCTCAGGTTTTACTTCCTGCAAATATGCTAATTAGCCACTTTCATCACTGACTTGTCTTGGGAAAAAAACCCATTAGAGCCAAAACAAGCGTGTCAGCAGTAACGGAGAACTTTCTGGCAAAATACCAGGAAGAAACATCGTTCCTGACCCCAGAACCCATCCTGCCCTGCGGGCGTGAGGCCCCGGGGCCGACTGCGTGCACCCCACCGGCGCCCCGGCCACCTGCGTGTGTCCCCGCGACACGGGAGCCCCAGAAGTCTGCGCGCAGGTGACCGGCACACGGCCAGCCGTGGGCAGGACGAGCGTCCGCCCCCTCCCCCCGGGCCCTTACACGACTATGCTCAACGCCAGGGTCGAGGGCCACGCTGTCCCTCCTCCGATGGAGGAAAGGGAGTGCTTCTCCGGGGTGAGGATGTCCCTGAAGAGGGAAGGGAGTGTCGATGGTGACCTTCCGGCGAAAGGGGCTTTGCAGACGTGAGCAGCCGGAGGCGCGCGGCACAGGAGACACCCCAGGACCAGGCGGGAGGGGCGCGCGGCCGGGAAGCTGGCCGTGACACCTCGGGGCTTGAGGAAGGAGCCCAGCGGGGTAGGCTTGGGTCAAAGAGGCTGCGGTGACCCTGGCACAGAACAGGACTCGGTCAGAGCGTCCACTCTGGCTCATCATCCCCAAGTCCCCTCGGAGGTCTCGGTCGTGAGGGCGGCGCGGGGGCGCGGGATCGTGTGCTGGCCTGGCGCTCGCCGGCTCGCGACCCGTCGCACACCCTTCCCGCGCTCGCTGCGCGCCTCCTCGGCGACGAGGGTGTGTTCCGTGAACACCGAGAGCTCCGGCCCGCGGGGAGCGCCGTGGCGAGCAGGTGCTCGGAGGCGGCCGGGGGGCCCGCGTCTGCTCCAGGCTTCGCCCGCATCTCTTGGCGCCCGGTGCGCCGCACCTTCCCGAAGCTTCACGTCTTTGGGAGCGGAACACTCACCCCTCGTGGGCGCCCCTTGCGACACACCCTGTCCTCCCCTCGTGGGTCTGCGCGTCCCCATCCGTGTGCAGAGCGGGCACGCTTGAAGACCCCATGCCGCTTCCCGTGTACACGGCAGGGCGTGCCCAGGTCCTGCTCGCCTCACCCACGATGGAGCCACACCACAGCCACACCAGGACCCCCTCCTGTCCGCCGCCGCAGCTGCGCCGGCTGGCCCTCCCTCGGCGCGCCGCCCTGCACGTCCCCGAACATTTCGTTCTCTTGTTTCTGACCGTGTTTATGGAGCACGGCCAACACCAGCCGAGGTACGTGGCTCAGTCCTTCCTCACTCAGGATGGGGTCCACGGGGCCTCCCCGACTCCGGGTGCCGACTGTCGACAGAGCCTGTGTGTTTCCTTCCCGGTCCTCCCGTGCAGCTGTCTCTGCCCGCCACCAACCCGGGCGGCGACATGTTTCCTCCGAGTCCCACACTCCAGGGTCACTCGGAATACACAGGACCGCTGGGCGTGGGCCGATTTCTGGGAGTCTGGGTCCTGGAGTGTGGTCCACACCACAGCCTTCAGCCACCCTGCTCCAAAGACCCTGCGTCTTCCTGCTCACTTTGGAGACCCCTTCAGCTGTTCTGGAAACTCTATCCCATAAGAAAAGGTTCTCGGGCTCTTCTCCCAAACCCAGAGGCACAGTCCTGCGTCTGACAAACCGGAGTTCCATACCCCGGTCCAGCCGCCCGGTGTCCCGGCGTCTACCGACACGGAGTCCCACGGAGGTGAGCTCGCTCTGTCTGCGTCCCACCTCATCCTCCCCAGGGGGTGGCCCCTCCAGCCCAGAAAAGGTCAGGAGGCACCCGGCCAGCTTGGTCTCCTTCCTCTGGACAGAGGCAGAGAAACGAAAGTCCATTTGCAGGCAAACGGTCTGATGGCTCCAGCAAAGTCCACATCTTCTGATAAACTGGGGACAAGAGCTCGCTGCCGCCCACTTACAGGCGGCTTGTGGGGTGCCGAGGGCCCGGCCCGGTACAAGCACCCAAGGGAGGTGACGGAGACGTCTTCTGAAAGACCAAAGGTCTAACTCCCACTTTCAATCTCTGCAGCTACAAAACAGGAGACCGAATCACCATCTCCGGAAAGTCTTACGGGAAAAATATAAACTCATTCAGAAAGTGCAGCAAGTTTTATTTTTATTTTACGTTTTTGTTAACTTTTAGAGTGGAGAGCCCCAGCCCTTCCGACAGAGCCGGGAGACGAGGCCCCTCTGGCTCCTGAGTGTCTCCTGTCTCCTCCGATGTCTCCTGAGTGGGCTCAAAGGGACGGATCAAATGCTAACAGCCAGGAAACGAAGGTCCAGCCGCCTGAGCAGGTTTAGAGGTGTGTTTGGAATATGGACCCTTAACGAGGTTCTGAGTACTTCCTACACGTCTCCTTTCCTCAACGTACTCGAGCTTCCTGAAGTGCAAGCCAGAGCTCTTTGTGAAGATGCTCACGGAGGTCTCAAGGGAAAGGCTAATTAGAGGCCTAAATGTTAGGGAACCGTATATAAACCACGACAGCTTCCTTGCTGTGTGACGTGTTCCTGACACGCGGCACGCGGCATGGAGCCCAGGCACACCGCCACGGGGTCCCTTCTCCCGGAAGCCTCTCCCGGGCCTGGCAGGACACGGGTCAGGAATCCTCGCTGAGCCATGCAGCCCAGTCTTCCCTCCTTGACACGGGGAGACCGTGGGCACCAGACGAGGCCGCGTGGTGGGCGAGCACACCTGCCGGAAGCACGCGTGTCGTTACCCCCAGCACCCTGCATTCCCCCGGCCGTGGGGTGCGCTCATCCGAGAGACTGAGGGCGAGTGTCAGGAAAGGCCCCTGCAGGCTCACGGGGCTGCAGCGCGGCTGGCGTGGGAGGTGAGCGCGGTGCGGGGCCGACCGCGAGCTGCTGCCGCCGGCCCCGTAGCCCCCGCGGTTCGGAGAGCAGGAGAGACGCATCGGACCTGTGGCGAGATGAGCTTCGTCCTGAAGTTGCGTGATGTGACGTGCTTTGAACAGTCGGCGGGCACGGAGGGTCCAGGCGAGAGAGAAAATGACTTAACAGCCGACGGCTATGGGACCCGTGAAAGGTGACCCCACCAGGGAGCGGGGCGAGCTCCCGAGCCCCAGGACATGCTCGAAGAATATGAGCAGAAAAGGGTGTGTGACCACGGCAGGAAGCGCCAGAGGTGCAAGGGGAGGGGGAGAGCAGGATGGGAGGAAGGCACGGGAGGAGCAAACTTCCAGGAAACAGACGGACGCTGAGGGCAGTGCCCAGGAGCGCCCACTGCGTGCGGCCGCCAGAGTGCCCACTGCGTGCCGTCTGCCCGGCGCCCCCGCCCCGCCCCCGCACGGCGACGTGGACCTGGCAGCCACGTGCACACGCTGCAGCAGGAAGGGGCTCCGGGCGGCACCAGCCTACGGAGTCCGGGGATGTTGCCCGGAGCATAGCTGGCCACGTGTGGGGACAGAGAAGGTGACAGACAGCCTGCCGGGTAAAGGTCTCCCCGGGATGGGAGGGTTTGGGGTCTGGACAAGGCTTAGAAAGCCACGCTGGCCGGTCAGGGCCCGACGTGCAGGCGCAGACGGGATGCGAGCGGCCGGGGAGTGTGGGAATGGGGTCTAGGCTCTCCCTGCCCCCGCGCCACAGGCCCGGGTCGGGCAGCCGCCACCCCGGGCCGGGCCCGGCGGCCGAGTCCTGCCGCATTCGCCGGGACGGGGGAGGGTGGCACTTCCCCGGAGCTCGCGGGGCCTGGGGGCCTGCAGGAACGCGGGAGGGGCCGAGGCCTCGTGGGGCTGCGGGGCCACGGTCCTGAGCCGGGAATGAAACTCCTCTGAAGAGAGAGGGTTAGCACAGTGCTGCTAACCTTGGATCCTCCAGCTCAGTGCACAAGTCCTTCGTCACCCGCAGGTGTCGCGCAAGTGACTGGGCTCCCGTGGCAACCAGCTGTCACAGGAACGTGCGTGGACAGCGGTCGAAGGAAGTGAGTCCCTTCGTCCCTCAGGAGAGTCTGCCCCAGTCCCCTGCAGGCGCGCGGGCTCGCACACGCATACAGGCTCGCACACCCGTGCAGGCCCGCACACCTACGCATCCCCCCGGGCCTCATCCCCAGGCCCAGATCTCGCCACGCCCGAGTCGGCTCGCCAGGTCCTCCCCGTCCCCTCTCCCAGGACCCTGCGACTGCACAGCCGAGCAAGCTGGAAGGCTTCCAGGTCAGGGCGCCTACGTGCTCAGAAAAGTGAGGAGCGTACCGCCGTGAGGACCACCTGCCACCCTGACTCGGATCGCAGCTCTCTGCACCTGGGGCCTGGGTTCCCCTGGAGCCCCGAGACGAGCAGGCCCGCCGTGCCCTCTGGGGAAAGGGAGCGCTCGGCGCAGTGGGAGCAGCTGTGGGCAGAAAGCCGAGTGTCCGTCCGAGCCACCTGGGCTCCGGCCCCCGGCTCCCACCGGTGCACCTGTCTCTCCAGTCCTGGGATGACGTCCCCAGCTGGACCCCTCCTTGCTTCCTCAGCCCGCACTTCTAAGGACGGGGGCGCAGAGACGTCACTGCGTGGATCCCTGGGACCGGGATCCCAGGGCTGACCCGGGGCCGCTCCTGGGCTTCCTCGTGCTCGGCCCCTTGCAGGGCCCACCGCCCAGCCCCTTCCCTCCTTCCTCTCGGCCCCCAGTCAGGCTTCCTTCCCCTCCCGGCAGAAGATGGACACTCGTCCCCCTTGGGCCTCCCTACCCGGCCGGCCGGGGCCGCCCAAGGGTACAGAGCAGACACAGGCTTCCCGCCATGAAACTTTCGCCCGGAGGGGAGATCAGAAACAGTGTCACGCGCCCAGAGAAATGATGACATCCTCCCCACAGTGGGCGCATCTGACAGAGACTTCCTGCCCGCCGGCCCCTGCCCCGGGGCCTCTCTCCCGAGCGCCTTCCTCAGCCCACTGCCCGCTCTCGCGAGTCCGTGGAACCAGGGGTGGTTTCAAGGCGTCAGTGGTCAAAGGCCGACGTGAGATGTTGCCGTCACTCCGAAGGGAAATGTAAAAAAACAAGACTCGTCATCACCACGGAGCCTTCCCACCAGCTCCAGCGAAGGCCAGAGGGGCGGGTGGATTGAGTAATGACCAGTGGCTCTCGGCCACCCTGCTCGCCCCGGAGCCTGCACCTGCCTCCTGGTCCCTGCTCCTCCCCCTGCAACCCCCGTGGAGGCCTGGCGGCCACCCGCCCACCCACAGCTGGACACAGAGCCACGGGCACTCCCAGCCCCCAGGGCCCCGAGTGAGCCAGCGGTAGCAGGTGATGGCAAACGGACAGTTTCATTTGCATGAGTCCATGAGCCCCAGAGGCCTTGACGTCGGAGTCAGGCCAGGAGGGAGGGGAGGCTACGGCGCAGGGCCGCGCCTGCACCCGGAGCCGCCCCGAATCTATTTTCACGGTGAGACAACGAGACGGATTTATCCCACAGAGCGAAACAGTCCGAACCCTGGGACAGCCCCTCCTTCATGAGGACGGGCTGAGGACACAGCAAGTCGGGCCGCAGCCTGGCTTCCAGGGAGCCCGAGCTTCGGGGAGCGGTGGTGACGCCGACCCCGTGGGGGCCCGGGGCTGGGGTCTCAGGACCAGAGGCAGAGGGGGCTCCCTGGGGGAAGAGAGCACTCTGCTCCGGATGGTGGTGGGGAGCCTGGCCGAGGAGGGACCCGGGTGCCGTGAAGGCCGAGAGACGGTCTGGCTTGTGCCGCACCAGGACCCCCCAGGGGTGCGCCACGGCCCTCAGGGAAGCATCTGCGGAATCCGTGGGGGGAGGGGAAAGAAGGCCCACCCCTCCGCCTTTATATTACGTACCCCCAAGAGGAGAGCACAACAGCACTAGGGACGTCGCTAGATACCGAGCTTGAACAACACTTCCAGTAAAAATCTCGTCAAACTCAGGGGCGCC
The DNA here is from genome assembly GCA_030068075.1 of Paguma larvata. Classification (NCBI taxonomy): domain Eukaryota; kingdom Metazoa; phylum Chordata; class Mammalia; order Carnivora; family Viverridae; genus Paguma; species Paguma larvata. The sequence goes on from CM057829.1 coordinate 147,707,805, forward strand.
TGGGGGGCTCAGTCGGTTGAGCGTGTGACTTCGGCTCAGGTCATGATCTCACAGTTCGTGGGTTCGAGCCCCACGTCGGGCTCTGTGCTGACAGCTCAGAGCCTGGAGCCTGCTTTGGATTTGGTGTTTCCTTTTCTCTCTGCCTTTCCCCCACTCATGCTGTCTCTCTCTCTCTCCCTCTCTCTCTCTCTCTCAAAATAAATCAACGTTAAGATAAGTTTTTAAAAAGTCATTTGCATGCTAACCTATGGTCAAAAACAAAATGCATTAAAATATGTAAAATTAACCATATTGTAAGCAAATTAGTAATTATAAAAATATTAGCTTTCACTTAATTGGTAACTAAAACCTTAAGAGTCACAAAATATATATTATTTATAATCAAAATCTGTTGCTAAATTGATTTTCTGACTGTTGAACAGCTTCCCATACCCTTTAATAGACCAATTTGCTCTTTCATCCTCAGACATAAGCATTATTTAAAAATCTCTTAATAAAACAGTCGCTCATTATGAAATCGTGTGAAGAATAACTAGCTGGCCAGTTTATGAAAATGATGATGGAAAGGAAGGAAAGCAAATGCTATACAAGAACATCCAATGGCAGAAAATAATACAAATGGTCAGTGGGTGGGTTTCTACTCTATTATAGTAAGAAAATAAAAAAAATTAAGTCAAAGGCAAAGCTAAGAATTTTATGTGCATATTTAAAGTCAACCTTGCTGCGGAGCAGAAAACGTGGCCTGAGGGGTCCCCACGGAAGGACGAAAACGAGGGACCGGGCACAGGAGGAGGGCGGGAGCGAGTCTGGCCACCCCAGTGATCACGCTGGCTCCCCGAGCCGAACAGAGACAGAGCCAGACGGGCGGATCACCTATAACTTTAACAGCTGAGGATTCTGCAGTGGTTTTTTCAAAACAGATATAAAACTCGTGGCGTTCTAAAGACCCCCAGACGTTATGACCCCAGCACCGCGAGGAGCGTGGAGGGCCAAGTGCAGGGCGAGCATTCGAACCGGGCTCGGCGGGCGGGGGCGGGGCACAGGCCTCACTCGGAGGCGAGGGGGCACCTGCTGAAGCTCGGGCAGGGGGACGTCCACGGGCCTCACGTCCTGGGCGCGTTGTCCCGTCTGCGAATCTGCGAGAGGAACCCCCCGAGGAAATGCAACGTCGGTGAGCCATCGCCATGCGACCCGCTGGGCACTTCTGCTCAAAAATCCTTCCTCCTAAGTCAGGCTGTTGGGGCGTGTATTTTAACATGATGACCCAAAAGGGGCCATTTCACAGCTTCCCCGAGGCTGTGAGAGCCGCGGCCGCAGACACCGGGGATTTGGATGCCTCCCAGGGGAGCGGACAGGCGACCGCCGCGCGACCTCAAGACCGAGTAAGTACCGGTGATGGAAACCCCGCCGGGGTCAGGGTCTGGTGCAGGAGGTGGGCCCGCTGCCGCACACCTGGGCTACGGACAAGTGTCCTTTCGGGGACGCGGCATCCAGCGACCCGGAGCAGAGCAGGGGGGCGGAGGGGAGGCTTGCCGCCAGGCCTAGAACCGGGCTGGGCCTCGGGAGTGGGCGGCAGACAAGGAAGGCGCTGGACACGCGCAGCCGAGACGGCGCTCTAGTGCTCTGGGACGTGCCATGGCCCCGCCGTCACACTCCCGGGCTCTAACGGATCCGGGGCCCTCTGCCATGTGACTCTGCTCCCCCCCATCCAGGGCCCTCCGCCGAGTGACCATGCCGCCCCCCCCCCATCCAGGGCCCTCTGCCGTGTGACCGTGCCACCTCTCCCCATCCGGGGCCCTCCGCCGTGTGATGGTGCTGAACCCCCCATCCGGGGCCCTCCGCCATGTGACCGTGCCGCCCCCCATCCGGGGTCCTCCGCCTGTGACTCTGCTCCCACCCCCATCCGGGGCCCTCTGCCGTGTGACTCTGCTCCCCCCATCCGGGCCCTCCGCCGAGTGACCATGCTGCCCCCCCCCATCCGGGGCCCTCCGCCGTGTGACCGTGCCGCCCCCCATCCAGGGCCCTCTGCCGTGTGACTCTGCTCCCCCCCATCCGGGCCCTCCGCCGCGTGACTCTGCTCCCCTCCCCCATCCGGGGCCCTCCGCCGCGTGACCGCGCCGACCCCCAAGAGGTGACCACCCCACTTCACCGTGTTTGTTGATCTGGGCATGGTCACGGGATTTCCTTTGGAACACGAACAGACGCGGTGGTGGCTGAGGCTGCGGGTGGCCTGCAGGGCGCGCCTGGCCACAGACACGTTCACCCTCTGCCACGGGAAAGGCTGGCGTGGGTGGCTGCACGTGCACGATGTGGGGACATGGGCCCTGCGTGTTTGTTTTGCAGGAAAACTCCAAGGAGCGCACACCTCTTTTCCAAGATTTCTTCGCCTCTTGTTTCCTCGTGGTTCACAACCAACCCGGAAACCATCACCAGCTTGAGACGATGAGAATTAAAACATGAGGCGAATGTTCTGGGACAAATAGTTCGGCTGCAGCCTGAGTTGTTTCAGAGGCCACTCTGGTTTCACGCAGTATGTGTGAGGCATGACGCGTGCAACGTAGGCTCCGTGACACACGGTGTCCCACACGAGTTAGGCGTCCAGCCTCAGTGTGTTCTGCACAGACGGTCATGTCCTAAGACCCGTGAACTCTCCATGAAGTAAAAGCCATCATTCCTATCTCTCATCTATTTCCAGTCCTTGAAATAGTTGGCAGCAAGCGGTTCTGTCTAATATGAGGGAAAATAGATACAAAGATTTGGCACAAACTCCGGGGAAATCCTGAGAAACCTGGTAGCATGTGAACCGGTTGCAGAAGAACAATACTCGGCGATGGTGGCTTTCTCTGACGCGCTCAGCGGGCAGGGCCTCACGAGAGGGAGAAGCGAGCAGGGAGGCGAAGCAGGAGCCGAGGGCCTCGGGGCCACCTGACTCACCATGCACACACCAGGACGTGGTGACGCCGCCTGCAAGTGCAAGACAGCCCCGTGGGACCCTGGCCCACCGCCTCATGCTAGGACGCCGCTCGGCCAGCCCCTTAGTGTCCGGGCTGAAGACGTCACAGGGAAGGAGGTCACGGGGATGGCAGTGAGGTTTCATGTGCAGGCGGGAGAGCAGTCTCCGAGGACCAGGTGGCAGTAAGGCGCCCATTCCCCCCGAGGCACTCCTGGGACAGAGGAGAAGAGACGCGGACGGCCGTGTCTGGGCAGTGTGGCCCGTGAACACACAGCTCGAGGACAAGAGCCCGTGTGCTCTCTCCACAGTAGCGTCTGGGCAACGGGACCGAGGAAGGGAACGCCGGCACCACCACTTAAGGAGCACAAGTGGTGTTGGAACACGGGACAGAGAAACAGTGAGGTTTTGGGGCGACGATGGGGGGTCTGGAGCCGACGGCCGAGAAGAATGCTTGAAGATCTCTTTGGTGCAAAAAGGCAGTTCTACTAAAGCAGGGGGGAGGTGGGCGGGAAGAGCGCACAGGGACCACGAGGAGAGACTGGTTATACACTATGGAGTCAGGGGAGACAAACTACAGAAGTTTCCAGTGAGACGTTCACGTGCTAAAGACGACTCCGGGACCCTGGTGGTTTTTCCCTCCGAGAAGCATGAGCAGTAGGACGTAGGGAGTTCCTGGAGAAATGTTACTCTCTCAAGCATCTGTCGGTGGGCTGCGGGTTCTAAGGAAATTCTATTTTATCTGCCATTTCCTTCTGCCTTTGTTCCCCTTATCACTGTGGAGGGGTGCTGCGGGGCTCCAGGACACTGCGTCTGGAGGTTTCTGGAGGTTAGGCTGTGGATAAGATTGCCTTTTCCTGGTAATTTACTAAGATTTTTGTGAACCGTGGCCTGCAGGACTGTGATCTCTGTCAGTTAGCATTGGTTTTTCCCTTTCCTTAGTTCTTGGGCAGCCGGGGGAGCCTGAGGAGCGTCTGTCACGCCTGTCCCACCTGGGGGGGGGAGGGGTTGGGGCCTGTCAGCTTGCCCCGTGCTCCCTCATCACTCAGTATTTCACGTTTCCGCTTTGCATATACGTCTTCTCACATTAACTTCTCTTACCTCTCGGGCAGAAGGCTCACTCGCCGAGATCTATTATTTTCCATTTATACCTAGCGGGATTAAAGCCTCGGCCTCCGACTCTTTCTGGAGTTTGAGTGCTGGGCCTTCGGGTAAGTAAGACGTCATTGCAAGGGCGCCTGGGTGGCTCAGTCTTGATTTGAGCTCAGGTCGTGATCCCAGGGTCTTTCGGTCAGGCCCCAAGTCGGGCTCTGTGCCGATAGTGCAGAGCCTGCTCGGGATTCTCTCTGCCCCTCGCCCCAGCTCATGCACTCTCTCTCTTTCTCTCTCTAAACTTAAAAAAAAAAATGATTACGAAGACTCCGTAGGGACGAACCCAAAGCTGTTGCTCTGTACTAATGAGCCTAGCAGAGGGCGGCCGGCCCAGGGGGGAAAGCCCGCCATTGCTTGCTGGAAGGCCGTCTGTTCCTCACGGGCCCAGAGCGGGCCTGGAACGCAGCGGGGGCTGGGCGCTCATGGTCGAAGAGGTGCGGGAATAAGGAGTGTGGACGTCAGATCCCCAGCTCTACAGCTGGCCTGTCACACGCCGTCACCCGACGGTTGCTGGAAGTATGCATACGAGCTTCTCTGTGTTTTAAAGAATGTTTTCTTGAGGTGTCCTTCACATACAGTGTGTTCCGTTTGCAAACGAATGCACTCGGGGACCCGCACGTGACGACAGACACGCCCGCCTCCCCAGAAACCAGCCTGCGATGCTGTCCAGACCGGCCCCTACTGCAATCCGATCCTCACTGTTGTGGGTTTCAGTTGTTCCAGAATATCCTATAACCTGAGTCAGAGACGGTGCACTGCCTTCTAGGCAGCTCCCTTTACATTACTGCTTGAGACCCATCCTGCCCTTGCATTTATCAGAAGTCTGTGGCATGCACGTACCACAGTCTGTCTGCTTCCCTGACAGGGGCGTTGGGCAAGTTTGGGTCTGAGTACCGAGAATAAAGCCTCTGTGAACATCCTCACACATTCTTACATAACTCCACCTCCATCCTGGAGAGGAATTCGAGACACAGGGTTGGCATATGTGCAACTTTCTGAGAAACTGCCAAACATGTTTCCAAACTGAACCATCTGCCATTCCGTTGGCCGAACCCGCACATCCCGGGGGAAGGGCGCCCCTGCCAGCAGCCGCTCGGTCCCTTCGAGCATCTGGCAGTCTTGTGGGTGTGCAGAAGGGCCCCACTGTTGGTCCACTTTGAGCCTCCCTAGGGATGAGTGCTGTGGAGCGAGTTTCCTTTCAAATCGCCATCACCTGTCTTCTTTCACGAAGTGCCTGTTCATGAGTCTTGCCCATTTTTGGTTGTCTGTCTTTTTATTACCAACTATAGTGGTCCTGGTGTTATGCAGACACAAGCCTCTGCCTGACACAGTGAACACAGTGTCCTGTCAGTGTTCCTCCTGTCCTGGGGCTTGCTGGCTTTCCTAAGGCTATCTTTTGAAAAGCAAAATATTTTCTCTTCATTCAGAAATAAAAGTATCTAACTTAGCTATCCCCCACAAGTTTTTAAAAATATAGTTTCCTTTAAAACAACCACAGCAGGGGCACCTGGGTGGCTCAGTCGGTTAAGTGTCGGACTTCGGCTCACGTCATGATCTTGCAGTTTGTGGGTTTGAGCCCTGCCTCGGGCTGTGTGCTGACAGCTATTAGCCTGGAGCCTGCTTCGGATTCTGTGTCTCCTTCTGTCTACCCCTCTCCCACTCGTGCTCTGTGTGTGTGTCTCTCTCTCTCTCAAAAATAAATAAAACATTTAAAAATTAAAAAAAAAAAAACACCAACCACAGCAAACTGCATGGATTCATTCCATGTCTGTGAAAGAAAAACATTATTTTATTTATTTGACAGTGGAAGAAAAACCAGTATGGTTTCACTTAGGAAGGCTTTTATTTTCATATTTTCTCATCTACTTGTAATGCATCTGAGCTGCCCGGGCTCATCCGCAGCGGCTGGAATGTGGCTCGGCATGCCAGGGCGCTTCCGGCGCAAGTCTGAACGCAAAGGTCCAGGGCTTGGGTGGAAAGTTTCGTGTTTTCTCAGTGCCCAGTGAATACCTGAGCCACAGAAGCATGGTGCTGCCTGGAGGACAGGCGGCTGCTGGGCATTGTGCGCAGAGGGTCACACTGGGAGAGACCGCCGTGGGAGACGAGAACAGGATGCGGGACCAGGAGGTGCCTTGAGGTCTGGGTCAAAAGGGGCATTTTCAGGAGGGCGCGTAGAGTCCCGTGTGGAAACACAGGGCACAGGTGAGGGCTGAAGGGCGGAGGCCGCGGACAAGCACTGCGTCAGATGAGGGCAGCACTGCAGCCCGTGAGGACCAAGGTCCAAACGTGGGGACCATCTTCACTGAAACTTGTGTCGTGGAGCGCAGAGGCAATACGGCACGCAGCCTCCCTTTCTCGCCCAGCTGTGTCACTGTAATCTTTGTCCCTGCGATTCAGCCTGGAGCTCCTGTCTGTAAGCTGGCGCCACTGCTATTCAAAGGGCAAGTGACAACGGCCCTTAACGTCGGCAGGTGGAGAGCTGCGTCTGCACACCAAGGGTGTCCGTGGCGCTCGTGCCACAGCCACGAAGCCGGCGGGCTCCCAGTTTCCACGCGGTCGGCACGGACTCCGCCCGCCACACTCGAGCACAAAGTGGACAGAAGAGCCTTCCCTCCCGCGATGGTAGTACCGTCAGCTCCCGCGACAGTATTAGCATTAGCCCCGAGAGTGGAATGAAGTGTCCCTGCAGAGCCCCACAGCCTGCCCTCATGCCGATCTGGGCAGAAGTGTCCTGCGTGCCGAGCGCCTGGGTCTGTGGGCACCAGGCTTCCTGCCCTGACTCCCGGCTCGTGCCCCGCGGAGGAACCACCCTGCGCAGGCCCACCCCACACCCGCCCAGGCCAGAGCACACGCCTGCCGCCGCTGCCCCGCCGCCCCTCCCTGCCTGTGTCCGTCTTCCTTGGGAAGCCTCCCGGTGAGGGCCGCCTCCTCTGCACGGCCTTGATTCTCTCGTCGTCCGCTTCAAAATCGCACGCAACCCCCTTTACTCCTCCTCAAACTCATGACTTCTCTCCAGTGCGGCTCGCTTTACTTCCCTTCAGCTCTTGTTCCTCTGGGGCCTTGGCCCCCCTATCCTGTGCCCGAGCTCCCTCAATTCGCTCGTTAACCCTCTGGTGAGCCCCCCCGGTGAAGCGGTGCACGTGACACCAGCAGGCTCCCAGCGAGCATGAGAGGCTGTCCTGGCCCGAGGGCCACACCCTCGGCCCAGAACCCCAGTGGCAGAGCGGGCAGTCACTCACCCAGGGACGACCAAACAAGCCCGGACCCCAGATGCCCTGGGCCAGTGACCCCAGGTACTCAGAAGTCACCGTGAAGCTGCTAACAGCTGCAAAAATGAAGTTGGGACACATACGGAAGAGACAAGTTGATAGGTTATTTCTAAGTAGGGCCTGAAACAAAGTCGGCACGAACTAAACTGTTGTCGGAAGGAAGACAGGAAGAAGGCAAGGAGGAAAGGGGGCCGACAGGTAGGGTGGTCGGGTGCTTTCAATCCTCCTTTCAAACGGGTATTTGGTTGAACCAGATGAAGTTGCCCCTTTCACAGATCAGAACCAGCTGCGTGCTGGTCATTTTATACAGTTTAACCTGATGAGGCCAACACCAGGAAGCTACTAGGTATCTGAAGAAGACACCCTTCCAAACGCCGAGGCGTCCGTACCGCTCGAAGCCCTTCTTCCAGGCTGATGGGTCTCCAGATCCGGTCACAGATTCTGTCACTTCTCCATCTGACAGCCAATCGTTTGCAAAACACTAGCAACAGCACCTTTACTGGAAAACGCCTGGGCTCCTTCCCCCAGAGTTCAAAACATGAAGTCAGTTGAGCTTCAGCAAAAATCCTAATCTGAAAAGAACGCCTCAGAGAATGTCAAAAATGAACAGAATCTGTTTATTCCAGAATTTGTTTAGACCACCCGTCCGCACACGGCTTGGGCAGCCCGCGATCACATTCTTGCTTTCTTGTCTACAAAAACACGGGTGTGCCAAGATCGTGTAAACCCCATGACACACACCACATAACAGGAATCATTTTGTCATCCAAACCCCCAAGGGAATCTTCGGAGCGGCCTAGTTACTGAAACTGGAGCAGGCGGGATGCTTTTCCATCGGAGGCCAGGACGCCCCCGAGGCCTGCGCCCCTCCTCCATCCCCACGCCCCCCCAGCTGGCCCACCAGTCCCCCCACCCTGCACCCTGCTTCCACTCACCTGTGCACCCTCCAGACAGCACACCCGACGGGGCCGCCCCAGCAGCTGCGCTGAGGGTCAGTCTCCCTTCCTGTGAAATAATGCGTGCTCCCTGGAAATGGCCCAGCAGCATCGGGGGGATGGATGGGTTCAGCTACCGGCACAAACTGTAAGATGCTTCCGTACCCACCTCCGCCCCCGCCCCGGCCCTCTCTCCCAGCCAGGTGTCCTCAGAAGCATCACGGGGCCTTCTTTCTGTTGCAAGGACACTCTCCGTCGCCCGTGCCCACCTCTGGGCCCAGGTGTACGGCCGTCAGAACCTCCGCCTGCGCCCTCACACCCACCGCCCCCCTGGGCTCCTGCTCCACCAGCGGCCGCCGCTCCCCGCCTCCCCCACCTCTGGCCTGGCAAGGCCTCCTCGGAGAGCTGGGCGGCACTGTTCTCCCGCACGCCCTGGGGTCAGCCAGTTCCCACGTATGAACTCGGTGTGTGAACAGAATGCCTTCACGTGGGTTTTCCAAGATAAAGTTCCATCAGTACCTCCTTTTGACGTAGCTTTTGTTGAATGTTTGGAAAATGAATCTAGTGAGAATTCCTACCAAACTCATAGTGTTATTATAAAAATTGGGTAATGAAGTGATTGGATAATCAAAAATGAGCTCTTTCATTTAATTTTTAATATTTATTTTTGAGAGCGAACAAGCAAGACTGAGAGAGCTTGAGTGGGGGAGGGGCAGAGAGAGGGAGACCCAGAATCGGAAGCAGCTCCGGGCTCCGGGCTGTCAGCACAGAGCCGATGCGGGGCTCGAACTCATGAACTGTGAGATCATGACCTGAGTCGAAGTCAGACACTTAACTGACTTGCCACGCAGGCACCCCAAAAGTAAGAAGTTCTATATGATTTTTATTTTTTATCAGTGCTCTCCATTGGAGGTGGAAGAACCCAACAATTCTACGTTTTAGTACTCCTGCTTACTGCTTGAAAAGGCGCAATCGCTACATAATGCCAATAAAAAACACAACACTTCACACCTTCAGCAAGTCAGATCCCAAGGCACCGCCGCCCGCCGCCCATTGCGGGCCAGGCCGGGGCAGAGGTGACCCCAGGGCTCTGCTGTCCCATCTCCCACTCGTCTCTGCCTCTGGTGGCCACCGGGCCAGCCACTCGGGATGGCAGCAGTGGTTTTTCCAAGCTTACTCTGTCCTGCATTTTTGCTGGTAAATCTTTGTAATGTTTGGGGTTTTTTTAACACGTTAGTTTTTCTCTAAAATATTATTTGCCTCTTATTATGGACATTCAATAATTTTAAATTTCTTTCTCTCAAAGTCATATTTGATGTAACTGGGATCAGGACTTACTTTGGAGCAAATTCATATAAAAATGAAAACAATATGTAAATCAAAATAATACTTCCTGTGAAAGTCATACACAAAAGTGGGGTTTAGAGACAAGCAGGTGCCCGGGCACCCGCCGGCGGGAACGTAAGGACAGGTGACGCGGCTGCCTGGCTACGGAGCTTCCTCGCTGACGAAAGAACGGCCGCGCCGCCCAGCAGGTGCACTTCCGGGTGTCGCCCGACGGAACCGAAGGCAGCGCCTCGGACAGGTCCTCGTACGCCAACGATCGCAGCAGCACCACTCAGGATGCCCAAAAGGAGGAAGCCACCCACGCGGCCACTGACGGACGCACAGATGAACATAATGTGGTCTGTCACACGACAGAATCCCGGCACCGCCACAGCGCGAAGGGACCCTGGGGACATTTTGCCCAGTGACATCAGCCCGTCATGAAAGGGGGTCTCACAGGAGGACTCCATGGTCTCGACCATGGACAGAAGGGACACGGGAGGGGCCGGGCTCAATGGGGACAGCCTCCGTTTTGCGGGGGACAAGGTTGGAGACGTGGATGTTGGCGGTGGCCATGCACTAAGTGACCACAGTTAACGCCACCGAACCGCGCACTTAACCTGGCCGAGATGGCGGTCTTGATGCTACGCGTGTGTTACTAGGACTAGAAATGACGTGGAAAATAAATTTCAAGGGGTGTCGCTGCAATTTAGAATATTAAGTAAGATTCTCCAAGTTTGCTTGCCCATCAATGCTTTGCTTACCTATTTATAACTAGTTTTAAAAGAATTCAACTTTAACAAAGGGAGATACTATAATTACTATAAATGGATAAAATAACTCTAAGTGTTAGAAAAATAAAAATGAGTTTTTCTAAAATTTTGCTTGGTCGGTCTGTGTGTGAACATTCCAACGTGGAGCCCGGGAGTCCGACCTGTGGTTTCTCAGAAGGCGAGTGGCAGCCAGCGTACTTCAGCTCTTGGAAGGAGAGGGGTGAAGGGATGGGGCGGGTGGGGCTAGAATTTACCAGGGCGTCTCCAGGCTGGGCGGGTACCTGCCATCCATGCCCAGGACATCCGTTCATCTCTGTGGGGGCACGTGTCTGGGCCGCGGGGCCCTGGCTCAGCTGGGAGGAAGGGCCGAGAAACCAGACTGTGTTCAGAGGCCCCGTTCAGCAGGCAGAAGCGGGGCAGGCCGTCAGGAGGCTACGAGCCCCCCATCCCGGCGTGGACCCCCCTCACCCCACAAAGTCTGGTAGGAAACCAACACTGGGTTATTTTTTATTGAAGAACATTCTGTTGTAACTTTACCACGTCTGTGCACACGTGCCGCGTCCAACTCCATTTCTCCAGGAAGGGGACCGTCCCGCGGGCAGGAGACCTCACCAGCGTGAGGGGCACAGGGCGGTGGTCCGAGGATCCAGAGCCCTGGCCATGCAGCCCCCTCGCGCCCACGCCGTGAGTTATTCGGCTACGAACAGCTGCAGTGTGCCGTCCAGGGTGGCGGTGGCGAGCTGCAATCAAAGACGGAATGCGGTTCAGTCACTGTCACTAACTGACGATGCAGCGGTGCAGGGAGGAAGGACACTTTCTGCGTGCATCTTCCTTATCTTCCGTTTTCTAAGCCACAGAATGGAATGCGTTAAAAACAGTACAGTCTCCACGTGCAGCAGGTGCTGTGCTTCTATTTGATGGAAGCAAACAGCATGTCATCACTACTCTGATGTTTGTGAGCGCCTCGGTCAGAAGAGGACAGGGTGGCCTCCGGACGCGCGCGCCAACTCAGCCACTCCCGAGAACCAAGGGGCGAGCCAAGGAGCAGGCCAAGGAGCGGGCCAAGGAGTGGGCCAAGAAGTGGGCCAAGAGGCAGGCCAAGGAGAAGGCTAAGGGGCGGGCCAAGGAGTGGCCCAAGGGGTGAGCCACCAGGGCCCGGAGCAGAGGGCGGCTGGCTCGTGGGTGCGGCAGACGGGGAGCCAGACCCCTCCTCCTGCCCCATCAATGCAGCGAGGTGGGGTCTGCGTCCTGGGCAGCAAGTCCGGGCAGCACCCTCCCACCGGGTCTCTGGCTGCCACAACCCAACTCCAGAGACACCTGCTTTCTCACAACGCTGGAGCCCAGTAGGTGCGCGACCAGGTGTGAGCAGGAGCCCCTCTGCCCGCTGTGGGCAGCCACCCTCCCCCGTCCTCACGCGGCCTTTCCTCCTTGTGGGCGCTGGCCTCTTGCCCTCTCTGTCAGGCCGCCAGTCCTATTGGATGAAGAACCCACCCTGAGGCCGCCCCCAGCTTTGCCTCCTGAGAGCCCCCCCTCCAAATACAGTCGCACTGGGGGTCAGGGCCTGACCGTGTGACTGGGCAAGGGGGGCGGCCCTGCTATCCGGGGCACAGACACAAGCCACGCCTCCCCACTCTGCTCTCAGCGACACAGACACTCCGCCCCCACGTCCGCCATCCGTCCACCTCCACCTGCCTCTGGGCTCGAGTGGGGAGATGGGTGCTGGGCACTGACCCCGCGAGTGACCTGCAGGCCAGGTGGTGAGCACATGGCGGCTCCCGCATGGGACGTGGGCCCGCCGGCCCGGGGCTTCACAGTCACCCCATCTTCCCTGGGGCTCTGGCGAAGGCTGAACTTGGCCGCTAAACAGAGGAGCCCCGGGTTCACTACGGAGTCCGGGCTAAGGCACGAGCTGGATCTGTTGCCCCAAATCCCATTCTTCATTCTGGGCCAAGAGGGGCTAGGTGGGGGCCACACGGCTGTCCACAGCCAACAGTCACCCCCACGAGCTCTCGGTGGCTTTTAGCGTCCTGGGTCCACCAGCCTCGGCTAGGCTTACTTCACAGACCGCCCCCCCCCAGTGGTCTCTTTTCCACCAAAGAGCAGGGAATTTCATCTTTAAAGATCATACGGCGGGGTGGGGGCTGAGTAACAAATAAACAAACACAGGGACTTCCATTCTAAAGGCTCAGGAAGCGGTTGCAAACCCAGGGTTTAAAGACTGTCCTTAGAACCAGGCTTCAGGAGCGGGACCCAGAGCGCGGACACACACACCTCTTAGCTCATGCGTGGCTCCACAGAGGACTCATTAAACAGCAGGACCTCGCCAGGGGCCTCACCTGACGTTTCCGCCAGGACCGAGCGCAGGTGTGCGGTGTGGTATTTGTAAGCAGCCGCACTGGAATTCTGCATTTCGACACATTGCACGAATCACCACTCGGCCATCCAGTAGGACTTCAACTCCAGCCGACTCGCGCTCTTCTCGCCCGAGGAGGACAGGACAACCCCTACCTACAAAACTTCTCTTCCTTCGCACGACACACTCAGCACCGGCACCCTCGCAACGCGGCTGCCTCACCCTGTGGTACCTCGGCCCTGCCTTTCCGCCGTGTCCCGATGGCCGCCACGCTAGCTAAGGTTCTCGGCTCCTACCAGAGCCGCATGGACTTGCCCCAGTGTCCAATTCAGCCATACCAAGTCACTGTGCGACCCCTTCAGCGTCACAGTCAGGAATCTAAACGACATCCACGGCGCCAGGGCGCTCCGGTCTCAGGTACCACCTGCACTTCTCTGGGGCCGTGGAAACGTGGTCGGTGCCCACGGCACCCTCTCCTTCCCCTTCTCTTGGGCGTGTCCCCAAGGCCTTCCACGACCGACCTCTCCTATCATCTCACCGCGGATTGTTACTCTGTTACGGTGAGGTAATTCAACACGACTTTGATACCTGAACCAATGTGGTTTCAATATCTTTACTGATATTTCGGCATAGCGCCCTCGGTCAGGCCACAGCTGGGGCACGCCGAGGCCACTGGCCGCGTGGAGAACAGGATGACGTGCAGAAGAGCAGTGTGGACTTTTGTGACCTTTGGCTTCAAAAACCTCTACCTCAGAATAGGTAAAATATCCGTTAATACAGTCAATAGGAGAAGACTTAGCTGCTTCTGTCCCCACAAATCTACAGGCTCCCGGGCTGAGAGGAAGAGAAGAAGACAGGGCGCAGACCCTCCAACTCCGTGGGTCGCTGCAGAGGTCCAGGAGCCCACCTTCGCATGGAATCCTTCCCTGGAGAAGCAGGTGATGGACACCCGGACAGCTGTGGGGGACCCACCCCGGAGCACAACCCACGAGGCAGCAAACACTGTGTGTGGTGTGGTGGGCAGATGGGCCGTGGAGCGCCCGCTGGCCCGGGCCCTGACCCTGAGCCCAAGACGCTGCGCAGTGGGCCCAGCCTGCTGAAGCCTCCGCAGACACAGCCCAGCGGGGCCCCCGATGTGGGCCTGTCTCCCAGCCCGTCAAGTGTGCTCCAGAAACTTCCCGACACCCGGGAGCCTCTTTTAGCTCAGGCTGTAGGAGGAACAACCATGGTCTGGAGCCCAGGAGACCCAGGTCGGCAGGCACGGCGGGTTCTAGGGGCTCCAGGTTGCAGACTTCTGGTGCGGTCCTCACCTGGGGAAAGGGGCCAGGGCACACTCTGGGGCTGTTTGGGGGGCACTAAGCCAGTTTCTGAGGGCTCCACCTCATGACATAGTCACTCCCCTCCTAACACAACATGCTGGGGCTGGGCCTTCCACTTGTCAGTTTAGGGGGGGACGAGCACCGGGTCAGGGTATGGGGTGGCGTGGAGTCACACTTGCTCAGTCCACAAGCAGGGGCACAGGACGTGGACACACACCTGCGTGACACCCGTCACAGACACCGTGTCTGCTCGGCGGTCTCTGTGAGCCGCTCTGGCTCCTGCTCTGGGTCCCCTCTGCCCACTTCACTACCAGAGGGCCTGGCTTGCACACACTGAGACATGCCTGCAGCCGCCTGGCATGGCTGCACCTCGTCCCCCTCAGGAAACGCATCCCCGGGTCACCTCGGCTTTACTAAAACATCATTTTTCTTAGGATTGTTAGGGCCAAGATGTCCCAATAATACCCGAGGTGATGAACCATCAGCCTGGCCACAGCCCCCCGGGTGACGTTTTTATGTTGCTCGACACTGACCAATGTTCGTTTCGTAAATGATTAAGCACATCAAATGTCACCAATGCAGAAGTGACAATAAGCACGACTTCTGAGTGCTCACAGCACATGGGCAGGGCCCCGCCCGCGCCGGCCTCCGCCAGTACTGGTGATGTTGGGTCGGCACACGTGTCCTGCCCGAGAAGACACCGGCGGCGCCTTCGGAGCAGCACAGAGGCATCGAGAATTTCGCTGCTTGGTTAAATGTTCAATCCCTTCCGGAGTTTCAGTGTGCTGACTATGAACCCAGACTTGGAGTCAGACCTCGGTTCTACACGAATTTGCCGTGTAATCGGGGGCAAGTCATCTCTCTTCACCTGTTTGGGATGAACATTGGGCTGACATTACCTACCCAGGAGTCCCAAGGGCCGCGTCAGTTCATGCATGGCGAGCGCCCACCAGACCAGACGCGTGGGGCGCACTCGACACTCACACTCACGTCAGCATCGGTGTGGGACCACAGATGAAGGACAGACATGGACGACACTCTTCAGACTGACTATACAACTCGCACGATCCAAGAGGAACGGACTGACATTTACAATTCAGATTGTGGCCTGAGAACGTTTATCATTTTGGAAGGAGAACTTCGTTCTTATGTCAAAGAAATGGTTAAAGTCAGATTTCACACTGGAGCAAAACTTCCCTTATTCACAAGTCCCTAAATAATCTTACACACATAGACACGTGTCAAATTTATTTATTTAAATTTCTCTTTCCTTGGACTGTGTCAGAGACAATGATGATAAACCACACACATCTGGGACCAAAAAAAAAAAAATGAGGTTTATCTGTTCTCAAAACCTCTGTCTGCAAAACACTGCTACAAATCTCATACTAATGACATCTCACAGCATTACTACCCCTTTCTTAGAACAGATCTTCAAACAACACAAAAATAACTTTCAGATGGCTGAGGCACTTCTATTTCCAAACTTTTGAACCATTAGGAAAAGCAACAGCGTCCAGGGGATAAACACAGTAGCTGTTATTCCTGTGAGTTTCGTTGGAATTTGGCTAGGAATTCAACCTCTGAAGGTCAGACCTTCATCCGTGCAAACGGAACACAAGCTGTGTGTCCCCGGGGTGCAGGTGCCCCGTGGGGCTGGAGGGGAGGTGGGGGCCAGGGCTGCACAGGAAGCGCTATGGCAGGAAGATGGTGCGCGAGTGAGAGACACTTGTCTGAACACACGGGACACGAGGCGAGTGTCTCTGGAGCCCGGTGACCACACACAACCGAGAATGGGGAAAGGGAGATTCCCCCCACTGCTCCACCTGGAGAGACATGTGACTAACTCTCTCGGTGGAGAGGGAAAGAAACCGAACTTGGACTAGTTGTGTAGAAAGGCATTTTACCATATGGTTTTTGGAATGTCTAAAGGCACTAAACAACAAAAATTTTGGAGTCAGGAGGAGCCAAAGCTGTGGACAAACAGCAACAGAAGTCTCATCTCACCCATGCTCCCAGCCACTGCTTCCTCTGACTTCCAGCTTCAAAATGTGGTCAGGTGTTGAGTTACTTGCTGCTCCTGTGACAACCATGTGGGTGCAAAGTTCGAGAAAGGCAGCGAGACAGGAAGACAAACTGTGAGGGGCAGGGAGGGGTCCTTTCCTTAAATAAAGTCAGGGTGCCCCAGGAGAGTGAACGCATGCTTTCCGCTGCAGCAGGGGCACCAGCCTCACAATTGCTCTCGCAAAGTCGAGGGCAGTGACTGCTGAAGGGACCAGCATTCCAAGGCTGGGACGGGCATCATTCCTGCATACGGCTGAGCCGCAAGAAAAGAGAGACAAGCCTGGAAAAGAGAATGAAAGCCAGAGTGACAACTTTATGACATCACTTTCTGCCCAAGGAAATCAGGTTTCTGTTACAGCAAAGTGTGTGTGTGCTGGAGGGAGATCTCGGGCTTTAATCACCACATGGACACAGAAGGTGAGGACTTGGGGTCTCATGATAAAGGGAGTTGGGCCAAAAAAAACCCCGCAAAGCCAGAAGATTCACATGTTTAGACCTGAGTGAGGTGTGGACAAAAAAGGCCACCCAGGCACCAGGGAGATGAAATGTCTCAGCCTAAGGTGAGGAATCACCTCCAAAATCCATAACAAAGGCTGCCCCAGGGAGTTTGCAGTTTTAGCTTGTGCTGTGTGGTACAAGGAAACCCATGTCAAGGAACTAACCCCCCCCCCCAAAAAAAAAAGTGGTCTCAGCTACTAATACTCCAGGAGCACCCAGCAGAGCAAACTTAAGCCCCAGACCACTCCTCCACTGAAGCCACGCAGGATCCTCAATGATAAGCTTTGCTGAAGGTTATCTCTGGATATTTCCCCATGAATGACAGTTGATGGACACAGTACCCAGCAGGAATGGAGTACTCAACACTGTAGACAACAGAACCATCACAAGTGTCTTCAAACCAGTATGTTTAAAATGGCTAGGAACACAGTAAAAGAATAAGCTGTTATAACAAAGAACTGGAAGATTGAAAACAACCAACGTGAAGCTAGAAATAAGAGTAATAGAACATAAACTTTTTATTGGGGGGTTAAGAGCTGATTAGAAACAGCTGAAGAGAGGATTTGTGAACTGGAAGACAGATGTGAAGAAATGACAGACTGTAGCTCATAGAGTTGAAAGGATGGGAAATATGAATGAGACTTTAGAAGACAGACTAAGTCCAAATATTCATTTAAAAGGAGTTCCAGGGCGCCTGGGTGGCTTAGTCATTTAAGCGTCTGACTCTTGATTTTGGCTCAGGTCATGACTTCAGGGTCATGAAATCAAGCCCTCCATCGAACTCCATGCTGGATGTGGAGCCTGCTTAAGATTCTCTCTCTCTCCTCTCCTCTCCTCCACCTCTCTCTCAAAAAATAAGAATAAACAGAAGCATAAGAATAAAAATAAAAATAAAAATAAAAATAAAATAAAATGAGTTCCAGAAGGCAAGAACAATGAGCTTGGAAAAGAGAGAATATTTGAAGGGATAATAGCTAGAATAATCTAGAATTAAGGAAAAATCAAATAGTCATCAAGGGAACAAAATGAGTTCCAGGAAACATAAAAAATAATAAACCAACAACTAAATTTATATTAAGTCTCCAGAACAGTACACACAACAATCTTTCTCAATTGGTGGCCTCACCCTGAATCTTTATTACATGCAGTGGGCTTAGGTAAATACAGGCACCCATCCCCACTCACAGAGAAGGCAGGTGAGGCACAAAGGTGACACTAAAACACAGGTGCCGAGTGACTCTGAAGTGCAGCAAGAATCAAGGTCCATTTTTTACATATTATTCATTTTTCGATTTTAAGTATTACTGTCAGTTATTGGCCATAAGCTTTCTCATGTGTCCTTCATTAAAACTAAATCTTTAATTTTCAGGAAAATAAAAGTCATCAAACTTTTTGTCTCATGTTTTATACTTTCAAGTTTTTTAAGTTTTATGAAGTCTTTCCCAAGCACACATCACAAAGCTATTCTACAGTTTCCTCTATTTAGAGTTTTACCTTTCACATCTAGATATTTAAATCATTACACATATGCATATTTAAATAAAAATACAAACTTTTTCACTAAAAGACCCAATTTTCCCTAAACATTGTACCAAATAACCCATCTTTTCGCCATTGTTTTATGAGGCCACACTTAACATGTATTGAGTCACTAAGTATACACAGGTCTATCTCTGAATTCCCTATTATATTCTTTTGGCCTTCTTTCAGCTCTTTACAATGACGCATTATTTTATTTCTATGGTTTCATATTTCTTATTATCTGATAAAGAAAATATAAAGTTGACAGCCTTTTATGGATCTTTTTTCTCCAATAAATGTTTTTTGGGATAAGTTTATTGAATCTTGCTAGAATTTTGATTAAGATTTGTAATAAATTTATAAATTAGTGAAGAATTGGCATCTTTAGATTAAGTTATAACTTAAACTATGAAAGGATATGGAAAACTATTCAGATCTTCTACACAGTTTATTAGCATTTTAAAGTTTTCTCCTGGGGCGCCTGGCGGCTCAGTCAGTTGAGCGTCCGACTTCGGCTCAGGTCATGATCTCACTGCTCGTGGGTTCCAGCCCCGCATCGGACTCTGTGCTGACAGCTCAGAGCCTGGAGCCTGCTTCCAATTCTGTCGCCCACTCTCTCTCTGCCCTTCCCCTGCTAATGCTCTGCCCTGTCTCTCTCTCTCAAAAATGAATAAACATTAATAAAAAAAATTTTTTGAAATAAAGTTTTCTCCATAGTTACCTGTTTTTCTCAGTTAAGCTCCTCAGGTGTTATTTGTTGTTATTAGAAAGGAAATCTTATTTTTATTTTAATTTCAGTCAGTTATTACTGGTAATTTGATTGTTGTAACTAGATATTACATGTAGCAGCCTGGCTGAATTACGCCACTTCTAAGAGTTTAATGATTCTCTTAAATCTTCCAGTTTAAATGAACCAAATCATCTGCAAATAATGAGACTTTTGTCTCTCCTCTTCCAAGACTTTTTACTCTCATTTGTTTCTCTTTCTTTGTTTTATTGATCGGAATGTCCAATATTATGTTAAAAGAGTTGTAAAAGTAGTGACCCTTGTCATATGCCTGATTTTAAAGAGAATGCATGTAAAACCTATTAAGTATAAGATTTTCTATAAATATTAGCATATAACCTTTACCAGATTAAGAATTTCCTTTCTTTCCCTGCTTCGTAGATTTTTAATCCTAAACAGTAATGAATTTAAATGCTTTTTCTGCATCTACTGAGAGAATACAAAATATTTCCTCTTATGAAAGCAGTGAATTAAATTGTTGGATTTTCCGACGTGGAACCAACCTTGCATTTGGAGATCAAGATGCATTTTTAAGGCACAGTTACATCCGGTTGGCCAGGCTCTATCTGGATCCACACAGGTTCGCCCATAACTAAAACTGGCACATAATCACATTTTGCATTGTGGTTAGCGGGTGTTAGAACAAAAAAATACTCTCATTGTGAAACCAGGGGAATTCTTACACACACAGGACTGATGGAAGGCAAAATTGCATGGCCACGTGGAAAACATTTTGGCAGCTTCTTATAAAATAAAGCATACACTTTGCATACAACTCAGAAAGCCCATATGTAAGTTATTTATCCAAAAAACTAGAACCATACGTTGGCACAAAGAACCGTTCGTGCGTGTTTCTGTAGCTTTACTCATAATACACAAAAGCTGGAAACACCCAGGCCTTCCAAACTGCTGATGCATAAACCAGGGTGAAACCATGCGATGGGACACACTGCTCATACATGTAGCCACATAAAAAGTCTCATAACCGTTATCCTACATGAAGGAATAAATACACCAACACGTGGTGTATTTATTATTCAAAGTACTACATGTATACGACTTCCTGAAAAGACATAAGGAACAGAAATCAAGTCAGTGGCTGGAGTTGGAAGAAAAAATTGAGTATAAAGGGACTCACAATACCCAGGTGGGGGGAGGGTCTCCATCCCGACCCTGGAGGGACCTGGGCGGGGGGGGCGGGGTCTCCGTCCTGACCCTGGGGGACCTGGGTGTGGGAAGAGTCTCCGTCCTGACCCTGGGGGACCCAGGTGGGGGGAAGGTCTCAATCCCAACCCTGGAGGGACCTGGGGGGGGGTCTCCATCCTGACCCTGGGGGACCTGGGGGGAGGGTCTCCATCCTGACCCTGGGGGACCCGGGTGTTGGGGGGTCTCTGTCCTGACCCTGGGGGACCTGGGTGAGGGGAGGGTCTCCGTCCTGACCCTGGAGGAACCTGGGGTGGGGGGGGTTCTCCGTCCTGCCTGTGTGCAGGTCGTACGGTCATATACCCATCTGTTACCTCTCACTTAGCTCCAGCCACACCAGATGAACTTTACTCCGCATAAACCATTTATCAGTAAACCTTAATTTAAATATATAATAAACGCCACCACCATATGTTGAACTAAGTGAAGTAGGTAATTGGAGTTGACAAAGATTATTGAAAATAAATCGCATCCTTTTAAAATATCTATTGGGTATAAAACGGTAAACCTTTGTGTTCTCAGCCGTGTGAAAGCTAAAAGTAGCCATGTTTGTATCTCAGGGGAGACTGGCTTCTACAGACACACTTCATCTGAAGAACTGAGAGTGTTACGTCATCAGCCGGATTTGTAAAGCTCTAGGTGTTTGTATGCAACACATAAAAGGCTACTTTCCAGAATCACACACCTTATGTTCATACAATAGAGAAATCTTGAAAAATGATTAATGGTCAGTGGTGAGAAAAACTTGGTTTCCATTTCCAGAAGCAACTGAAGAACGCAGGAGGAAGCAGACAAGATTCTGGGTTGTTCTAGGTTGGCGCACACCTATGCGGAACCCAGCTCTAACCACACGTGTTACTAGATCGGTCCATGTTTGCTAGTTGTCCTCAAGCCTCACCAGGCTCCGTGTGTCCCCATTTCCTCCTATGGGAGGCATGTTTCCAAATGTCTCCTTTTTCTCAGTGTTCCCATAAGCCCTGGGACCTTCCCTCGTTCACTGAGGACCACCTCCTGTGCGTGGGCCGGCGAGGCAGGTCACACAGCTCTGCCTACAAGATGTCGTTGTCTAAACAGGTCTGAAAGTAGCCACCCTACTCCAGACTCAAGACTCTCTGGAACTTCCTCCTTTCCCATCAGTACTAGAAGACAGAGGGTGCAGCACGGCATGGCCGGGCCTCCATTCACCAGCACAGTGACAGCGCAGTGACGTCATGCGACCTCACGTGCCTCAGTGTCTTCACCCCTGGATGGGGATGACAGCAGCGTCCACCTCAGGTGGCTGGGAACGAGTCTGGGTCTCTGCGGGCACACAGGAAGTACTATTGTTTTTATGCTGTGGATAGCGCCGTCCTCTACGATGGACAGGAAGCACCCCCCATGGTGGGCCGAGTGTGAGAGGAGCCACGGAGAGCTCCATTTGGCGTGTGAGCTCCACATACAGACTGAAGGAAACAAGCAAAAAGCGTTTCATGGAGAAGGAGCTCCAGGTTGAAATGCAGGGCGAGGCCACCAAACGTGGCAGTGTTGGCCATCAGCCCTGAAGCCCGCCCCTCATCTGACTCACCCCTCTGGGCTTCCCAAGGGGAGACTGGCCGGCCCCTGGGGAGCAGAGGGAGGTGCACCCGTGAGAGAGGCCCACTGTCCGTCCCTGCTGCCGGAGGCGATGAGGACGCCACAGGAAGGCCACGTAAGAAACCACGACTACGGAGAATCCACTTGCGTAACGCACGTGACTGGGGTGGCCGTCTTCACGGACACTTCACCTAACACAACGGGCGTGAAGGGAGACAAAACCCAGATGCGCCATCATCACGGAGAGAGGAACTCCTCCCTTAGTTGTGGCGGACTTGGACTCCTGCCGCCGGAGAGCACGCGCGGTGCGCGGACAAGCCGGCCGCCGGACGCGGGCACAGCCGCCGCTTCCACCCCTGCAGGAAGGTGCCGGAACTCCTCCCTTAGTTGTGGCGGACTTGGACTCCTGCCGCCGGAGAGCACGCGCGGTGCGCGGACAAGCCGGCCGCCGGACGCGGGCACAGCCGCCGCTTCCACCCCTGCAGGAAGGTGCCGGAACTCCTCCCTTAGTTGTGGCGGACTTGGACTCCTGCCGCCGGAGAGCACGTGCCGTGCGCGGACAAGCCGGCCGCCGGACGCGGGCACAGCCGCCGCTTCCACCCCTGCAGGAAGGCGCCGGGGTTTGCCTGGCTGAGTGCTCGGGGCGATCTCCGTGGCGGGGGAAAGGTCCAAAGTTTCCTCACGGAGAAATCACTGTTGAGCCTCCTCCATCAGAAGAAGAAAGTTAGAAACGAGGAGACTCACGAGTGTTTCCCGAGCAGGATTTAGATGCTAATCGATGCCCCTGTTCCCCCGCCAACCGCCTCGCGGGCTACCGGGGGCGGCAAAGGCAGTCCGGAGCAACATGGGAACGCTGATGCCTCGCGCTGCCTTTCTTCCCGCGCACGGCGTGTGTTGGTTTAGACCTTGCTCAACCCAGGACTAACCCCCTGGTCCTATGACGTTTCTGAATTTTGTTTGTGGTTAGCAAATAACAAAGAGAGTTCTCCAGCCCCCTCTCCCCCAATCTTGTAAACAAGACTCAGAAGCCAGTAGGAAGTAAAAGCGGTAACACCACAGTCCCGCTGTGATCGTGGTGGAGACGGCGCAGAGGCCCACGCCAGCGGACTGGTCACTAGTTACACCGCCTCAGCTGAATTATCTGGTCTGTCTGCACCTCAGTTTCGCCATCTGCCAAGTGGGACAACAACATAATTATGCTTTGGAAAACGGACTGACGTGTGCACATGCGTGGCACATACAACAACATGGCCACTACGTAGCGCAAATAACACATAACGTACAAGACGCGCGGTCGATGTGGAGTCACTCACGGTAGCTGTTTTGCATCAACCCTTGATCTCCCTGTCACTCATCTTTCGCAGAGTGATCTGGTCCTGAAGCTTAAGGAAGACTAACGTCCTGACACTTGAAGACCCTGGGCATGACGCATTTTCCTGCCCGCGTCGTTTGCTGCATCCCTTGACCAAACGCTTGCTGAATTCCCCGTACCTGCTTCTAGCTGAGTCGTACGCTTTCAGAGGTGAAGATAACCGTAGAGAAAAAACTAGTGTTTTCTTTTTTTTTTTTTAATTTTTTTTTTTAACGTTTATTTATTTTTTGAGACATAGAGACAGAGCATGAACAGGAGAAGGGCAGAGAGAGGGAGACACAGAATCTGAAGCAGGCTCCAGGCTCTGAGCCGTCAGCGCAGAGCCCGACACGGGGCTCGAACCCACAGACCGCGAGATCATGACCTGAGCTGAAGTCGGCCGCTTAACCGACTGAGCCACCCAGGCGCCCCTAGTGTTTTCTTTTTTAAGTCGTTAATCTGGCCTGTGACAAGTCGCAGAGCTGAAAGGAGCAGATGTAGGTGGGCACCCACAGCCTGCTGGCCACAGGCCCTTCTCCGCACACGCGGCACGCCGTCCACGCAGACGCCGGGAACAGCACCTCACACAGGTACCAGCCTTGACAGAGGCGGTAAGTGCAAAGATCTACTTTGGATTAAAAGCCTAAAACTAGTTGGCACTTGAAAATGTGAATCTCATGAGCCATCAGGGCAGAAAAAACCAGAGAACACAGCCCGTTGCCCGTTTCGGATGGATTTCAGGAATGGAAACACAGCATCGCACGTGGCCTCAGTTCTTAACCAACCTCTCTGATGGGAACATGGTGCCTCAGCCCCGGCCCATGTCGTGACGGCTCGGGCGTCAAGAAGGACCGACAGTTGGCGACCAGGCAGGCCCCCCTGGTCAGTACCTCGGAGTTTCTGGGATGGGCAGACGGGCCCACTGTGCGGCCAAGACGGAGCTCTCCAAAGATTTAAGGTCTATGATTTCATTACTTCTCAAACGTCTCTAATCCAGGATAAATATTTCCACTTTGTGAAACTCGCCGAGGCCCAACACAGCACAGAGTTCTGTGGTAGCCTTCCGGCCTCTCCTCTGACTTATTCCAGTAATTCGACTTTGCAGCGTTTCTGCCCCAGGGTGCAGGCGGGGAGGCTGCCCAGGCCGCACAGACGGGGACAGAGAGAGGCAACGAAGAGACACTCTGCAGGTCCGTCCCCACCTACGGACAGAAGGAGGGGACGCTTGGCAGGTCCGTCCTCACCTATGGACAGAAGGCCACCACCGGCCGACTGCCATCCCCCTGCCTGCTCTCTGCATGCGAAGTGACGTCCCATGTGTCTTAAAGACACAGGTGGAAAACCAAACAAGAAGCTGGCGGGGGGTTCCCTGGTTCTCTCGGCTCCAGTTTGGACAGACATGGGTGAGTTCGAATGACCGCATGTATGTGCAGCACAGTGTCTCTGTCTTTCCTGTACTTGCAAAGAACCATGGACCGTCATGGTGGCCTGGAAACCTCCGGACAACGAAGCATCATAACCCTGAGCCACCAGAAACCTCACCTGAGTCGATAATAGGCCCAAGGTTAGGACCTGAACTGCCGGATGGCGGGCCCACTGTATGGGCTGCGTGTCACCGCCCACGTGCACGTGTGTGCACACACACACAGCGCAGTGCTGCACAGAAGACACCGCACGGAGACGATCAGGTACCCAGCAGAAACCCTGCTCACTGCTACGACCCAAGGATCTCCATTCAAGGAGGGTCTCTGGACAAGGGGGGGTCTCTGGACAAGGGGGGTCTCTGGACAAGGGGGGGGTCTCTGGACAAGGGGGGGTCTCTGGACAAGGGGGGTCTCTGGACAAGGAGGGTCTCTGGACAAGGGGGGTCTCTGGACAAGGGGGGTCTCTGGACAAGGAGAGTCTCTGGACAAGGGGGGTCTCTGGACAAGGAGGAAAACCCACGGGAACCTCCTGGGGAATGAGCGGTCGGCGTGCGGGCACCTGAGGCCGAGCTGACTGCAGGAGTGTGGCCATTTCTGGAAAGGGAACGCACCAAAACTTTTAACGGGCTTTCGCAGACTAAGTGAAATGAAATTCACGATAAAGACTCTGGCAGGTGCCTATTGTGGGGTAGGGCGGAACGTGGGGTGACCTAAAAATTATGTTTTAAGTTTACATGCTTTACCTGAAATGTGAAAATCCCAAATACCTAACCCCTTTACAGTCATATAATTCAGTTTCCAAAATGCAACTTCTAGCGAAGATCAAGTGTCTAACTCATGCTTCGAGGCGTCCCTTCATCTCCAGCATATGGAAATCGTGTACAAAACATAACAAGAGAAAAAATAAACTGGGCTCACCAGGCTCAAAACAAGACAACTTCTCCACGAACAGAAATGAGACAGAAGCGCGGGCTCCTACCTTGGGCCTCCTGACTCGCGGCAGGAAGGGGGCGCCCCCCGCAGGCCCCACACCTGAACGGCGGCTGCCTGGGGACCTGAGGTTGCAGGAACCATCCTTCCTTCCATCAAGGGCAGGAGCGGGATGCTGCCTGGAGGACCCGCACCGAGGCCTCCACGAATTTGGAAAGAAGCGGTAGCAAAATCCAAATCCGGGGAAAGAGAGGTGGAGAAAGAGAAAGCTGGAAATTTTTCTCCACTAAAAACAAATGTATAAATTAAAATTGTAAAACGCAGATTTACATTGAATGTGAAGAAGGTAGCTGGAATAGCAGGGCCTGAGAAATAATTTAAAATAAATATGCGTATAATCCCCAAAGAGGTGAGCGACAACCAAACAAAAATAAGAAATTACTTTACAAATTGCAGTAAATGTGAAAGGACAGGTTGGAAAATTTTAAAAAACGGATGTTGGAAAAAATGGCGGAGCCATGTCGGCTTGGACAAGAAAGCACTTGAAGGAAGCCTAGTTCACAGAAATAGAAAGTTCTGCTGAGAGATAAGCTGGTTTATCTCCACGAGACCCATGACTGATAGTTTGTGAGTTTAAAAAATCCACTGAGTAGAATCTGAACCACAGTAAGAAAAGGAATTCTGGAGAAACAACATTTGAAGAAGTAACAGATCAAATTCCACATCAGCAATGTTAGACATCAGAAGGCAATGAAATAATATTTCCAGAGTATTAGTAACATGTCGGTCTAGACATTAATGCCAGGCTAAATATCATTTAGGTGTGAGGGCAAGATGAAAATATTCTCAGATATACAGAGACCAAGAGATGCTATCACTTACTGTCAATGCCTTACTGGAAAAAGATATCATGAAAAAATGTATTTCGGCAAGAGGAAAGAATTTAGCAGAGACCGAGAGAAGACCAGTGACACAGAAGCTGACCCAGACCCCGACAGTACGACGTGCTGTGGACAACAACCTTCCCGTGCGACAGACGTCCATTAAGGTCTTATTCTTGTCCAGAAAGAAACAGATACAGAATTAACTTCAGATTTTTTTAATTAAAATGTATAGCTAAGTATATAAGTTACAATATGAAGAGTAACAGTTAAAATAAAACAGAAGTATAATCTTTAGTTTGCAGCCAACACCGGGAAAAATGTTAAAAGTCAACCTTGGAGAGGTTGAATCAAAGAATCAAAGTATGAGGACAAAAAACAGCAAAATTTACTTGTAAAAATAAGTCTAAATATATCAGTAGTCAAAAAATGGGGAATGTGCTAGATTTTCCAGTTGAAAGACAGCAACCTATAGACTGAACTATGAAATTCAGCTGGAAAGACTGAAAGTGAATGGTTGGGGAAAGGTAGGCCACGTGACTGCCTAGCACTCGTGGTGATCTAAGACGGGAGAGAATTAACTCCAAGACCATCAGGAGGAAAGAGTATGAACGCAAAACAACAACACAAAGCAAATCCCCAGGAAATCAACGAAGTTCCCATCACACGGTGTCGGGACGCCTAGAGCAAGAAGCATTAGGAGGAAAACAGACGAAAGCACGAATCGGGGCAGACTTTTCATGTCGAAGATAAACGTACAGGTCCAAGCACAAATGTAACAGTGAGGTCACAAACAACGTCGACAAGTCTGACCCAACAGCTGTGACAGAACGGACACTAAGTAGAATCCCGTAACAACAAACCCACCATTATGTGGGTTTTTCAGACACATGAGGAAATTTCATGAAAATTAACCAGGAAGTAGGTCACTACCCCGGGTCCAGGTCATACGAATAATAATCTTTGAAAATAATTGATTAGAAGTCACAGGTTTTGGGGAATAAAAGCAACTCCTAGAGTAACGAGGAAATCATAACGGAGATTTCAAATAGTTAAATTAAAACAAAAGTGCTTCGTGTCAAAACCCGTGGGCTGAAACTAAGTGGGCGCTGTGAGAGGAAATTACAGGCGTAAATGCAATATGCAGAGAAAAAAGGAGCCTGAATATAAACAGGGTGGGGCAGCCGACTCAGCGAGCCGGAGAAGCGGGCGTGGCAGGGGAGCGGAAGGGAAGAGACGGGAGGAGAGCAAGAACTGACGGAGGAGAGAAGCTCCGGCGAGGACCAGCGAGACACAGGCTGGGTCTCTGAACGACTGAGGGCCCCCGCCTTCCCATCCGAGTCCGCGGGGTGAGGGAGGGCGCGCAGCACTAGCGGTGCGGACACGGGACGGACCGCCAGCCATGGCGAAGGCAGAGAAGGCTCCAGGAGCCTGTGTCCTGCTGTCCCCTCAAGAGCTGCGAGTCCCTCGCAGGATTCTCCCTCCCCAAACTGATTTTCTGCAAGACACACTTACCACATCCTGGGTCACAAACCAAGTAACTTCTTTGACTCCTGCCTTCGGCTCATTGTACAGTAATAGGTAACCAAACTAAAGACCAGTATTATTCAAATATCCTAAGAGGGGCCCCTGGGTGGCTCAGTCGGTTAAGTGTCTGACTTGGGCTCAAGTCATGATCTCGTGTTTATGAGCTCGAGCCCCGTGCCAGGCTGTGTTGGCAGCTCAGAGCCTGGAGCTGCTTTGGATTCTGTGTCTCCCTCTCTCTCTCTGCCCCTCCCCTGCTTGCATGCACTTGCTCTCTCTCTCTCTCAAAAATAAACATTTAAAAATTTCTTAAATAAAAAAAAAAATCTCAAAGATACTACACGGCTAACAACATTGCTAGTTGTAATATGCTAAAATCCTACATTTTTCTGCACACTGAGAAGAAATTTTATTAGAGTGACATTTTTCATATATTATGCTGTTAACTCATAGGCCATATGTTTAATATAGTTTTTAAAATAATCTACGTTGTACGCCATATATGTGTGTGTGCGTGTCTACGTGTGCGAGTCCGCAGAGGTTTCTGAGGACTAATGAGCATATTGCTAAAACAGGGGAGAGCCCTCGCTCTTCTCACTCGGAAACGGGGACGCGGTTCCCTCCTGGAACAAACGCGCCCTCCAGCGAGCCGCAGGGAGAGGCTCTCATCTTCTCGGGTTCTGTTACTTCGGACTGTTACTTCCAGTTAGATGCAAAATAAACCTGCTAATCATTCTCGCTATTACATAAACGCACGAAGCAGCCTTGGCATGTAGTTTTCTTTTCTTCATTTTCACTTTTTTTCTTTCTTTTTTTTCTTTTTCATTTTTAATCAGCGAACACAAACACAAAAATGATGTGCTAAATTTTATTATCATTATGCATTCCAAATCCTGCTCGGAGAGGCCCAGCACTAGCTTGTCCAGGCAGCGAGGCATCACCACCAGCGGCTCCCTGGATCGTGCTCGGACACGGAAAAGGAAGCTGAGCTGGGTCTGAGTCGTGGCTCCAGAGTCGTGGCTCCGTGTGGCATCTTGGGCAAGAGATTTCCGCTTCAGGAATCTCAGGTTCCCTCGTGACCAACGGTGAAAATAGTGCCTCTCCCGTCGTGCCGTCATGGAGTTAACCGGGAGAGTGTGCAAAGGCGCCATTAAGTGTGAGTTCCCAGGAAATGTCAGTTGTAATAAAGTGAGGAATGGCAGGGTTTAGTCACAGGGACGAAAATTCCAGCCTGGAGCGTTAGCCAAATGGACGATACGCACATGAGTCATCAAACACGTGCCTCCCGGGTCCTTCTTTTTTCAATTTTTTTTTCATGTTTATTTATTTTGAGAGAGAGAGCATGAGCAGGGGAGGGGCAGAGAGAGAGGGAGAGAGAGAGAACCCCAAGCAGACTCTGCGCTGACAGTGCAGAGCTCAACGCAGGGCTCGAACGCACGAACCGTGGGACGGCGACCTGAGCTGAAATCACGAGTCAGATGTTCACAGACTGGGTCCCCCAGGTGCCCTGTTCCCCGGATCCTTCTATCTGCTCCAGCATGGGGGTTCCTCCGCTCCTCTCTGAGCAGAAAGGGGTGCCTGGCGGTGCAGCAGCCGCCCGCAGCACTCCCCAATTCAGGCCGAGCAGTTCGCCCGGAGACCGGCAGCTAGGGGACTCCTGTCGGCACCTGGTGGTCTGTGGCCCAGAGACAGTCTCCCGCTGGGGTACCTGAAGCTCGAGTCATCGGTACACACCGACATAGCCGCGGGAGCACCGCCCGACACGCCAGGTGACAGCGGTCCGCACCCGCAGGTGCTTGCACTGCACATCGTGCGGAAGCAGGAACTGCACAACCACCAGTAGTAAGAGCATAAACTACGTGATGGTCTGAACAGGGAAATGAAAGTGAGCCCCATAAGTTACAAGTTCAGAAAGGCACTGGAAGTCGAATACAATTCTGACAATTCTCAACTCCTCGGCATTTTTTTAAGAAACTTGGGAACAAGTCCGCAGAATAGCCGGATGGTTGAAACACCACTGGACAGAGAAATGCCGTGGGCAGAATACCCCATGCACGCACGCGGTACCCGGGACAAAACGGTGGGGCACAGAGCCAGCACGCAGCCCGGGGGAGACAACGCAGACCCCGAAACGGAAGCACGCGGATGTGCCTGACGGGCCCGCTCTGTGCAGGAAGGGCAGCTCTGGCGGCCGACGGTGAAGGACAGGGGTCGCTCGTCCGTGGCTGGCGGGAGCACAGAGTGATGCACCCCGGAAGCCAGTCTGGCAGTTCCTCACGGACGTGCACACGTAGCACCACGGTGCCCAGCAGCCGCCAAGGGGTCACCGTTCCTGGAGAAATGAGAATTCGTGTGCATGGGAGTGCAGGTTCCTACGGCGTCTGTAACAGCTCCGGGCTAGAGCCCGCCAGCTCCTGCTGAGGTGACACAGGGAGCCTTCGGGGGACTGTGCCGCGTGAAGAGGCCAAGGTTATGGAGTAACGCCCTTGACAACATGGTGGAAAGAAGACAGACTGCCAGCTTCCAGGAGTTAGGGAATGGCTGGGGGGGGGATGGGCTTAGGAGGGTCCTCGTGGTGACGGAATGTTCTGGATCTTGACTGTGCTGTGGGTACGCATGTGATAATACTGCACACACACACACACACACACGTGCAAGTCACACGGATGTGAACACCCCTGGGTTGCACAGTAACTTACGCTCCAACCCCGCTAAGCCTCATTGCGAGGGGCAGCGTGCCCCCTCCTCCGTGCAGCCCTCAGACACCATGACGACACCACCTTCAGGCTCTGCCCAGCGTGTCCCTTTACCGTGACACTGGAGCAAAGTTTCAGCAGGCGCCGGGGACCGAGGAAGGGAGTCTGTGGCACCAGGTGGGGAGCCCGTGGGGGGCGCTTGGGGGCCCAGATGGGAGCAGGAGAAGGTGCCCGGGGCCTCAGCCGTACCTGGTCCCAACTGCTTCCCTGTGCCCGATGGTGGGCTGTACTGAATGGGGTGGACGTGCCAGAAACGTCTTGGAACAGTGTCCAGGAAGAAATGCAAAGACTGCTGTTGGACTGTGGGCTCGTTCGTGACACACCCACATCCCGATCAGGACGCCCCCACCCACGACGGCCCATCGACGGGATCAGGAACGGCAGTGAGACAAGGACTCACCCAGGAGAGCCGTGAGCACGGAGCCTCCGGGGCGGGGCGCCCGAGGAAGGGGCCGGCCCAGTCAGGCTCCCCGTTTCCCTGGCGATGCCGGAGCCCGGCTCACAAGGCTGCTTTGATCCCGGGGCTCAGAGGACACGCCCGCCCATCGGTAGCAAGGGTCGCCGCCAGGCCGGCCAGGCAGCAGACTGACCGCGGAGGCTGGTCCCAGCATAGGCGCTGGCCCCGTTCGGCCCCCAGGCCCCGGCCCCCTCGAGCCGGCCTGGCGGCTCCTCTGGGCTCCAGGCGGGGACGGGGAGCGCGCTCAGGGCTGGGGCTCCCTGCCCGACGGACGGGGCCTTCGCAGGGGAGGCTGGCGTTCCCCTCGGTGCGAAACTCTACACCAAGAGCAGTATCGCCTCCGAGGGGGAAGCGGAGACCGCCGCGGCCAGACCTGGAAAGCGGAGAGTTTGTTCCCTGTAATCCCGACGCGGCCCGCGCCACACGGGGCTCTTGGCAAACAGTGGTGCGCAGTATATGCTCAGCGGGGCGGCGCCAAAGGGGAGCGTGCTATTGCAGGCGGTTCCTACCCAGCAGGGCCATGGGAACAGCACGTCCGTCTGGTCTTGAGCTCGTGTCTCAGGGCCACAGGGGCCACCGCTTCTGACCTCGGGTCACAGCAGCCTCCACTCGGCAGCACACTCCCTGCCGAACAGCCTCCGGGGACGAATGGCGGGTGCTCTGGGGGTGAGTCTCGCGAGCTGGGGTGGAGGAGAAAACCCCACCAAGGCCCAGGAGGCCCCCCCATGCCCCTCGTTGTCCACGGCTCCCACAGAAGCCTCTCTCCTCCTCCCTGCACCAGGGAGAAGGCTGGGGTCAGCGGGGGAAGGTCCTCTCTCAGGACAGGGCCCCTGCCCTCACTTGCTGAGGTCCTTGTCGTCGGGCGAGTGCAGCGGAAACCCCCCAGCTGCTCCACCCAGGCAGCCACACACGGCACGGCCCCTGGCCCGAGGCCACGCCGGGTGCTGTGCGTTCGCAGAGACCAGGCCGCACCCCTGCTCCATGTGTCCTGGGACTAGAACTTCTGCCGGCGAGGCTCCAGCCTGGAATCCGCTGAGCACAGTGCGGGACAGGGAGGGCGGCTGCGTCCGCAATTCGGCCAGCGTGCATCGCCTGGCGGCCGCGGGATCACACCACCTGGTGCCGCAGGAGCACACCCCCGCCGGGGTTCGCCCAGATGCCCGCGCCTCCTGCCGCCCCACGGGTCACACCTCCTCCACCAGCAGACGGAGGCGCGGCGGCCCGGCCAGGCTCGAGCTCACCCCGACGGGCAGATCCCCCGCTGAACCCTGGGGGCTTTGCTGATCAACACCTACTCCCAACACACGTAGCAGAGAGCACCGGGCCGGGTGTGCCGCCAGGATGAATACCGTTCTTCAGACCACAAATCCAACAGTCAGCAAAACACAAGAAGAAAACCGTTACCACTCAAAGATATCGAACAAAAAGGAAAGTAGGCAACACGAGAAAATGCAGCGAGCTTTTGGACCAGCGGTAGCCGTGGTGGCTCCATAGTGTAACGGTCAGCACTCTGGACTCTGGCCAGCAGTAGCCAAAATGCACGAAGAAAGACTCTTCTCAGGAGCGGTGAGGCACAGTCGGATATTTAAGTAGACACATCTGGACTAGGGGGGTCTTAACTGGCCCTTCATCTTACCAGATCCTGCCCCGGAGTTACTGAGGGTGCACAGGGTGCGAGGAAATCAGTATCCAAGGTGGTCCGAACAGTGGCCCCAGGAAGCCAGGTGGACACAAGCTGGGGCATCACCACTGGCAGCTGCTCCCAGCAAACTGGTCAAGGAGGTGGGCCAACGGAGCACACCTTCCATGTGCTTGGGTTTGGATCCAGTTATTCCAGAAGGTTCTCTGTACACTAGGTAGAGCTAAACGGCCTGACTCCTGCCCACGACTAAACCCACAGACAGGGCCAGACCATCCCAACGTGACCGCCAGCCAGCCCGACACTCAGCTGCACCAGGAGCTGAGGGTAGGGGCTGGATGAGTGAGCGAGGAGTCCCGCGGACAGGGAGAGAGAGACAGTGGTGTGAGCACGTGCAGAGAAGAGAAGGTAACACGGCCGTGGCTGGGCTCTCCTCCCCATCGGTGGGACTCAGGCCCCTTAGGACCCTTGCTATAGGAGTGCAGGAGACAGCAGGACGAGACCCTAGACTCACCTGTCCCCTGAAAGCTGTGCCCCTGAGACAGAGATGCATGGCCCGTCCACACGGCACTCAGCTCCCGGCTGGCAGGACGAAGGACCTCACCCAGGATGGACTCAATTACAGCCGCCTCGGTTCCCCACCACACGCCAAGTGGCATGCTCACGGGCTCCAGGGATGCGGGTGTGGACACCTTCGGGGCCGCTGTTGTGCCCATTCTTGGAGGCCAGCCCGGAACTGAGCAGGTCAAGGAGGAGAATGCTACAGGCCCACGACACTCTGGCAAGGCCCCCGGAAGCGCCAGCAGCGAGCCCCATGAAACGGTCTCCTCAGCGCAGTGAAGACCAGGTGACCATCACACGTCACGCACTTTGTGAGGATCCACAGGCCGAACAACACTGACACGTCTGCATCCACTGTGTCCTGGAAAAACATGCCCTCTGGCCGTGCCATGAACACGGTGACCAGACGCAGGGGACAGGCTGGAAATGGCACCAAGTGGCTCGTGAGCCTCTCGAGCCTCCAGGAGTGGTGGCGTGCGGAGGTTAACTGATGCAGAGGGGTCACACACACACGACGGAGGAAGACCCAGAAGGCCGTGTGGCAGGGGCCGCGATGCAGCTTCATGAAAAACAAGAACCTTTCAAGGACCCAGAGTTACCACCGCTTACGTGTGCGGAAGCCCTGGTCACCAGAATGCCCGCCCCCGTGCTGCGTGAACACTTCCGGGAGGTCCGGAACAGGACGCCTTCTGGCTTCCAAGAGCATCTCCAGGCAGTGCAGCCTGTTATCCATTCGTCCATCACGGGCTCCCTTTTTGGGAAGAAAACCAGCGAGTCTGCCTAGAGAACACCGCACGAGCGTACCTGCGTTAGCTGCGTGCCTGGGGACTTTCCAGGGCACACGGCTTGTCGCGGCTTCCACCTGCAGCTGTGACTCCCTGGGCCTGCCCGGCATTGCCACGGCCACACGAAGGGGCAGAATCAATTTTCAATCAGCCGCTGGTCATTAACACGCCTTTTCCCCGTTCGTCTAAACCTATGGATCTAGCTGGGCACCAGCACGAGACTGCAGCCGAAAAGCCACCATGTTAGGGGCCAAACGGCCTGTTGTGGGGTTTTTTTTTGTTTTTTTTTTTAACGTTTATTTACTTTTTTGAGAGACATAGAGACAGAGTATGAGCAGGGGAAGGGCAGAGAGAGAGGAAGACACAGAATCCGAAGCAGCTCCAGGCTCTGAGCCGTCAGCACAGAGCCCGACGTGGGGCTCGAACTCACAGATCGTGAGATCATGACCTGATCACTTAACCGACTGAGCCACCCTGGCGCCCCAAACGGCCTGTTGTTAATTCTGCCCCTGGCACAGCGCCGAGCTCCTCTGGACTAAAACTAAGGTTTGCTAACGGCGGGGACAAAACCCTGGTCCACAAGGTGCTACCAGGTTAAAAGTGTGCTAACCGCAGAGTTTTAGGGGAAGTGTGCTGGCAGGAAACGCATCCAAAACCAGGTGGCTTACCGAGTGGACCGAGGCAAGGCGGGTGGACAGTCATGCGAAAAAGCAGGGCGGTACAATTAATGGTAGAAATCTAAATAAGGGGAATTCATCTGTTTACTGCAAAATTCTTTCAGCTCTGCTGTGGAGCAGGACATCGTGATAACACTGGGAACACAGCAGCCCTCTCTCTGAGACGATGACGTCACGTCACACGGGCTGCATCGGTTCCGGGCTTTTATGAAAATGAGTCATCATAGGCGGTAGAGTTCTTTCTACGGAAGAAGTGAAACCTTACCTTATACTTTTTGTGTCATCTGCCAAAGACCCGTACACGAGACCTGCCGCGGAAGACAGCCTCAGGTGGCGATGGTTCTGTCTGTGGCTTACTAAGTGTCACACGGCACTCCACGCGACAGCGGCCTGCCCCCGTGGAGCAAATGCCCCTCGGCGGTGAGCACAGACTGCACAAGGCGGACCAGCCTACTCCCGCTGGTTAAGTTACTGTCGGCTATTCCCAAGGTCCTGGCAGTCCCTCCAGTTAGAAGTCACTGCTCATCGTCAGCACCGACTTCAATTCATGGACAGAGACAGACAGAGAGGAAAAGCTGTCTTTGGGTCTCCGTGCCTTGCTCACTCCCACTCGTATAAGCCATCGGTCTCGACCCACCACAGCAGTAACCGTAAAAACCTGTGTCCATCGAGCCCTCCCACAGGTGGGCATGCGCCCCACTATCCCCATGGGTACAGGTACAGCTGTGGCCCTTTCTGCTTGTGGGGAAACTAGACTCAGGTGGGTTGAGCCACGTGTCCCAAGTCAACCTGTTGCCAGCAGGTTGGGATTCAGACACAAGTGCACTGAAGCGTCCCCCCTAACCTGGGTGCAGCCCCTGACAGCAGCAACCGCCACCACCTGTAGGTTTATCAGAAATGCAGTTTCTGGACCACCCAGACCTATCCAGTTAGAGCCTGTATCTTGAAAGGATCCCCGGAGCTTCAAAGGACACTGATGCGTGAGAAGCTTCCAATTCCCTTAACCATTTGCCCAGTGGTTCTCAGATTTTCTTGTGATCAGAATCGTTTGGAAGACTAATTAAAATATGGATTGCTGGGGCGCCTGGGTGGCTCAGTCGGTTAAGCGTCCGACTTCAGCTCAGATCATGATCTCGCAGTCTGTGGGTTCGAGCCCTGTGTCAGGCTCTGTGCTGACGGCTCAGAACCTGGAGCCTGCTTCGGGTCTTGTGTCTCCCTCTCTCTCTGCCCCTCCCCTACACATGCTCTATCTCTCTGTCTCTCAAAAATAAGTAAATGTTAAAAAGAGTAATTAAAAAAATATGGATTGATGGTGGGGGCGCCTGGGTGACTCAGTCGGTTAAGCATCTCAACTCTTGATCTCAGCCCAGGACTTGATCTCAGAGTTGTGAGTTTAAGCCCCACACTGGGCTCCGTGCTAGGCGTGAAGCCTACCTAAAAATCTATACACGTGGATCGCTGTGCCTTACTCCTCAGACTGTTTCAGCCAGTAGGACTGGGCGGGAGGCCCAAGAATCTGCATCTCTAACAAGTTCTCATGAGATGCCGATGTGCTGGTCCGGGGACCACACTTTGAGAAACACCCCACTTTCTCTACTGCTTCCAAACACTCCGTCAGGTGCTGTGCTCATCCGAGTCTACCCACTGACATCTCCCCAGCTGGTGACTCAAACCTCCAGAAACGACCTCTACCAGGCACATTCGAATTTTTACATTTTCCTGTTTCCAGTGGAATTGGGATTTCTCTGCAAATGTGCAGTATTTCGTCTGAGCTAAAAACTGAAAGGCTGCAACTTACAAGCTACCGCTGGAGGAATGCCAAGCACCAGCTTCTCCCTGATCTCCATTTTAGTCGTGTCTTCTCTCTGAAGGCAGAGGGCTGGCACACAGCACGGTCATTGGAAATTTCCAGGATGACAGCACTGAGCACTTGTCCGTTCTAGCCCGCTCTCCGCCTCGCACGACAGCATGGAGCGACCGTCATTCTAGCCCGCCCATTTGCTGCTAACAGAACTTTAAGCGATCCGAAAACAAATCAAGTGTCCTGGTGGTGCCCATCCTGATAAAGAACTTTCCGGAGTGTCTGGGTTTATAATCTGTAAACCCTGCCTTTCCCGGAACACTATCTGGAAATCCAAAGAAACCAACACTTGGTGCCAAATTGAAGAATGAGTCTGGCTGAATGAGGAGAAGAGAAATGCAGTGATTCCAAGAATGTAAGAAAGCAGGAGAACATGATAAATTCACGGAAACGCAGTAATGGGGTAAAAATGCAGCCGTTTCAGGTGGGAACAGGTGAGGTGCGGCTGCAGAGCCACAGTTATCATCTCCAAACAGGGCGCATCTTCTATACCAACCCCCCCCCCACCGGTGCTAACAGACTGCACGGGACGGAGACGGATACCGTGGAGTGTTCTCTGCACCACGAGCGGGGCCGGACCATGCCATTTCCGTATTCGTTCCACTCATTACTGCGCTAAACTGGAAACGTGTGTTAGTACTGACTGAGGCGCACGGACTTTAAAATATCTTACTGTCCTAACCCTGAACTGGGCGCCTCTGCACAGATCAGGGCTGGTTCCAAAGCACGCCGGGGCTGTCCTGACGATACACAACAACATCTGACTGAACGCTAAATAATTTAGAGTTTTTAAAAAATGACGATATTTTGAGCTCTGGAAAACACTATGCTTTCTGCGTTAGATGTGATTTTCCAACTGTACTTGGGTCTCTGACTTCTTTTCCACAGCAGACTCGGTTAGGATTAAGACAAGTACAAAAGCAGACACGTGACTTTCCAAAGCCGCGTTTTCCCTTCTTTCTTGTTTTTCTGTGACCGGAGTTATTATGAAGAGATAGAGGGGGAGGAGAAAGGAGGAGGCTGAAGGTGCATAGGTGCGTTTGGGGGGGACGGGGAGCAGGGCAGTTCTGGGCCTAGAGCAGGTCATGGTGCAAGCTACGGGGGGGGGGGGGGGGGGGGCGGGGCGCTCCCTCCTCCCCCGCTAGCCTCCCCCACTGTACCTCCCCTCAGCTGCGAGCAAACCCAGCCCCCTTCCCCGTGCCTCTCCTCCCCGAGTCTGCACAGACCGGTGCTGCCCGCTTCCGTAGGGCCAGTGAGCTAAGGATGGCTTCTACATTTGTCGACGGTTGAAGAACTGTTCAGGAATACTTGGCGACACGTGAACACGGAATGAAGTTCACGCTCCAACGTCCATGAATAAAGGCACACTGGTGCAGTCACACCACCTGCTTCCGTGTTGTCACCGGCTGCTGGTGGGGACAGCAGATGCAGCTTCTAGTAGGTTCGTGCTTGTGCTCAGCGCACCACGGTCACAAAATGGCAGCCCCACAAGCGCCCGGTGCACTGCGGTGCCGTGGCATTTCACGTCCAGAGCATACGTCACATGGAAGCAGGAGAAAAGTGGACTGTGATGCGGTACCCTGCGACCGGTGGCGTGTGGGTTACGGTGACACAGAGCTGAGCTGGAAGAACACCACACCCATGCACACACCAGACAGAGCCTCCATCATGATGCACAGATAGCGTGGTCAGAAAAGCAAGAAACTTTAAAACACAGTATCTCAACACAGCATAATCTCTTTTAAAAACAACAGTCAGGCTGCAAAGTGATTTTATAAGTGGCTTATTTGTTAGCCAAATAAGGAAAGCCACTGAGAAACCGTGAGCTGACTGGATGAGTTTATTGCAGCAGCCAGAGAAACGGACTCCCAGGCAACAAGGTCGTCTAGGACTGGGAGGCGGCCCTGGTCGCTTTCCCACTTGAAGACACGGTCAAGGATTGAGGACGTTGACAGCAACCTCCACTGTTCATTAAAAACAAGGCAAGTTACCTCGAGAGCGTTTCCCTGAGTCTTGATGCATCAATAAATGTTACTGATAACACTGCTCGAGTGTTGCTGACTTAAGAGGCTGGTAGTCGGGGGGCGCCCGGGTGGCTCAGTTGGTTGAGTGTCCGACTTCGGCTCAGGTCATGATTTCAAGGTTCATGAGTTTGAGCCCCACGTCGGGCTTTGTGCTGACAGCTCAGAGCCTCGAGCCTGCTTTGGATTCTGGGTCTCCCTCTCTCTCTGCCCCTCCCCTGCTCACACTCTGTCTCTCTCTCAAAAACAAACATTAAAAAACTTTTTTTTAAGCTCGGGGTTACCTCCTGGGCTCTCAGCAGGCAGCAGGGGGCAGAAGAGCTCTGTGAGCCTTCGTCTGAAGCCAACTGCGCGGCCGCAGTGAAGTTTCAACACCACTGTGCAGGTCAAAGTGGACACTCCAAGTTTTCTAAGTGAGAACTGCCTTCCACCATTTGCACTAAACACAGACTGAGTGTAGAATTAGCTTGGTACCGCGTGCCAGTGACTCCGACCTAAAACCACAGAACAATAGTCACCCACAAAACTTGCTCTGC
This sequence comes from Paguma larvata, assembly GCA_030068075.1. Taxonomy (NCBI): domain Eukaryota; kingdom Metazoa; phylum Chordata; class Mammalia; order Carnivora; family Viverridae; genus Paguma; species Paguma larvata. Next base: position 147,746,930 of record CM057829.1, read on the forward strand.
AGCTGAGTCCCTCTGATGACCAGTAGTGTCCAAATGACAACTGTACTCATGCGCCATGCTGTCAAAAGTCACACACGAGTGACAGCTGTGCTCCCATACACATCTGAAGCAGAAACGCCCCCAGGCTCCTACTGCAGGTCTAATCCCAGGAGACCTCGGGGCAAGGGTGGGACACCTCTCTCCAGCCCAGGACTCCTGCCTTCACCTGAGGGGCTCCCACCCAACCTCGGTTGGAAGTGATTAGTCTGCAGTGTAGTGAGATCTTTTTTATCTATTTTAACTAGATTGTCCAGATTATTTTAACTATGAAGGGCAGAAAGTCAAAATGTCAAACATCTCAAAACCTATCCATAATTGGATACTGAAATGACCAAAAAATTAAATTAAAATTTGAAATCTATCAAGTCTATAAAATGAAGTATAATCAAAGAGCCCAAAGATAACATCAAATTATGTTATTCCATTTAGCTACTTTATTCTAGACGAAGCTAAAATGAATAAAGCAAGGAAATGTTTAATAACAGCTAGTAAGAGACTATCACGTAACCACACCAGCTGTCTAGACTATGCACAAGGCAGATTTTAATGTTACTTGAAGCTTCTTTAAGGCTGCAACACGAGCGTTCCAACATGGAGCAAAATTGTCTAATTTTGCTTCTTTAGATATTAGAGATAATGGCTTCAGTCATCTTAATAGAAGGTCATGTCGAATGTTTCAAGAAGGAATATGAAAAAATAGTGCCTGTCTGAGAGACCTGATACAGTCTCTTTCTTTTAAAGCAAAATCTGCAAGGAGACAGAAAAGAGAAGATGTAAAAACCAAGAGACAGTGATGCCGAAACACAGATGAAATCACCACCAACGCCAAAAGAAATGGGAGTAGATTAAGAAATACACTTTCATAAAATAAAAAAATACACGAAGAATTACAGGACACCTGGGTGACTCAGTCAGTTAAGTGACCAACTCTTGGTTTCGGCTCAGGTCATGATCTTACGGTTCACGGGATCCAGCCCTGCGTTGGGCTCTGCACTGACAGCATGGAGCCTGCTTGGAATTCTCTCTCTTCCTCTCTTTGCCCCTCCCCCACTCTGCTCTCTTCTCTCTCAAAATAAATAAACTTTTTTTTAAAATTACAAAAGGTGTTACAATTATTTATTATTGCTTACAAGCTATCCCAAAACTTAGTTGTTAAAAATAACAACGATTTCCTTATATTTCACGATGTCGGGTCAGTTACAGGCAGGTGCCGTTGTTAACTCTTCTGCTCTGTGTTGTACTCATGACTGTCACCCACTGGGCTCAGCTGGGACTGCTCCGGGAGCCCCCACATGACCTCTCCAGCATGGTGGCCTCAACACAGTAGGGCTTCTTAAGGGGTGGCTCACGTCCAAGAGTGAGCAATCTAGGAAACAAAGTAGAAGCTGCACGGGCTTCTGTGACTTGTCCTGGGAAACCACATGCTGTCCTTTCCGTCATACGTTATTGGTCAGAACAGTCATAGGAATACCTAGATTCACGAGGAGAGGACACCCCCCTCTTGATGAAAGAAGCACCGAAGAAACTTTAGCCACATTTTAAGATTCTACATTCTGAACCCCAAAGCTTGTCCCCTGACTCAGAACGTATCAACTTTGATATTTTCGCATATATTCAGAGACAACTTCCAAAACACAACCAAGCCTAAGTAGGACAATCTAGAATATTTTAAGCAGTATATTACTTACACACAAGGTTCTGAAGACTGATCTCTAACAGCAAATACGCTAGCTATTGTAGTGGGCCATGCATCTGTGGACCCACTTGACTATGTACCGAGCGCCTGCTGAGTAGATACAGACACAGCGACAAAGAAGTGACACATTATCTTTGTCCTCACTTCTCAGAATTAAAGTGGCAGCGAGTACAGGTAAGAACAAGGAACGCTTTACAGAGTGAAGCCCGTATCAGACACTGCATTTCACGGTGGCTCCGAGCTGTTACCGCAGAGCTCCCTTAACCGACGAGCCACCCGGGCGCCCCGTAAAATTATTCTTAAAAGAAGAACTAAGCAAAGCTTTTTAAAAGGGACATAGAGGAGTCATCATAAGGCCACATTATCAAAATTGGTGGACTGTGTCGGGACGGTGTTGGAATGGAAAATAATGTGAAGAAACAGAGACAAGAACATCACATTAAAGGTCTGGCATTTCTAATTAGTGAGGAAAAACGTGCTTAGTAATTTGGGTTTCTGGCTAATCCTTTGGGAGAATAATAAATTGGTAATAGACTTATCACGTAACGTACATCTAAATAAGAAAACATAATTATGAAATATCAATTAATATGTTGTCTTGGGGGAAAATTCTAAGTCTAAAAACAAAAATAGATCTTAGAATTTTTTTTAATACCACAAATTGAGAAAAATTAGTGCTAACATATGGTAAAGGGTTAATAGCTCAAGGGGAGAAAGGGAATATTTCGATGAAAAAAATTTAAAACATCAATAAATAATTCACAAAAAAAGAAATATAACTGTCCAACCACGCAGGGCTCCTTTCTGTGCTAACACCCAAACACTTTCTCCTTCGGAGAAGCCCCTTCACGAGTGTGGACATGAGAAGTGAGTGGCTCCGTCCATAAGAACTGAAGCCCCATGCTCATTTCTTTCCTGCCCTTGGCCGTCTGGGCCCAGGCCTGTGATCTGTGCTGAATGCCGTGTAAATAGTAATTGTTATTGTTTGATGTAAACCATTTCCTCACACTCTATTAGAAGATATACAAGTTGGCCCAAAGTTTCTGGAGAAAATTTGGCAAAGTGTTTTGGGGAAAATTTGGCAAAAGCTATAAAAAGTGAGGACGTTGACTCAGCAATCACATTTCCAAAACTTATTATGGGGCAGTAGTCACATGAGCACGAAAACCTTATTACCAGGGTGCTCATCACACAACGCGTGCACCACAAAGCAAGTTGGCCCTGTCTGAAGGCAACAACACGACATTAGTGAGGTAAATTGCGGCACGCCCATACGATAGAACGAGATGCAACTATTATTAAGGCTAATTTTGTGAAAACTTAGGCTGAAAACCAGTACTGTGTTGGTAATAAGAGCTCGTTGTCCTGTGTAAGTGTATATGCATATATACATGTAGCCACAAAGATCCGGGGGGGATAATCAGAAGGTTTACATGTTACCATGGCAAAAGCAGTTACATCTGAGTTTGGGACAGTTAATATGAGCTGTTGTGTTTTTTTTCCCTTCCGTTTGCTTTGCTTTGTTCATGTGTATTTTCTATTTTCCAGAATAATATATTTTTTAAACGTGAGAAAGTACAGAAAGCATTAGAAATAGGGGTGCCTGGGGAGCTCTGTCAGTTGAGCATCCAACTCTCGATCTCAGCTCAGGTCACGATCCCAGGGTCGTGGGAATAAGCTGACATCGGGCTCCGTGCTGAGTGTGTGGACCCTGCTTTGCATTCTCTCTCTCCCTTTCTCTCTGCCCCTCACCCACTCACACACAAGATCTCTCTCTAAAATAAACAAATAAGAAAGAAAATTATCTCTGAAGTTAAAAAAATTAAAAATTAACACCAGCATATTATTTGTATATCTGCACCTCAAATTTCCCATAGAATCACTGCATCTTCTCAGGATTCCACAAAAACAGAGGTTTTTTTTTTCCCCTGGAGGAACCGTACGGATTGACCCAGAGCTGGAGGGTGGCCTGCACTCCAGCCGCAGCTGTCCTCCCATGAACCCCAAAGAGAAGTGGGCCCCGGCCGGGGCACCGTTAGCCGGCCGCCCCGCGCGAGGTCTGCTCCCTGCAACGACACGGCTGTTGTCTCGAACGCTAACTCTAAGTGTAGAAAACCACAGCTGCCACGTTTCTGCATCTCGTGGACCTCAGGAGCACCGCGCAGCCCCCCGTCGGCACAGAGCCACGTGTCACGGGAATCCTATGTGCTGAGGACACTGACACGCTGCAACTTGTTTAAAGATAAGTTTTTCAAGTTGGGCTTCTAACTCGTCTTCAAAGAAACCGAGCAGAACTCAAATTACAGCCCAGCTGTCACATTCCTGCACTGTGACCACACTGTGCTCGAGGCTGGAGGCCACGGCAGCGTCTGCAGAGCCGAGAGCTCTTCCAGACCACCAGGAACAAATACCTCCCACCCGCCAGATTCGAGATCGACACTCGCCAAACATGACAGGCGCCTTCCCCCGTGGCCAAAACTCACAAGCTATGAGCAGCTGTGTCTCTGTCACACCAAAGGATCCCTGCGCCACGGCTCCAGTCCCAGAAACCCCGTGGCCTGTGGAACAGCCCTGTGGGGCCAAGGCCAGAGACCACCTCCGTCTTCCCACTCCGTCCGTGCCTTTCGGCTCCTCCATGTGCAAACTCAGACATGTCTACTCCTGATTTGCAGGGGTCAGCCCCTCCACTGCCCCACGCGTGTGACCACAGGAGGGAACTGCACGGCCTCCACTGTGCAAAACCACGGTACATGCGTGGCTCTGGCTCTAGGGGTTCGTGTGCACCCTCACAAGCAGTGTGTGCAAGGCTGAGGGTTCTGTGGCTCCGTGTGCGGACTCACGGGTGGAATGTGCCAGGCTGAGAGTGCTCGCAGCCGGGTCATGGGACCCGGTCCTGGCAACAGGCTGGAGCTCCCGGGGCCTCGGACAATGCTCACCACCGCCCTATGCCGTGACTCAAGAGTAGTACAGCAAGGACCAAGAGGTTGAGTTGTGAAGTCGTCCTGGGCTGCAGGTCTGAATTCCACCATCAGGGAACTGTTTTTCTGTGTGACACGTGGAATGTAACACACACGCACCACAGTTTCCAAAGCACCAGCAATGTCTGCATTTTCTGGAATCAGAAACAGTATCAACCTTCAGTCTGTCCTACCTGCAGAGCCCCCTTGGCTGGTCTCCCCCCGGAAGCAGTAGAGAACATCACGGAGTCAAGTCTCAGGACCGACACACGTCCACAACCTGCCGGCCACGTTGACAGCCCTGGATTCTACAGCGACGGTCTTCCCACGTTCTCTTTCCCCGCACAGACGCGAACAGACCGGATCTTCGCGTCGCCACCGAACCACAGGAGCAACGCCAAGTGAGCTCCGCAGCTTCTTCCCCAGCACTTCTCTGCCGTCGCCCCGCCCCCTCGGCGGCCGCTCGCCACCCACCCCTGCGGCAGCCCATCCCGTCCGGCTCCCTGCCGGCCTGCCGTCCAGCCTCTCTGGAGAGCCCTCCACGCAGTCAGACAGTCGCCCACCTCGTGGGCCGTGGGCCGGCGCCCCCCGCGGGCTGCGGCTCTGCCCTCGGTTCACGGCTCCACGCGGGCGCCCGCAGACCTCAGCGCGGAAGTGAGCACCGGGCAGAGGCGGGCCGCTCACTCGGCGCGGAGCCCGGACCCTCCTGCTTTAGCCCTGCTGCCCGCGCTCGGGCAGAACACCCGCCCCTGCGCGACGACAGCGACGTTCGCCTGGCTGCGAGGCTGTGTTAGCCTAGGTCACACACACTCCCAGCTTTACAGCACTGTTGAGTTCTGATGTGGTGAAGGTGTATTGGTCAGGGCAGGTGGGTAAAACATGTCCTTTCCACTGTGTGTCACCCGAAATAAGAACGCTAGGCTCGGGCTCTGAGCACTGCCTCGCCCAGGACAGTCGCGCATATGAAAAAGAAAATGCTTAGGATGAGGTTACAGCAAAGGAGGTGACACCGGACCTGCATCACGATGAACCCGTCGAGCTACTGACATTGGTCCAACACGCACCTCTGAGCCCCTGCAGGGCGCGGCAGGCAGCGCGCTGGACGGGGCGGGTGCAGGGCTGGCGGAGCAGGACGGCGCAGAGCGGGAGCAGGGAAGTCAAGTAAGGGTTATAAAGGGGCTGGAGGAGGCTCGGTGCCCAGGGGAAAGCAGGGCCTGAGGGGCACGAGCCTGGGCAGGCAGGGACGGGAGGACAGATTAGCCAGGGGAATGGGGGCCACCGTGTCCTCCGGAACAGGCCAGCTGTGAGAGAGGCCGTGGCTGGTGGGAAGGGCACAGCACGGCCGGGCCAGCGAGTGACTGAGGAGAGGTGAGGCAGACGTGAGAGGGGTCTTGCCTCCCACGCCCACGAGCGGGCCCTAGAAATGTGCCCATGTTGGGGGACAGATGTCACCACACAGGGACCGGCGGAGACGCCTTCCCGCTCCCGAGCAAGGGCCCTGAGACAGAGGCCCCACTGCAGCCGAGGCCTGCCGAGAGGTCCCAGACACTCTTTGAAAGGCCACACACCCCCATGTCCAAAACACAGGGAACTCGGAGGCAAAAGGCATGCGGTGAGACTCCACGTCCGGGCACCGCGCAGTGGCGCCATGGGCACAGGGAAGGGCCCCGTTCTCGGAGAGCCACGCACACGAGGGGGCCAGGCTCCCGCCCACTGCAGCGACCGGCCCCTGTTCTCACCCCCGGGTACTGGGGGGCACCCGCCGCCCTCGGTGAGCCCCCGAGGACCCCAACAGGGACTGATCTCCGAGACGTCGGTGCCCGCGTGCACATGCCTGCCCCCGCCCCGCCCACAGCCACCAGCACGGCCACAGACGACAGTGCCGAGAGCAGACACCCTGGTCTTCTGCCTCCCCTTTCGGGGGAGTCGCACCGTCTCTGAATACTGAGAATGCTGCCGGCCGCGCGCGGGTCTTCGCGGGCTGAGGCAGCTCTCCTGCGTTGACGTTGTTCGAGAGGGCGGTAATTTTGTCAAACGATTTTTCTGTGGCTATGACATGACCGTATGCTTTGTTTTGTTTTATTTATTGATGTGATGTATTGCAGTAACTTATTCTCATTTGTTAAACCGACCTTGTGTTCTGGGATAAACCTGTTTTACATGTGGTGGAATTTGGCTACTTATTGAGGATTTTTGCATCTATATTCAGGAGAAATACTGGTGTTAGTTTTCTCTCCTGATTTTTTTAAATCTTTAATCAGGGTGAAACTGGCCTCATTGAGTAAGTTTTGGTGTTCCCTCTAATTTCTTGGAAAAGTTTGTAAAGAAATGGCATTAATTCTTCCTTAAACGTTTGGTAGGAGTCACTAGTGAATCCGCCTTGTCCTGGTATTTCCTTTGGGGGAAGTTTTTTTTTATTATTATTCTTATAATTTAAGCTCTTTAGTTGGTATAAACCTCTTATTAAGTCACTGTCAATAATTCGCATCTTTCTATGAGTTCTTCCATCTGACTCAAGTTAGTCACCTGCTCCTGCCCGGCAGCTCGCCAGTGAGGTCGGCAGCACGTCCCCACTCCCGATTTCAGTAACTGGAGCCTTCGCTCTTTCTCCTTGGTCAGCTCCCTACTTGCTCACTTCACTTATGATTCTAGCCTCTGGGTACACACATTTCTCACCCAGGTAAAACTTGAAATTACAGCTGACCCTGTAACATGGGAGGCGAGGGGTGCTGACCTCTGCATAGTTGAATATACACACAGAACTTTTGATTCCCCCCAAATCCCTAAGTACCACAGTCTACTGTTGGCCAGAAGCTTTACCAATAACGTAAACAGTCCATAAACACATATTTTGTGTATTACATACTGTACTTTTTTTTTTAATATTTATTTACTTTTGACAGAGAAAGTGTGAGCAGGAGAGGGGCAAAAAAAGAGGGAGACACAGAATCGGAAGCAGGCTCCAGGCCCTGAGCCGTCAGGACAGAGCCCGACTCGGGGCTCAAACTCACAAACCGTGAGATCATGACCTGAGCCGAAGTCGGTGCTTAACGGACTGAGCCACCCAGGCGCCCCTACACACTATAGTCTTACAATAAAATATACTAGAGAAAACGTTACCAAGAAAATCACACAAGAAAATACCCTGATGGTGTGTACTGTACTTATTGAAAAAAATCCACATACAAGCGGACCTACACAGTTCAAACCTGTATTTGCATTTTCTACTATTTGTATTTCACCTATATTTGTATTTTCTACTCGTCTATAAGACCATTTTAGTATGAAAGAGTTCCATAGCTGTCTTTTGAATGTTTCCGTGAACGATTTAAAGTATAATTTTGTAAGATGACTTATCTAGAAAATAAAATAACTAACCCTTCCGAGGTAAGATCTAAGTTGTACTGAAAGACCACCGCAGTTTGGTGGGAACACAGCACTGACACAGGACTCTGGGGACTTCGGTAACGCTTGCTCTGCTCTGAACGCGCGGGCTCTATAATTCTCAGGAAGCCCCATTTTCTTCAGGCTACAAACAGAATCAAATGATTCGCTGTTTGGTGTCCCCAGGCGGCACAGGGTGCTCCTCCGTCCCCAGCAGTGCGAAAGGGTGTGAGGAACAGCAGATACGACTGCTCAGAACTGAGGAGTAAACACAGGGCCCTGGCAGACCGGTCAGAAGGTAACGCTGCCCGCGGACCATATTTCCTCCTTCATCATTTACTTTAAAACTCAAACATTCGCTGGGGCGCCTGGGGGGCTCCGTCGGTTGGGCGTCTGGCTTCGGCTCAGGTCATGACCTCACGGCTCGTGGGTTCAAGCCCGCTCTGTGCTGACAGCTCGGCGCGTGAAGCCTGCTTCGGATCCTGTGTCTCCCTCTCTCTGCCCCCCACCCCCTGCTCTCTCTCTCTCTCTCTTATAAAATATACATAAAAAAACCTATGAAACTCAAAGACTTATTAGATTATTTTGGATTTGACCACTGAAAGGCATCGGAGCCGGGCAGAAACACCTTCATTTCTTGAAGTTGGCAACAAGGAGAAAAAATAGACTCATCTTTAGAAATTCCTTTTTCTTTCCTTCTTTCATAGTCTGACATAAATCATGGAAAACCAAAGGCAAAATTAAAAAGCAATGAGGTATTTTCCAGCAGTTCACTTACCCCAGGCAATGAGGTGCAGCAAGCGTTGCCCAGATGTATTTAATATTTAGAGCAGCTTAAACAACTGCGCTCTGGCTTTACGCTGTGGGGGGATGGCCCGATCCAAGACCGCCGGCGCCTGGCACGAGGCGGAACTTGGCAAGGAAGGAAGGGACAACCAGGGAGGTCGAAGGTGAGGTCCGGAGGGTTCTACGGCTCCTGCACAGGCGCCTCTACGCTGTTGACGGTGAAGACAACTGAGTTTGTGCCCAGTGTATTCACACTGGTCCCGCCGGCCAGCGGCCCCGACAAGTCTCCAGCAGGCCCAGTGCCTCGTCCCACCTTCCACTTATGGGGACGAGGACAGACAAGCACACCCAAGAGTAGGGCTCAGTTACAGGAGCCGCGGTGTGCCCTCGAGACCCCATCTCTGGAAAGTATGAAATTATCCTTCTGTGCCGGTAACTAAAGCAGGCAGGGAGGGGCCAGGAGGAAGGGCTGTGCTCACAGTCCCAACGACCCTGGAAGCTGTCTGGCTTCTGACTGGAGGACTTTCTCCTTTTGAGATTCTCTGCAGAGGAAGCCTTTAGAAACACAGTCACAGGCCTTCTATCAGTCACCTCTGCCTCCAGCGAGAGACGTCAGCACGCACGGGCCCTCTGTCCTCCCCCCTGACCCCATGTGGCCCCTCCCTGACCCCGCGTGGCCCCTCCCTGACACCGCGTGGCCCTTCCCTGACCCCACGTGGCTCTGCCCCTGACCCTGTGTGGCCCCTCCCTGACTACATGTGGCTCCTCCCTGACCCCACGTGGCCCCTCCCTGACTCCGTGTGGCCCTTCCCGACCCCAGGTTTCTCCCCCCAAACCCCATGTGGCCCCTCCCTGACCACGTGTGGCTCCTCCCTGACCCCGTGTGGCCCCTCCCTAACTACGTGTGGCTCCTCCCTGACCCCGTGTGGCCCCTCCCTGACTCCGTGTGGCCCTTCCTGACCCCACGTGGCTCCCCCCGACCCCACATGGCCCCTCCCTGACCCCACCTGGCTCCTCCCCCGACCCCATGTGGCCCCTCCCTGACCTCGCCTGGCTCCTCCCCTGACCCCACATGGCCCTTCCCTGACCCCACGTGGCCCCTCCCTGACCCCGCGTGGCCCCTCCCTGACCCCGTGTGGCCCCTCCCTGACCCCGTGGCTCCTCCCTGACCCCACGTGGCCCCTCCCTGACCCCGTGTGGCCCCTCCCTGACCCCACGTGGCTGACAGCCGGCATACACAGCCACAGAGGATTTCCAAACTGGGTCAGTTATTTTTATGTCCATGATTCTGGCCACTGTCACTATGGGTATATTTCTGGATACCTGAGTATCCCACTAAAGTATGGAAGTGATAAAACTGGCCTAGTCTGACGTGAACTGCTTAACAATGAAGAAAAAAATGCTATAAAAAGTAGGGGTCTGTAATTCCAGGTAACCCTCCCCAAAACACATGACTGTGTTCATCCGTGCAGCCAACACTAACCAAGTGCCTTAGAGCCGAGCATGGCCACGGCCGGGGCTGAGGCAGCCCAGCTCACAGACTCATCAGAAAGTAAATCCAACACGCAAACCGGAGCTCTTCCCAGGACTTGGTTTTGCCGGTCCTGCTGAGGACACAGCCTCACGGAGGCCTGACACGCCCCTCGGCCCCTGCAGGTGCCTCCCCGGGGTCTGAGTCAGGCACGGGGTTCAGTCGCACTGTGGCCAGCAGTCACACTGTGAGGGTGGCACTCCCGACGAAGCCATGACTCCCAGGTCTAGAGGGCACAGTCGTGTGTCACACGCAAACCCGAAGACGTCCTGCTGAAAGCGTCGTGCCGTCTCCTGTTGACCATGAGGCTGGTTATCACCTGCCTTCTCTCCTTCTCCTAGAGCGCCCCTGCTGTCCCAGTAGTCGGGACAGAAACAGGTCACCTTCCGGCCCGGCGTTCAGACGCAGCCCCTGCTCTCAGGTCTAGCCACGGGAGGAGCAGCGAGGAGCAGACAGGTGGGCAGACAGGGCACGTTTAGAGAACTTTGTGCCACGAAGAATATAAAATAGGGGGACACGACACAAGAGGGGGCTGGGGGGCTGGGGTTCTCTCTAAAGATACAATCTGTGAACCGGGATCTGAAAGACAAGAAGCCGTTCATAAGGAAGGTTCTAGTCGAGGAGAATGGCAAAAGTCCAGGAGTCAGAAAGCTGGTGTGAAATAGAGGCCTATGCTGATGGAGCCTTGGGACAGGGGGGAGGCGGGGAAAGGGCCAGGGGGAGAGAGAGGGGGGTGGTGGTGGGAGGCCAGGAGGAGGGGGTGGGGTGGCTGGAGGAGGCAGGGAGGGGGCTGGAGAAGGGAGGGAGGAGGCGGCTGGGGAGAGAGGGGGATGGAGCCTTGGGACGGGGGAGGCAGAGAAGGGGCCAGAGGGAGGGCGGTGGGGGAAGGCGTGGCAGGGGGAAGCAGGCAGGGGGCCAGAGAGAGGAGGGAGGGGGGAGGCTGGGGAGGGAGTGAGGAAATGTAGATGGAGCCTATCTGACGGGGGGAGGCCAAGAGGGGACTGCAGCGGGGGGAGGCAAGGGAAAGCAGGGGGAGGCTTGGAGGAGGGGTGGCTAGAAGTGGGGAGGAGGTGGGAGGGAGGGAGAGCAGCAAGGAGGTTGAGGCAGGGGAGTGGGGGGGAGGGCGGGAAGGAAGTGGGGGGGAAGGAGGTGGGGGAAGGTGGGGGAAGGTGGGGGAAGGTGGGGGGAGGCTGGGAGGCGTTACCACCAAAACCATGTTCAGGAGTGTGTAGAGCTCACGGCCAGGAGCCCACCGCGCCGAGACTCCCTTCGGAAGCGTTAGGGCGCGTGTTGGGGGGGGGAGAGGAAACGGAAAGAGGACGTGAGCCTCGGCCGCTGAAGCCAGCGATGGGCGCGTGGGACCTGACATGCTGCACGTGGGCTTCGACTTTTCCATGACAAGGTATTTGAAGCTGGGAAGCGGGTGGCCGGACTCTGATGGCCACGGGACGTGAAACACCTGCAGGTGGGGGGGGCAGTGACAATAAATCCACACACAGGTCACCCTCCACTGCCGTTCTCACCCCGAGAACAGAATATGCTCCTTTAAGCCACTTTAACTGGTAATAAAGCTCTTGGTGACAGTGAGCTAAAATCACTCTGAAACTTCCAACATGGGACCCAGTTCGGTGAAACAGGTCGGAGGTCAAGGAGACAGGTGGTTCCTCCACCAGAGAAGCCCTCACAGGCCTAGGGACAGCTGTTCCTGCCTCCTCCAAGCTAAGGTTCTGGTCCTTTACGTCAGTCTTAAAACCAAAAGGAGATCCTATCCTTAGGAAGAGTTCTCTTCCCTCCCCTTTCTTTCTTCTGTCCCCATGTCCAGGGTCGCCGAGCTCCCCTGCGACACCCTGCCATCTCACAAAGGGTTCCCTGTTTCTGGTTACGCACACGCGGCTGTGAGCGCAGTGCGGCTCCACGCACTGAACACTCCGTGACTTCCAGCATCTCGGGGGACATGGAAGTCCCAGGAGGCAGAGTCCAGAGGGCCACGGGGGCAGTGAGAGGTCCAATCCTGTAACGGTGCGTGCACCTCAGGGGACATTTGTCCCAGCAGCAAGGATTCGTGGACTGCAACAAAAGATCCCGCGGTGGGGAGTCCTTAACAGGGAGGCCCTGTGCACGGGTTCCCTGAAAGGTAACAGGTGACACACACAGCGTTTAGGGTAAAGTGGGGAAACGTCCGAAGTCCTCTGCAGAGGGGCCGGGCCGGCGGCCAGCGTCTGCAGTCAGCCGTTTAAAGCGCTCTCTTAACGAATACCGCGCCCTTTGTTCCTGGCAGCCTGGTCTGCAACCTGGCCTCCCGTGCTGGGCGGGTACCTGGGGCGGGGCCGCGAAGCTCGCGTGGGCAGCACTCCGGGCACCTGCCCATGGTGTCCGAGGCCCTGCCTGGAGGGACCAGGGACACAGGTGCCATGTCACCCACCTGGCGGGAGAGGCCGGAACAGCTCTCCCAGGCAGCTCCCTCCTCACCATCCGGGGACCTTTACTGCAAGCTCACGTAGCGGGGGAGAGGGGCAGCCAGAGCCACCGGCGGGGTCTGGGACACCTTGCAGGGGTGGAACCAGGGACACCTGCGGGGGCGGGGCCAGTGGGGGCGGGGCCGCGCAGTGCACCTGCTGGCCTCCCCCCCTCCACGGCCGTAGCCCCCCCACCAGCACCGCGCAGCTTCCAGGTGCGGGTTAGGGCCCTGTCCTTGTGCCCCCGAGTGCGCACCGGAGCAGAGCTTCAGCGGGTCCAACCGGGCACAGGCGCCTCACCCCCAGGCCGATATTCGGAAAGAAAACTCGTCAGAAAACCCCTTCCTCGCCCGCCCTGTGCCCCCGCGTGGTCTTCACCGCAGACATCCGGGCATCCACTTGGTCTGTCCGGGGCCTGTTGGCCTTTTCCCCCCAGTTCTGGTCTGTTTCTTCCCAGTCGAGGGGAGCAGATAAGTAATGCTGAATGACTGCTGATAGCTGTTTTTATCCAGCTCCAAACGGTCAGAGTTGGCACGGAGTCCTTTCACTAAATATCTTAATTCTTCACCCCAAATCAACATGTGCATAGTTTCCCACCCACTGGAAGATGAGAAACCATGGGCTCTTGGGGGCGGGAGGTCAGTGTCCTTCAGCTTTTCACTGGTGCTGACACCCTGAGCGTCCCCGCAGGGCAAGCCCAGGAGGCACACGGCAATGGACCAGGCGCTAACCCCTGAGCAGTCAGCGGAGAAAAACCATTTGGTTTTATAGGCAGTAAAGAAAATGCGTAACACTCTATTTGTGTTAATTTGTAATTCCTGTACAACTATCAACTAGTTATTGGAATTTAAACTACCCAGGATCAGGACACCTGGGTGGCCCAGCCGGTTAAGTGTCCATCTCTGGATTTCGGCTGAGGTCATGATCTCATGGTCCGTGAGATCGAGTCCCACATCGGGCTTGTGCTGACAGCTTGGAGCCTGCTTGGGAGTCTCTCCCTCTCTCTCTGCCCCTTTCCCACTCACAAGCATGCTCTCAACTCTCTCTTTCACTCCCTCCCTCTCTCAAAATAAATAAATAAACTTAAAAAAAATACACAGAATCGTTAATCTATTGCAGAGGTAGTTGAAGCAGCTGTAACGCACAACTGTCAGGCTAAAATCACGAGTTAAGTGTTATTTGACATCAAGGCCTATCACTGGCTGTGGTTCGGCTCTATCCCCGAGGTGAATCTTGGCACACCCAGCACGGTGGAGTCACGTGGCACACCTGGCTCACAAGGACGGCCCTTCCAGGGTGTAATTTGAGCACCACTTCCAACCTACGAAGCAGTTTTGCAAACTCGACCTCTCATCTCGGTGGAGACCAAAGCTCTAGTGAATCAAGTCCAGAAGCAAGCAGAAGCCTATACTTGTTAGAAACAAACAGTGCTGTCATGATGCCTGAAAATTTCAAGAAAGCATTTCCATGATCGAAAATGGCATCCGGTACTGAAGTAGCGGTCTAATGACCTCAGTGAGCTGACCTCAGGCACGTCCCACGGGGGACATGACACTGTAGTGACCTGTCATAAGACGGTGAGCCGAGTGTGAGATTCAGCTTACAAACACCTCATTCACAAAGTCCAGTCTGTGCCCTCGGAGTTAATTTTAGAGAATTATCAAGAAGAAATTCAAGAGACTCTTAAACATAAACTATCGTTTGTAGAAGAGCATCTGGCGGCAACCACGAATGACACATCCAGCGACGGTCCTGCCTCTGTGCCGGCCCGCAGCTTCCGCGGGGCAGTTGGCCCGGGTCTGTGGTCTCCCTGCTCTGGGGCTGCCCCAGCCCAGATGGTGGGTTAGCAAAAGGTACAGCGGGCAGGGAAGGCCCGCAGGGCCACAACACGGAACCACCAGAGCGTGGATGGGGCGCGTGCCACGGAGGACACTTCCTTGACACCCCCTCCCACCGCAGCGTGAACCTCCCACTGAGCAACCGGTGCCTTCGTGACGAAAGCACCCTGGCGAATCCTATTTCACGTGACTGCCTCTTGTAACGCGTGAGTGGGGGCCAGAAGTGTCCCCTGGCTGATGTGACAGCTAATCGCTGAGGCCTCACTCTTGTTCTAATTCTTACGTTTTAATAAAATTATTTTGCAATTCTACTTTAATTTCCTATAATTTATTCTCTTGTGTTTATTTCATTTTCTGAATGTGAAAACTGATTTCAAATTAAAGCCCCAGGGACTCTTTGTTTTGGACTTCGCCGACTGACGTACTGAACGGCACCAGCTGGGCTCTGCAGCTCCTCCCCGCGGAAGTGCGTCTGCGGAAAGACACTGCCGACTGACCACGCGGGCCTCACCCGCACCGAGCATGCGCACCACTTCCTTCTGCGTCTGACGTGCCCGTCCTGGAAACTCCACGGGGGCGTGCGGCGTTGTCCGAGCACCACGGGGGCGTGCCGCGTTGTCCGAGCACCACGGGAGCATGTGGTGGTGTCCGAGCACCAAGAGAGCCTGCCGTGTTGTCTGAGCACATTTTTAAAAACCTGGCTGGCTGGAGTTTGTGGGGACAGCTATTGTAGAGTGCTTCAGGTTCCCTGTTGTCCTACTTGCGTAGAAGAATTCTGAATTTTAACTTCTTTAGAATTTATTTGCTCCCTCTTATGATAAAGAATTGTCAACACTCAACATACGAATACCTTTGATGACAGATAACTGGCGCCCTCCAGGGAAACAGTCTGCACGCTGAAGAGAAAGCGGTCAGGCTTCTGAGACAGTGATCTGAGCCTTCGTCCGCGCCGAGCTCCGCAGCCGCGGCCACGCCTCACACGATGGCAGGCGCCGCCGCTCGTGGGCCACGGTGGCACTGCCATTTACGGGAAGCTCACTGCTGAGGTGGCATCCCGGGCGCCCGGTCCTGGCATCTTGTCTAGCAAACTCGGGAGCCAGTGAGGCGGAGCCGGGAGGGGTGCCTGGGCGGCAAGCGCAGCTAAGGGTTAGGGGACGCACGGCGGGAATGTGCCACGAGCCACCCGCACTCCGGGTCCAGGAACAGAAAAACCAGCCCATCGTGTTCCTCCCACGATGCTGCTGTTCCAGCTGAACGTCCACAAACGGATGAACAACCGAGTCGTGATTGTCTGAGGCAGCGAACCCGTCGCTGAGAGGATCGCTCTTCCCAGTGGAGGTCACCACGGAAACTCGACGGCGGAGGCCACGCCTCTGAGGCCAGAAGCGTGTGGCAGGCTTACGGCTTCAACCTCGAGGTCTGGGAGGGCTTCGCGGCTCGGCAGGACAGCCGTGCAGACGGACGCGGACGCGGGCGGTCTGTGCGAGAAGAAGGGGGTGCGCCACGGGCCGGCAATTCCTCTGACCAAGGAAATAAGAAAAGGAGGGGTACCTGCCGGCAACGTGCCTGCAGGTCACTGACGTGCTTTCGTCAAGGGCCCTACTTGTGGGTTGACGCATGGACACGGACCTATCGTTACTGGGAAATGCCACTTTCAACACGAAAATAGCAGGGGTACATCCAACGGAAAGTACCGGAGCGGTGTACGTCCGGGGAAAACGTCCCCATCAGAGGATCCCAGATCTCAAGTTCTCGGGCCGCAAAATGAATGCCGTTTGTGCACAGCTCCTTTGTCGCCGGTCCCTGTTTCCATGGCAGGGGTGGCCCCACCGCCAGCCTCTGCTCTAGTCCACGGATGTGAGGCAGAGTCGCACGGGAGGGTCGGGCATACTTCCCGAGTGGGTGTGTGGTGCAGCCCTCCCCAGTTACGTTACAGCCTACCTTTAAACACTCTGTATTTCTAATGACTTACTATTTTTAAGGCTTGCAAAACAGACTGAATGCAGAGGTTAATTTTCTAGAATCCCGTATGATGTACATTTTCACATCCACGAGATAAACGCCCTTAGATGAAAAATATAGTAATTTCTAGGCAACGTGGAGATGAGGGAAGTTGTCAGAAATAACTGTGCCGCCATAAACCACCCCACACAGAGAGGCTTACTCCACCAGAGTTCGGCGAGCACCTACCTGCTCTGTTCCTGCGATCAGACCGAGGATGACACCACCCTCCCTGAGGGACTCGAATTCTAGTGGAGAAGCCGACCTCTGGGCTGGAGGGTTGAGGACACAGTGCCCTGCTGTTCACACCTGCAGATCTGACGCCGACTTGACTTCGGGGGAAAGTCACAGAGGACAACGGGGCCCAAAGGCTGACAGGGGCAGTGAGAATGCATCCCGGAGAGAGGGAGTCAACAGAGGAGTGGGGGGCTTCCTGAGCTGGGCACAGAGCCGGAGGACACAGGTCTGGATGGCGGGGTGGGAGCGGGCTTAGCGAAGCTGGATGGACCAGCCTTGGACTGGCCGAACTGAGGAGTTCAGACCAAACCCACTGGGCGATGGGGAGGAGAAAAAAACAATTATCGTTTATATTTTTTTAAAACCTAGAGGAAAAAATATAAATTGTAAAGTAACAGAATGAAACTATGACCATACTATATGCATAAGGTTGATTACAATACAATTCAGTGATTAGACATGGTAATTTTCCAGAACAATATCCATGAGCTTTCGGTTTCATAACGGGATCACAGTAAGACTTTAGGACATTCGGAGGTGGTGTCTGGAGAGAGAGATCTGTTCTTCACCAGGTGACTACAGTGACACTCATACCATTGGGAGAACAAACCCAGTTAGTAAAGTTAGAATATCTCTTGAAATTGTAGAAGTCTCTTGTATTAAACAAGAGACTTCACCCACACTTACAGGTCAATTGATTTTCAACAAAGACACTAATGAAATTCAGTGGAAAAAGTATTTTTAACACAAGCAAATAGATATTCACGATAAAGAAAAGAATCTTGAACTGTACTTTTCTCCGTGCCCCAAACTAGTTCAATTCAAGATAGCTGTGCAGGCCAGACACACGGTGTTCCTGCCCCGTGTGACCCCTCCCCGATGTGGGGGGCCCTGGACATGGAGGCCGTGCCGTTAAACCAGAGACTGCAGCACCGTCCGCTGGGGGTCTCTCCCCCTCCCCGACTGTGAGGAAGGGTCCCTGTGGGGAACGGCAGGGGGGCTCCTAACAGCTGATGGTGACTTCTGGTCTGTAGCCAGCGAGACGCTGAGGGTCTTGGTCCTATGACCACAAGATCCCAAACCTGCCAACGACCCGATGAGCATGGAAGCAGATAAGCCCCCAGGAGACCCTCGGACGAGCGGGAGCCCTGGGCAACACCTCAGTCACGGCCGTGAGACCCTGAGCCAAGAACCTGGTGAGCCACACCCAGACTCCTGACCCACACAAACTGAGAATAAAGGAATGTTGTTTTAGGACACTACATTCTTGCTGATACAGCTGACCCTTGAACAACATGGGGGTTCAGGGCGCCAACCCCCTGCTTGTCGAAAATCCATGTGTAATCTGGCTCTTCAAAAACATAACAACTAATAGCCCAACATTGACCAGAAGCCTTACTGATAGTTAACACACGTTTGTACGCCATATTTGTTGTATACTAAGTATTCTCAGGACAAAGTCAGCCGGCGAAGAGAAAGTATGCGCACGGGGCCGTGCTGCAGTTATGGGGAAACCGCACCCAGGTGGAGCCGCACAGCTCACCCCACACTGCTCGAGGGTCTAGGGGACAACAGGGAGCTAATACAGTGGGTCAGAGGTCTAAACCAAATAAAGAATAAACTTCGCAAAAGAAAACAGAAAA
This sequence comes from Paguma larvata, assembly GCA_030068075.1. Lineage (NCBI taxonomy): Eukaryota > Metazoa > Chordata > Mammalia > Carnivora > Viverridae > Paguma > Paguma larvata. The sequence continues at coordinate 147,765,498 of CM057829.1, forward strand.
TCATTGCAGGTTTTGAATTGGCAAGATTTTTCACATGCGCCGGAAAGTACCAACCATAAAATAAAAGTTATACTTCATAAAAATTCAAAAAAAAAAAAAGAAAAAAGAAAAAAAAGAAAAATTCAACATCTACGTCATTAAAGGATATTATAATACAAATAGACGAGCCACAGATTTGGGGGAATATTTGCAATATGTATACCTGATATATGATAGTATCTGGAATACATTTTCTAAAGTTTTACAACTCGTTAATGATAATAACGAACAATTAAAAAGCATATAATTATATGTTATAGTGCTTTAATATCACTGATTATTTTAAAAATACAAATTAAAACCATAACAAAATTACCACAATAGCTAAAATTTAAAAAACTCACAAAACGGAGCTGCCCTAACACAGGCAACAGTGTGAACGGCGCCCATTCCGAAAAGCTCGAGAGTGGTTACTGAGGCTGAACACGTGGCTGCCCCCCACCCAGCAACCCTGCCCCCGCCTGCTTGCTCAGGAGAACTGGGAACGCATCTTTACACAGATCTTTCCAGAAGCGGCTTTATTCACAATCACCAAGCTGGAAACATCAGAGGCTCCTTGGCTGACACAACAGAAAAGCTCTCCGTCACATAAAGGAGCGGCTGCTGGGACACAAAACGGCACAGATAAAGGTCCCACAGCCACGGAGTTCTAGAAAAAACAGACACTGGGACACTCTTTGCTCATGGTGTGGACGTGGGGACTGACTGGGAAGGGCACGTGGAAGGTCCCAGTGAAGGGAAAGTCCTGCGTCTGGAGGCAGCAGGCATCACACGAGTGTGCACCTGTCCACACTCACTGACCCGCACTCTGGGTCCCAGTGAGTGTGACAACAGTACCTCTCTGAAAGGAACAGAGTCAGCCGTCCAACGTGACTCAGCGCACACGCTTATTTAGTGCAACTGTAGATAAACCATCAACACTGACTGCATTCACCTTCAATCCTTCCTTTTTAATTTATTCAAAGAATATTTTAGTTTTGATTAAAAATATCAAAGTAATGTCTTCCAAAGAAGACATCCAGACACATGAAGAGATGCTCAACATCACTTATCATCGGGAAAACACAGATCAAAACCACGATGAGATACCACCTCGCACTGGTCAGAGGGGCTAAAACTAACAACTCAGCAACAACGGATGTTGGTGAGGATGTGGAGAAGCAGGCATCCTCTTGAGCTGTCGGTGGGAACGCAAACTGGTGTGGCCACTCTGGGAAACAGTGTGGAGGTTCCTCAAAAAATTAAAAACAGAACTATCCTCTGACTGAGCAACAGCACCACTAGGAATTTATCCAAGGGACATAGGAGTGCTGATTTGGAGGGGCACATGCACCTCAGTGTTTATAGCAGCACTAGCAACAATAGCCAAAGTATGGAAAGAACCCACATGTCCATAGGCTGATGAATGGATAAAGAAGATGTAGTTTATGTACACAATGGAGTACTACTTGGCAATGAGAAAGAATGAAATCCTGCCACTTGCAGCAACGTGGATGAATTGGAAGGTATTATGCTGAGTGAAATACGTCAGCCAAAGAAGGACAGATACCATATGTTTTCACTCATAGGTAGAATTTGAGAAGCTTAACAGATAACCATAGGGAAAGAGAAGGAAAAATACATTACAAATAGAGAGGGAGGCAAACCATAAAGACTCTTAAATAAAGGGAACAATCTGAGGGCTGACGGAGGTGGGGGGTTGGGGGGGCCCGGAAATGGGAGATGGGCATTGAGGAGGGCACTTGTCGGGATGAGCATGAGTGTTGTATGTGATGAATCACAGGAATCTACTCCTGAAGTCAAGACTACACTGTATACACTGTATGTTAGCTAACTTGACAATAAATTTTTTTTTAATTTTTCTAATGTTTATTTATTTTTGAGAAGAGAAAGAGAGAGAGAACACAAGCAGGGGAGGGGCAGAGAAAGGGAGACACAGAATCGAAGCAGGCTCCAGGCTTTGAGCTGTCAGCACAGAGCCCGATGGGGAGCTCGAACCCACAGACGGTGAGTTCATAACCTGAGCTGAAGCTGGACACTTAACCAACTGAGCCACCCAGGTGCCCCAATAAAAAATTATTTAAAAAAATATATCGAAGTATAGAAAAATATCTTGCTTTCCCCGTCACATACTTAAAAATTGGTCAGGACGAGGGTTAGTAGTAAAGCTCAGCCTGTTTTCATTGCCATTCTCTATACCGTACAGGATTTTAGACTTGAATACGCACTGGCTGTGTAAAATCTCACGGATGCCTCATTCACTGTCCCGGGAGCCCTGACGTCTGTAAGACCCTTTTCACTTCGAGGTAGTCTTGTAATTTGTAAAAAGTAAGAGAGTACCGAGTAAATCATGTCGTTATATTCCCCACATGGTTTGAGACATTCTGGGTTCAAGCAAGTGTGACCTTTGTTTCATCAGAAATTGCTCTAAATTCAATATTCCTCTTGATTTTCATCTCCCGTAAATGAGGGATCCTTCCCTCACTGAAGTATTCCTGTGTTGAAGTCATGTTAACTAGTGATTTTTGAGCACATCCGAATTTGGGATTTTCTTACTGCTGTTCACCCCGGGGCGCGCGTGCTGTCTGTCCCTGGCTGGGCAGGAGGCAGTCAGGTGCACCGCTCTCCCCAGAAATAAGCCCCGGTCCCAGCCGGACCCTTGCTACTGAACGACACAGGTGGGTTCTCTGGGGAAAATGGGTGGAAGTCAGCGGCTGCAACCCAGGATCGAGTGTCAGCCGGCTGAGCGGTCCCAGTCAGGAGGGCGGCCGGGACGCAGGTGCCCAGGTAACTTAGTGCAGAGACTCTCCAGGTGTGACCTGAGGCCCGACTGTCCCAAAACTCAGATGACCTTGTAAAAGTTCACACTTGCAGCATCTTCCATCCATCTGTGGAAACAGAAGGTCTAGGATAGGGGCCAAAACATCTTGATTTCCAGAAACATTTAGTAAACCTTGCTGCAAACTCACTTTGCGTATCATGACTTCCCAGCACAAGTGGAAATAGATGCGGGATTTGTCCAGAGCACGAGAGTCATAAATCTACAGCCGCGCGGGCCGTCCATTTTGACCACTGCTGGCGAGAGGGGAGTCATCGCCCTCGAGTCCTGGAGTCGATGCTGCCACGGAGGGCACGCGCTGGCCACCTTCCGGCCACATGCAGGCTACGAGGCCCCTCCCTGTGCTGGGGAGCCTGGACAGGCTGATGGTCCCGTGGCTGAGCCTCCTTTCCTTCCTCCAACAACTTTGAGGAGCAGCCAGAACTTGAAACCAATACCTTATATACGTTTGTGCTTCACCTTAACTCATCCCTCGGGCTGCTTAAGCCTGCGTTACCACGAAGGATCGTGTTCTGGTTCAATATTTTGGCTTGTATAGAAAATTACTTGAATATTAAAATAAGCAATGTGACAAAAGCAAGCTTCCTATTCCTCTAGTCTGTGTTACGTTTAAATTTATGGCTTGGCTGTTGACTTTGCTAGAAGCTGCAGAACATTTTCCGAAAGGAAGGTATATAGACTGTTAGGTTCTTTGGAATGAAATTAGCTTTCAGGATGTGGGCTTGAGGAGATGGTCAGGAAATATCTGGGAACAATATATGCTTCCAGAACTAAACACTGTATATGAAAACAAATTTGAAAGCACTCAGTGGCTAAAAAAAAGACTATTACTGCCACATTAGTAAAAATAGAATACATATTACCTTCCATAGAATAAAAATAAACTGTTTTGAAATCGTGATTTGGAACTCAGTTCCAGTGCACAAATCTAGGATGGAGAACCTTCCCGGTGCCCAGGTCTCCCTACAGAGTGGGATGTAGGCTCCGCCCTCATTTCTGTGGCCAACGGTCCTGCGTGCTCTGGCACTGTCTCTCCTCCGGGCCCCTTCAGGGCCCTCCCTGTGGCGCTCCGGCTCGGGTGCCCGTGCTCACGCAGCGCCGTGGGGGAGCCGTGCGGGGCACACCGTGGAGCTGAAGTCCACTCGGTGGAGCTCAAATCCTACCGCGCACCGCTGAGCTCACGCAGGCCGGCGTCTTCGTGCCCCGCTTTCCTTACCTGCTCCGTGAAGGTAATTAAGAGCCCACGTCCTAACGATGTGCCTCAATAAACAAAGCAGCTGGAACGCTGTCACACAGCAAATACCTGTTACGTACAAGCAAATGCTTAAATTGAACTCAAACCTTTTTTTTTTTTTTTTGGCTCCTGATAAAAATTAGGCTGAGGTGTGGCCAAGAAAGAAAATTCTAAACAAAACCCACTTCAGCCATGTGCAGGGGGCAAAGCATGCTGGCATCCGAGGCACAAGGAAAACTGGAGTTGATACCTGGTTTGAATCCAGAAACAGACGGGCTTGACGCTGGCTGTGCCACAGCCGCGGCCAGCACGCCCTGGCCCCTCTGGCGCCCGCCAGTGCACATGAGGGCCCTGAGGCCTGCTTCACACCGTGCTGTGTCACGTCCGTGCACACAGGCACAGAGGCACACTTGGTACAACACAAGATAAACACTACATCTACGGAGTTCCGAAAACCACCACACGTGCACATAGATCCCGCCCCATCCCAACCCTCTCAGTGGAGAGAGCAATTCGAGAATCACAGAGATCATAAAATTCAACAACCTAATTTCACAGATAAAATCAAGGCTTAAAACGTTTAATGTGGAATCACATGGCAAATACATAGGATTCATCGCTATTACTTAAATGTCTTCAGGAGATAACTAACTGCTGAAACAAATTAATAGTAACACAGGGAGTTCACAACACACTGGAAAATAAACTGTGCTGCACGGATAGTGTGAAGACCTGGAGAGGACAAACGGACACAAACTGTCATAGGTCAGCGCACTGCAGCCGCAGCGGGTGACACGGAGGCCCATGGTCCCAATGAAGGGACCGCGCCAAAACGCGGACTGCAAGCGACTTGCTCTGCAAGTGTTCCGCGAGACGAGCAAACGTTTCTAATAAATTTTCACTTGGTAAACGAGCAGTGTCTTGCAATACGAGTAGCACGTGATGCCAAACGTCACGTGATCGAATTGGGCCCGCGGTTGTGCGCTCTCTCTCTCTGCAGGATTACGGGTGATCATCCCCCAGGCTCGGATGCTCGGTCTCAGGCTGTGGACTCTGGCAGAAATCGGTGACTTTCAGGACTTGGAAGGTGCCCACGACTGGCACTGGTGTAATTTTTGTCACCTCAAAGCACCTGTGGACAGTCCTCTGCTTTCCCAGGCGAGAGCGCGCCTAGGAACGCTTTGCTCCGCTCGGGGTCAGGCTCCTGCAGGCACAGACCCTCTCCGCTGCCGCCGCACTGCCGGTCCCATGCTCACTACTACTGCGCTGCAGTCGGCGTGTGTGCGAACGTATCCGAGGGCCCCAGGCAGGAAAAGTTGAAAAGAAAGGCGGCAAGAAGGAGGTGAATACGGTGGAAGTTAAGAAGGAAACCGTCCGGAAGGACGAAGGCGTGTGGGAGTGGCCGCAAGTGCAGGAGTTTGGAGTCTGCGTCTGCACCGCGTCTGCGGAGGAGGAAGGGGCGAGGAATCCCTCCCTTCAGCGAGGTCGGGGAGGCAGGCGTGTCAAGCGTGGGAAACGGGGCGCGAGTCTGCGGAAGAGCGCCCCTCGAACGCGGCCGTAGCAGCGCGCGCGGCGAATCTGTTTGACGACAAGACAGCGTACCGTTGCCACGAATTCCTCAAAAGGAGGCAAAAGCAAGTGACACCGGTCAGGTTCCCTGTTACGTTGTAGGAAAAGGAGAAGATTCCATTGAGCCGCCAGAGAGCAGTGATTCCGTTACTGATCGTGAAAGTCGTCCTACACGGTAACCCCCCCCTCGTCTCCCTCAACCAGCCACGAGGGGTTTCACAGGGAAGGGCAGGTTAATTTGTGTATTCTTCTCTATATTTTGTATTTTCTTTATTATTTTGTATTATATTACAGTAGTACAATGTTTATATGCATATTGTGGGGTTGTGGAATGAATCATCTGAGTTTCCATTATTTCTTGTGGGGAAATTCGCTCTGATATTCAAGCGCTTTGGATTACAAGCATGTTTCCGGAATGAATTATGCTCGCATAGCCATGTGGCTATGTATACATAAGCCACATGGCAATCTCAAATTAACAAAACAAGGACTTTTACACAAAAGCCAGAAAAAGTGAAGAAGTAGACATACAAAAAGTATCTAACTGAGCCACAAGAAGGCAGGGAAAAGGAACTAAGTACCAAATGGGCAAATATAAAAAAGGTAAAGCAAGATGAGAGGCTTAAACATGATCTCATCAATAATCTCACCAAATGGACTGGACTCAATTCTGACTACAAGGCAGAGAGAGTCAAATCGGTAAGAGAGTAAAACGAAACTAAATACAGCCTATAAGAAATGCATGTCAGCAACCCCCATCAGAATAACACCAGCATTCTTCACAGAGCTAGAACAAACAGTCCTAAAATATGTATGGAACCAGAAAAGACCTCGAATAGTCAAAGCAAACTAGAAAAAGAAGACCAAAGCAGCAAGCATCACAATCCTGGACTTGAAGCTGTATTACAAAGCTGTAATCATCAGGACAGTATGGCACAAAAACAGACACATAGACTCAGTGGAACAGAACAGAGAACCCAGACATGGACCTACAAATATATGGACAGCTAATCCTTGACAAAGCAGGAAAGAATATCCCATGGAATAAAGACAGTCTCTTCAGCAAGTGGCGCTGGGAAAACTGGACAGCAGGACGCAGAAAAATGAACGTAGACCACTTTCTTACACTATACACAAAAATAAACTCAAAAGGGATGAAAGATCTTTTTATCTTGATGAGGTCCCAATAGTTCATTTTTGCTTTCAATTCCCTCTCCTCTGGAGATGTGTCGCATAGGAAATTGCTGCAGCTCAGGTCAAAGAGGTTTTTTCCTGCTTTCTCCTCTAGGATTTTGATGGTTTCCTGTCTCACATTCAGATCCTTCATCGATTTTGAGTTTATTTTTGTGAGTGGTGTAAGAAAGTGGTCTAGTTTCATTCTTCTGCATGTTGCTGTCCAGTTCTCCCAGCACTATTTGTTAAAGAGGCTGTCTTTTTTCCATTGGATACTCAAAGACTAAGAACAATCTGAGGGTGAGGGAGGTGAGGGAGGTGAGGGAGGTAAGGGAGGGGGGAGAGGGGGTGACGGATATTAAGGAGGGCACGTGTTGGGATGAACACTGGGTGTTATATGTAAACCAATTTGAAAATAAACTATTATAATAAAAAAATTTTAAAAAATTAAAAAAAAAAAGAATTAGGAAAAAAAAAAAAAAAAAAGGGATGAAAGACCTAAATGTAAGACAGGAAACCATCAAAACCCTCCAGGAGAAGGCAGGCAAGAACCTCTTTGACCTCAGCCGCAGCAACTTCTTACTCAACATGTCTCCGGAGGGAAGAGAAACAAAAGCAAAAATGAACTATTGGGACCTCATCAAAATAAAAAGCTTCTGCAAAGCGAAGTAAATAATCAGTAAAACTAAAAGGCAATCGACCGAATGAGAGAAGATATTTATAAATGACGTGTCAGATAAAGAGTTAGTATCCCTAAGTCTATAAAGAACTTACCAAACTCAACACCCCAAAAAACAAATAATCCAGTGAAGAAATGGGCAAAAGACATGCATAGACACTTCTCCAAAGAAGACATCCAGATGGCCAACAGACACATGAAAAAATGCTCAGTATCACTCATCATCAGGGAAATGCAAATCAAAACCACCATCAGAATGGCTAACATGAACAACTCAGGCAACAACAGATGCTGGCAAGGATGCAGAGAAAAAGGATCTCTTTTCCACCGCTGGTGGGAATGCAAACTGGAGCAGCCACTCTGGAAAACAGAATGGAGGTTCCTCAAAAAATTAAAAATAGAACTACTCTACGACCCAGCAAATGTACTACTAGGTATTTATCCAAAGGATACAAGTGTGCTGTTTTGCGGACGGCCGCACCCCAGTGTTTATAGCAGTGCTATCGACAATAGCCAAAGTATGGAAAGAGCCCAAATGTCCATCAAAACCACAGATGAATTGGATAAAGGAGATGGGTGTGTGTGTGTGTGTGTGTGTGTGTGTGTGTGTATACACATACACACACACAGTGGAGTATTACTCGGCAATCAAAAAGAATGAAAGCTTGCCATTTGCAACTATGTGGATGGAACTAGAGGGTAGTATGCTAAGCGAAATTAGTCAGAATAAGACAAATATCAAATGACTTCACTCATATGAGGACTTTAAGATACAAAACAGATGAACATAGGGGGAAGGGAAGCAAAAATAATATAAAAACAGGGAGGGGGACAAAACAGAAGAGACTCTTAAATATAGAGAAGAAACAGAGGGTTGCTGGAGGAGCTGTGGGAGGGGGGATGGGCAAAATGGGTGAGGGGCATTAAGGAATCTACTCCTGAAATCATTGTTGCACTATATGCTAACTTGAATGTAAATTAAAAATAAATAAATTATAAAAAAAGAAAAGAAAAAAATGCACTTCGAATAAGAGACCCACACAGGTTAGAAGAAAAGAATAGAGAAAATACCCTCCTAACACTAATCGGAAGAGGGCTGGAGTGGCTATCTTTACCCCAAAGTGTATTTCAAAGCAAGTAAAGACAGAGATTTCCTGAGGGCGAAGGGGCCCGTTCACCAAGAGAACATAATCCTAACCTAATAGTGTCCAACACTCAACACAGAAACTGCTGGCATCAGAGGGAGAAAGAAGTTCCAGACAGAGGCGTGAATACCAGTCTTATGGCTGATGAAGACACGGTCGACAAGGACACAAGGACGTGGGACACACACGGCGGCCCCCTGGCCACTCGGACGTCGCAGCACTGTCTTCCCCCAACAGCAGACACAGACCGTGAAACCAAGTTCCGTGGCTTCGGGCCGCACCACGCGTGTTCTCCGACCACACGTGGTTAACTGGAAACCAATAATGAAAGATGACGCCAAGTCCCCACATGCCTGGAAACAGAGCGGCAGGAGCAGAGAACCCACGGGCCAGTGAGGAAGTCAAAGGAGGCGCTGGAGGGTGACCTGAACTAAACGGGGGTTGGGGGTGAGCCCACAGTGGGGCCAGAGGGGAGCTCACTGCACCCCACCCTCCACTGTTGCCCACAGGATGCAGGCAGGCCTGGGACACGTCCTGTGAGAAAGATGAAGTTAAACTTGTCGCCTCCATCGGTCACAGCAAACCTCCTGCCGCTGCAAACTCTGCAGAGGCCACGGGCAGGAGTGACTCGGCATCGCAGGGTCCCACTCTTCTCTACATCAAAACCCATACGAAGAATGAGCATTTCTAAATTGTGGAAAGACCCCGGCCTTCTTCTGATCACGGAACTCCGCGGAAACTCAAAATTCTCTCAAGTTAAACCGAAAGTAGACCCCTCCGTGCCGATGCACAGAAGCGTCTTGAAAGCACGACGGAAGAGGCTGGTCTTCACGCGGCCGAGTGCGGCTGGTGGGTCAGGGCTGCGGGGGAAGGGGGGTCCCAAAACACCTGGCAGGGAGCCCACAGCAGGCCTCGAGTATGTGCTTCTCCCTCAGCCACCATCGCACCGGCCACGGCCCCAGGGGAGCCTGTGGTCTCGGCCTCGAGCCTCCGCGCAGATACAGGTGCGTCAGGAAAGCGGCGCGGCCTCTGGGGTCCCGAGTCTGGCCCGACGTGTACTACACGCGGCACCCAACCGCTGAGTGACGTTGCAGAGCACACTCCACGTGACGTCTCCGGGCGGGCTTTCCCCCGCAGGGAGCAGCGGCGGTAACACCACCAACCGCGCGCTCTCCCTGGGACGAGGAGATCGAACTCCGCGGGTTCCTCCCAGTGAGCGAGCTGGCCAAGAGCGCTCTTTCAGGCGCGCCATCTGGGGCTGACCCTAACCCCTTCCTCATTCATCTTTCCTCTCCACAAAGTCCTGTCTAAGAAGCAAAGTCAAATGGGAGAAGTGCTTTTTAAAAAGGGATCATTGGGTTTCCGTTTGGAGAATTCGGAATGTATGTGAGCTGAATTTGGTAACACCACCACCCACGTCTGTGCCTGCCGGGACGGCCACACAAACGTGCATTTAAAGCAGAGTGTAGACCTTCAATTAACCATCCCAGGAGATGTCCTTGCATTCTCTCTAAAGACGTTTCCTTAGGGAGTTCTCCAGGGTGAACCGGAACCGTGGGAGGAGCCCTGAGTGGGGCTGACCCTCCCCCGCCACGAAGACAGACGAGAACCATCTCGCAAGCGCTAGCCACAGACATCCTCTTGCAAAACTCTGAGGCCTATTTCTCAATAACCACAGACTGAAGCAGTTGGACTGAGAAACGAGTCTGGGTCCTCACGAGCCGCATCGGAGCCAGGCCGCACGCGGGGTGGGGGCAGGGGGAGCAGTGGGAGGACACCCCCACCCCGCTCGGCCACGTGGCTTAGCAACATCAGGACACCAGAGGGCTTTTTAGGGTGCTCCAGGGACCGGTTCCCCAGCCAGCCCCTCGGCTCCAAGGATAAAGGAAGCAGCTGAAAAAGAGAAGCTGACGCCGTGGGCCACTTTGTTCCAAGCGATGTCAGCACACAAGTTGTGCGGCGGGACGGCGCAGGACAAGACAGCAGCGCACGACTGGAACCCACCGGGATCGGCTGGGGTCTGGCCGAGGGACAACAAGCGGGCCAGAGCCCACGGTTGTCCCGACGCATCCCCGTAACTCGAAGAGGTGAACACAGCCCTTAAAACCATCGGTTTTGTTTTTCGAGAAACTAACGTCCAGACGGTGAGCCTCACGCACGCTCCTGAAGGGGAGGTGGCGGTGGGGCGGCAGTCTCACACTTCCTCATGCTTCACGCACCCCTGCGCAGATGACGGCGGGCGGGCTGTGTTATTTAGAGATCTCAAAGCTCCTTCCGCTTGGTGCCCCACGCACGTAACGCTTGTCCGCGTGGAACACGCCGCCAGAACCAGCACAGACCACAGAGTGCGGGCACAACGGCACTGTCAAACGGGACAGAGCACCTGCAGCTGCGGTGGGGCCGTGGGTTCCTGCTCGCTCCACCGTGGGCTCGGCACCCGCCTGGAAATCCCAGGGAGGCACCAGATGGTTTCATGATGGAGAAAATGCTGGATGCTTGTGATTCCTCTTGATTTTTTTTAAAATTATAACTCAATTTATTAAAGATTCAATTTTTTTGAAGTTTATTTACTTTGGGAGAGAGAGAAAGAGCAAGCAGGGAGGGGCAGAGAGAGAGAGAGGGAAACACAGAATCCGAAGCAGCTCCAGGCTCTGAGCTGTCAGCACAGAGCCCGATGCAAGACTTGAACTCACTAACTCTGAGATCGTGACCTGAGCCCAAGCGAGACACTTAACCGACTGAGCCACCGAGGTGCCCCATAGAGATTCAAATTTTAAAATCTAGTTTCCTTAAGCTTCTAGTTCAGTTTAATATCTTATTTATTATATTTAGAAATCTAGTAAATTTTAACAATCACATGCAAAGTGGCTTTATATTAAGTCTACTTATGATTAACAGAATAAAAACCCTTAGGCAATGAATTAAGTTTACAGTTTAAATTATCCTAAAGTTGTCAAGATTCATTTCAAATGTGTTATATTTTCTTGAACACTTTAAATGAAAAAAAATTAGGGGCGCCTGGGCGGCTCAGCTGGTTGAGCACCCGACTTCAGCTCAGGTCATGATCTTGCGGTTTGTGGGTTAGAGCCTGGAGCTGGGCTCTGTGCTGACAGCTCAGAGCCTGGAGCCTGCTTCAGATTCTGTTTCCCCCTCTTTCTCTGCCCCTCCCCCACTTGTGTGCACGTGCATGCTCTCTCTCTCTCCTCTCAAATAAACATTAAAAAAATTATTAAAAAATCTAAAAAGCAAAATGCTCTCAGTTCTCAAAAATCTAAGAAAGCAAACTTATAAATATGGTGAATCTCAAGTCGTCTTAAAAATTCAAATGCTGGGGAGCCTGGGTGGCTGTCAGTTACACGTCCAACTCTTGATTTCAGCTCAGGGCATGATCTCATGGTTCAGGAGTTCGAGCCCTGCATCAGGCTCTGCACTGACCACACAGAGCCTATTTGGGATTCTGTCTCCCTCTCTCTCTGCCCCTCCCCCTCTGGTGCTTTCTCTCTCTCTCTCTCTCTCTCTCTCTCTCTCTCTCTCTCAAAATAAAATAAATGAACTTTAAAAACAAATAAATAGGGGCACCTGGGTGGCTCAGTCAGTTGGGCATCCGACTTCGGCTCAGGTCACGATCTCACAGTTCATGAGTTCAAGCCCCACATCGGGCTCTGTGTGGACAGCTTGGAGCCTGGAGACTGCTTCGGATTCTGTCTCCCTGTCTCTGCTCCTCCCCCGCTCATGCTCTCTCTCTCAAAAATTAAATAAACATTAAGAAAAATTTTTCAATTAAATTAAATCTTTTAAAAATAAATAAAAACAAATAATAAAAGTTCAAATGCTGCACACAAAGAGTAAAAGTCTCTCATTTTTCTCAACTAAAAAGTTATAAATCTAAATCAATTCACATTTCAAATTGGAATCAGATATTTCCACGTATCAAAACCCTTAAAACATTATAAACACCTAAAATATTAATTATTCTCAGATTATTCCTAAATTCATGAAAAACCACTAACGCTGTGAGCTTGACACATACACCTCATCTCTACAGTAACTCCAACCACCAGACGCCGGCGGGGTTACCTTTCTAGGGGAGCCGGCGATGACGGCAGAGGTCTCTTGACAGGGGTTCGCCACTCTGAGGTCCAGGTGAGAATACCTGTTCTTATTTCTATTTCTTCTGCCTCATTTGCAAGCAGCTCGTCTCTTCCTCGTCTTAGTTGCACTTAGCTCATACTTAGCCCTCCTATGACAAGTCACTGTCTTCCCAGGTTTCTGAGAAAACTGTGTGATGTCGTCCCGCTGGGTATCTTACGCTCACCCCTGATTTCTTGTGGCCTCCTTCCAATTCCACCACCTGATCGAAAGGCACTTCCTTCTCATCCACGTTTCCAGTCTCTTGGGGCCATGAAGCACCCACAGGCATTCAGTGTATCTCTTGTGGTTTCTTCCAGTTCCATGATCGAAGTCAGGACCACAAAGAAGCCACAGGCAGCACTCATGGAGAGTTTGGGGGAAGAGCCAAGCTTTCCACAGAAGTCTAACTGGATAGTTAAAAATGAAACAAGGGCAAACACAGGAACTAAAGTGGAAGAGAAAAGCAGAAATTTCAAACAGATGAGGACTCCAGACCACCGCGCATCCAGAGAGACGACACGGGTCAGAAGTGGCGCAATCTCCCCACTACTTCGTGAAGCGGTGTCTTTTGTGAGGAGACGAGAAGATCCGTGGGGCACGTTCGGTACATCCTTGTCCAGAAATACTTTTAGTAAATCATAAAATGGTCCTTATGGAAGGTATTTTTACTCATTCTCAACCGATCCCTTTTGTTAATTTTAAAAAGTTATGAAATCAACAAAAAAGATGCGAGCGTTAAAGTTATGTGTAGACACACACAGGATTAGCCAATGCTTAATTCACTGAAACGACGCCACGTACAACGTCTTCCTTCGTTTAGACGGAGGCGATTATAAACGTCAGCGTGGAGACACGTGTGAGCAGCGCTGGGCTGAAGGCCCTGAAGTGGCGCCACACATGACGCATCCTTCAAGTTCACATCTTTGTTCACTGAGACACAAGTCTCGTAAATTTACGTGTGGAAGCCAGTGGAAACAGATTTATATTAAACTTATTAAAACCACGCTGTGTACAAAATAAAAGTTAGGAATCGCTCTTCATCAGGTAGAATACTTTCGCCAAGAGCGGCCTCCGCGAGCCTCACCCCTCCCTTCCTCCGCAAAGGTCACTTCGCACCAGTCGTGGGGCAGGCTACTCGCAGATGGGAATTTACAAGGATGCAGTGTAATCTCACCTCTGAACTCATGACTCCAAATTGATAAAGTAATCACACTTCTAGTCAATCAAAAACCAAGAAAAATAACCCCTTCCCAGATACATACTTGGGTTACTTTTCCTCGCAGAACTCAAAGTAAGGTGGCCTATTTGAAACGTGAAGATGTAAATTTCTTCCTCAGATGCTTTAGTAAAGAAAATTTTCTGAAAGGTTTGACAAAGGGTGACTTGGGAGGAATACCAGATATTTTAAAGTTCCTAGAAAATAATGGTATTTCCTGTGTACTTTTGTGTATGGTCCATACCAATTAATTCTAATGACGTTACTATAATCATAGTTTTAATAATTAAAGTGAACGGCACCTGGCTCAGTTCCTAACGCTACCAAACTACCAGCCTGGCAGAAAATGAGACCTGTCCATCCAGGCATCCTACGTCCTTCCACAGTCAACAGCCAGAATTCCTTAAAAACTTACAACACGTCAGAAAGAAAGGTAAGTGAGCCAACTGTCAAGAGACATAGCGATCAACAGAATGAGACTTGGAAATGACCCAGATATTGGCATTATCAGGCAGGGAACTTAAGTCTTACAACAATAAAGATTCTACTGTAATTCCATGAGAAAGATAAATCTTTGAAGAAAAAAATTTCTAGGCCTAGAATAATTAGAACAAATCTAAGTTCTGTACTTGAAAGAGAAAACAACAAAATAAAAAGCAAACCGTATCTACAAAAAAAAAAAAAAACACTAAAACAAAGGACAGTATGTCAATTTTAAATTAAAAGCTAGATCAGTCAATAAGCAAAACACTGGGTCCACAGATAAAGATATAAAGGATGTAACAAGAAATTTAAAAATGAAGAAAGCTAAAATGATTAATAGCATACGGAATAATGCACACTCTTCACAGTGTTCGGAGAAAGGCGAATTAAAATAATGAGGTACTGTGTTCTGACAACGAACTTAACAGAAGTAACGGGAAGCGTCCACATTCTAAGCTGGTAAGGGAGCAAACGATGGGGAACATTTTGGAAAATATTTCTCTGTATGTATCAGAACTTTTTCAAAGTGTTTGCTCTTTTACTTAGTGGCGCTACTTTTAATGACCGATTTTGAGAAAATAAATTCAGACACACAGAACACTGTGTACATGTGAATATTACTTATATTCCAAGATACTGAAAACAGGCTGAACGTCCACCATACAGTATCGCGATCCTAAAGGAAAAGAAGAAGTTCTCCGATTTCCATCTCTCACCTTTTCCCTCTCCTTCTCCGTGCCCGGGGCCACAGGGCTGAGGAGCGGACTGTCATCACGCCACCCTGCACACTTTCCACATCCGGTCCTTCCTCCCTTACTGGCCTATTTTGAGTCACAACCTGCACCATGCCATGTAGACTGGACCCTGAATGCAGGCACCTGCCTTCCTCTACTTCTTGTCTACACTCACCACTGGAGGGCCCCACATCCCCGCCACAGGTGCTAGGGCAGCATTAGACGCGGCTCACGCGGAACCCAGGACAGCTGGCAGGCCCCAACTGTAACACGGGAAGAAAGCTTCGGTGCCCACTATCAGTAAGACAGCGCTTTTATATTACCCCCCTTCAGGGCTCTCGTTTTGTTAATGACTTCACACTTGACACAAGACAAAAGTGTTGACTGTGACACTAACATGAGGTAAGTTTGATACCATGAGGAAAGTCAGGCTTGTGACTTGTTGTGATACATTCCAACAAATTCCACCTGTTTTGTCTTCACATGGAGCAGCCTTCCTCCAAGGCTGAACCACAGCCTCCCCAGCCCTTGTTCCTGAACTTCTTGTGTGACTGGAAGGCCCCCCCTCCTTCGACCCCAGGACCCATCAGCTCACGCCCCAGGCCTCTCTCTTCTCTGGCACCTGTCTGGGTCCCTCGCGCCTCCTGGCCACAGTCTCAGCCAGGCCAGCCCCTGGGCACTTCCCCAATGGACACTCCCACTCGGAACAGTTAGACATCTGCACGGACACCTCACGACGAGGACACCAGAGGCCTCTACACGTGTGCTGAGCCCAGGCTGACAGCACAGCCTGGGAGCCGTGCGTGGGCCAGGAGGCGCCACTGCCCTTCCTGGTGGGATGCGGGGCCCTGCTGTGGTCTCCGGGGTCTGAGTCACACGTGAGCCGTCAGGATTCCTGCTCATTTTCAGACCCGTCTCTTTGCCACGTGCCTTGTTAGAATAATTTCATTCCTACAAGTGCAATCTTCTTCCACAAGATTCACAAGTCCTATTTTGATAATTGTGCAAGAACAGTGGTGAAAAACACTACTTCTTGAACCATATCTAATAGCATTCTGAGGGCTCAAGACTTTAATTTTGAAAGAATAATCTCTCTCATAATTAAAATTTATTTTTAAAAGAAACTGGTCATGTAATCTATCTCCTGCCTTTCCGAAAGTCGTGCTGTGTCCCTGGAATAGGCTGGTGTCCCCTCCTGTGCACCACACCGGCCACTTTGGACGAAGGCCCTTACATGAAGTCACGTGAGCACCACGCATTTTCCCGTCTGTCAAGCGCAGAAGCCAGCGCCTGGCCCTCCGGGTTTCCATGAAGGCTGCCTGATGAGGTGGCAACTCTGGGGGACACGGCACCCTGGTGCTCAGCGCGGGCGGACACCTGTGGGTTTTTGCCTGCACCTGCAAGTCTGCCCCCAGCAGCCGCCACGGAGAGGGCGCCGACCACACGACCAGGAAGAACAAGAGATTAAAGGTGAACGGCTGACCTGCGTGAGCACTTCTCGAGTCCAGGGGAGTCACCCAGACCTCGGGGAGGTAGTGCGGGGACAGGCTTGTTGCTGCTGGGCTCCGTCTGAGGGGCTCGGGGAAATCAGGCCCCGCCACACCCGCACCACTAACCCGACGCACCCTTTCCCACCTTCGCCCACCGGCGGCAGCTCCTGCTCTGTCCCTGTGGGGAGACGGGATGTTTAAAGGTGCGGGTCGCAAACCCAGCACTCTGCACGGCCCCCCTCCCGCCCCGTCGCCGCAGACCTGCGCTCCTCGGCTTCGAAGGACCACACCTGAGGCCGCGGGCTCGCGCCCCTACCCCGGCGAGCACAAAGCCACCCTCTGTGCCTGAGCACGTGTCTCAAATGCCAACATGTCAATACGGTAAAAGTTAAATGTTGAGATGGTCAGAACTCAGAGGAGTCTTTTCTACAAACAACAATTTCAAATTATTGTCTTGATGCACCACTCGCCAGACTCGCAGAGCCGAAGCTGGAGTCAGGGCGCTGGGCCAATGGACACCGGCAACCGCGTAACACAGAGGAACACGCTTACCGGAACCAGGAGGATTCTGGGCTTCACTCCAATGTCGGAAATGTCAGTGAAGGGTTAACTTGTGTCTTAAAGTCAAACAAATGTAGCCCTGAAAACAGAGACTTTTAGACATATCCTGAGTTCACTGCAGGAGAAGCGTCCAGACAGATCTTTCTGATAACCAGGTAAGACGAAATGAGACTTTCGGTGAGAAAAGTCTGAAGTGGAGATAACCGGCACTGGGCGGCTTTATCACCGTCCCTAAAACCCAACATTGACTTTATAAAAATGGAGGGCGCATTGCACGTTAGTGTTTGAAAATGTTCACTCCTGTGCTGGGTGGCTTCCCGGCTTCCTGACGTGACGAGCCAGAAAACCGGCTTCTCAGCAGCCTCCCTCCCGGCAGCATCAGGAACGGGCGTCCAGGAGGAGAACAGCCTGTCTCTCTCTCCTCCCGTTCTTTCCAGCCTCATTGGCTGCATCTGTGCATTAGAATCATCCCAGCGACGACAGAGACCCACGCCACTTTTTCTAATTGAAAACTTTCAAGTCCTCGGAGCAGCTCCTCACTCAGTTATGCTAAAGGGTGTTTTTATGCCAACACTGAATTTTCAAAACAACCGGCATCAACTTCCACGCGCAGGTGAGCCCGCCAGCCGGCACCGCACACCTCGCTCGCCTCTACCCTGCATCTGTCTCCTGCTCTGCTTCCCTCCTGGCCACTCGTCCGTCTCACCAGGACAGCGTCAAGGGACTCAAAAAGGAATCCAACAACTTCGAAGAGTAGGCCAAAAAGATTCAGAAGGGTAAGGATGGCACGTACCATCAGTCAGAAAAGCAGGCACTTACGGTGTTTGCAGTGTGGCCTCGTCACTTAGGGGGTAAGTGAACCATGATCACACGTGCAGAGGACATTCCAACCGGAGCGCCCACCAGCAGTGGGCCCACAGCTGCCTCGGGGTTAACGCTGGACCGAGGCACGTGGACCTCAGTGGCACCGGTGGGGGCTCTGTGGTCAGTGCCACAGCCAGTCTCATGCATCCGGTCCTCGACGTTCAGTGTCACCAGGAGCCAGACGTGCCCGAGCGCCTCGGGCACCCCTGACGGCAGCAGCGTGCCGCGGGCGCAGGTACGGCCCCCATGGTTCACGCACGCACACGCCAGTCGGACCCAATCGCAGGCCGATGCGGTTCTCTGAACCGACACCCCACATACTCACCTTACATTTACCGGTTTTCACACATAAACCCCTCCACACTCTAACGCAAGACCACACACTTTTTCCGTATGATTGATATGAGGCTGACACAATCTTATTTTCATCTCTTCCCCTAATTAGGCCAATTTCTTTAAATTTTGTGGTCCGCCCCCTGCACCCAATTCTTTCTATGAGAAATTTCAGAACCGTTTTCTCACCTGCCCTGGGACCCGCCCGCCAGTGCTGACACCAGTGCCCGCAGCGCACCTGCCGGGGAGCACTCCCGCGTCCTCCTGCGGCTCAGTGGAGAGCAAGCGAGCCGGCGGACCCGGACCGTCGTGTGGGAAGGCACGCTCTGCATTTCTTCCTCCCCCAGGAAAGGTCCGTCTTCCCACCCGTGATGAAAACTGGCATGTCCCCTTAAACACTAGGATTCCACAAAAACACAGGCCGACCGACACAGGGACACGGCGGAAGGCTGTCGGGAGTGGAGATGCCCCGCCCGCGCGAGCAGACTGTACCTGGGGGGCTGACGGGCTGAAGGCCACGCCAGTGACGGTGTCCGTGTGTCCGGCCAGTCTGTGAGAAAACGTGCTCGAGCCCATCTCATACACGTACGCCTGCAAGACAGAAAGACAGACGGGGCTCCATGTTGAAAAGGCCAACAGCCCACGTGAGTCTTACATGGCAGAAGCGTGCCTACGCCCGAGCGACTTCGCAGCAGCTGGTCACCTGACAGGCCAGGACACCCTGGCCAGAGACCCGACCCGATGACTCATGCCATTCTCCTCCCCGCCTTTGGGGCCTTTATCATCTAAGAACCCACGGCCCCTCGTGCATCCACAGTCCAATCCTACCTGCAAGTTCCAAACGGAGTGAAAAAGTGATGTTTTGTTGTTCTTTCCCATAAATTTGAGACAAAAACACATACACCTTGCTTCCTACTAAATTAGCTTGGAACCTGAGCAATTCAAATACTTCCAATTTTTCCTACAGTATAGCTTTTAGTAAAATAAAAAAACATAAATTCCTCTCTGGTCGTATTACCACATACATATGAAAAGCCATGTAGAGAGACGGACGGACGGATGTGCACAGATTTAGAGAGAGAGAGAGACTTCATTTTAGGGACGAAAATCTGGTGTCAGGATGCCACCCGGATGTGAAGTGGGAGAGGAGAGATCCGTTCTGGTTTTCAGGTGACAAAATGTGCAAACGAGTATTTTGTGGACTCTACTGGTAGTAAAGGAGAAACACCGTGTCGCAGAAAAAGCAAGACTCTACGTGATTCCTTTTTCCACAAAGTCTATTTTAATGTACAAACAAGCCCTTCGAATTTAGAACTTCCAAGTGATTCTGCCATGGGCTAAACGGCAGCTTCCGAACTAAAGTCTGCAAACAGACACCGTGTATGTCTTGAAGTAGAGAGATTTAAAGTGTGTTTTTTTCCTGCTGTCTTATCAGAAACACGTGCTTATTGGAAAAGCAGCTACTGGCGTGCGTGCCCCCACGGTTCCCAGCGGAGCCGCTGGGCCGGCCCAGGGACCCTGCTCTGGGACCCGTGATGCTGTGGGACGGTTCGCAGCTGCCACACGGCAGGTGCACAGCAGGTGACATGTCAGGTGACACCCTCACACCCGTGCTGGGAAAGCAGGACAGTGAGTGACTGCCACCAAGCGTCAACATCGAGGTTCTAAACGGCGTGTTCGGACTCTAAACTTCTGTATGGTTTTGTGAGGCCGCCAACGACGCGCCTGCCCATAACGGACCCGGAGGCGGGGGAGGGGGGGGCAGCGCTGTTCCCACCGCTTCCCTGGCTTCTCCTCAGGACGGCCTCCTGGAGTGCTCTCGTAATGACACTGGAGGGCCACCAGGGACCCGGGCGTCTCACCCGCTGTTCAGACCAGCAGGCGAGGGAGCCCACGGTGGCCACTGTGGGCCTGTCGTCTCTGATCACCACACACAGACTGACGGTCGCAGCAAACACCACACGCTGACGGGTGTATCGACTCCCTCGTATCACCCTGTCCGGCCGCCAGAGACAACAACGCCATCGCTGTCCCTGTTCTAGAGACGAGGGCCCCAGGGCGCAGGGCGGGCGGGCCCGCTGGGCACAGCCCGAGCTCCTTGCTGGCCCTTGCCTCACCCAGCACGTGCCCGTCACTCACTGGCCTTGCACCATCCTGTCACCCTGACTCGGTCCGTGTGCCCGAGCGGGCGCCGGTTCGGTCGCGTGGATGCCTGCCCCGCACGTTCCAGTGAGGGTTCCTACGTCACCTTCGGTCCCCGTGTCACTCCTCCCGTGACCCTGAGACACATGGAAACGTCCACGCGAACTGTGACTGCTTCGTGCCCCATAGAGAAATTGTGTCCACGCACACCAAAATTCTCGGAGGCACACACGGAAAACGAAGATACAGCCCGGGTCTCTCTAGACCCCAGGCTGCGGGCAGAAATGAGAGGCAGACCCCTCCCCACCCTGGACGTGTCCTAGGGAAAGACACCAGAACCCCCGGGAAGCGGGTCTGTGCTCGAAAGGCGGGCGTGCAGGGGAACGGCGCGCCTGGGTCCGCACACGCCTGGCCGACCGACCAGGTCTGCGACGGCCCCCGGCAGCCGCACCGCCCGGGAAGGACAGGGGCCAGCGTCCCGGGGGCCCGACCTTCCACCTCTTACGGAAAAGGTGATGCGTGACGTGGGCCGTGAACTCCGGACGGAAGCTGGGGAAGCCAGCGTGCACAGAGCACGGGGACGAGAAGCTGAGAAGCCACGACGGCAAAGACGCCATGAAATGAGACACGGTGGGAAGAGGTGGGAGGGGAGGGACTCGGGCTGGTGCCCCCAGCGCGAAGGAAACAGCTTCAGTGGGACCTGTGGCACGGATCCGACGACAGAGGTCAGTCAAGCACAGGCTGACGGCTGCAGCTGACACGCGCAGACTCCAGGGAACGTGCGTCCGGGCTGGCGGGGGGCGGCAGACGGGCGGCTGGCGGGGCCGACGGTGCGGCGGCTGAAGTCAGGCACAGGGGCTGGAGGTCCACGAACCTTCTTCTTGAAGTGACATCTGGAAAAGTCCTTCCTGAGGCCCATGTTTCTACCCGTCCTGGGTGGGAGCAAACACTGCCTTGCCTTTGTGTGACTGCTCACAACGCACGTGAACAAGGCCGTGCAGCTGTGAGAGGAGAATCAGTGGCGGTTATGTGGTTATGTGAGAAATGGCCTCTCGTTTTCTGTATGAAAGTGCTTTTAAATGAAAACCTATCTTTTCGCCCAGGAGAACCAGAAGGCTCTTGAATGAAATGAATCTTTCTGGTCATGGCAAACTTGAACCGTGAGAACAAAAGTCTGCAGCCACAAATATCAGACCTATTTTATTAGATGCACACTTGTCACGACCTGCACTTTCAAACGGTGGCAATGACCGGCCCAAACAGACAAGATGCACCTCGTCTGACACTGAAAACACGGGCATGACCTGCAAATGATTCAATTCATTACAATCCATGTGCGGAACGCGGTCTCTTGATTAGATGCAATAATGTATTTATCTGATTCATGAAGCCACCTCTCCCCATCAGTGGGAAATAAGCCGTGGCTAAGACACACTCAGAAACAAATGAAACATCAAATAAAATCCTACGAAGTCAGTCTTACTCTGAAACTAAACTAATGAGCCCTGGGAACGGGGCAGCGTTTGTTCACAGACAATGAGGACGTGGCAGAGTTCCCTCGGGAGCAGGGAAGACGCTTCGCTGTTCACGATGTCTCACAAAAACCGTCAGGACGGAAGGTACTACTGAAAAGGAGCGATGTTTTGCAAACACAACTAGACCAGCTCATCCTGGATATTTTGTAATTCTGTTGAGCTGTGTCCTCGGAGATGAAGCTGCTTCCGTGGCTCCATCCCACCTTATTCCTCCCACGCGCCCTTTGTCTCCCTTTGCCTGGATTTTCTCCACAGAAGAAATGGGCAGAAGAGTTGCAAACGGAAGTTAACTCTGTTTCTGGAGCTTCACAGCAGAGGTGGTACTGTCCCCAGGGGACCAACTGTCACATCACGGCCATTCGCTGTTTTCCAAAGTATTTCCAGAAATGAGGTTTCTCAGGCTATGCATAGTGTCTTAGATCACTGAATTTTTAGTTCATAAAAAAATTATAAAGTTTTCTAAGAAGGTCAAAGTGTTCAAGATTTAATACAGAGCCTGACTTGAAATCCCATTAAGACAAAAACGTGGCCCACCTCCAGCAGAAGCCAAGGCTGTCCTAAAGCCCCAGATTTTGGCACATGGAGCTCTGTGGCCGCCGAGAGGTGAACACCGTATGTTAATGGCAGGGCTCAACCTCAGGTTTGGAGGCAGATGCACGACCCCCTTCTCTCGGCCACCGCCATCAAGGTCTGGCAGACACAGTGACGAGCTCCGAGCTGGCCCTGCCCCTCCGCCTCACAGAGCCCTGCGAGGGGTCGCTGGCCAGCACGGATGGACCGCTGGTCACCCACCCAACAAACTCATACACCTGGGCTGGCAGCCTCAGCTGCTTCAGCAGTCCTGGGCAAATTTCCATCAACTTTGTTTCTGGTAACAACCCGTTCTCTCTCATCGTCCCTGGACCTATGACCAATTGCATAACCGTCATCTCTTAGTATCTGCCAGCTCGGTCTTTGAAAATGTGATCATATAGTGAAACTTCGGGGCAGGGGACCCGGCGAAAGAGCCGCTTACATCAACCCACAGCGTCAGCAGCTCCCGGCCGGAGCCATCGCAGTCCAGCCACAGCTCTCCATGTGGGAAGGTGCAAGCAGGCGTCCGGGATTGCAGCTATGAAGCCCATCTGCTCACCCGCACACCGGACACCATGGCGCAGTGCTGCAGGGAAGACCCCGGGGGTCAGAGACTGGGTTGCAGAGCCCGCCTCTCTACAGCCTGACAGCCTCCTGCCAGCAGAGGGGGGCTCGCACAGTGGAAAACCCAGTCCTCTGTGTTTAGTTCTGTCTCCAAAGTCTGCGCTTGGCTTTTCATTACGAAAATTTCCAAATATACACCAAAGTACGGAGAATTGAACAACCGGCCCATTCGTCCAGAACCAGACAACTTTGTCAAGACTTTGCTCTACTCTCTTCAACTACCATGCTTTCTTCTCTACTTTTTCCTTTAGTTTTAGTGGCTGAATAAGTATGAGGTATTTTTAGCAAATTGCTGAGATAATGTCCCACGCACTTGGCAAGTACCTCTAGAAGTATGCACATTGCACACACACCTGCACTGCCCTTTTACACTAACCTAAAACAAAGGGAATCCCGGCCGGTCACACTGGTCACAGTTGTTTTGGGACCCAGAGCAGATCCATATGTTGCTGTTAAGTCTCCCCAGCACTGCTGTTTGGAGCAACACTTTCTCTCCCTGCCTCTCTTCCACGCCGTAGACTTGTTGACGAAATGGGGTCCAAGTCCAGAAGAACGTTCGACCCAGGACGCGTCCGTCTGCCTGTGTGTGACGTCTTTCAACTTGCTCCATCATCCTGTGTGTGGGCCCTGAGCCAGAAGTTACCCACAAAGACTCAATTCGCTTCGGGCTCTACCTTTTTTCCACAAGAATACTTTATGGTGGATATTAGCGGGCGTGCACCTCAAGATGGCGGTAGGAATGTGCGTGGTATCTAAGCTGTTGCACAGTGAGTGACGCTAACGTTGGTCGGGAGGTTTGGCTTGTGACATGCTGTCCCTTGGGGACTATTAGTGAGGTCCCCCTGCTGACACGTGTGTAAGAGCACACACGGCACCCGTACACAGGCACCATGCTCTCCAGCAGGGTTCTAGACCGCTTCATCCCGCACAACTGAAATTCTGTGTCCTTGGCCAACGTCCACCTCCCAGCTGCCCCCACTGCTGGCAGCCACCACCCCGCCCTCCGCTTCTGTGAGTGTGACTGTTTAGTACTCTTCATCTAAGTGCAATTAGGCAGTCTTTGTTCTTCTTTCTGTGATTGGCTTATCTCACTTAGTATAAGGTCCTCTGGTTCATCTACGACATTGCAGATGACAGGACTTCCTTCTTTTTCTAAGGCTGAATAACATTCCATTTTGCAGATTTACTCACCCATCGATAAACATTTCGGTGGCTTGCACGTCTCGGCTACGGCGAGTAATGTCCAGTGGTGCGGGAGAGCGGATGTCTCTGAGGCCATGATTTCGATTCTGAAATCGATTCATGATTTGTTGGACAAATGCCAGGAGTGGGATTACCTTATCCTATGGGAATTCTATTTTTAATTCTCCAAGGAACCTCCACACTGCTCTCCACCAGTTCACATTCCACCAACAGTGATGAGGGCTCCAACTGCTCCACACGCTTGTCCTTACCTACCTCCTGGTCTTTGGAGGACGGCCATCCTGACAGGTGGGAAGTGGTGTCTCACTGGCTTTGATCTGCATTTCCATGCTGATGAGTGATGTTGAGAACCACTTCCTGGGCCTGTCGGCCATCAGTGTGTCTTCTTTGGAGAAATATCTGTTCAGGCTGCCTGGGGGCCACCAATCCCTATAGTTTCACCATTGATGACATTTGCCAAAATCAATGACTTTGAGATTATAAGAGGGTAATTTTTTAATTCTGCCATTCATCCCACTTGTCTGGAATTCTTCTCTCAAAAATAACTTTTCTTCTTCAAATAGGATATCAGGATATAGTCCAAACAGGAAGGGCAAGACAAATGCTGAATTATTTCCCTTAAAAAGACATGGTTCTCTAAGGTGTTGGTACCCTAGGTACCAAACGGGGGCCAGTAGGCTTTGTTTGTCTTTGTCTTGTCTTTGTCTTGTTTTTAGTTCTTTTTTGGACTGCTATTTAAAAATCATGAGATTTTTAGATATATAATGTTTTCAAATCAATTAGTCATTATTCTTTCGATGCTCAATTATACCTTCCTTGGTCAACAGCCTTTAATGTTGCTTCCTGCAGTCATATTATATGAGCCCATTGCTCCTCAATTCCTTCCTTTATTTTCAGCACAAGATGTCCTGGCTCATTTGTGACCTTTTTGCCGCAGACCTGAAAGCAGCTATTCATCCAGAGAACTCCGGTCCCCAGCGGCGGGGACAGCGGGTAGAGGTGGCCGCAGGGTCACCCATCGGCGGGGACAGCGGGTAGAGGTGGCCGCAGGGTCCCCATCGGCGGGGACAGCGGGTAGAGGTGGCCGCAGGGTCCCCATCAGCGGGGACAGCGGGTAGAGGTGGCCGCAGGGTCACGAGGGGCAGTGCTGGAATGCCACGGTGCCAGGAAACACGCGCCTGGTGTGTGCGCACCAACCGCACGCTGTTTCAACAACAGACTCTCTAACGTGTCTGAGTAACTGCTGGAGCAGGACTCCCTCCCCCAATATAATGCTCTTTTTTCCAGGGTGTCTTGACAATTGTTACTTGCTTGCTCTTTGAAATAATTTTACAATGTGATTATCTACCTACAGAGAAACCTGTTGAAATTTTTGTTGCAAAAGTGGTAGGGGCTCCGTTTCGGCCTCTGCAGCTGCCGGCTGTTCTGTTCGCACAGACGTTCAGAGCCCCGCCCACACCAGAGCGGCAAACCCCGAGGCGGAGCCCAGGGAGAGGGCGTCTTTCTGATCCACGGGCTCTCACAGATTGCACAGTGGTCCCGGACAGCTGTGACCCTGTCCACTGAAGCACTCACGCGACCTCTCCGTCCATCAGCGACCCGTTACTAATCAGCGGGAGGAGGCGTACGTCCTGGGTCTCCGCACCGCCCACTGAGCTGTTCCATGTGTAAACTTGGACTCTGACGCTTTCACGCAGTAAAACGCATACCCGGTGAGTTGGAGAACACGGGTGTTGATCTCGCCAGCGCTGCCCTGCGGGAGCATGGGGAGCACGCCACATCCACGGGGACCACGAGCGACCTATGGCTCTACCTGGAAGGCTCCTGAGGCGAGGGTGACCCTCGAGCTGCTCGGGGAGATCCCCTGGGTCACTGTGCAGCCACTGACCATGGATGACATGGCACTTGGGGTGCTGCCGGTGCCACACCCCCACAGAAGACGAGCTGACACCCCGGCTGACTGAGGGGAACTCGCCCGTCCCACCGCCAGGACCGCCAACCACCAAACCCTCAAGTTAACCTGATGGACCACACCCTCAATACTGGGTCCCGAATGCAGATTCCAGGCTACACATGGAACAAGTCACCCCCAAAGGCAGTGGCTGGAAGTTAGGAAATTCGTGATGATGAGGAACTGGGCAGGGTGATGGGGCCCAACAGGGGCAACGGAGAGACTGGGGGGAACCGTCCTCACAGCCTGGAAGTGAGCGCCAATAAGCACAGAAGACTGCACCCTGGAGGCTGCCAAATACTCAGTACGCTGGGGCCCGTTCCGAAATTCCCCTTCCCTAGAGCATGCTTCCCTTCCGAAGCCCTGCAAATAAAGACACTTCTTCGGGAGGCTAGAAAAAACAAAAATAAAATAAGTACACTGTTCCCTAAGATATTGAAAAGGAGCATTCCCAGCTCAATACTTTGAGCTGGTGTTTTATTTATCAGTTGTCATCTGGTGATTCGCAGAAAATACAGCGTGTACAATACCTCTCCCAGGGAAGGCGACTCGTGCAGTGACTGAGAAGTGAATGAAGAAGTATATTAATGAATTACTGAGGTTTAAAATAATCATGCTTCACCAAAAGTAACGCAAGAGGGCCTTTCAAACCTCCTACGTTATTGTTATTAAACTACTATTACTTCCGTGGCGCCGGAGTGGCTCAATCGGTTAAGCATCTGGCTCTTGATCTCGGCTCAGGTCATGACCTCACGGAACATGAGTCCAAGGCCCGAGTCGGGCTCTGTGCTGACAGCACGGAGACTGCTTACGACTCTCTCTCTCTCTGTCTCTGTCTCCCTCTCTCTCTGCCCATCCCTCATGCTCTCTTTTTCTCTCTCGCAAAATAAGTAAACTTAAAAAAAATACTATTACTTGCAAGTCTCAAATACCGGCCAAAAAGTAAGTTTTTTAAAAACCATTTTTATCCTAATGCGCGACAGTATTGAACAGTCTCCACGAGAATGAGGGGACCTCATGACCGAGACCAACAAACACACGACAGCAGCACATACGTGTCTGTCCTCGGCGCCGGAAGCCACGTAGCGTCCACAAGGGCTAAAAGCAATTCCACACGGGTGTCCGTGGTTCGGGTGTCCTTCAAAACGGCGCTCACATCTAGAGGAAAAAGAAGAAATATCAGGAGACAAAAACAATTTTTTAATTTCTACCACAAATGAGGAAAAAGACACTGACTTGCGGCTCATCCACACGACCACGAGCAAACCAGCAGTGAGAGGGCACGGGCTTACGTGAGCATTCTTACTTGGCAACCAGGTTATTCTAGAGAGCCTTCAAGATACGAAAACATTTTAAAATCATAAATTATTTGCCTCAGTGATTCAAAGACTTTCGGGAGGCGCGACGTTCCACCGAGGCTGCTTAGGTGCCACCCCGGCTATTTGTGAAGGGTGGGTCACAACTGTTTACTGTAACACGGGCCAGAGAACTGATGCTGGTTTTACCAAGAAAATGCCCGACACCAACACCTGCTGGGGCCCCCAGGGCCGCCCTAAGAGAGCCTTCGCGACCGGCACAGGGCTGGGCTCCAGGGGGCTGTGGTGTCACACAGACCCCTGCCTCCGGAGCTAGCCCTCCGCCACATCCCCTCCACACGTCAGAGGGCTTGTGTATTCATGCAGCAATTAAAGAGGAGAAGGGAGACTGTTAATTCTGTCCTTGCGAACCTATAGGTGTGCATATAAACACACAAATACTTCTCATATCTTGTTATATACGCTAAAGTTTATTTTTGAGAGACAGAGAGAGACAGAGTGCAAGCAGGGGAGGGGCAGAGAGAGAGAGAGGGGAAACACAGAAATGGAAGCAGCCTCCAGGCTCTGAGCTGTCAGCATGGAGCCCGATGCAGGGCTCTAACTTGCAGACCGTGAAAATACGTCATAAAGTGATTATTCCCCGTGCATAATTACCAAATACGCGTGTGTTTAGAGAGCAGGAACGCACGGCGCCCGGGGAGGGGGAGGGGGAGGGGGCGGGGGCGCACACACGTGCTGTCGCTTATGAGCCTCTGCTAACCTCCCTGTGCCTCTCTGCCCTCAGAGGCCGGCGGCCACACGCGCGGCAGGGGAAAGACCAGCACCTTTTATTTTAACGTCCCAAATTCACGTGGTCCGCTCTGTGTGGAAATCACTTTTCTTAGACTGGTCGGTGTGAACAGATCCAAGGTCCTAAAGCCAAGGGCCTTGGGAGCTTTAACAGAAGCGTGTTTCACGGGCCCCGGCTGCAGTCGCGGCCGGGAAGCCTCACCTCAGGGTTCTCAAGTCCCACAGCTTTATCCCATCGCCAATGGCTGTGGTGGCAAAAAGGTTATAAAGTTGACATTGTTGGGTCGTGAATGATGATCCCTGTAATTGTAAGGAGAAGAAACAAGATGCGTTCTTTGAAGGCCGAATTAATAAACATGATTCTAATCTAAAGGTAGAAATTAACACAAAGTTTCTTATCTTATTTTAGAACAATTTCAGAATCGGGCTCCAAGAACTTCCTTAGGGAAAATTAGTAATGGCACACTTTGACCTTAGGAATTATTGGTGTGTGTTTCCCAAATGTGAAATGCCACTAAAAGTTATAAAAGTAAAAGATCAAAAGACTACAATATTAATACACCAAAATTTATTTTTAAAGTATAGATGGGTGACTCAGTCGGTTAAGTGTCCAACTTCAGCTCAGGTCATTATCTCACGGTTCGTGGGTGTAAGCCCTGCATGAGGCTCTCTGTTGACAGCTCAGAGCCTAGAATCTGCTTCGGATTCTGTTCTCTCCCTGCCCCTCCCTGCCTTGTGCTCTGTCTCTCTCTCTCTCTCTCTCACTCTCTGTCTCTCTCAAAAAATAAACATTAAAAAAATGCTTAAACAATAAGATAAAGTATAGACCATAATCCATCCTCAGCAAATCACCCTGGAAGATACCCTGAATAGGTCCCGCTGAGGTTTGAGGTCAGTTAGCAATCTGCTGACTTTCGAACCCCACGACCCCTGTGCAGCTGTCTGTGCACTGGCTTGTGTGAAATCCAGCACATGTCGCTGGGCGGGCTCCCTCTAAGGACCTGCCTCGCATCTGATCGCCACCTCCCTTCATGCTTTAGTGACCTACAACGTCTCATGGGATGGAGTGCAATCCATCTGCAGAACCATTTTTGGCCCCGAACGTGAAATACACTACGGTTCATAACAACGTCCATGTCCATCTCCCTTCCATGTCAAAAACATCCAAATTATTAAGAAAAATTTAATGAAGCGTATCTGAAAGCTTTTATCCTTACAATATGCACATACCTAGAAGTTATTCTTCAGTAACAAACAAGAAATGAAGGTTTACATAAATCCGTAACAATAATATAGAGAGAGAGTCTCAACTCGATACCAGATAGCATTCTGAACACTGAACATTTCATCCTCGTAACAAACTTATGAGATGTAAACAATTTTACATCCATTTGAGGTGACAAACATGAGACAGAGGAATCAGGAATCCATTCACGGCCACCCAGCTCCTAGTCTCAACGTGGATTAGCGGTCCACAAACCAGCACAAGGTCACTCATAACACTCCAAAAATTCGACAGGCACCCAGCAAACATTAAGAGATCATCTACCAAATGCTGGGCACTTGGCGAGGCACTGAGTAGGAGAAGAACAGACACAGATTTAGTCTGACAAAAAGGCAGACGGGCAGCTGAGTGTATAGTTACAGTACGTTATAACATCGCTAGTTTCCTGAAGCTAACCAGTGAAAACCTGAAAGCTTTCACAGGGATAAAAAGAGAGTTAAAAATGTTTTCAATCAGTCCAATAGAGGCTAAGGAATAAGCAATGAAGCAGCAAAGATAATTCATGATAAATAGACGGTGCAGAGCTTTTTTCTTTAACGTAGAAGAGAAAGCACAAAATAAGATCAAATGTATGAGTAATTACAATAATTGCAAACAGACTAAATCTAAAGAGGAAATTCTTAGTTGGATTTCAAGAAAAACAGTTAAAACACATTACTTGTTTTTTGGTGGGATTTTTTAATATAATTTATTGTCAAATTGGTTCCTATACAACACCCAGTGCTCATCCCAACAAGAGCCCTCCTCAATGCCTGTCACTCACTCTCCCCTCTCCCATACCCACCATCGACCCTCAGTTTGTTCTTAGTATTTAAGAGTCTCTTATGTTTTGTCTCCCTCCCTATCTGTGGCTATCTTTTTCCTTTTCCCCTCTTCCCCTCCCGCATGATTTTCTGCTAAGTCTCTTGAAATCCACCTATGCGTGGAAACGTACAGTATCTGTCTTTCTCTGACTTATCTCACTTATCTCACCATCCACATTGCTACACATGGCCAGATTTCATTCTTTCTCATTGCCAAGTAGTTCTCTATTGTATATATAAATCACATCTTCTTTATCCATTGGTCAGTTGATGGACATTTAGGCTCTTTCCATGATTTGGCTATTGTTGAAAGTGCTGCTATAAACATTGGGGTACACGTGCCCCTATGCATCAGCATTCCTGTATCCGCTGGGTAAATTCCCAGCAGTGCTATTACTGGGTCATAGGGTAGTTCTATTTTCATTTTTTTGAGGCACCTAAACACCATTTCCCAGAGCGGCTGGACCAGTTTACATTCCCACCAACAGTGTAAGTGGGTGCCTGTTTCTCCACATCCTTGCCAGCACCTAGAGTCTCCTGATTTGTTCATTTCAGCCACTCTGGCCGGTGTGAGGTGGTATCTCAGTGTGGTTTTGATTTGTACTTCCCTGATGATGAGTGATGTTGAGCATCATTTCATGTGTCTGTTTGCCATTTGTATGTCTTCTTTGGATAAGTGTCCATTCATATCTTCTGCCCATTTCTTCACTGGATTATTCGTTTTTCGGGTGTGGAGTTTGGTTAAGTTCTTTATAGATTTTGGATACTAGTCCTTTATCCGATATGTCATTTGCGACTATCTTTTCCCATTTCATCAGTTGCCTATTAGTTTTGCTGACTGTTTCCTTTGCAGTGCAGAAGCTTTTTATCTTGATGAAGTCTCAGTACTTCATTTTTGTTTTTAATTCCCTTGCCTTTGGAGACGTGTCGAGTAAGAATTTGGTGCGTTACTTAGGTCAAAGAGGCTTTTTCCTGCTTTCTCCTCTAGGGTTTTGATGGTTTCCTGTCTCACATTCAGGTCCTTCATCCATTTTGAGTTTATTTTTGTGAATGGTGCAAGAAAGTAGTCTAGTTTCATTCTTTTGCATGTTGCTGTCCAGTTGTCCCAACACCATTTGTCAAAGAGGCTGCCTTTTTTTCCACTGGATACTCTTTCCTGCTTTGTCAAAGATCAGTTGGCCATATGCTTGTCCATTTCTGGGTTCTCTATTCTATTCCATTGGTCTATGTGTCTGTTTTTGTGCCAATACCATACTGTCTTGATGACTACAGCTTTGTAGTAGAGGTTAAATCTGGGATTGTGATGCCACCCACCTTGGTTTTATTCTTCAATATTACTTTGGCTATTTGGGGTCTTTTGTGGTTGCATACAAATTTTAGGATTGTTTGCTCTAGCTTTGAGAAGAATGCTGGTGCAATTTTGATTGGGATTGCACTGAATGTGTAGATTGCTTTGGGTAGTATTGACATTTTAACAATATTTATTCTTCCAATCCATGAGCATGGGATGTTTTTCCATTTCTTTGTGTCTTCTTCAATTTCCTTCATAAGTTTTTTATAGTTTGCAGCATAGAGATCTTATACATCCTTGATTAGGTGTATTCCTAGGTATTTTATGGTTTTTGGTGCAATTGTGAACGGGATTAGCTTCTTTATTTCTCTCTCTGTTGCTTCATTGTTGGTATATAGAAATGCAACTGATTTCTTTACATTGGTTTTGTACCCTGCAACTTTGCTGAATTCATGGATCAGTTCTAGCAGGCTTTTGGTGGATTCTGTCAGGTTTTCCATGTAAAGTATCATGTCATCTGCGAAAAGTGAAAGTTTGACTTCATCCTTGCCAATTCTGATGACTGTTATTTTGTTTTGTTGTCTGGTTGCTGATGCTAGGACCTCCAGCACTATGATAAATAGCAGTGGAGAGAGTGGACACCCCTGTCGTGTTCCTGATCTCAGCGGGAGGCTCTCAGTTTTTCCCCGTTGAGGATGATATTAGGTATGGGCTTTTCATAAATGACTTTTATGATGCCTAAGTATGTTCCTTCTATCCCGACTTTCTCGAGAGTTTTTATTAAGAAAGGATGCTGTATTTTGTCAAATGCTTTCTCTGCATCTATTGACAGGATCATATGTTTCTTATCTTTTCTTTTGTTAATGTGATGTATCACATTGGTTGATTTGCAAATATTGAACCAGCCCTGCAACCCAGGGATGAATCCTACTTGATCATGGTGAATAATTCTTTTTATATGCTGTTGGATTCGATTTGCTAGTATCTTGTTGAGAATTTTTGCATCCATATTCATCAGGGATATTGGCCAGTAGTTCTCTTTTTTTCTGGGTCTCTATCTGGTTTGGGAATCAAAGTGATGCTGGCTTCATAGAATGAGTCCAGAAGTTTTCCTTCCATCTCAATTTTTTGAAACAGCTTGAGGAGGATAGGTATTAACTCTGTTTTAAATGTCTGGTAGAATTCCCCAGGGAAGCCATCTGGTCCAGGGCTTTTATTTGTTGGGAGATTTTTGATAACTGATTCAATTTCTCTACTAGTTATGGGTCTGTTCAAATTTTCTATTTCTTCCCGTTTGAGTTTTGGTAGTGTGTGGCTGTTTAGAAATTTGTCCATTTCTTCCAGGTTGTCCAGTTTGATGGCATATAATTATTTCATAGTATTCCCTGATAATTTCTTGTGTTTCTGAGGGATTGGTTGTAATCAATCCCTTTTCTTTTGTGATTTTATCTATTTGGGTCCTCTCTCTTTTCTTTTTGAGAAGCTTGGCTAGAGGTTTATCAATTTTGTTTATTTTTTCGAAAAACCAGCTCTTCGTTTCATTGATCTGTTCTACTACTTTTTCAGTTTTGATATAATTACTCTCTGCCCTCATTTTTGTTATTTATCTTCTTCTGCTGGGTTTGGGGTGTCTTTGCTGTTCTGCTTCTAGTTCCTTTAGGCATGCTGTTAGATTTCGTATTATTGATTTTTCTTGTTTCTTGAGATACGCCTGTATTGCAATGTACTTTTCTCTCAGGACTATCTTTGCCACATCCCAAAGGGTTTGGATTGTTGTATTTTCATTTTCATTTGTTTCCATATATTTTTAATTTCTTCTCTAATTGCCTGGTTGACCCATTCGTTCTTTAGTAGGTTGTTCTTTAGCCTCCACGCTTTTGGGGATTTACCAGCCTTTTTCCTGCGGTTGATTTCAAGTTTCATAGCATTGTGATCTGAAAGTGTGCATGGCATGATCTCAATTATTGTACATTTATTGAGGGCTTCTTTCTGTCCCAGTATGTGGTCAGTCTTGGGGAATGTACCATATGCATTTGAGAAGAATGTAAATTCCATTGCTTCTGGGTGTAGGCTTCTAAAAATGTCTGTCAAGACCATCTGTTCCAATGTGTCGTTCAGGGCCATTGTTTCTATGGTGATTCTCTGTCTAGTTGATCTATCCGTTGCTCTAATTGGAGTATTAAAGTCCCCTGCAATTAGCACATTTTTTTTTTCGATAAGATTGCTTATGTTTGTAATTAATTGTTTTACAAATTTGGGTGCCCCTGAATTCAGTGCATAGTCATTTATAATTATTAGCTCCTCCTGATGGATAGTCCCTGTGATTATTATATAATGTCTCTTCGTTTCTTGTTACAGCCTTTACTTTAAAGTCTAGTTTGTCTGATATAAGTGTGGTTACTCCAGCTTTCTTTTGCCTTCCAGTAGCATGGTATATAGTTCTCCATCCCCTCACTTTCAATATGAAGATGTCCTCAGGACTAAAATGAGCCTCTTGTAGACAGCAAATAGATGGGTCTTGTTTTTTAATCCATTCTGTTATCATAAGTCTTTTAATTGGAACATTTAGTCCATTTACATTCAGTGTTAATATTGAAAAACATGGGTTTAGAATCATTGTGTTATCTGTAAGTTTCATGCTTGTTAACAATGTCTCTGGTACTTTGTGTTACTTGCAACCTTTCCTTCACAGAGTGCCCCTCAGGATCTCTTGTAAGAGACTGGTTTATGTGTGATGTATTCCTTCAGTTTTTGTTTGTTGGGGAAAACCTTGATCTATCCTTCTATTCTGAATGACAGGCTGGCTGGATAAAGGATTCTTGGCTGCATATCTTTCATGTTCATCACATTGAAGATTTCCTGCCATTCTTTTCTGGCTTGCTAAGTTTCTGTAGATAAGTCGGCCACAACC
Source organism: Paguma larvata (assembly GCA_030068075.1). Classification (NCBI taxonomy): domain Eukaryota; kingdom Metazoa; phylum Chordata; class Mammalia; order Carnivora; family Viverridae; genus Paguma; species Paguma larvata. The sequence continues at coordinate 147,800,411 of CM057829.1, forward strand.
CTTAAGTGTCTACCTTTGTATGTTAAGGCCTGTTTTCCCCTAGCTGCTTTCAGAATTCTCTCTCTGTATTTTGCCAGTTTCACTATGATGTGTCGTACAGAAGGTCTATTCAAGTTCCATCTGAGGGGAGTTCTCTGTGCCTTTTGGATTTCCATGCCCGTTTCCTTCCCCATGATGGGGAAGTTCTCAGCAATGATTTGTTCAAGTAGCCCTTCGACTCCTTTCTCTCTCTCTTCTTCCTCTGTAATTCCTATGATACGGATATTGTTCCATGTGAGTGCATCGCTCAGCTCTTGGATTCTCCTTTCCTGTTCCTGGATTAGATTATATCTCTTTTTCTTGGCTTCCTCTTTTTCCACAATTTTATCTTCTAATTCACCTGCTCTCTCTTCTGCCTCTTCAATTCGCGCTGTGGCCGCTCCAATTTGTTTTGCAACTCATTTAAAGCATTTTTTAATTCCTCCTGACCATTTTTAAGGTCTTTGATCTCTGCAGTGATGGACTCGCTGCTGTCTTCTGTGCTTTTTTCAAGCCCAGCAATTAGTTTTATGACTGTCATTCTATATTCGTGCTCTGTCAAGTTGCTTGTATCTGTTTTCATCAATTCTTGAGCTGTCACTACTTCCTGTAATTTCTTTTGAGGAGAATTTTTCTGTTTCATCATTTTGGCTAGTTTTCTGTCCCTTGTAAGTTTTAAAATTTTGTTATGTGCTCTGCCTCTGAAGGTACTGCTATATTAAGGGGGGCTCATATACTGTTCAGGGCCTGGCCTTTCGAGAGGTGTTTCTTGGAGAGCGTTACTTGCTGCCTGTTGTGACTTCGATTGTCCTCTACCAGGTGTGCTTTGGTTTGTTCCCTGAGGTAGACCTGGTCAAGTAGCCCTTCGACTCCTTTTTAAAGGCTGAGGGGTGCCTGGGTGGCTCGGTCGGTTAGGTGTCTGACTTTGGGTCAGGTCATGAACTCACGATTCGTGGGTTCTCTGGCTCTGTGCTGACAGATTCTGTCTCCTTCTCTCTCTACCTCACTCTCTCTCTCTCTCTCCCTCTCTCAAAAATAAATAAGCATTAAAAAATAAAATAAAATAAAAAGTAAAAAAAATATAATAATAAATAAAGGCTGAATGTGAAGGGTGGGAGAAAAACAGCATATATTAAATAAAAGAAGACAAGATTGATTATATAAGTACTAGAAAAAACAGATATAAGAAAAATAAGATCTAATTAAAAATAGTTTTAAAATACTATAAAAGGAACACTGTACATGAAAATATAAGAAGTCTAACATAAATATACCGAATAATACAGCTAAAATACATAAAGCTAAAATAGTAGATTATAAGAAGAAAGTGACAAGATTACAATCATAGAGACAAAGACCTTAATTACATTTCTCTAATTAAAAAAAACTAGTAAGAGTACAAAAAATTAGTAAATCTTGAATAATCCGAATATAATTAATAAGGTGGGGCCGACAGACGTCTCTACAAACATGTTCCAAGAGCATACCCTTTCCGCATGCATGAAACACTGACAGAAATCAGCCAGAGAGCCAGGTTTCTCAGGAAATACAAAAATCTCACCAGATAGAAGAGAATCAGTGTTATATAGGGCATGCGCTCTGAACACAATGCCATAAAATTAGAAATCAGTAACAAAAAGATGACTGAAAACAAACTCATATATGTGGAAATCTAAAAGCACATCTAAATAAAGCCTAAGTTAAAAAAATCATAATGGAAATTAGAAAATATTTACTGCTAAGTAATAAAAATGCTAAAACCTGGAAAATGCAACTAACGCAGTTATTTAGGGGAAATCTACAGGCTTAAATGTGTACATCCTAAATGCACAGGTGGATGAAATTCATACCTAAAACACGGGATAAAAATCAGGTAGCAGAGATATGTACAGTCTGCTGCCGGTAAGAGAACAATGTACCGCACGATACGGAACGTACTTCTGACCACAGGCCTGGGAAGGACTCACCCCGAGCACAGCTGTGGTAGCAAGGACGGAGACAGGAAGAGTGGAACTGCATTCCTATCCATAGGCATTTCATTTATTTAAAAAAACTCCACAAGATCTAAAGGTAATAAAGCAATATATTTTAAGGCAATCATGGATTTTAGTGACCATTATTTCTGAGAACCTCAGGTTTTCTGTATGATATGTTTCACTAGAAAATGAGTAAAAGCTCTACGTATTTAATTTTCCAACACAAATTCGCCTTACGTGTCTACATCACCAAAACACATCTGTCTTATGCAGCCATACAAAAAAAACTAAAAGTATACGTAAAGAAGAAGCACTAACTATGGTTTTATAGAAATCAATAAACCATAAAAGATTTGTGTACTTTCATTATAAAAATAAACCACTTAATGATATAACACCATTTAAAAGGAGGAAGATCTGGCCCTCGCTTTTTGATGCATATGGTACTCTTGCTAATGTGATGAAATTAAACAGCCGCACTTGTCCGGTTACCACAGGGCCAATTCTCAGGACTGTGCACCGAGATGCTTGCAAAAGAGCATTACTGACGTGTGACAGACGTGGCTATGCTGGTCCTACGCTTAAAAGAAATTAGAAGTGATCTACTTCATACTTTACTGGAAATAGGGCACTTGGGCCAGTTAGCATTTGTGCTTCCAAATCGGGACGTGCTCCACGACCATCCTGGGCAGCAGCGCCACGTGGCTGCGGCTGCGTGGAACACTTGGATCTATGTGGCGCAGCTGGACAAAAATTCGAGAGAAGTCGAGGGAAACAATCCAGTAAGGCAGCGGGAGCCTCTGTAACCTTCCGCCCGCTCCCCTCCACCACACCCACTCGGAGGGTTATTTTCAGGAAGTGAAACCAGTCACGGTCCCTCTAAAAACCTCAGGACTGTTTTTCCTAACACACACCTCTCATCCGAGAGCGCACCGCAAGATCCCCAAAACATCAGTCACTGGAATCAATTTGAAGTCAATTTGAGGCGGACTCGGGCTACCCTGCGGTCCCCGCACACGCTGCTCCTCAAGGGGGAAGAAATTTTAAGCAGTTTCTTAAAGCAAATGCACTAAAACTCGTAACGAGAAGAGGCCGTGATGAGAGGAACACACGGAACGGTCACTGTGTCACCAAGGAGACAAGGTTCTGCGCGGGCTGCTGGTCGCCGCGCGGTCTTCCTGGTGCCTCTGCGGTGAAGCTTCCCCGCCCCGTCAGGGTGCGCAGGACACCGTGGCGGACACCCACCAGTCCCCCGGGACACTGCCGCCAGCCTCTCCGGGTCCCACCCCCGAGCGAACTGTGTTGGCAGTGCGCAGAGCCGGCGTCCGGGCCGCGGACGAAACGCGTGGCGGGAATCTGGTGGCGGCCCCGCCGGGAAGCTGCCGTGCGCTGGGACGCCGCCCGTCTGTGAGGCCCCGAAGCGGGGCCCGGCGGGCAGGCGCTGCTGCCGGGGAGCACGTCCCGCTTCCTGTCTGCCGGCCTCCGGGACCGCGGCAGCTCACGACGCAGAACCGTGTTTGCGGAGCACCAGTCACCCCCGCCGAGCGGAGCCCGGAGCGCAAGCGCCAGTCGGTCCAGTTGGTCCAGCCGGTCCAGCCGGACCGAGGGCCGCGTCACACGTCCTCACACACGGCCGCACACACCCGCGCAAGCATCAGCCAGGCCTCTCGCCTTCCTGCCCCGCCTTCCCCGCGGCCGCCCTGTCCCCGCAACAACCCCAGGTTCTGACTGGGGCTGATGAGCCTGCCCCCAGCCAGGGGTTCTGGGCCCGACACCCCCCTTGGCTTCAGCACATGGCCTGGCACGAGTGGGGCCCGTTCCCTGACGCTGCCTCTCGAGGGGAGGGCCTGAGACCGGACGGTGCACGCCAACACCTGAGACACCGGACGGGAGGACGCAGGAGAGCGGCGGAGTCTGCGTGCGGACGCTGATTCTCTCTCAGAAGTCACCGGGAAGCCGGAGGACGTGTTCCGTCGTGGTTTAGCAGCAGGCCTGGGCCTGGCTGAGGGGGAGCCTCGTGGACACAGCGGCCCTGGGGGGCGGAGCTCCAGGCGGGGAGCTGCGGCCGCGCGCACTCGCGGGGCGCGCTCGCGGGGTCAGGGCGCGTCGGCCCACCTCCGCGGCCCCATGCCGTCCGTCTGCGGGCGCCCGGCTCTCAGCCCAGACTCGGCCGCGCAGGCTCCGGCCACCTTCGTACTCTCTGGATCTTCAAACCCTCGTAAAATCGAGTTCTACCCGACACAGCCCCAGGCAAACGCGGCCTTCTCCGCCTCCCGGACACAGCAGCTGTCCCCGTCACTGCGGTCACGCCTCTCATCTCGCGTGACACTCACGACCGTCAGCTTTGTGCAGATATGACCTATGTCCACACCTACCGCCTTCTGTGTTGCTAGTTCTTTGAAAGCAATTTCTAATCCAGCTTCCGAGCCACTACTGCAAGCAGCAAATTCTCGGCGTTTTTCCTCCCCCTCACGGGAACGAAGGGAACGCGTGAAATCGCGGGCGAGTTTTCTAAGGCCATGTCTCCCGAGCTTCATAAGTTCATATTTAAAGAGTAAGAATAGTTGGCATTTAACGCACGGAGGGCATGCTAGAGACTTCCCTCATCCAATCCCCGTGCCAGAGCAAGTAACGCATGCGGAAAGTTAAAAAGTCTTTTACCATAAAAATGGGAACAGAGAGGAAAGGAAACAAGAAAATTCCAAGATGTCAGACAAAACAGCCTCACATCATTTTTCAAAATGAAATAACTTCTTTTGAAAATATGAGAAAAAGTGGTTAAGTTTAAAAGAATTGTCTTTACCATTATTTTAAAGCTAGGCTTTATATTTTACAAGTTAAAAGTATTTAAAACTCCAAAAGGACATTTTGCATTTCTGATTTAATCAGCCAAAACCATTTAAAAACAAATTTGGAACCAAACAGAAATAAAAATCTCAGACTGAATTTTGATGCACCAAGTTTCATCTAGGCGAAGTTTTCATCTGTGATAAACCCCAGAAAGAAAGAAAGAACAAGTAAAAGGAAAAGAAAACAGGGTCTTATAAAGGAAATGTTGAAAAACCACTTTCCACACACAAAAAGTGAGAATAGTGATGGCGGCGGCGGCGGCGGCGGCGGCGGCGGTGGTGGTGGTGGTATGGTGACATTGTGACGAGGGAGCGCGGGGCAAGCTGAGGGCAGAGCACAGGCTCCCAGCACCCCCCCTCCCCACCGTGGGATGTGTGTGACACTCCCGGCTGCCCAAGAACAGGGGAGAGGAGAGAAGGCAGCTGCCGACCGGTAGAGCTCCCAGGGATGCAGGACAGGAGTCTCCTTCAGTTGACGGAGCACCTAGCCGACTGCAAGAAAAAGGCGATCCTCTCCAGGGCCCGATCTCCAGAAACCTCCAGACTCCGTTTCCTGGAGCCCTAAAATCGCCCTCATCAGGACGGAAGGAGGACTGAGTGCCTGCCACGGTGCTGTGGGAAACTAAGGCTCAGAGGAATTAAGTTCCCTTACTGCCCACGGCCCATCGACGGGTCCTAGAAACAGGCAGAGTGACCTCCCTCTAGGGGCCCAGCTGCCTGGAGGATGGCGCTTTGCCGGGGGCACAAGGGGATCTTGGCTTCACTTATCCTGACCCCGCAGGATCCCGTGAGTCTACTCCGACATCTAAACATTCCTTCACAAACCTCCTTTACTCCCCACCCCCCCCAGTACATGCTGGCGATCATACTCCGAGCTGATGGCCCCTGATGCGCGTCGGAAGGGGCTCTTGACTGAGGTTTTCCTAAACAGTAAGAGAGACGTTTTCCTAACACAACCAGCCCCTCGAGGTCCTGGAAACCTTGCTTCCAAAATTCCTTAGAGACTTACTCTATCCCCGACCCCCTCCCAGCCTGAGGGTGTGTGAGGAGTTACCCGTCATGACCCCAGTGCGCCGGCTCTTCCTGCCCCCGTGCTTTAATTAAATCACCTTTTTGCACCAAAGATGTCTTCAAGCATTCTTTCCTGGCTGTAGGCTACGAAGCCCCTCATCACCCCAAAACCCCATCAGTGACAATGGTGGTGATGGTGGTGGTGACGACGGACTCTGAAAGGACTACCTCTAATAAGGATCCTGTGAGATAAATTCAAAACTTAAATGAAAAAATCTTTTTCCATCAATTCATAATATATGAGACAAAAAGTAACAAGTGTCAGAAAGCATGGTGAGAAATATTTAAAATGTAACACAACATAAAAGAACATCACACATGAAATCCACATTTATCTTACTGAAACATTTTAACTGAAGAATGGAAATATTTAGTAAAATTAGTCAATTCTCACCTATTGTATTAACTAAGGACCCAAAGAAATTCTAGAAAAACTGACCAAATATACAACTTTACAACACTTCAAGAGAGAGACTTGAATATTAGAAATCTTTATCTTTAGATAAATTTTATAGATACATTTAGAGAATAGTACATTAAACATTTTTAAGTGCTATTTGTCAAAACTTGACCCCAAAACCTAGGTGCTGGCAGTCTGTTTCAGAAGCCCGCCGCCCCCTGCGTCTGCACGGTATTTTCTACATAAAGAACTGCTTCTGCAGGTGACGGTTAGCTGTGGTTCGAATCGGCAAACTGACCGAGCAGATTCTACACAAGAGGACTGTTCCGGGAGCCATGCCAATCCACACTGAAAGTCAAAGGCCTCTGCCTGAAAGTTTCACTCAACAACTTCGACAAGTCACAATTACCCTCCAAAATTCGACAGCAATATGTCGCCTATCGACACTCACTGAGTTGCACCTGAATTTAAAAGAAATCATAACGTCTACAAAATAAGACACATATTAGGCTGATAATCATTTTAAATGTGGCTCAATTATCAAATTCACTTAAAAGTCCAGAATTACATAAGGTCTAAGAATCAATCTTAAACCCAATCTTGACAGATCTGACTGTGAAACTGGCCACAGAAGAGCCACGCTCACGAGGCGGTCCTGTCCCCTCCCACCAGGACAGCGACCTCTTCCTCGCAGCCTTCCCAGAAGACACGGGGTATTGTCCCACACAGAGCTATGACTCACATGCGCTGTGTTTTTAAAGTTTGCTATTTTAGTAACCTCATAAAATGTTACAAAATTCTTCAAAGGAATTGCTTCATTCATCTGGGAGACCTACTGCAGTGTTTAAAATGCCTTCATTCTATTTTTGCGTAAGAGTCTGTACAAATAAAGCAAGACGCAGATAAATACCACTCCTCTCCTCCACACCTCTGTTCGAGTGGGTGTCTTCCATCCACGGTGTCTGCAAACGGGAAAAACTTTCTCCTGCTAAAATGTGAAATGTACGAAATAATGAACCTCCAAGGACGTGTTGCAAAGACCTTGGAGACGAGATGCCTGTCTGAGCCTTCACAGGGCCTCCCTGCGAGACCAAGGATGCCCACCAAACGGGAGCAAGTGATGACGTCACGTCCCTCAGGTCCGCCCCCCTCCCCTGGGAGCTCCCTGGTCCCCCATCCCAATGCTCTGACCCTGACCCGGGCTCACTGACACCCCTCAGCCATGCCTACGGAGCCACGAAGACTGACAGCTCTTGGGGACCCGCACATGGGAGCCTCAGGCCGGCCCGGGGCAGCACCCGGACAAAGTCTGACTCTGGACCCAGAGCTCCAGCACCCGCTCTCCAGAAGGGCGGCATCTGTCTCGGAGGCTGTCTCGGGCTCCAGAATCCGTGCCTTTCCCGCAAACCAGTTACAAAACGCCAGAGTATCAGACCACACACACCCTATCATACAGAAATTTAAAGGAAACCTGGAATAATGTGTTGAAATTACAGGTAACAGAGCCTTTTTTAACCAATCCAGTAAGACTTCATTTAAAAACAATAATACTCTTGGGGTGCCTGGGCGGCTCAGTTAAGTGTCCGACTTTGGCTCAGGTCATGATCTCACAGTTCATGGGTTCAAGCCCCACATCGGATTCTGTGCTGACAGCTCAGCCTGGCACCTGCTTCCGATTCTGTGTCTCCCTCTCTATCTGCCCCTCCCCTGCTTGTGCTCTCTCTCTTTCTCTGTCTCTCTCTTTCTCAAAGACATATAAACACTAAAAAATTTAAAAAACACGATACTCTTGAAATTAAAATGTACATTTCAGAAGGCTTTATAAATTAAACCCTTAACTTGGAAAGTCATTCCAAATACATCAAAAATCAAAATTGTAGCTGCAGTCTTAAAAGCTGCACATCTCTTAGATGCCCTTTTGGCAAAGTGTCTTTTAAACTAAATGATGAGACAGTGAATTCATTGAAATGGAACCTCCCGTAGTCTTGGGTCTGTGATCCTCAGCTCTGGGTAGCTCTAAGCTACTTTCCTGTCTACACAGAGTGGCCGCATCCTAAAAAGAGAAACTACTGGTCCCTGAAGGCTGCCTCACGTTCCTGTGGGAGCTACGTGACCATCGCTCAACCCCACGAGTGCCTGAAACACCCAGTAAGTGGTGATGTATTACAGTACAGTTGAAAAATGGGCCCATAAAATAAAGACAAAAGTACGAAAATTAACATTCAACATGATAGTAAAGTACCTTCCAAGGTCAAACATCAAGGCTCGGAAAATTTAGTGATGACTAAAAATGAGCATTGAATTTGGCAGCAAACTGGTACAAAACTGCATCGTACACTTGTACCTGTTAAATACAGTAAACCCAACATTTCACAAACGATGCGTACCGTCAAAAACTCACCTCATTCTGACAGATTTGGTGGACAGGCCGTGAATGGGCTTCCGCTATCACGGCTGCACTGCGGCCCGCATTGAGGTCGAACACCTCCACGGTCCTGTTCCGGCCCGCCGCGAGCACCAGGTCTGCGTGACGGTTAGGGAACTCCTCTCAACAATGCGCCCCAGGGAGTGGACAGGCCTGTTCGTTCTGTTACTACCTCCGAACACCAGGAGACACACGGGGGCACTGGCTACGACTTTCCGAAGCTCCACAGGCATGGTCACGGCCCGCTCCCCCCACTCCACCCCCGTTACATTCAAAAGAATCTAACTTAGACCTTTCAATAAATTAAAATTTAGTAAGAATTCCTAAAAATCAGAGCTTTGCTTCTAAATAAATCAAAATCAATGCTTTTTAATTAAAAGGGATGATGCTAGCTATAAAAACTCAAAATATAGGAGCGCCTAGGTGGCTCAGTTGGTTAAGCATCGACTTCGGCTCAGATCATGATCTCATGGTTCATGGGTTCAAGCCCCTAGCTGGACTCTGTGCTAACAGCTCAGAGCCTAGACTCTGCTTCAGATACTGTGTGTGTCTCTCTCTCTGTCCCTCCCCGACTTGTGCATGGTCTCTCAAAAGTGAATGAACATTAAAAAATAAAATAAAACTCTTGGACTCAATTTCCTAGTCAACAGTTACTGCTGTCACTTTCGCCAGCCTCTGCAGAGATGGGGCAAAGTCCAATTAACCAGAGGATGTCTGTGGCAAGAGTGCCACTTCGACTTTAAAAATGCTGAACTACTGCGTGTCACTCCGTAAGCTGCAGGCAGAGCAGAAACGCGGGTTCAATCGCCTGCTACGTGTCACGCGCCGCGGCATCCACTGTGAATTTCCCTTCGAAGCCCTTTTCCCCACGGAGACGAAACACGTACAGTTACTGCAGAAGCCGTGGGCCCCTGAAGCCCAGCGTCTGGGGCCCGGACCCTCAGCAGACGCTTCTGTCGGAGGACGGTACTCAGCATGGGAAAATGCTAAGACCGGAGACGAGGATACAAGAATAAAAGTCGTTCACGGCAGATAAACTGGTGATCTCTGTCAGGCCAGTTGTGGGAAGCCTGAAAACAGGTTTGCACCTGCTCTGCCGCTTGTATCTGAAAGAGAAATAGAGACGGTCGATCTTTACGTTCCCTTCCACGACAGCGAAGCGTTCACCTGGAGAAGGCTGAACACGTGGGGCTCCTGGTGGCTCAGGTGGTGAAGCGTCCGACTCTTGATTTCAGTCAGGTCATGATCTCATGGTTCGTGGGTTTGAGCCCCACCTCGGGCTCTGTGCTGACAGCATGAAGCCTGCTCGGGATTCTCTCTCTCCTTTTCTCTTTGCCCTTCACCTGCTTGTGTCCTCTTTTTCTCTCAAAATAAGTAAACTTTTTTAAAAATTGAATATGAAGAAAATTTTCATACCACTTAATAATTATATTTTTTAACATCGAATGAGCAAGTCAGCTACCCTAATTTTCCTTTAGGAAACTCTAACTTTTCATATAGGAAAACTTCATGAAAAAATATCATTATATGAAGCCCAAAATAATTCATTCCTGTCTAGATAAAAATATATAATTATGTATATTTAAGACGACATCCAACCAGTATTCGTCAGAGGATAGGGGAAGACGTGTGGCACGTTCCTACCACTCTGGGCAGGAAGGAGCCAGTCACCGGCCCCGGGCGGGGAGGAGCCGGTCACCTGGATCTGGGCGGGGAGGAGCCGGTCACCCGGCCCCGGCGGCAGTTTGCTAGGAGGTGAGTACACCGTGCGCCACATTCACCACCGGACAGACTCTATTTTATGGACATCGGCGCTGAAACACTGCATCCCCCACTACAGACAGAAAAGCAGAAGAGGAGGCTCGGTACCTTCTTATCTCGTCCTTGCTCGTGTCAATATGGTGCTTCAGGAGCTGAAGCTCAGGGCCGGAAGAAGACAGAATAAAACCGTCTATGTAGTAAAACTGTGCGGCCTGGACGGGCTTCGGAAACAGGTCTCTGCCCTGGAACACAGATCGGTAGTGACTGCTGACGTAACAGACGTGAACAAGCAACTCTGTTGCTCAAAACAGGGGAGCCTTCCTGTCAGCCCCACACATCTGCCCGGAACGTACAGACTTTGTGAGAGCGAGTTCACAATTCTGTTCCCTCTCCCTGACTGCTTCTAAAGACATTCCATGCAGCAAGTAAGTTGAACTCTAGCCATTTAAAAGCTTTAAAATAAGACTGACACTTGGCAGTGAACACATGAAGTAGCGAGGATTTTATCAAAGACAAAATTCTCAGCACGGAAAGTCCGAGGGGTCTGCTCTCAGCCTGCCTCTCAGCACGCGTGAGAGAACAGCGTCAGAAGCCCTAAAACAAGTGCATCCCCTCAAACCTGCTGCCAAACTTCTCGACCGAGGGCCCCTCCCGGCTCACTCTCCTGGGGTTCAACCCCTCTTTATTTACGACAGGACTCACAGGAAGTAAGCGAACCACATCTCTGACAATTTGCAGTTTGTGGGCTCCCCACCTGACCACCCCCCTTCCCCGCCCTGGCCGGGAGAGGATCGCCGCCTTCCCTTCTTGCCTCCCCGCCTCCAGACGGTCACCTCCAAGCCTCGGAGCACATTAAAATGCTCACGCGTAACTGTGTGGACGTGCACATTAGGTGTGTGGGTAAATGCACGCACGCACACGTTTAAGAAAACACTTCCTCACCGGCCACTGTCAGTGCTCTGAGGTATCTTGGTCTCGCTCCGTCCCTGGCCTCCCGGTTAGGGTAAGAGCCTGGGGCCTGGAGAAGGCGCTACTGCGCCGCTGTGAGCCCGAGACACGGCATGGTCACGGTGGAGTCCCGGCCCGCAATCGCCCCTTACCGCACACAGCACGAGCTCCGCCCTGCGCAGCGCCCACACCTTCAGCGTCCCGTCCAGGGAAGTGGACAGCAGCCACCTGCCGTCATGACTCCAGCACACGGTGCTCACTGCCCCGTCGTGACCTAACGGGAGACAGAGGGGCACCTGGAACCATCAGCATGGCCGAGTGCAGCTTCTAGGAATAAACAGCCAGGCCAGCGGCCTTTCCCACCCACAGGGACACCAGTGAAACCAAAGGCCGAGAAGGTGACTTCTACCTCATTTGAAAACTTAATGTGGTTTGTGATGGAAAGATTTCAAAAACTGTATTTAAAGCATAAAGCTCAAAATTATGTGAGCATTTGTATCTTAAAAGAAAAAACAAAATGCAGAAACTTATAAAATGTATAGAAATCTGTGGATTTCAGGGGCGCCTGGTGGCTCAGTCGGTTAAGTGTCTGACTTTGGCTCAGGTCATGATCTCACGGTCCATGGGTTTGAGCCCCCGGGTCGGGCTCTGTGCTGACAGCTCAGAGCCTGGAGCCTGCTTCTGATTCTGTGTCTCCCTCTCTTGGCCCTTCCCCCACTAACCCTCTGTCTCTCAAAAATAAACATTTTTTAAAAATTTTTAAAAAAATCCGTGGACTTTACAATAATGCGTCTTAAAGAAGTGCCGGTCTTCCAGCACTGAAGGGAAGAGTCACAGGATTTACTGCACACGGTCAGGTTCAGGTCCCTGTCTGTTAGCCCCCTGCTGGCCGCCGCGACCGGCACCAGACCAGCCGCAGACAGGTCACGGAATGTGCTGCACAGAGAGGCGTGCACACGCGTGGGACAAAAAGAAAGAAAAGTGGTCAAGAAACAGCAGTCACCTGCTTCTCCCTTCTTACCAAACCCCTAGAGGGAAGTTCTAAAATGACAAGCGCAGTCTGTTCTTTGGGCCACTGTGACCCCCTGACTTGTGTCACCGCCACCACCGCCCTGAGCCGGCGGACAGCCCAGGCGTGCGCTCTGCCGCGGCCCCGCCCCCACGTCGGCAACGGGACCGCGGGACCTGCGCTCACGGGTCAGCGGCGCCATCTCCGCGGCGCCTTCCCCTTGTGAGAAAGGGGGCACCCAAGCGGCATCTCTCCCCCAGTCACACACGCGGTCAGTGGGACAGCCCGACCTGCGCCCCAGCTCTGAGCTGACCACGGAGAACGGACTCAGTCCCCGCCCCCCGGACCCGCCCTCCCGTCGGGCACCTGCTCACACAGGCCCCATCGGTAACCACTTAGAAAGGTCGTCACCCCGGGGAGGCATCTTCAAGCCGGCCTGACCCTGCGGCCACCTGCTGCTCTCACCGGTGGAGGAGCCCAAGGAAAGGCAGGGACAAGGCGGCCACAGTGGGCGCGTGCGGTTTCGGAAATGAAAACCACGCGCCTTCAGTAAGTGGGAACGTAGAGGGCAGGCAGAACCAGGGAGGCTGGACCCACGTGGCAGGCCCCAGGCTCCCGCGCCACACAAGGCTGCCCTCCTGCGCAGGCCCCGCATCCGGCCAGGACTGTGGAGAGGGACGCAGGTGGGCTGCGCATCCGGGGACCTGGCTCGGCGGTGGCGCCCGCCTCCCTGAAAGCGCACGGAGCCAGGACCGTGCAGAGACGGACCCCAGGTGAGCTGCGCATCCGGGGATCCGGTCGGCCGTGGCGCCCGCCTCCCTGAAAGCGCACGGAACCCCCACCACCGTGCGGACGTTCTTGCTGCGGCCAGACCAGCGAAGGTGAGACCCTGAACTGCAGGATCACCTCATGCTCGCAGAAAGGCCAACGGGAGAGCGATGGGAAAGCAGGAAAGATTGACAGAGCAGGGACTGCAGTTCTGAACCGGGCCCATCCCACCATTTTCACCAGCAGTAGCGCTGCTGCCCTCTGGTGGGGGCTTGTGGGAGTTTCAGCAGAAGGACTAACCCTGTAAGGGGGCGTCACCACCAACGCTGGGCCCTGGGCGGTGGAGCCGGGCTGAGTCCTCTGGGGGAACAAGGCTTGTAACCGCCCCCGGAGAGGGTGCCTGGGAGGGTCCACTGAAGGTCGATGTGTCTCAGGGCCCATAGCCACCCACCAGTGTCCTGGCCACAGGCCCAGGGAAAGGGCACGACAGGTGGGCGACCCTCTGCCCCTTCAGGATCCCTACCCGCTGTGCACCTGCATTACCAGCTGAGCGGCTCCCTCCACCACCGCCTCCCCCCCGGGGAATGAGGCCAACACACCACAGGTTGCAGGGACACACACAGCGAAGTCCCCACCATCTAGCTGGGTGTCATTCTTCCCAATTAAGCGGTAACCCACTGCGGCGTGGGGACACCCTCCTCCTGTGCTCCCCTTCCTCCCACCACTAACTGCTATTCCAAGCCTGGCCCCCAGACAAGGCCACCTGAGTCACCAAAGAAGGCAGAAGCACTCCCAATGCAAACACTAAAGGGACGTCATTCTGCTGGTCCTCAGGTGTCACCAGGGCCCCAAGGAGCCTACCTGGTGCATCAGCTCAGAGTCGAGGGACAGACCTCTCTGACTCCGAATGAGAACAGCGGGAATGCCACGTGACCTCCTCCGAGCTCCACCCTGTACACAAGCAGCTGTGGCCTCGAGGCCTGACGCTGGGACCCCGGCTCCCGCTGGCCAGCTTGCCTGTGAAGGACCCGCCCTGTGCGCGGTTCTGTGCCGCACACGCGGCCTGCTCGCTGCACCACATGGACGGCCTCCCGCCTGGACGGCGGATGCCCCTGTTTGTGCGTGCTGGGGAGACGAGTCTCAGAAACCGAACGAACAGGACACGAGGCACGTCTGAGTCGCCTCCTTCCCTGGGGCCACAGCCACGCCTGGGTGAGGGATCCCCACACCGCAGAGAAGGAACGCGGACACCTACGGTGTGGCTAAGCTCCAATCACCGGAGAACTTCACACCAGGAACCAAGAGGTTCTGAGCTTAATTCCACCTGTTTTAAGAACTGGTTCTTATGCCATTCTGTAATATTAAATAAAATCTTAATTAAATTTAATCTCCTGGAGTGGTTGGCCCCAGAATCTCAGTTACACCCTCAACCTCGGGCATGTACCCCCATCTGCTCCGTGTGCAGCACTTGCCAACCGAGGGGTCGAAGGTCCAAGGCTGGTGCTGCACAAGGTGGGGCAGAAAGCCTTCCAAGTTCCACGGCACAAACGTCAGCACCTTGTTAAATCCAACGCCATCATGACACTGGCTTTCAGACCGAGAGGCACACCAGCTGTGCCCTCTGAGAACCTGCCGTAAGTTCTGCAGAAGGGAATTCTAATTCAGCGTCTGATTCTACCGACAACTAAATACCCAGAGTATACCTCTCTCATTTGTCTTAGATTATGATGGGGGCGAAAGCGCCCATTCTCCTGCTGCCAGAGCTAAATGCTGAGAAAGCACTCACACTTTCAGAGCTGAATTACAGGACTCTTAAACCGGCTGTAGGAGGCGGGATGATGTCCTGGACAGGTATGGTGGGTAAGAATGACTCTCGCCCAAAACACTGATAGGTGAGTTCAAGTGTCTACTGCATTAACTTAAAACAGCCACGAGCCCCCTCCTGCAAGAAAACAGAGAAATGTCCACGTCCAACATAACCGCTCTTTAGGACCCTCACGGAGCAGCAGGAAGGCAGGCGCGCTCGGAGCGCCTTAACGAGCACGTTCGGGACAATGGTTTCGAGCCAGGAGGAGCCACAGGACGTGTGGAGGACAATGTGGGCTGGGGGAGCACCCTCCACGGGGACCCCTCCTCATCGCTGCAGTCTGGGGGAGCACCCTCCATGGGGACCCCTCCTCCTCAAGGCCAGGATGCAGGAGTCTGGGTCCACAAGACACTGGGGGGTATGCACCTGCCCCCCACCACATGTGGGCCTCGCCCCTCCATTTCCCCCACCATGCCTGTGCCTTGCCACCCCTGCCACCATATCTGTGCCCTCCCAACCCCCCACCACACCTGTGCCTTGCCCCCCTGCCACCACATCTGTGTCCCCGACCCCCGCCTGTGCCCACTATTCCCCCACCTGCACCTTGCCCCCCTCCACACCTGCGCCTCACTCCCCCGGCACCACACCTGTGCACCCTTGCCCCCCGGCTGCGCCCCATCCCCCCACCTGCACCTTCCCCCCTACCACACCCGCGCCTCACCCGCCAGCCACACCTGTGCCATCTCCCCCTCACCATGCCTGCACCCCATCCCCCCCACCTGCACCTTGCCCCCCTCCACACCCGCGCCTCACCCCCCACCACACCTGTGCCCCCATCTCCCCCTCACCATGCCTGCACCCCATCCCCCCACCTGCACCTTCCCCCCTACCACACCTGCGCCTCACCCCCCAGCCACACCTTCGCCCCCATCTCCCCCTCACCATGCCTGCACCCCATCCATCTACATCACAGAAACACTTGGACTGGCAGCATCTGCTTTTTGGGTTTTGTTGTTGCTAAAACATGTACCAGGTGTAAGTCTTAAAGCAAGCATGGGGGTAGAGCTCAGGGCTCCAGGACCAGGAATCCATCAGGAGACTTCCCACACCACTGCCCTCGCCTCGAGTCTACTCACTAAAAACGTCCTCACCTCGTCATGTTCATAAAAATGTCTGTGTACAAGCCCTCCTGACTCTCCACAAGTGCTTTGGTCACGTCTGTAAGATCTGACTGTACCCCTCCCCTGGACCTTTGCAAAAGCTTTGCTCTCTGACATGAGGGCACCTGTGGCAGAAGTGCCCACTGCCCCGGCCATCCCGGTTACACCCTCTGCCCGGCGTGGTGGGGCCCATCTAGTTCGCTAAACCTCTACGCAGCCCTTAGTTCTATTCCATTCTGCTCTCGAAGGGAATGGAAGGGCACGTAGCAATTGACACCCAAGACCAGAAGGAGACCCACACGCTTACCTGAGAAGACAGCAGGTGTCCCAGTTAGGTCAGCACGGAAGACCAGCAACAAGTGGTTGGCTAAGCCACAGGCCAGCCACCGTCCATCTCCTGCTTAAAAACAGTAAGAGAAATGCCTATAAAGTCACAGCTCACGGGAGGTTCACTCACACAGGGAAACACAGAGCTGGTAGTTAGCTGGAGGCCGGATTTCTCAGGCAGTGAGAGGATCCACAACGAAGGAAAACAGCTGACCGGCGCCCTCTGCGGGTCCACCTGGTGGCATCCACCATGGCTTCCTGCACAGAGAGGGCCCGGGAGCCGGGAGCCGGGAGCTGGGAGCTGGGAGCTGAGGCGGAGAGCCCAGGCTGCAGGCTAGTCAAGCGTCGGCACTGCGATTGAAACCCAACGTACCCTAACCCCCAGGGCGCCCTGTCTCTCATCGACAGATTTTTTAAGACATGTTATTCAGCTAAGCAGCTTTATTTAGACATATCCCTAAAACAGGGTAGAACTAAATTATAGAACCCCCCTGTAATTTTCAAACCCAAGGCTCCTACCTTATTTCTAACCGTATCGTATAATCATATAATCACAAGCAAGCCCATCCAACATCACAAAAATACTTTACTCTTGAGAGTATGTTATCTAATTTCCCAAAATTATTCGAAATTGGCTAGGATTATACAAAGGACAGTCAGTTGTAAGCAGAGAGGAGCGGTAGGTATGAATGCACTGAATGGAGTGAGGGGGTGGCTGGGCAATGGCTGTGGGGGCGGGCGGGGCGGGTACCGGCCCCCAGACAGCAGCCTTCTCCCCACCCGGACGGACTCCACGAAAATCCAGGAACCACAAGTGCTTCTGAAAAAAGGCCTCCAAGACGAGAGCCACCTGGGGAGAGCTGCTGCCCACTCCCTGCAAACTGCTTGGGAGAACTGCCGAAGCCCCTGAGAAGCCGTCTGGCAGGGGCGCTGCTGGCACCCGCTGGGCAGGAAAGGATCCATCGGAGGAGGGAGGGAGCCAATGCGGGACACCGTGATCATCCGCCCGTCGCCCAGCCCCCCTGCCAGACTCTTACGGAGAAGCCGGGTCACACGCACGCTCGCAGACCGGGGGGCGGGGAGCCTCCATCCAGGGCCCGTGTGCCGCACAGCGGCGGCACGGGCGCCAGAGCCCTCATTCCGGGTGACCTTACGCATTCATCCTGACCCCAGCAGCGCCAGACAGTTTCGAGCAACCAAGGCCTGTAGGACCCCATTTAGGGTGGAGCAGTGGCAGGTAAAAGACCCTTGCACGTGTAGGGAAGCGTGGCCCCAGACTCGGCATACCTGAGAATTGCACACAGTGCGCGGCGGCTGGCCCGTGGGCGAGGACACGCTGCTCATGGAGTCTGGTTGGCGGAGAACTCTCCAAAGGGTACTCCTTACTTGAAGGAACATGAGAAAAGATGAAAATCAAGAGAGTTCAAAGTGAGATTAGAAATAAAAAAATAAACTAGAAATGGTGGGTTTTCCCCTAGTCACAAGTGCAATTTTATTCTATCGACTTTGAATGTACAGAAACACATTCAAAGCCATGAAATAATGCACGTATTTGAAACATAAAACGTCGAGGATTTCTAAGGTTTCCCATGACTGAAGGGGACACCAGGAGGGCCTGAGGAGAGCATCTTAGCAAGAGAAAACACGCTTCACACACCAGTGTCAGGCTGTGCGGTGACTACCCACTAATCACTCCAATAATCTGCCATCGGCTTCTGTCTGCCCAGAAAATAATCATGTTCACAGTCTGTAAGAGACTGTGGGGTTGAGGAGAAGGACCAAGGTTTGGGACCCCATGAGAGGCAGGCTGGGTGGCGTGGAACCCAGAGGCCCGGCAGCAAGGCCCGCGGAAGGCACTCGGATCTTTAGGCCAAGCTTCCCCGCTGTCCATTTTCAGCAGCTGGTCTGCCAGCCTCGGAGTAGCAGCCCAGCAGCCTGGGGACCAGCCAGGGCACGCGAGGCCAGGCCCCTCGCTGGCACCCGTGCGGCCTCCTAGTCCTTTCCACCTCGGTCCCGAATCCAGTGTGAACTGAGCACAGAACCAGCTGTCAGGCAGCACTGCCACAGGCTTAGGGGGACGTGGACAGGCGCCAGGCACGCTGCACAGGGCAGAAGGGAAAGTAGTCATGATCTGAAGACAGGCTGTCGTAAAGCTGGAGGTCACCGCACGACAAGTCAGACACATTTCTTCACTCCCTGATACACAGTAAAAGCTGGGAAGGCTGGCTTGCAAGCCTGCCCCAGCCAGGCAGTGCCACCCCTTTGAAGTGAAGTTTGGAAGGTGTTCAGAGGGGCCTTTCCCTGAGAAACACTCGCCTGTGCCCAGGACACTGTTTGGGGTCCTCCTTTCAGAGCCACCTGAAACCCCTCAACACACTGCCCCCCAGAGCCGGAAACGCAGCAGAGACAGTTGGCTCTGTGTGGAGAGCTGGGCTCTCACAGACGAAAGTCACCAGAAAGATCCAAGTTGTGCAGGGCTCTTTGGTGCTGCATTCTCTACCCAACCGCAGAGAGCTGTCACAGGGTCTGAGGGCACCTGCCGGGAGCACGTCCTCACCATCGGTGACCCACTGACACAGGAGCAGCACAGACAAGCAGGAAGACCAGTGGGGCTTAAGAAAAACATCACGACGTGTGGGTAAAACCAGCATCTGGCAAGTGACTGCTCAAGTACAGACGGGCTGTGGACTGGAGTGGGTGATACTTCGATACTGTCACCCTAGTCTCCATCCAAATGAGGTAATCTCAAAGTGTGGTACTGGGAAGGTCCTAGAGGTCCCCCAAACACCTTCCCAACTAGGCACGCAGGGCCCGGGGCTCGGCAGGCTGGCCGCTGTCCCGCATGTTGTGGGCAGCAGTGCTGTCCGACAAGAAGCAGGTCCACATTGGTGAGCTCGTCGCCAGCCATTCACAGTTCGCCTGAAGCCCATAACTGGTCAAATTTTTCTGTCCAATTATTAAGCAAGAAACTATCAAAAATGATCCATTATCAGCTACAACACTTTCTTAAAACAATATTTAAAGAAAAATTCAATATTGCCTCTGGAGGCAAAGGAAACAAAAGCAAAAATGAACTATTGGGACCTCATTGAGATAAAAAGCTTCTACACAGTGAAGGAAACAATCAACAAAACTAAAAGGCAACTGACAGAATGGGAGGAGAAATTTGCAAACGACAAAGGGTTAGCATCTAAAAGACAATGAAGAAATTGCACTCAACACCCAAAAAACAAATAATCCAGTGAAGAAACAGGCAGAAGACATGAATGGAGACTTCTCCAAAGAAGACATCCAGATGGCTAACAGACACATGAAAAGATGCTCAACATCATTCATCATCAGGGAAATACAAATCAAAACCACAATGAGGTACTACCTCGCACCCATCAGAACGGCTCACATGAACAACTCAGGCGACAACAGATGCTGGCGAGGATGCCGAGAAAGGGGATCTCTTTAGCACCGCTGGGGGGAATGCAGACTGGGGCAGCCGCTCTGGAAAACAGTACGGAGGTTCCTCAAAAAATTAAAAATAGAACTACCCTGCGACCCAGCAAATGCACTATTAGGTATTTATCCAAGGGATACAGGTGTGCCGTTTCGAAGGGGCACATGCACCCCAATGTTTATAACAACATGAACAATAGCCAAATTATGGAAAGAGCCCAAATGTCCACTGACTGATGAAGAGATAAAGAAGAACTGGTTTATATATATACGCTGGAATATTACTCAGCGATCAAAAAGAATGAAGTCTTGCCATTTGCAGCAAACAGGGATAGAACTAAAGGGTATTGTGTTGAGCAAAATGAGTCAATCAGATAGAGACAAATATCATTATTTCATTCATATGTGGAATTTAAGAAACACAACAGATGAACATAGGGGAAGGGAAGGAAAAATAAGATAAATACAGAGAGATAGGCAAACCATAAGAGACTTTTAAAACTGAGGGTTGATGGAGGGAGGGAGGTGGAGGGGAGTGGCTAGATGGGTGCTGGGCATTAAGGAGGGCACTTGTTGGGATGAGCACTGGGTGTATGCAAGTGATGAATCACTGGGTTCTACTCCTGAAACCATTATTACACTATATGTTAACTAGCTTGGATTTAAGGAAAAAAGAAAAAAATATTATCAAGTTGTTTAGATGGTAAAAATAGCAGCCTGTCTGAAAAATGAATAAGGAAGAATTGAATCAGACTAAAAGGACATACACATGTACAAATAACGTATACGCACTGTGTATCCACGTGCCCGTGTACATACCTGGTACTTACAAATAACGTATACAACCGTGTATCCACGTGCCCGTGTACGCACCGGGTACTTACAAGTAACGTATACGCACTGTGTATCCACGTGCCCATGTACGCACCGGGTACTTACAAATAACGCATACGCA
The DNA here is from genome assembly GCA_030068075.1 of Paguma larvata. Taxonomy (NCBI): domain Eukaryota; kingdom Metazoa; phylum Chordata; class Mammalia; order Carnivora; family Viverridae; genus Paguma; species Paguma larvata. The sequence continues at coordinate 147,821,332 of CM057829.1, forward strand.
CCGTGTATCCACGTGCCCGTGTACGCACCGGGTACTTACAAATAACGCATACGCACCGTGTATCCATGTGCCCGTGTACGCACCGGGTACTTACAAATAACGTATACACGCTCTGTATCCATGTGCCCGTGTATACATTAGGTACTTACAAGGTGGGACACCTGTTTGAAACAAATTCACTTGCAGTATTTAAATGGCCTCCCCAAATTGTGCTCCATCTGCTCTGAAAGGCAAGTTAGTGACGTACCATCTGTGATTGCTCCTGCATCGTGAAGGGCTGTCACCGTTGTTCCTAGTATTGGTCTTTGGTGAAAACATAGTTACGCTGTGGAAAGAAGACTCTACGTCATCTCAAAGATTACAGTTCCGAGCTTCTTAAGAGATATTTTGCAGCAAAATATACATAACATATAAACATATAAATGATTTTAGTGTCCCAACTAGTAATAAAGCGAATACTTAGTTACTCTAATTATAACAGCTATTGTTTCAATTGTATACCTACACTGGCTATTTCCCTGCTGAAAATATCTTTGGACATAAAAACTCTGGATAATACTGAACTGTTTACTTATAAATTGTGACTACTACAAAAACACTAAATAACCATTTTTGTGTAAAGATCACATTGCAAATTATCTGTTGATTGTATTTGGTGAGATGTGTGTGGAAGATTTATAAATCAAAAAACTTCTCGCAAAGTCAGAATTCCCTTAAAGTGAATACAAAACATGATTCTTATGATATTGCTTCCTTTTGGAGAATCAATTTATATAATCGTAATAAAAATGAAACTTCACTTGTGAACATCATTTTGCAAACCTACTCAAACAGAAGCGAAATTACTGGGAAGTCACACGGAATTCTCCCTTTGACAAGAGTTAGATTAAGTGCTAGTGGTCACTGAACAGTCGCCTGGTTCTGGCCTGTTTTTAAGATGAAGAAACAAGCCCCCAAAGATGCTGGGGAATGTGGTGCTGAGCTCCGGGGACAGACGGGACAGACGGGACAGACGAGGGACAGCCGCACCCCATCCCGCACCTGCGTCCAAGCCTTGCACAGTCAGCAGCAGGCTCGGCCTCAGGCTGTGCCCAGAACCATCGGAACAAGGAGCAGGAGGGGGTGGCCTGGCCCTGGGCCACCGCTGGGGTTCTGCATTTGCTGCAGGATCTGAAAGTCCCCTGGGGCCCAGATGGGGGAGGATGGCAGTCCCTTGAGGATGGGAGAAAAGAGAACAAAGGATGAAAGGCCACTGAGCAGGGACCAGCAGGGAGCATCTGAGAAGGAGCAAGAACGCCACCAGAGCACAGGAAGCATGCCAGGAGGGGAGGCAGACACGGCCGGGCACTGGTCCCCGTGCCGCGCATCCTGAAGGGGTGATCACATTAAAATACTGTAACATCACCCTGTACTTGTCCTGTAAAGCTCAAACTCTCAGGCTCGTGCTCAGGGCTGTTCATGGTCTGGCCTCTTCTTCCCCCTGGGCATCCACACGGGGCGCAAAACTCGACGAGCCTTAATATAGGGGGCCCCGGGAGTCACACTGAACATAGGAGATCACACTACAGCTGGTGCCAACAGGCATGGTGTATGAACTAGTGTGCAATTTTGTTGAGGCAAAATCCAGAATCCATCCATCCATCTATGCCTGCATCAACAAAGATCCATCCATCCATCCATCCATCCATGCATGCAACCAACTATTCAAACACCTAACTATTAATCCATCTATCATCCATGCATGCATGCATGCATCCAATGCATCTACCCACCCAATGATCCATCCATCCATCCATCATCCACCCATGCATCCATGCATCTACCCACGAATGATCCATCCAACCATCATCCATCCATGCATCCAACTAATCATACACCTACCTATTAATCCATCCATCATCCATCATGCATGCATCCATGCATCTACCCACCCAGTGGTCCAGGCAGCCAGCCAGCCAACCAGCCACTCATACACCTACCTATTAATCCATCCATCATTCACCCACATACCTGCCAATCCAACCATCATCCATCCATCCATCCATCCATCCAGCATCCATCAGTACTTTGTGAGAGGGTCTGAGTGCCAGGTGCTGTCCCGGGCCCCGGGGTTTATAGAATGAATAGGAAGTAAAACACAAGCTCGTGCTGCCAGTCGGGCCAGAGAGAGCAAAGCAGGCAAGTGCTGAGAGGGAGTCACGGCAGAGGCAGGCATGTTATACGAGACAGCCAGAGACGGCAGCCTGGACGGAAGCAAGACTGGCTGCCCCGTAAGCAGCACTGAGGCGAGTGTCAGGGAGGCACATGGAGGGGAAGACAGGGCCAGTGGAGAGCCCTGAGGCAGGGGGATGGACGGAGAGGCCAGGTGAGGGGAGAGAGAAAGCGTGAAGGGGAGCATGGCTTGGGTGAGGTCGGGGGATGGGTGACCCCGGAGAGCCTCCTAAAGCCCCGACCTGTGTTCTGAGCAGGGACCCCAGGGCTGTTCTGCTCAGTGTGTGAAGAGCACGGAACAGGCCAAGATTCGGGGTGAAGGACAGCAGAGGGCGGTCTGCATTTCACATAGGAAAAGCAAAGTCCGCTTCCAAGAAATGCGGCCCTCCTGAAGGATGAGGGGGTTTTGAGGCTCTGCTGTATTGAAGCTCCCCAAACACCACGCTGTTTCCCATTTCCTCGTCACTGACCCCCTCCCTCCCCAACCCACTGACCTGTGTCCGCAAACGATGCACCTAATGCTCCCAGAAAGCCTGGGCGGCCAGGTCTCTGTCCCTGCGTCCCCCTCTCCTGGGCGGGCCCGCCCCTGTCCCGGCACCAACCAGGTCACCAGGCTCCATGGCTGCCATCAGTCAGGACCAAAGGGTCCCCGGGAGGCAAGCACACAGCAAGCATGCAGGAAGGGCTTGCTGCCACCTCTGCTGCGGCCTCACGTTGATTGCTGCCCCCGTGTCCCTGTCCCACACCCAGGGGTGGCCCTCCACACACATCTTTCCTGCCTCTCTGGGCCCGGTTACTCACTGCGGGGCGGTCGTGTACCCAGACGACCTCACTTTGCGGTGGAAAACCAGGGGCTGGTCCTGAACGGCGCTCCGCACTGCTATGTGAAATGGTTTAAAAAATAGCAAGTGTTACTGGCACAAAAACAGACACTCAGATCAATGGAACAGAATAGAGAACCCAGAAATGGACCCGCAAACATATGGCCAACTAAGCTTCGACAAATCAGGAAAGAATATCCAATGGAAAAAAAGACCGTCTCTTCAGCAAATGGTGCTGGGAAAACTGGACAGCGATATGCAGAAAAATGAACCTGGACCACTTTCTTACACTACACACAAAAATAAACTCAAAATGGATGGAAGACCTAAATGTAAGACAGGGAACCATCAAAATCCTAGAGGAGAAAGCAGGCAAAAACCTCTTTCACTTCGGCCGCAGCAACTTCTTACTCAACACATCTCCAGAGGGTAGGGAAACAAAAGCAAACATGAACTACTAGGACCTAATCAAGATAAAGAGCTGCTGCACGGCAAAGGAAATAATCAACAAAACTAAAAGGCAACTGATGGAATGGGAAGAGATATTTGCAAATGGCATATCAGATAAAGAGTTAGTATCCAAAATCTATAAAGAACTTACCAAACTCAAAACCCAAAAAAACAAATAATCCAGTTAAGAAATGGGCAGAAGACATGCATAGACACTTCTCCAAAGAAGACACCCAGATGGCCAACAGACACATGAAAAGATGCTCAACATCACTCATTATCAGGGAAATACGAATCAAAACCACAATGAGATACCACCTGACACCAGTCAGAGTGGGTAAAATGAACAAATCAGGAACCTATAGATGCTGCCCAGGATGTGGAGAAATGGGAACCCTCTTGCACAGTTGGTGGGAATTCAAACTGGTGCAGCCGCTCTGGAAAACAGTGTGGAGGTTCCTTGAAAAATTAAAAATAGAACTACCCTATGACCCAGCAATTTACCCAAGGGATACAGGAGTGCTGATGCATAGGGGCACATGTACCCCAAAGTTTATAGCAACACTATCAACAATAGCCAAATCATGGAAAGAGCCTAAATGTCCACCAACTGACCAATGGATAAAGAAGATGTGGTTTATATACACAGTGGAGGACCACTTGGCAACGAGAAAGAATGAAATCTGTCCACTTGCAGCAACGTGGATGGAAGTGGAGGGTATTATGCTGAGTGAAATAAGTCAGTCAGAGAAAGACAGATACCATATGTTTTCACTCATATGTGAAATTTGAGAAACTTAACAGAAAACCATGGGGGAAGGGAAGGGAAAAAAACAGTTACAAACGGAGGGAGGCAAACCATAAGACACTCTTAAATACAGAGAACTGAGGGTTGATGGGGGTGAGGGAGAGGGGAAAAGTGACGGGCATTGAGGAGGGCGCTTGTTAGGATGAGCACTGGGTGTTGTATGGAAACCAATTTGACAATGAAGTATATTGAAAAAATAAATTAAAAAATAATTTCATTGTAACAAGTAACATGTAACATGTAACATGAGGATTTGTTTTCTCCTTATAATAAAACAATGAGAAAAAATTTTGACGCCATCAGGAATAATTAATATGGGCTGGCTAATGAAGGACACCAAAGAATTGCTCTTGGTTTTGATGTAATGGCATCATGGCCACTGAGCACACGTCCGTGTTTTAGAAATGCGTACTTAAGTATGTAGGGGTAAAATGACGCGGTGCTTCGAATTGGCTTTCAAATTCTTCAGCAAAGAGACAAGAAAAAACCGGTCCCAGGATCAGTAACTGGGCATCCACATGTATGTGCTTCTGGCTGGTAGGACATCTGAATTCCTACAAATGATACCCAATTCAGGAAAAGAAACATCTAGCACATTCCCTACCATGAATGGCATGCAAAAAATACAGGAGAGGCAGAAAAATGAAGCAGCAACAGACTGAGGAAACTCTGAATTTTCACGCTGACGAATGTGAATCCACAGAGCAGGTCCCTTGTACCCGCACGTCCCAGGGCAGGGGGTACTAACCAGGCCGACGCTGAAGCACGCCCATGTCCCAGAGCAGGGGGACGGGGAGGGGTACTAACCAGGCCGTCGCTGACGCGCCGGTGTGGTCCTGGGCTCCCCAGCAATTCTGAAGTGCAGCGGAGACGTGGACAGGACACAGCCACTAGGCAGACAAAACACCAGGAGAGCAAACACAAAATGCACGTTGTCAGGACATCACGAGGGATTAATAACTTGTGTAGATAGGGATGTGCAGAATTTGGAAAAAAATCAAGCTTATTCCTTGCCTTCTAAGAAATAATCTTTTATATTTTTAATAAAAGGGCTATTTTATAATTTACATTCTATCCTGAGATAAAATATTTTTACGTTAAAAATTAACTATGAACCATTTAGTCTCAAACAAGAGAGAAGCAATGCCATGAGCCAGAATTCTTTCCAACAGGTCAGTAGAGTTGGGACTTCACTGGCCTTTACTTTTACTTCTTAGAATCAACAGGAATGTGAGTTCCCGACGGGGAAGCCGCGCGCAGACCCTGCCGGAGAAGAGCCCTACCGAGGCAGCACTGACAGGCTCCTCCCCGCGCCGGGACCTTGCTGGGACCGCACCAGGGCTGCGAGACGGATTTCCAACAAGGCGATCTGGCCACCGAACATGGACGTGAGTAAGCACACGGCCTGCGCGGGACGGTTATCACACGGTCAACAGCGAGCACACACCGTGACTCCAACCGCACAGGGTCAACCCGCTCCGATTACGTCAGCGGTTACCGTGCGCCTCCAAAGGTCACACACGAGGCCACGCCCCACTGCGTGGAAGAAGGGAAGCACAAGGATGCACTCGGCAGGGTCTGAGGACGGCACGTGCTTCAGGACTAACCTTTGGCTCACCGGCCTTGCTCATCACTGCACACGATCCCGCGACTTGAATGCTGAGGCTCCTGAAATCTTAATTTCCGGCAGAGAGAAACAAACAGGCAATGTTTACAGAGTAAGTGGAGGGAATGAACCCCCACGTGCCACCACGTGCCCTCGCGCCCACCGAACATGGGCCCTCACAGGAGCCCTCCCCTGGCGCACTCGATCCAGCGGAGAAGCAGCTGTAGGGCCCCCGTGGGGGAGCCAGGAACACACTTCCCTGGGGACACACATGCCCAGATCTAAGAGCAATTCCCGTGAACCTTCAAGGGCAAGCAGGAGGAAAAGGCACTCAGGCCAGCAGAGGTTTTGGAGGGTTCGAGCAAAGTCCGTAAGTAAGTGATAAAAGAGGCAGTGACTTCGATGATGGGAAGGCTGGGCTGGGCCAGGTTAAGAACTCGGACTCTGTCCCAAATCACAGGGGCCTTAAAAGAGAAAGGGAACCTGCGCTTAGAGGGAACCCCGGCTGTGCCTGCAGGGAGGCTCCTGAGGGGGGCGAGTTTGAGAAAGGAGGAGGGATGGAGTCAGGAATCATGCCTACACTTCTGGCAGGGGTAACTCCCAGCATGGAGGTGGCGGAACCTGAGGACAGACAGGAGCCAGCCCAGCTCAGTTCAGACAGTGGAGTCGGACAAGCTGGGGGGCTGCCCCGTCACGGGTGTCAAGTCTTCAGCAGGAAATACAGACAGTGTGGACCTAAGAGCCCTCGTTATGAGCTCAGGACAGGCGCAGCGGCCCTGAGAAACGTCCCTCGGAGCCCTGCACACGCAAGATGGAGGGACCGAGGGCCAAGGAAAGGGAGACCCACCCAGAAGTCAGGGTGCGCTAACAGCATGGCCTTGGGACCCAGAGGCTGCCCGTGGCCTGCTGCATGGCTAACCCGCCTCGGCCACACGTTTCGATGACCAGGCTTTCTACGACAAAGGTGCACTCTCCCACGTGTCAGAGAAAAACATTACTAGAAGTTACATGAAATTTAGATCAAAGATGACCTGAACCTTGACCTTACCCTTGTAAAACAAAACGGCTTCCAATTCAAAGTTCGCCAAGTTAAATACCAGTAAGCCAGCTGAACTTCCAACCCACAGGCATGGGGCGCTCTCAGAAGGAAGACTAATTTTAAAAGAAAAAGAGAGAACAATGTGCTGACCTCAGTCCTCAAGGCTTCCGTCCCATGGCGGCCACCAAGCAGGCGGCCGGCTCCCAGCAATTATGATCTAGAACCGTACTCGATCGGGCTGGTGTCAAACCATTTCGGGTTTCCTGGACACCCACCGTCCAGTGAAGACAAGTGACGAGACAGCACTTGACCTCAACTCGACTGTGACCTGCAAGGGTATCACTTCTTCTGAGCTCACAGTGGCAGCTGGTGCCGTGTCCTTCCCTGCGAGTGACCACGCGGCACCTGCGTCCTGCCAGTGTCTGGAAATGAGGAACCCAGCCAGCAGGGAACAGGCCGCCGTGGCAGAGCTCGGGAGACGCCGACCACGGCTCTACCTTCTCTTCTGCTGATGTGCAAACTGGCCTCCCCTGGCTGTGCCGGACTTGGACTCCGAAGGGCTCTCCACGCCCTCCCTCCCACTTGCAGCTCAGTCCCCTGGAGCCTCCCACCGCCCTGGGGCTGTCTCTTTCTTATTCTGGGCTCCTTCTCGGCCCTCGTGCATCCACAGCCATCTTGAGGGCAGCCAGGCAGGTGGGTTCCTGCGATCCTGTGCGCACCCCCGGGGCAGAAGGCCTGGCCTCGACCAAAGCCCAGGCCAGATGGGTGCTCCCACCCAGCCAGGCGCCTGTGCAGAGACTCGGCCCCACAGCACGGCTGGCTCCTGTCCCCCACGAGCATCTCCTTGTCCAGGGAGACCAGAGGCCACGTTGTCTCTAGACCTTTCCACACTCAGTGAAAGCCATCATGACACATTCTTAACTGTCTGATACAGACAGATGCGGTCAGTTTAGGGGGAGTTATAGTAATAACTCCCTTCACCTTATCACACAGTCAAGATCTGCCTAGATTTTGGTGGGTGAAATTAAAATTAATATTATTTCTTTTATTAAATAGACTTAAAAATAATCAGCCAACGTTTACCAACTCTAAGACTTGCAGTATGCAGTCCTAAAAACACTTCACAGTTATTATCACTCCAACAGACAAAAGTAATTTGGTTTTAGTTCAGTCATTCTTCAAAGATGAGCCTAACCTAATCAGCTTTCTTCACATGGCATTGGCCAAGTCCATGACACTCACCGTCCACACACGGAACCGAGCAGGGGCGAGAGGTCACAGGGCGCCAGGCCCAGGACGGGGAGGCTTCCTTCGATCTCTCCCTTCTCCAGGCCGTGTGCGCAGGGACGCTGACTCTCTTCTGGAACAGAACTATTGGTAATCTGAGCTATGAGATTCCAACCATCAGTGGAGTTAAAGGCAAACAGTTGGCACCATGGGGAGTTGCAGGAGATACCTGCGGGCTAGAATACCCAGGTCAGGAGCCAAGGAAAGCCCTCAGGTTCACACGTGGTCAAGAACAAGGTCATAAACACAGAGCAGACCCCAGATGGGAGGCCCGTAAGGAGGGAACGTGGAGCTTCAGGCACACCTAGAGTTCGCCCCTGCTCCTGAAGCAGGGTCAGGGTGCCCTCCTAACAAGCGGGCCCTTACACAAGAAACAATCAAAACCGAGAGTCAAAGCATTAAGAAGAAAGCAGATACATGGCATAAAGGTCATCTCTGACCTTCAGGGCAGGGGAAGGGAGGAAAGGGGAGGGCAGGTGAGGGGAGGGAGACACAAACTACCCCAGAAAGGAAGAACAACGGGAGAGGGCAGCAGGGAAAAGCCGCACTGGCTGTGACAGGAGAGTCGGCGCACCGCCCGCGCCCCGCGGGAGCACCACCCAGGCCGGACCGAGGAGGAAAGTCCACGGCTCTCCCAGCAGAGCGTCTGCTCCTCTCGGGACATCTTGGGAGGTATGAGAAGGTTGTGAGGAAGGGAGGCGTGGCCAAGTCGGACTAAGGAGGTTTGGAGCAGGGGTGGGGTCCAGAGCCAAAGGCCAAGAAAGAATTCTTGAGACGTCTTTGGTGCCACAGGGTGGTTTTACTAAAGCATGGGGACAGGACCGGTGGGACAGGACCCAGGACAGGACGGGTAGGACAGGATCCGGGGGCGGGACCCGTGGCAGGAAGAGCTGCACTGGGGGAGGTGCACTGGGGTCCCGGGGAGTGACTGGTGACACACTGTGGAGTTGGGGGAGGTGAAGACTAAAGTACCCAGAAGGACTTCATGTGCTAAAGAAGACTCACCGGATCTCTGAAGCCTAATCACTGGCAAGCTAAGGTGCTTTCCCTTCTAGCAAAGAATTGGCATTAAGACAGTAGGGAGTTCCTGGAGAGAAGTGTTACTCTGCCCGCCTCACGTATCTGCCGATGGGCCGCGGGTTATAAGGAAATTTAATTTCATCGCATGCCTTTCTGCCTTTGTTTCCCACGTCAGAACCAACTGTGGGCAGAGAGAGACTAGGGCAGAGCAGAGAGACTGTGCCAGCCCAAGGGGATGGGGACACATAGAGGTGGGGGGGACGGAGGGGGCGCGCAGGGGAGGTCCAGGAGGTCATGGGGGTGCACAGGGGAGACCCAGGCAGGATGAGGGTGTGCAGGGGAGGTGGGGGTGGGGTGGGGGAGGGGGACAAGCAGGGGAGGTGGGGGTCGGGGTGGGGCATGGGGACGAGCAGGGCACCAGTCTGCACAGTCTGCCCAGCGTGGAAGAGCCCCGGAAAGTAGGTCTGTCCACCCTGGACCCTCAGCACCACGACAACCCACAGCAGCCAGGAAGCCGCTGCCCTGGGCTGGGGGGCACGTGCTCTCCTGGTCACCAGACCGCAGCTCTGCACACAGGATGGGGTGACTGGCCCACCCCATCCTCCTTCACAAGACTGGCCTGGTGCTGGTGGAGGTCTGAGGTCAGACGCTAGACTTGTCCGCGCCCCCTCTCCATCCACCTCACCTAACACAGGACCCTGACAGGCTGATGGGCTTGGAGCACCAGGGCAGAGGCCCATGGGAGGGTCTGAGTGACGTTACCTGGCAGGCTGCACAACCTGGACTCGAGCCTCCTGGAGAAAGTCTCCCCCTTCTTCTTTAGGTCAACTCGGGTCACACAACGATAATGATGTCTTTCTACCAAACTGAAGACCTAAAGCTGGGGAAACAGAGCGGGCACAGACACGGAAGCCCGTCCTCAGGGGTGAGCACATGGTTCGACCCAAAGGAGAAAGATGGGTCAGGAGCGGGACACACGTGCCACGTGGCCTCAGAGGCGGCTTGGACCCCTCCCCTCCCTTCCCTCTGCATCGGAGCCTCCGAGGGCTTCCCCGTCCTGCACACGGACTCAGTACTGACTCTGAGTGCAGACACCACCTCGACTCACAAAACACTCTGCCCAGGAGGGCGTGTGCTCTGACCCCCACTGGTCCACGCCAGTCTCTCGGAGCCCAACACCACAAACACGCAGGCGCAAATACACCAACTCGTCACCCAGCAGAAAGACATGGGTAACAGCAGTCACCTTTGTCAAAAAGAAAGGTAAATTTCTTAGTTTCCAAAAATACCCCTGTGATACTGTGATTTACAATTAAGAAATACACATATGTGGACTTCCTGTTCCTGACACGGAGCTCCTTTAAAACCTCTGCGATTTCCTAAGTGAAGACAGGGACAAAGGTGTCTGGTTGTGTTAAAAAGGGGACTTCTGGAAAACCCCAAAGAGGGTGCAGGTGGCCAGGAGAGCAACGGCTTTCAGTCCCACCCGACCTGGCTGGAGGTTGGGTTCAATCACCAGTGGCCAACGAGTTAATCCATCACGCCTCCGTGATGAGGCCTCCATTACACCCAGCCTCCGGGTTGGTGACCACGTCCACACTGGGTGGCTGACCCTCCCGACCTTGCCGTCTGCACCTCTGCACCTGGCTGCTCACCTGTGCCCTCTATCATATCCTTTAATAGCCCGGTGAATCCATAAATAGCGTTTCCCCGAGTTCTGCAATTCGCTCTAGCAAATCAGTCAAACCCAAGGCAGGGGCGTGGCAACCTCCACCTGTGGGCAGGTTGGACAGAAACCACAGGTAACCAGGGACCTGTGATGGGCATCTGACAAGGGTGCAGTCTCATGGGACTGAGCCCTTAATCTGTGGGGTCTCCAGGTAGACAGTGTCAGACGGAGTTAAACTGTAGGACGCTCAGCCGGCGTGGTGGGGACTGCCTGGTGTGGGGGGACCCCACGCGTGTACCGACCGGAAGTGTCTGAAGGGGGGTGTTTGGTTATTTCCCAATACAGAATCCTGCCCAAATTTTCTCAACAGCAACTCTTTAAGAAGAGAACAGAATCCATGCTTTGGGAGGTTCACCTGAATTGCTCACCTAAAAAACTAAGTTTTGAAAACAATCAAGTATCTTCCAATTTTTCAAGCTGTGTAAATAAAGCTGGCTCTTTGCCGGCCGTGGGTGGGCACGAGTGAGCCCTGCACGGATGCCGAGGCCCCAGAAGGAAGAGCCCCACTGCTGGGGTGGATGGTCTCTTCAAACCAGAGAGAATACACGTGGGTGTTGAAGCAGAGACCTTTCCGCAGACGTCCACGCGGTCACCACCACGTCTGGAACCAGAGTTGCAGTTTGTGGTTCCCTCACCTGGCCGTCCGCACATCCCGTCACCAGCTGCTTGCTCTTTTCGTCCATGAGGAGACTCAGGAGGGGGGCGGCTACAGTCGGAAGACACAAATATCTAGCTGTAAGTATTTAAACTGGAAACTACCCAAGTTTACTGATAGTATATATATTAGTCAAGTCTGAACTATCCGGAAATAACTTCGCCAACAGGTAGAAACCGTAAGTGCAGAAACGTTTTGAGAACTTGGGGAGCGGTGAGCATAGGAAGGAGCCACGCTGCCCCACAGAAAAAGCCCGGGGGGGCAGCTTCCGGTCCAGGTCGGAGCCGACAGACCGGGCGCCACTGAGGCCAGGCAGCCCCACAACCACACCGTCAACAGCTAATGCCCAATAAGCATTAAACTTGCAGCAGGAACACGTCTGCGGTACTAGTCAGGAAAACGGCAATTAAATGATGCCTCCTGTTTAAATTGTTGCCTAGCGTGTCATTTAATTTAAAACTTATTCTGAATCTAAACTGTCAATAATTCAGAAGGAGAATTAAAATAAATGGGACATTTAAAAACACTGTATATCCTAAAAAAACTATAAATAATATCAAAATCAAGTTTGTAATTTTTTTTCTTGGCAGTCAAATAATTCCACATAATTAATTTCAGGAAAAGAATTCCAACATAATTCTAAGAAATGTGCTTTGTCCCTGAGATTGACAAAGGTATTCAAGTTGCTAAAATATTCCGTTCAGGCACACGGATGAGATGCTGAATCCTTCGGAAAACACAGCAGAAACCGCTCCGGGTCACAAGGCGCCTGTGCGGTGGTTACACTGTGTTTTCACGTGACTCGTCCCAAGAAAGGGACTGTCTTCTGTTAGTTCTCTGCTCCCCTCCCCCATGGGAAATAGGAGGCACCCAGGGCGCTGGGACGGCAGCCCTGGAGGCGGAGGGCACGGGAGGCCGGGGCGCGGCAGGCTCAGCAGGGACCCGCAGGGACTCCCCGGCGCGCAGACAGTGTGAGGAGGGCACATGATGGCCTGGAGCTCAGGGCCGCACAAAACTCTGCCCGACCACAGGCTCGGCCCGAGGGGCAGACCTGCCTGCAGAGGACTCGCCAGCAGGCGCTCTCAGAAAGCATGCGTACGCTCAGTTTTAGTTAAAAACTTGAGGAGATGCGCCTGTGAGGTGAGTCCTCACAGTGTGCAGACAGGGTGGACGGCAGCTCGGGAGCGGCACGGACACCCTGGACGGGGCGCGTCCAGCCTACGGGGCGGCAGGCAGCCCCCGACAGACACCCGTCCGCGTGCTCGGTCACCTGTTAGCACTGCTGAGCTGTACAGGGACGATCCCGCGTGACGGTCCCAGACCTTTGGAAAGACACTTGTCCCTTTAGAGGAGGTACAATTCTGCCGTTTGATAAAACTTGACTAATACTTCTGCTCAATTACAAATTAACCTCTGTGAACGGTTACCTAAAGGAGAAAACAGTGATAAGCAGGTGTATAAATAATAAAACTGTCACGATGCCGTAAAGGAGGTCGGAACCACATGGAAAAAGCTAACGTTTCCAGAAATAACGACCTGTGGGTTTGGAAGACCCAAGTCAAGGCTGGAGACATGGCCAGGAAGAGGTGTGAAGGCCACGGTAACTGACACCCTGACTGCAGAGTACGCGTTTATCCTTTCGGGGGCCCTCAGTGCCCTCCAAACATCAGCTTCCATTCCCTGAGCCCCCACGAGACAATGGGCACCCTCAGGTCCATCTTATAGACAGGAAAAGTGAGGCACAGCATGGCTCATCCGTCACCAGCAGCTGGAAGGGCTGGGGCAGAGCCCAGGTGGCCTGCTCAGAGCACGGGAAACAGCACCTGTCAAGCCAGTTCTACAGGACAGAAACTTCCAGAAGACAACAGAATATTTCCCATCTGTCTCCTCGCTCACTCTGCAGATGTGTATAGATTACCCTCAACTTTTCTTCCAGTTACCATGGAGAAGTCCTCACTTGCTCAATAAGATAACAGACATAACACCAGCCGGCTCGGAGCTTGGTGGGAACTGAGCTGACATTTGAAGGTCTTTCCTTCTTAACCTCAGTTTATTCTGACTGAATCCTCCGAGGCTGAAAGACGCTTCTTCTGCTCTGGGCCGTAGGGAGCACCGTGGAGGTGAACTCATGTTCTAGCGCTCGATGGGTTTGGGGAGGAGGTCCTGCCAGTGACCCCGCGACCCCTCCCAGGTGATACATGGGCCCAGTTCAGGACAGAGTGTATGTCGTGCAGGGACCACACACCAGAAAGTCCTTCCGAAAAGCCGCTGAAGTTTTCTGGTGCCGACGCCCTTACCTTAAAACTTCTGTCCTCAGACACCGAAACGATGATATGTGTTTGCCACGGACAGAACTCGGCTGCAGTCACGGGGCCCCGGTGGCCCTCCAGCACAGCTAGTGTAGACTGGCTCTGGGAGAGTTTGTGAAGGAAGATCAGTAACTGAATGTTCTGGTAACTCTTGTTAAGAAGTTACGTGTATCTCACAGAAAACGGTTTCTGTCAAACTGTACACAATTCCCTTTTCCAAATGTGAAACTACCTGTGTATAAACGTACAAGTTCAAACTCAGACGGCTGAGCTGAGAGGGAGGCACAGGGCCAGGTGCACGGCAAGTTTCGACACGAGGCTGGCTGAGGCCCATCGAGGGCAGAGCCAGGGGGCAGGCAGGCCGGGCTCTCCCGCCTCCCCGTCCGCACCGCGTGCTGCCCTGAAGCCACTCTCCAGTGCCAGGAGCGCCCAGAACAGCCCGCAGGGGTGGGCACGGTGTCCAAAGGTAAAACAGGATAGCGTGTTCATGCTACTGCTGAGCTAGCCTTCCTCCTAAGCCCCTGCAGCCCCGTACAGCCGGGCAGACCCAGAAGACAGTGTCGCGAGCTGGAATCACATCATGGCCGAGACGTGCTGGTGCTGTCACCAGGGGGACTCGGGCACCTGGGTCAGGCTGCTCTTCGACCCCTACGGCATCCGGTCAGACAAGATCCGTGTCCCCTCACACACATGTGGGAAACACATACGCAGCGGTAGCCACACAGCGACTTAACCAACAAGTTAGCACTTACGCCGAGAAGCTGTCCCTAACGTGACCTGAGACCCCGACCAGCATGGCCAGCCTCTGCCTCGTCACCGGAGGGGCCGAAATAAAAGGTGGGGCAGCAACGTGCACAAGAACGGCGCTCGTTTCCATCCACATCTCTGCTCCTCCAATTCCCGTCGCATGACACTGCGTCCTGAGAGATACCTGGTTTCCTCTCAGCATTCACGGTGATGTCTTACGTTAGCTTACGTGTCTGTGCTCATTTACAGTCTCTCGAGGCAGGTCTCACGAACCGGGTCCCCCGGGTGCTCTGTGAACAGTCCTACAACACCCCAGGATCGTAGGCAGCCACACGCACGTCTCACAGGCCGCTGAGGAGGGGAGGACAGCGTGCGCCGGCCGGACACAGTCTGGAATCGACACGCGCCACCTCGCTGCTCACCCCCGTGGTTGAGACCTGACTCTCCGCTTCGGGGACAGACAGTGCTCGCTGCCCGCCTGGCTCGTCCAACGAGGGCGGTGAGCCCCGCAGCCCTGAACAACCCCCAAAGCCATACTGAATCCTAGGCCACTTCCTGTCCTCTGTGACTTCACCAACGACCTTAGCCCTTCGTTACGTGTGAGCCTCAATTTCCCAATCTGGCCCCAAATCGCTTGAACACAAAAAAGGACACGCTATGCCCCGAACTGCCTAGCACACAGAAAGCCCGCCATCAGCCGATCCTCGATTCAGATTTTATGCCTAACATCCTCCGTAACCTAGAGTTTTTTAAGTGGATATGGCAAAAAAAAAACTTTTCATAAGCAAATAGCTTTGTTAACTGCATTCATTTGGCAAACAGAAGCCAAGACACAGTACCAGGCCTTGGATGATCTGTCCCCAGAGTGAGGCTCAAGTAGACGTAATCCTGAGGAAACGAGAGGCCTCCTTCCACCCCCCACCCCAGCCCTGCGCTCTTACACCCGGCTCACCCTGCGGGGCTCCCATTGCAGAGTCAGATGTGAGATCTGAGGTCACCGACCAGAAAGGGAGACATGGCCCCTTAACCCATCCCAGTGAAGAAGTAAGTGAGAAGCACCCAGCTCCCGAAGAAAGCAAGTTTTGATCAAAGAGAGCAACGAAAGCACTACTCTGCAAGCGCTCTGAGAGGCCAGCAGCGGAGGAGAAAATCAGAGAAATAAACGCTGACTGAGCCCCCGCCTCGCATGTTGCTGTCACAGACAGTTCTGAAACGGGCATAAAATGGCAGCATCTGGCCCAGGCGGCTCCCAGGCACAAGACAAAGACATGCGTTCCCTCGTCTCCCCTGACATCTTTAAAAAAATTTTTTTTGATGTTTATTTATGGGGGAGAGAGAGAGAGAGAGAGAGAGACAGAGAGAGAGAGAGAAAGCGCGCGCGCGACAGAGCATAAGTGGGGAAGGGGGAGAGAGACACACACAGAAATCCAAAACAGCCTCCAGGTTCTGAGCCATCAGCAGAGTCGACATGGGGCTCGAACTCACGAGCTGTGAGGTCATGACCTGAGCCGAAGTCGGACTCTTAACCGACTGAGCCCCCCGGGTGCCCCCATCCTCCCTCACATCTCTACGAAAACGTGCCCACATAGAAATGCTGTCCCTGAGAGGCGGCGGGGCCTCCCTTGTGCCCGCGACCGGCTGCAGGGCAGGCGCTGCACCTACCTCGGTATCCAGCATAAAGATTTTATTCCCAGCACACACTGCAGCGGCGCGGTCATCCGGGCTCAGCCTCAAATACAGCACCTTCCCCAGAAGGGTGCCCAGGATGAGCCCCCGAGGAGTCAGCCCTGGAGGGAGTCAGAACGTGTCAGGCCATCGAAGTACCAACAAGCCACAGGGAAACAGTGAGCACGCGGTCCTCTCTGCTGATGCGGGGCAGCAAGCAGTCTGACGTGGTTTGGGCTCCCTGACAGTATTAAAGCATCAAGTATAAACAGTTCTTCTGGAAGCACGTGCAACGCAGGAACTGTCCAACAGAAAACGACCCTGTGTCTCTGCAGGTAATGGGGTCCCTGGGAAGGCTGCACGTGTCAACACGTGAGGGTCACACAGAATGGCCCACAGTCCCAGTCCTTCTCTCCCCACCCCCGTGACCACACCTGCTCCAGGCTCGGCCGTGCGGGCTGCTCGGTCGCTCCAGACAGGCAAAGGCACAGGGCGCCCATCTGAGCCTCCGGCCTCTCCGCGCCCACGAGGACATCTCCGGGCAGGCCTGTGGGGCCAAGGTAACGACACGAGCCAGCCCGCAGCTTCAAGTGGGGCCCCTCAACCAAGCCAGCACCGTGCAGCGAGGACTCCGCGCCCAGGGCTGGGCTGTGACACTGAGGCTGATTATTGTCCAGCAAGGTCAGGTCAACAGCAAGGCCCCGAACCTACAGACAGGGAGCCATGCACACATGGCCGGGCGTTCTAGTCTGGCGCGGCTAACCCCATGGGCCCACTCCACGGGTATTTAACAGGCACCTACGCCACCCCTGGCATCTCTCTAGGCACCTGGGGCAGACCAGTGAACAAAACCAAGTCCTGCCCTCGTGGAAAGCTTACCCTGGGGTAGGAGGTGCGGGACATTTAGACGCCAATAACCAAAATACACAAACGAACGCGTACAGTGTCGGAGGAAGGGAACACTGTAAGAAAAAGCAAAGCACGGAAGGGGCCTGGGGTCTGGGGCGGCGGTCAGAAGGGCCCCTGGCCACGGGGAATCGATGTGGCAGAAGCGGCGGTGACCCTGAGCTGGCCGCGGGCTGTTCCCTGAGGCTGGGGGTAGGGGTGGGCCCCGGAGCTCTGTCGGCTCCTATCTGCAGGAGGCGGGAAGGCCCTGGAGGGCTTGGGCAGACGGTGGTGCACTCAGACTCCCATTCTGCAGGGAGCCCTGGCTGCGGAGCTGAGAGCGAGCAGAGCGCTGGCAGGACGGGGTGGGGGGGCGGGGGGGGCGGGCGGCCCCCCCGCACCGGTGAGTGAACCTGCAGGGCAGGGGAAGGCGGGTGTGAGAAGGGTCCAGACTCTGGACGAGTGCTGAAGGGACGGCAGACAGAAGCCGTGGGTCGGGAGGATGTGGAGGCGTGGAAGGAAACAGGGCACAATGCCGTGGCTTCTGACCAGAGCGGCTACAGGGAAGGCTGTGGGGGGGGAAGGTGCGGGAAGGGTGATCGGGACAGGGACGGGTAAGCCCCAGAGCTATCCGCCGTGCACGTGGGCACGTCCAGGGCCGTTCACGCCCAAGGCCACAGTTGGGACCCAGGCCTCGGCGAGAGCACAGGTGGCAGCTGTCAGAGCCTGACTGTCACCAAGGGAGTGATTTTCGAGGGGCAAGAGGAAAAGCCCATATTCTAACGTTAAGAGGTGGGGGAATGACAAGGAGCCAGCAAAGGAGACTGGAGACAGGTGACCAATGAAGCAGCACTCCAGGGTCCCCAGTCACGTGCTGCTTTCTAAGTCCAAACGCAAACACAAATCACTCTTGGGTATGAAGGTGCTGTAACTGAGCAGGCCTTCCCACCACGGGCACAGAAACCAAGCCTGTCTGTGTTGCAACCGGCCCAGGCCACAGGGACACAAGCAGTGGCCTGCTGCTTCTGAGAACACCTCCCATCCCTATGGTGAGGGCAGAACGGGCCCCTTCCAGCCCCACTGCCGGAGCTGAAGACACAAGGGCGGCCCTGGCACACCTACCGGGCTGAGCCCCGCGTGAGCGTCAGTGCTGCGCTTCAGGGCCCAGCTTCAAGCCCCTGTCCACGCAGCAGACCACATGTATCGAAACCTACATGAGTTCTGAAGGGCGACTTAAAAATAGACCTTGGGAGCACAGCCCTTCCAGCACGAGGCTATTTATTTACAAAGACCCACACCGGGAGCAAATCACTAACATGTGGTTCACTGTACATGCGTGTGTGTGTGTGTCCTACATACACATGCTCAAACGTGTACACATGCTATTCACGTGGGTACGTGCACGTGCATGCCGTACACTTACGTCCGTGTGTGTGCCCATGCTACACACATGGGTACATGCACGTGCATGCTGTATACTCATGTACACATATGTGCACTCGCTGTACACACATGTACATGTTTGTGTGCTGTGTGTTTTGCTATATTCACATGTGTGATGTGCACACGTGTACATGTATGCATATACGCATGTGCATGTGCTATATACTCGTGTGTGCTGTACACACATGTACACGCACTGTGTACATATATGCTTGTGTGTACTTCATACACACATGCGTTGTGTGCATGTGCTCTATGTGGTGTTCTATATGTACATACGTGTCCATCCACAACATACATGTGTGTGTATATGCATGGCTGTGTATAGTGTGTACGTGTGTGTACTCTGTGTGTACTATATGTGTTCACGTACTGTGTATGTATGAGCATGTGTGTATGTACTATTTACGTTTATGTGTGTATGGTTATGTCTGTACCATACTGTGGGTATCCTATAAGTAAGCATATGTGTGCTGTGGGGACGCACTGATATTGTGCTCACGCTATAGATTATGTACTAGCTATGTATATGTGTGTATGGTTATGTCTGTACTATATCGTGTGTATTCTAGAAGTACGTGTGTGCTGTGGGGACGCACTGATAGTGTGCTCACGCTACAGATTAAATGGAGTGAGGTATTCTATTTTCTGTATTTTATACTTACATATACATACTACTATTATACGTGCTGCTGCCTACGGTCCCTTGACGCTTGTTTTCTGGAGTAGTCCTACGAATTTGCGGTGTTATTCATCACGTAACGTTCACGCTCCTTAACGTGGTCCTCACCTAACTTCTCAACTCCATCTGATCAAGCTCTGACATCCCCGAGCTCCCACCCCGCGGGCTCCCCCTCAGCTCTTCAGACATGGCAGGTTCCTTGCACAGAGGGCCACCGCACCACGGACGGCTCTGCCTGGAACGCCGCTCCCACCCAACACGGTGCCACTGTCCAGCCCCAGGCCCTCGCTTGCGTCCAGCCCCTCCTCATCCCCCAGCTCAAAAGTTACCTCTCCAGGGATGACAACGCTCCAGGGATGACACCTCGTGAATGTGTCTTGCCCTTGGCCTCTGTCAACACCTGGCCTGCTCTCTCTGCTGTGCTCCCCACCACTGATAACCACTCACTTGCCTGTTCTTTTTAATTTTTTTAATGTGCATTAGTTTTGAGAGAGAGAGAGAGACAGGGAGACAGAGTGTAAGTGGAGGAGGGCAGAGAGAGAGAGAGAGAGAGAGAGGGAGACACAGAATCCGAAGCAGGCTCCAGGCTCCGAGCCATCAGCACAGAGTCCAACATGGGGCTTGAACTCACAAACTGTGAGATCATGACCTGAGCCCAAGTCAGACGCTTAACCGACTGAGCCCCCCACGTGTCCCTCATTTGCCTGTTTGAAATATGTTTCCCTCCCCTCACGGTCTCTGTAATGAACACACACTTCAACTTGCCTACCTGTTTTCAGAGGTCCACAAAATCACAGACAGCAAAATACGAAAATACTTAAGATTAAAACTAATGAGCCTATCATTCCAGATTCACACGCGGCGAAGCTAGTAGATCCGAACACCCGGCACGCTTCCCGCACAGACCATCCAGCTTGGACACTCGGCTTCAAGGGTAAAGAGTCAAAAGATGCTCCCAAGCCCCCATATGTTACCAAACCAATTAAAGGATGAGTCACTCCCTTCGTTCACTTTTTAAAACGTATTTTAAGTGTTCGTTTACCTAGAAGTACTTTCTGTCTGCACTCATCCAGACTCCACATTATAACGTAATCTCGTGATGCGGAGCAGACGAGAAGGGGACTCGCTGTGTTTCCAAATGTCACAGCAGTGATCGGCTGATGGTGTCCTCTTAGGAGCAGAGGCTAACGAAGTTAACAAAAACAGAAATATCATAAACTACAGAGAACATTTAAAGAATAAAGGACATAACGGCATAACCTCAAACCTAAGAAATCAAACGGCTTGAACTTTTCAAATAAATTTATTTCATATATTCATTTATTAAAATCCCTGTTAACATACTACTAAATTATTCTCTCGAGCGAACCATCTCACTGTTACTCAACAGCATGGATCGCACACGCTAGTAAAGTGATGCAGGTCCCCTCACTCTTCCATTTCCTCATTAGCCATTAATTAAGCAAATGTGTGTCGCGTCCCTGCCCTGTGCCCCAGAGGCCCGGCTGTGCTGGACACTGAGGAAACGACGAGGATCCGCAAGAGGAGGGGAGCGTTCCAGTCGCTGGGAGACGAGGCACGTGTGAGAGGCTGCTGGTACAAGCGAGGAAGGCAATGGGGGCACAGACGGCTGGGCAGGTGTGACACCGACGAGCATGTTCAGAGTTGTGACCCAGCACGAGGAACCTGGAAGCCAGCAGACAACGTGCAAGGACGGAATCTGTGACCAGACTTGTAACACTGCTGCAAGGACGGAAGAGGGATGACACTCGGGCACGGTGAGGCCAAACACTCCGAAGACAGCACAGTAAAGGCCAGAACTACGGTGACAGGGATGGAGATGGGAGCAGACAACGAACCAAAGACTCTGTGACCAACGGGCATCGCGAGACAGGAAATGGACAAGAGCAAAGGTAATCAGTGTTCCGGGCTGAAATCCTAGTGAATGGGGCATAGGGAAGACGGGGAGTCAGGAAAGATCAGAGGTTGTCTGCGCTGTGGTAAGGGAGCTGCTTTCAAGCTGACAGCCAGCACACGGTAGGTGCTTTGACGTGAGGGCCATCGCTCAAACAGGAGGACCTGCTCAAGGCAGGCCAGTTCATCTGTACAACCTCCTGATGAGAACGACAAGAAAAATGGCAAAATTTGCAAAAACATCCAGACAAGCAAGAGAAAACTCCAGAGAGCAATGAAGGCAACAAAGAATTAAGACTAGAGAGGAAGGAAACTGGGAGAAGTGACCCAGCATGGGAGGCCATTCAAACATGAAGACTTCTGCCAAAAGGCAGCTTTCTGACAATTCCAGCAAAGGCGGTTGAAAGCTGAGATACTTGGGGGACTAGAAGCACAAAGGTGGTGTGATTAAATGCATCATTTTCAGGCACAAACAGAACTATCTTAATGGGAGAAGGGCGAAGAATTCCATTGCCTGACAAAGTACCTCTGAGAACAGAATCAACAGCCTCAAGCTTGAGGACTCCATGAATTTTTTTTCTTTAAAACACCACACTGTAAAACACTGCTTTAAAAAAAAGAATACAGCCCACTAAGGTGGGAGGGAAGGGCATGTTGCCAAGTGCCCAGGGCTAGAGCGGTGACCCAAAGGGCCAGGCCCAAGGAAGGAAGGTGAACGGGCCATAGAAGAGTGCACGCAAGCCCACCTTCGCGTTCTAATAATCCCTGACTGGATTAGAGTGACCAGGAATTGCCAGTGCCCTCACCCAGCCAGCAATCAGAAGCAAACATAAATGATCTCTGCAAGAAGTCAAGGTCATCCAGAGCCTCAAACTAGCCGTGTATTTTTTTATACATACTGTCTAGCAGTCAATCAAAAATAATCAGGTACTCAAGGAGTCAAGACTATTCAGTCAAAAACCAAAAGAAAAACATAACCATGGAAAACACCTAGCCACAAATCATCCAGATGGCCTTGAAACAAAACCAGAACCGATCCACATTACAGAATTACTAGATAAAGACATTACAACAGTCTTAATTCTATTCCATATGTTCAAAAAGTTAAATAGAGATATAAAGAATCAATAATTAATAACCTTCCAAAACAGAAAGCACCAGACCAAGATGGATCCACTGGTGAAGTCTACCCAATATTTAAGTAATAAATTTTACTAATTCTCTAAAATCTCTTTCAGGAGACTAAAGAAAGAAAACAGAAAACACTATTTTCAGAAAAAACAGAATAAATCCTTCCTTACTCATTCTACGAAGCCAGCTTTTACCCTAATTCCAAAATCAGGCAAGGACATCACAAGAAAATTAAAAATCAATATATCTCATGAACACAGATGCAAAACCCAACAAACAGTCAAAATATTAGCAAATCAAAGCAAACAATGTATAAAAAAATTATATACCATGAGCAGGTGGGATTTGGAGATTTATTACAAATATACAAGGCTGGTTCAACATTTGAAAACAATTAATCCATCACATCACAGGCTAAAGAAAAAAAAAATCACATGAAAACATCAAAAATGTACAAAAAAATTTTGACAAAATCTAATAGCAATTCATCATAAAAACTATCAGTATAGTAGGAATAGAGGGGAACTTCCTCAACCTGATAATCCATAAAATACCAAAAGTTAATGTATTAAATGGTGAGAAACTATAAGCTTTCCCACCAAGATTAGAAACAAGACTTCACCACTCCTTTTCAACATTATACTGGGAGTCTTAGCTAATGCAGTAACACAATATAAAAGGAAGTTAAAATGGGGCGCCTGGGTGGCTCAGTTGGTTAAGTGTCTGACTTTGGCTTGGGTCATGATCTCATGCCTCAGGAATTTGAGACCCACGTCAGGCTCTGTGCTGACAGCTCAGAGCCTGGAGCCTGTTTCAGGTTCTGTGTCTCCCTCCCTCTCTCTGTCCCTCCCCCAGTCACTATCTCTCTCTCTCTCAAAAATAAACATTAAAAAAAATTTAAAGGAACCTAAAATGTATAGTGACTGAGAAGAAAGAAATAAAACTTTGTTCATGAATGATATGCTCACCTATGTAGAAAATCCAAAAGAACTGGCAGAAAAACAAACTGAAACAAAGAATTATAGCAAGCTTTCAGGATACAAATTAATATACAAAATTCCATTGGTTGCCTACATACCAGCAATAAATAAGTAGAATTTGAAATTAAAAACACAATACCATTACATTAGCATCCAAACAAATGAAATGCTGAGGGACAAATCTAACGAAACCGTGTTAAGTTTTCTATGAGAAAAAACAAAACTGTTAGAAGAAATCAAAAAAGTAAATGAATGGAGAGATATTCCATGTTCATGGATAGAAAGACTCAATATTATCAAAATGTCAGTTCTTCCCAACTTGATCTATAGATTTAAAGTAAGCCCAATCAAAATCAACAAACTAATTTTAAAGTTTACACAGAGGCAAAAGACCCAGAATAGTCTCAAAATAATGAAGAAGAACAACAGAGTTGGAGGACTGATACTATCAGACTTTAAGACTCACTATGAAGCTACTCTAATCAAGACTGTGGTATTGGCAAAAGAAAGGACAAACAGATCAGTGGGAGAGAAGAGAGAGCCAGAAATATAGTCAACTGAACTCTAAGGAACAAAGGCAATACAATAGAGAAACCCGTAAACTCCTAAAAAATAACACAGGAGAAAACCAAGATGACTTAAGTTTGGTGATGACTTTACGAATAAGCCACCAAAGGCGTGATCCATGAGAAAAAGAACTGATAGGCTGGACTTCATTAAAATTAAAAATTTCTTCTCCATCAAAGACAACACCAAGAGAATAAGAAGACAGATATTAAATCGTGGACACACATCATTATACATTTGTCCAAACCTATAGAATGTACAACACCAAAACTGACCCCTAAGGTAAACGGTGGACTCTGGGTGATGACAACATGTCAATGTAAGTTCATCTGCAACAAATTCACAACTCTGGTGCGGGGTGTTGGTACCCACAGGGGTATGTAGGAGATCTTTATACAATCCCCTCAATTTTGCTGTGAATCCAAAACTCCTTTTTAAAAAATACTAAAGTCTTACAATTAAAAAGGTAAAAAGTAACCCCTATAAAGAAAAAATAGCCAAAATTTCGGAGCAAGAAATAGTACCAGAGATAAAGAAATGTCACTTCCTAACATTAGGAGTGTCAATTCACCAAGAGACCATAATACTAGGCGTAAATGTGCTTAATAACGGGGCTCCAAAACACACGGAGCAAAACTGATGGAAGGAAGCAGACTAGCTCACAGCGAGTCGCAGATTCCAGTGCGCCTCTCTCAGCAAACGACAGAACCAGGTCATGAGTAGAAGATGCCAAGAACACTAACAAGCAATGTGAGCTGACATTTACAGCGATACACAAAGATTCGCAGCATTTTATCTGTGAGAGCCAAAACCGACAATAACCTCCATGTCCACCACCAGGAGAACGAATAAACAAATTCTAATACATTCACACGACGGAAAAGTACTCAATATTAAAAATGGATGAACTATTGATACACGCGACAGTGCAGATAACTTCCAAAATATTCTGAGTGCAAGTCGCCAGACAGAGAGTACACACTGTCTGATTCCACTGGCATAAAACTCTAAAAAACACAAACTAATCTAAAGGTTTTATTTAGAATACATAAAGAACTCCTTCACGTCAATAGGAAAGAGACAGATAATCCCACAGAGAAACAGTATGAGACTGAACACATGTCACAAAACAGAATGTCCAAAAGGCCAATACATTTGCAAAAGGGACTAAACCTCATTCATCACCATAAAATTGCAAATTACACAGAAGTAGCAGGACCCCCACCAGCAGGCCTAACCTACAAGCACCAAGCACAGGCGAGGATGTGAATCCGCTAGAACTCCTCCACGCCCTTTGGCGTCCGCAGGTCAGTACGACACCCAGGGGATCTCGGCATCATCTGCTAAACTAAATATACACACTCAATATGTCTCAGCAACTGTACACACAAGTGTACCGAAAAACATATACAAACGTGCTTGGAGCAGTCGAAGTACGGAAACAAAACAGATCTCCACCAATAAGGGAAAGGAGCAAGTGTGGTCTCTCCACTCAGCGGGATACTGCGCAGTGATGACAACGTGGACAGATCCCGCAAACACAATGGCCGATCAAGAAGTCCGGAGCGCAGGACCTCACTCACACGGAGTTCTAACACCAGCAAAACTAGCAGGCAGCACTAGGCGTTGAGGGAGGAGAGAAGGGAGCAGAGGCTGAGAGGACTCAGAGCCCCGATGGTAGCTACCCACTGGTGTTCACCTTGTTACAATCACGACGGCACGCAGTGTCTGGGACACGTTTTTCTGAGTCTTTCATGCCTCACTGAAAAAGTGAGAAAGATCAAGCTAGACATCAGAATGTAGGCCCAACTCATCAGCGCAAGTTGTGTTGAAGAAACACACAAAAACCTCTCGTAACTCAATGGGAAAGAAATCAAACTATAGATTCCTCTTCAACAATGCTGACGGCCTCTGCTCTTAGTGAAGTGAGTGCCAGCGAGACGGCGAGTTAGAGGGGACCCTCAGGCAGACACAGCACCGGCTCACGTGAGGACCCAACCCCGGAGGCCTGAAACGAAGACAAGGATTACCCCAATACCAAAAATGCTGATGGAATTTACTTTTTCATTTGGTACAATGAAACCTGTTTTTAAGAACATTGAGATAATTACACTAGTCATGGAGTAATTTCTGAATGAAAACTAATGATGTCTTTAAAGCTGTCAGTTTGATATGAAATATTCTGCAATAAACTTCCTTAAATATGCTCTATTTAAAATCTACAAAACTTCACCTTATCTTGACTATACTAAGATGAACCTTTTCTTGCTTATATTCTTACTGAAGAAAAACATTTTGAATAAAGTGATTCCAGGCAGTTTATTTTCTAAAACTCAAAAATGAACACGGCGGTTTTGTTCTGTTAACATTCTCCTCCCCTGGCTGGTGGCTGAGTCCACGGAAGGTAACCTCGCCCAAACGGCATCAGAGGAGTGGACAGGTGACTGCAAGGCTCTTCAGGTCATCTGACTCCTCGAACAACACATGAAACTTTTTAAGTACCTGAGAAGAAGGGTCCTCGGTGCTCCACACGCAAAGCTCCTTCCCGTCTAAAGGGAAAGCGCAGTGCTGCATGCCGCAAGCAAGCTGAACATGGGACACGGGCTCCTGAGATTCAAGCAGGCACTTTTCTGTGACCGGGTCTCCGACGCAGCCATCATCGGTGGAGAAGATCCCCTGCGGCTCTTCCATCTTCCGTCTGAAAATGCAGGGACACAGAAGACGACCATGGGGTGATATCTAACACAGAGACAGTCTGTTCACTCATCCTCGTGAGTGTGATCACGCACACACCGCATGTCACACCTGCTACTCACCTCCCATACCCCGGACCACTGAAAGTCCCAAAGAGTCTGTACTCACCAATGCTCACTCCTCCCGTGGGCTTCCCATTAAACAGACCTCGATTCGAGTCCCCTCTTCCTACGCAGCAGACCTTGCTCGGCCTGGCGGAACCTGCTCCCACCACCAGACAACGGACAGAACCACACCTCACAGAGGCGGTCCCTGGTGGCGGCGCATGACGCATGGGCCTAGCACTAGCACCGAGCGGGTTTCCGGAAGTCGGCACTGAGACGGACTACAGTCATCCATAACTGGGGCACAAACTCATTCTCCAACGTTCCAAATGAACCAGTGGTAAGCTGCATACAAGTCCCAGTCGCCTACTGCCCACCTGGGAGCTACTCAACCACCTCACAACATTCGGGGTCACTAAAGCTAATGGTCTCAGGTTATATAATGACCACGTCTTCCCAAGCATAAGTGGATGAAACACTGATAACAAAAACAAATGTTCCAGACTTCCACCCACTTCACAGTTAATAACTCATAAACATTATCCACCTACATACACACAGCCCTGGAGTCTCCCTGACTCTGCTCTGCCTCACTCCTCATTCCGGGCGCTGGACCTGAAAAGCTTCGCCCACAGGATTTGCTACACGGTCATGAGCAAAGGGTGTCAGCATCTGGTTGCCACGCTGCTGCAGTGGCCCCAGCCACGGGTGACCATGCTGGCTGTGCAGAAGGACCAGGACAGCCTTCCTGGGGAAGGAGCTGTCCAGACAGAGGACTGACCGGCAGAGACGGGGCACGGGTGACACAAGGGAGCGGAGGTCACCCTCTGGTGGGGGGAGCCTGGGGCGCTCTGCAAGCAACAGAGCGCAGAGAAGGGCTTCTGCGTACGCTCAGGGGAGACTGGAGAGCTACTGGAGGTGCTGAGCAAGGCCGCCTAGGAAATGCACGCTTCCATCTGGCGGCACCGGGCAAGGGTGTCAGGGTCAAGAGGGACTGGGATGGGGAGGGGCGAGGGCCTGCTCCCCGGCGCCGTGCACAGGGAGCTCTGGCTCAGGGAGCCTGGAGAGCGGGTAACTCTCGGCCCTACTCACCCCTCCCTCTCAAAACCCTTTCTATCTCCGGGTCTCTCTTCGTGGCACAACCCTGGTCTTGTTTCCAGGGACGAAAATGCCCCCGTGAACGTCAGTCCCTTCCTTTCCTGGGCCCATCATACCCAGTCGATGCTGAGCCCGGTCTCTCTTCAAGAGGACTCTGGCCTCGAGCGAAAGATCATGCAAATCTAAAAGTACAATCCAGCCCCCCACTCCACCCCTGCCCACACCACCTCATCCCTGAAGGGCAGCGCTGCGGCCCTCGAGGCCAGCAAATCTCGACCTCAACACAGACGCTCCCTCCACACCCGTCAGGCTGCTCGCTCTCAGCTCTAAGAACAGAACTGCTTTTCCTCCCCCTTAATATCGCTCCTGTCTGAAGGTTTCTCCTCCGGCTCTCCACCTGTCGGCCCCTCCGGCCCTTCAGGTCTCAGCCGAGTGCCGAGGGCGCCCTCTGTGTGTGCTCCGTGTGCCCTTACCATCTCCTTCGGCTCCACAACACCCTGGCCCAGGCTACTCCTGCAGAGGCAGAATGCAGGGCCGGGGTCAGGCCCTGGGGCTGCAATCCTCCAGCTGTGGGACACCGGCTCAGATGCCCAGGTGTTCAGGACCTGACTAGAAACCATTATTGTAGTATCTATAAGGCCAAGGTCCCAGGCTAGGGGGGGAAATATAAGTGATAAAGTCCCAAAACACAATCAGAGGACTTACACTCCATGATCTCCCCCATAACAAATAAAATTTGTTATAACAAATAAGAGGTGATTTTTAAAGACTTGAAAATTTTGCAATATTTGGAAAAAAATAACATTTTGAACATAATAATGCACATCCTTCCACAATTCATAAACTTGGTTTTACTTATTATTCTTGCAATTGCAAAAGGCAGCAGGGAGTTTCATACAGAAAATAGCTAAATGTTTGAAAGTTCCCACGATTTGCTTTGTAGGTTTTATCTTTTAGAGTAACCAGTGCCTAGCACGGTGGCCAGCATATAATTGGTGATGAGAGAAAGCGTCCCAAGTGGATGAAATGAAATTACCATGTAGCTCCTTCACTGCTTCCCCAAAGCATAAAATATCTTCAGAAAGAGATGAAAGAATATATCAAACATTACAACTGTTTCAAAAGTCTGAAGAATTCACCCACTGACTGGATAAAGAAGATGTGGGAGATAGACACACCCACACCCACACACACATACACACACTGGAATATTACTGGGCCCTGAAAAGGAATGAGATCTTGCCATGTGCAATGACATGGATGGACCTAGAGAGTACGGTGCTAAGTACGGTAAGTCAGTGTGGGAAAGCCAAATACCGTACAGTCTCACTCATACATGGAATTTGAGGGAAAAAAACAAGCAAACAAAAGAAAAAACAGACCAAAAAAACCAGACTCCTAAATACAGAGAAGAAACTGGTGGTCACCGAGCAGAAGTGGGTGGGCGACACGTGACACAGATGGAGAGGTCAAGAGCACACTGTGCCGGAGGACGCAGAAACGGGGAGAACTGGAGAACCACTCCATTGTACACCTGAAACTAATTCAGCAACGTACATTAATTACACTCGAATTTAAAAAAAACTTTTAAAAGAAAGCAGCACTACTTCGAGTAAAATATTTACATTTTCATGAGAATTAAAGACAGAAAAATTTTTAAAAATAAAAAGAATCCACCCATCAAACTGTAATTAAATTTTGTCTTATTTCTTCAACATAAATTTTTATATACCAAGAACTGTCTTAATCTCTTCTGTAATTCCTATAACATTCAGCACGATAATTTGCAAATAATAGCATCTGTACACCAATGTACAGTTTAGAAATCATTTTCATACATATTAATATGCAGATTTGGGTATATCAATAAATACAGCATATCATTGGGTACTTACAATAACACTTTAAAGTTGCTAAATGCTTTTTTCCATCTTACAGGGGAAAAAATCAAAGGCGTTAGTAGGTGAGGAACCTCACTAGTAGCACTGCCATAATGGAACCTCACATTTCTGACTCCTCCTTGGTGGCACCTCTGCCATGGCACACATGGAGCAGGTGCCACAGGCGACTCCACAGCTCCGCCGACCTAAGAAAGCAGCAGCGGCAGCAGCGATCTGTGCAGGGGGCAGTGTGGGTTCATGGTCAAACAGATTTGCAGGAGTTGCCAGCTCAGCCACTCACTGCTGCTCTAGCTGGCTTGGCATCTGTACCAACGCCCACTCCATCTGCTGCAGGTAACTGCGCTTGGAGCTGCCCCCAGACAGCCTCTCGCAAGGGCTCGGCCACCCCTGAACCTACGCATTCTATCTGTGCTGCCTCGAGAGTCTCCAGATGTTGCATGTTCTCCTGCTGGCCTTTCCTTGGACAGAGCTGCAGTCCCCTTGGCTTTGAGGGGCAGGCCACCTACTACTTTCCATCCACAGTCTGCTAGAAATCTCTGCTGAGGCAGGAACCCCTGGACGGAACTGGAGCTTAACTGGAATAATGGATGAAGGAATGTTATCTTCAGCTATATGAAGCTAATCTTTTCATTTGTTCAGGAACAACTAGATAACTATTTGAGAAGAACAAAAACAATTAAATTTCGGACAGATTGCAGGTTACAAAATACTATCAAAGATTCGAAAACAAAACACTAGTGAAAAGTCTGTAAAAATAAAGGGAAAGATTAACATCGTTAATATTTGAGAGCTATTATAAATGATAGAAAACTTAAAACCTCAATAGAAAAAGAATACAAACTACAGAGGAGCAATAAAAAAGCCATATATAAAAACCTTACAGCAAACATTATACTCATTGGGGAAAAACTGAGAGCTTTTCCCCTAAGGTCAGGAATAAGACAAGGATGTCCACTCTCACCACTGTTATTCAACACAGTACTTATTGTAGACTCTAAGTCTAAAGTTCCCTCTTGACCAGCAAGAGAGCGGACACGGGATTAAAAGTAAGAGATGGCTAATGTCCAAGAAAAGACAAGAACCCTGAATAAGGGTCCTTGCCCCGTATTTATTAAGATCAGAAGGCTTCCAAACGTGATGGGTGTGCACAAAGAGATGATGAACCGATGAACAGTAACTCATGGGCATGAGGGAAAGGAGGTTTTGAAGATATACGGTGTTTGGGGTTTGGGAAAATATACAACAAAACCCTGGTGCCCGGCAGATGGGCAGACGGCCGTCAAGGGCAGACAGGAGGTGCTGTGCCTGTTTACCTTAGCCAGCCTAGGGGAGAGGACAGAGAGGGCAAGCATCCTCAGGGTTACCAAGGCACCTTTTCTTTCGTTAATCAGCTCCACTCTGGGCAGCTTCACCTGCAGTGCAGGAGTTTACAGCCCTATTTACCTGCTTACCTAATGGTCCTTCCTTCCTGTGAAAGCAGCTTCCTGCTATAGTACTAAATTGGGAGGGGGGTGCGATTTTGCCCTAAATACCTAATCTTGCTTACCTCATATACCTTTGTATTGGGGCCTTTGTCCCTCACCCCCATCCTGGGGCCCTAATCTTGTTTACCTGAGCTTGTGTGAGAGCATCCTATGGCTTTGTACTTCTTTATACCTCGTTAATCCATGAGTGCAAGCCCGGGAATTTCTAAGCTTATTCCCCACAAGTACTAGCAGTCGTGGCCATAGCAATCAGACAAGAAAAAGAAATAAAAGGCATCCAAACTGGTAAGGAAGAAGTAAAACCCCCACTATTTGCAGATGACATGATACTATAAATAGAAAATCCTAAAGTCTCCACCAAGAAACTACTAGTACAGATAAATGAATTCAGTAAAGTTGCAGGACACAAAACCAATGTGCAAAATCTGTTTTACTCCTATACATGAAAGCAGCAGAAAGAGAAATTAAGAAAACAATTCCATTTGCAGTTACACCAAAAACAATTAAGATATCTAGGAATAAACTTAACCAAAGAAGTGAAAGACCTATACTCTGAAAACTAAAAATAAAACACTGAAGAAAGAAATTCAAGATGACACAAAGAAATGGAAAGATATTCCATGCTCATGGATTGAAAGATTGAAAGTTAAAATGTCTATATTACCCAAAGTAATCTACACATTTATGCAATCCCTATCAAGCTATCAACAGCATTTTTTACAGAACTAGAACAAACAATCCTAAAATTTGTATGGAAATACAAAAGACTCCAAATAGCCAAAGCAATCTTGAAAAGGAAAAAACTGGAGGCATCACCATCCTGGACTTCCAAGTTATATCAAAGTTGTAGTAATCAGGACAGCATAGTACTGGCACAAAAACAGATACACAGATCAATAGAACAGAATAGAAAACCCAGAAATGGATCCACAACTATATGGTCAATTCATCTTTGATAAAGCAGGAAAGACTATCCTATGGAAAAAAGACAATCTCTTTAACAAATGGCATTGGGAAAACTGGACAGCCATGTGAAAAATAATGAAACTGGACCGCTTTCTTACACCATACACAAAAATAAACTGAAAAGGGATTAAAGACCTAAATGTGAGACCTGAAACCATAAAAATTCTACAGAACACAGGCAATAACCTCTCTGACACCAACTGTAGCAACTTCTTTCTAGACACATCTCTAGAGGCAAGGGAAATAAAGCAACAATAAACTACTGGGACTATAGCAAAATAAAAAGCTTCTGCACAGTGAAGGAAACCATCATAAAACTAAAAGACAGCCTATGGAATAATAGGAGAAAATATTTGCAAACGGTGTATCTGATAAAGGGTATCTAAAATATATAAAGAATTGATAAAACTCAAATCCCAAAAAAACAAATAATCCAACTTAGAAACTGGGCAGAAGACACGAAGAGGTATCTCTCCAAAGAAGACATCCAGATGGCTAACAGACACATGAAAAGATCCTCAACATCACTCACTACCAGGGAAATAGAAACCAAAACCACAATGAGATATCACCTCACACCTGTCAAAATGGCTAAAATCAACAACACAAAAAACAACAGGTGTTGGCAGGGATGCAGAGAAAGAGAAACCCTCCTGCACTGCTGGCGGGAATGCAAACTGATGCAGCCGATCTGGAAAATAGTATGGAGGCTCCTCAAAAAAGGTGAAAATAGAACTACCCTGCCATCCAGTAATCGTACTACTAGGTATTTACCCAAAGAATATAAAAACACTCATTCAAAGGGACACATGTACCTCTACATTTGCTGCAGCATTAGCAACGTAGCCAAATCATGGAAGCAGCCCAGTGTCCATCAATTGATAAATCAATAAACAAAATGTGGTGTGTGTACACACACACACACGCACACACACACACACGCACGCGCACACACACGCACGCACGCACGCGCACACACGCACACGCTGGAATCTTACTCAGCCACAAAAAAGAATAAAATCTTGCCATTTGCAATGATGTGGAGGGAACTAGACTATTACTCTAAGCAAAATAAGTCAGAGAAAGACAAATACCATATGATTTCACTCACATGTGAAATTTAAGAAACAAATGAGCAAAGGAAAAAAAGAAAGAGAGACAAAGCAAGAAACAGACTCTTAACTACAGAGAACACACTGATGGTCACCAGAGGGGAGGTGGGTGGGTAGGGATGGGGGGATGGGGGGATGGGGGATGGGGAAAAGGTACATGGATCATGATGAGAAAATAAAATAAAATAAAATGATTTTAATTAAAAAAATAAACAGAAGAAATTCACAAAAGGATTAACACCACTGCCTAATAAACATAAAATACCACCAATGCAGACTTTTTCTCACACACTTCAGCGAGAGGATAAAAGGGCATAAGCTTTGGCTATTCCGCAATGTGTCATCAAAATGTCTTAAAAAGTATATTCTTTGATTCAAAAACTTTCATTCTATAAGCTTAGAACAAGTAAATCATCATACCTTTCCCAAAATAGAATTGACTGTAATATAAAATGCAATGACAGTCCTTACATTCAGTGGAACACAGTGTCGACATTTAAAACAATGACGTTAAGACAGTTCACTCTGCACATCGGTGGGAGCCTTTTCAGTGTAACCGAGAGAAAGCTCGGCCTAATCCGACTTAAAGAAAGGGAACTCTCTGGAGGGAGACCGGGAGCTGGAAGATCTGTGGGGGACTCGACGCGGCAGCCCGAGCCGTCTGGCCTGGCCTCTCATCTTTCGGCTGTGCCTGTCTGTATGTCGGCTCTGGTTTCCACTTTCTGTCGCCATTTGCTGGCAACGTGGTGGCCACCGTCCCACGCCCCGGTGTGCTGGGAGGAGCGGCCGTCTCTCCCTATCAGACCCTGGGCATTCTGTGGGAGTTTGGGCCAGTCTGGGCCACCTCTCGTCCTTGAATGTATCACGTGATCAGAAGGATGAAACTATGCTGTCAAGTCAACCAGAGGTGTCGTGTTCTGTGACGCTTGGGCCCGGCCAGGACAGGGGAAAAGTGGCCACCCAGGCAAATTCGAGCACTACTGCCAGGAGAGGAATAGATGCCGAGGAAAAAAATCCATGTATATTTAAGTCCATATTAACATTCAGATGTTCAAGAAGGACGAAGTTCAATACATCCACAATAATAAATGATAACATCCACAAATACAAAACTTATATTCTTTAGAAGACACCACTCGGTGAGCGAAAGACAAGCCACAAAGTAGGGAAGATGAGCAGCACTTAAAGCTGAGCACGCCCAGAATGTTCAAAGAACTACACATCTTCAGACAGACGAGCGTAGAAAAATACACAAAAGCCGCTTCATGAAAGGTCTCCAAACAGCCGATAACTGGAAAAGACGTTCACCCTTATTAATCATCAGAAAAACTCGAGTTGAAATAAAAAATGCAAACCATACACCCATCAGAATGGCTAAAATAAAAAAGACTACGAAAGGAACACGAACTTCCGAACCCTTCAGAAGGAGGGGTGTAAGCTGCAGAACCACTTAGAAACACCAACCCAGGGCCGGGTCTCTGCTGAGCGCACACCGAGAAACAGGGGCCACAGAGCAGCATGCAGGACCCCACGCCGGAGACCCCCAGATCTGCCCGCGCGGCAGCACGGATCAGGGGGGCACGCCCGTAAGGCTCTGGTCCGCGCCACACTAAGGGCACGCACGCATACACTAGGCGACCGCACAGCGTGCGTTACACGGGAGCACGTGGTCTGTCTTAGCTCACCGGCAGGATGAGCCGGACTCACACGTTAGGGAGGAGAGTGGCCACCTTGGGAAAGAGGCAGGTAGTGATGACCACAGGGCTCTGGGATGCTGACAGCACAACCCCCCACGCCTGCGGGGCGACTGCGGGCACTTACTCGACACCAATTCCCAATGCGGGTGGAAGGCTCTACCTGCACTGCTGCCACGGGAGCCTGGCGTTTTCATGCAATTTCATGCAACAGGCACTGCACATGGGGCACCGCCTTCCCTGTTTGGGCTGGATTACCCTGCAGGGTGCTGGCGGCTGGGTTACAGAAAGCCAGCACTCGCTCTCTGAAACACACCTGTTCCCAGGCCAGGCACTGTTGCTCGTCCCTAAGCAGCCCGGGGGAGTTTAGCTCCCTAAGGAGCTCCTTCTGGCCCACAATCAAGGGACGACCAAACTATGGGCATGATTACAATGGCAGCTCAGACAGTGCCCACAGCTGCCCATCGCTCTGAAGACGAAGACCTAACTCCTGGCCCCACTGCAGCCGGAGCTCATCCGACACCCCGTCCCCAGCCCCATTCATCATCCTCCCGCGACTCCATTCATCCCTCGGATGTGCTCCTCCCTCTACAACACAGGTGTGAGCTGCATGGGTCCACTTCTACACAGATTTTTTCAAAAAATACAGTGCACTACTGTAAATGTATTTTCCTTACCACTTCCTTAATAACATGTTATTTTCTCTAGATGAGTTTATTGTTAGAATACAGTACGTACTACAGATTACATACTAAATACGTGTTAACTGTTTATGTTGTGGGTAAGGCTACTCAACAGCAAGCTCTTAGTCGTTAAGTTTCCAGGGAGTCAAAAGTTATACACAGATTTTCGACTGTGGGGCGGGGGGTGGGGGCGTCCCTAACCCCCACGCTGTTCGAAGGCCAACTGTATATACATACACACGCATGGACAATTACATACCTGATTCCTGTCTAGCCCTCGTACCTAATACATGTTAGGTATTCAGTAAATATCTGAACTGTTAAACAGGAGACAGCAGGACCAAAATGCACTCAGTGTGCTCAACCCCGTCAGCAGACCAAGACTCCACACCTAATCTAACTGTGGTCTCAGTCCCCAGGAACGTAACTTTTTACCACTCAGCTTGGAATTACCTGGTCAGCTCTAGTGACCAGACTTGACCAGGTGTCCCACGAACCCTGTCCATTCCCCTGAGGAAGGCGGCCTTGCCGGAAACAACGCATCCTCTAGCAACTTCCTTTTCCCACCCTCTCCATCCTTAAAAGCGCCCCTTTCCCACGGCTCAGCAGAGCTCCCGTCTGTTGGGCGATGGAACGTGCCCGACGCCAGCACCGTGAAATTGGCAGTGTGGTCTTTACGTGTACTCAGCGGAGCCTCTGCAACGAGAAGGGTTTAGCGGCAGGGCTGGGGTCTGAAGCGCTCTCTGACAGCGTCAGGGAAGAGGAGGAACACGGCGCGGCACCCTGCACCCCCTGAGCCCTCCTCCCGGCTTCCCAGGGCCGTGGGTGTTCTCCTCCAGGTTCTGAGCTCCGCGCTCCTTACCCAAGTCCATTATCACGGTCCCCCACTTGGCTGGAATCCCCCCCCCATTCTCTCCTGACTCTGCCCAGATTCCACACTGGGAACTGCTGGTGGTTACCAGACTGGGTCCAACCTAAAAACCCGGGCACGATGTAAGCTGCACTGGGCCCAGCACGAGGCCTCCGTTGAAGAACACTTTGTGGTAAGTAGAGGCTAGCAGCTAATGGGAATCTTGAAAGCCAGAAAAGCTGGGACCCTCGATGGGCACAGGCCAAGCACTGAAAGGCTTGAGAGTGCTGGCCGCCTCAGGACTCGGGGCGGAGTAAGCTGGTGGTAGACACGGATAAAGTGTCCTTGATGATTCTCCCCACGAGCGACAGCAGGAGGGGGTCTAACTCTAGCTGTCCTGAGGCTCTGACTTCCAGGATACGGAGCAACGGCTGACCACAAAGGTGTGGGAACAGCGCCAAATCAGTCATTTCTGTGTCCATCCTTCCCCAAACACTTTCCTAAGTTTATTTATCCAGAGAGAGTGGGTGTGAGTGGGGGGAGGAGCAGAGAGAGAGAGGCAGAGAGAGAATCACAAGCAGGCTCCGGGTCGCCAGTGCAGAGCCCAGCTTGGGGCTCAAACTCACAAACCGAGAGGTCACCACCTAAGCCAAAACCAAGAGTCTCTTTCTATATAGCTG
Organism: Paguma larvata; assembly: GCA_030068075.1. Classification (NCBI taxonomy): domain Eukaryota; kingdom Metazoa; phylum Chordata; class Mammalia; order Carnivora; family Viverridae; genus Paguma; species Paguma larvata. Next base: position 147,858,547 of record CM057829.1, read on the forward strand.
CTTTAATTAAAAAAAAAAAAAAATGGGGCGCCTGGATGGCTCAGTCGGATGAGCGTCCGACTGGGCTCAGGTCATGACCTCACAGTTCATGAGTTCTAGTTCCTCTGCCCCCCCATCCCCCCCCCCCCCCCCCCCGCCGTTGGGTTCTGTGCTGACAGCTCAGAGCCTGGAGCCTCCTTCAGATTCTATGTCCCCCTCTCTCTCTGCCCCTACCCTGCTTGTGCTCTGCCTCTCTCTCTCTTTCTCTCAAAAATAAACATTACAAAAAATTGGGGGGAAAAAGACCATACCCTCTTTCCGTTAGCCAGACTGAGGAGAAGCTGCTTTTGTAGACTGCCGGTTCTCAAACCACAGACTGTGCACTTCTGTGCCCCCATGACTTGTTAGGTGAGCGGGAATCACTGGCTCCCGACAGTCTCTACGACACTAGTGTTGAAAGTCATTTCCAGGGCGCCTTGGCGGCTCGCTTGGTTAAGCATCTGACTCTTGATCTCAATTCAGGTCATGATTTTAGTGTTCTTGACTTCTAGCCCCGCATCAGCGCTGTGCTGATAGCGTGGAGCCTGCTTGGGATTCTCTCTCTCCCTCTCTCTCTGTCCCTCCTCCATTTCTGTGTGCCTGCACACGGGCTCTCTAAGTGAATAAATTTAAAAAGTAAGCCACTTCCTTTTTGTTATTTAAATTTTTTAATGCTTATTTTTGAAAGTGCAAGAGGGGGAGGGGCACAGAGAGAAGGAGACACAGAATCTGAAGCAGGCTCCAGGCTCCGAGCTGTCAGCACAGAGCCATACTCAGGGATGGAAGTCATGAACCAAGAGATCATGACCTGAACTGAAGTTGGACGCTCAACTGACTGCGCCCCCCACGCGCCCCGTCTGTCTTCGTTATTTAAACAGATCCTGGGCACCTGAGTGGCACAGTTGGTTAAGTATCCATCTTTGCTCAGGTCAGGATCTCATAGTTCATGAGTTCAAGCCCCACGTTGGGCTCAGTGCTGACAGCTCCGAGCCTGGAGCCTGCTTTGGGTTCTGTGTGTGTTTCTCTCTCTGCCCCTCCCCGACTCACCCTCTGTCTCTCTCTCAAAAATAAACATTAAAAAAAAAATCTTAAAAAAAAATAAAACAGATCCAGAAGTATCCCTATTCACATCCCCTCTCTTGTATCCCAGTCCAATAGGCTTTAACAGGGAAATAAAATGGGTAGTTATGACAGGGTCAGTGGGAGAATCACACCTGTAACCAGATACTGTACTTCTGGCAGGACAGTGTTGACACCTGCTAGTGCCATCTCCAGCATTAGCCCAAAGACCAGTGGGTCGATACCACCTGGATACAGCTTTTCCCAACCTCAGGAACATCAACCCAAAGAAAGTAATCAGCTTTAAGCCTGTCATGTCACTATTACACGAACATAAGTGACTTCAGATGTAGCTATTCGATGTCTCAACTCACGCTTCCTTTAACCCACTCTCCCTTAGCATCCCGACCAACCCACGAGTCTTGCAGCTACTTGGCAGAGTTCTATAGAAAGGGGCACAACGGTCGTTGCATATTTTCAGTGTTTAGACTCCACTTATTTCCACCAAAGCACAAGAATTGGATTCAATACAAAAGTATGATCTTTCTTTAGGAAATCTTTTTCAGTGACCAATACGGGCCCTTTAAAACCAGGTTCCAAATTAACAAATTATCCTGAACATAAATACAACTATATTTTGAAGCCTCTTTTAGGTGAATTTCAAAAGTACCACGTTCTTACGAGGAACGGAGAACAGGTAACAAGTGCTGGGCAAGGGTCTTGGGCGCACTCGTCTCTCACCTGGGGCTCGCCATCCGGCGCACAGCCCGAGAGGTGGACGCTCAGTCAAGGTGAGCACAGAGGTACCCCAACAAGAGTCTCTCGGGCGCACCCGTCTCTCACCTGGGGTCCGCCGGACCCTGTGCACAGCCCGCGAGGTGGTTGCTCAGTCACGGCGAGCACTGTGAGAGCTAGGAACTTGCGGCCCGCTCCACCCCGTCGCCCTGGCTACCAGCCGCCGCGGATCAGCGCCCACGAGACGGTCGTCATTCCCGCGAGAGTCCAAAGGACCTTCGCTTCCGGGACACGCCTCACTTCCGGGTCCGCCTCGCTTCCGGGTGCCGCCTCACTTCCGGGTGCTCCGGCGCGGCGGCCCATCGCTGGTCCCGATGCTCCGGGCTCGGCACCCGGCGGGAAGCGGCGGTGAGTCCAGGGCCTGGAGGCCGGCCCGCCACCCCGCCGCCGCCCGCGGGCCCCCCTCCCCGCCCCGGGGAGAGCCGTCTCCCCCAGAACCGCGCCTCCGCTAGGAGGGCCCCTTGTGCCCCTCCCCTCCTCCACCCTCCCCGCTCCCGTCCTCGCCCTTCCCTGCACCCTCCCTCCCCGCCAGGCTCCGTCCTCGTCCCCCTCCCCCCTCTCTGCAAGGCCTCTCCCTCCTCCCCCCTCCCTGCCCGGCCCCGAGCGGTGGCGAGGGCGCGCTGAGTTTGCCCTCTGGTACTCCTGCAGGACGTCCGCGGGCGAGCAGGTGACGTCCCCGGCGTCAGGCATGGCAGCCGCCTGGCGGCGCGCTTTGCTGCTCCTGCTGGCTTCGCAGCTCGCGTGGTCGGGGAGCCCCCCGGACGAGGACGAGGTTCCCGAGGAGTGGCTCCTCCTGCACGTGGTGCAGGGCCACATCGGCGCCGGGAACTACAGCTACCTGCGCTTGAACCACGAGGGGAAGATCGTCCTCCAGATGCGGAGCGTGCGGGGGGACGCGGACCTGTACGTGTCCGACAGCACGCTGCACCCGAGCTTTGACGACTACGACCTGCAGTCGGTGACGTGCGGCCGAGACGCCGTGTCCATCCCCGCGCACTTCCGGCGGCCCGTGGGCATCGGGGTGTACGGGCACCCGTCCCACCACGAGAGCGAGTTCGAGATGAAGGTGTATTATGACCGGGCGGTGGAGCGGTCCCCGTTCGGGGAGGCGGCCTACGCCGACGGGACGGGCCCGAGCCAGCGGCCGGCGTCCGCGCCCGAGGACGCGCCCCCGGAGGAGGAGTCCGTGCTCTGGACCGTCTTAATTAGTGTTCTGAAACTGGTACTGGAGATTCTCTTCTGATCCCTCGAACGTGCTCTTCCGAACAAACCCTAATAATCCGCGCGCGTGACCTCGGGCCTCCGAGCCCGGCTGCGTTTATCCGCCCGATGGTCTCGTTCCAAACATAAAGCCATACACGATTTCGTTACCTCACTTACCCCGAAAGTAGGGAAAGCGGCAAGAACGATGTTGCTCTTTTTCAGTTCTCAAAGTTCCTGTAAGAGGAATACGCACAATAAAATGTTTCGACTCCAGTTTGATGGGTTTGTCAGGGGACTAGGAGGGTTAGGCAAAAGGCAGCCCCTTTCTTGCGGCCGCGCCGCTCGGATGGGAAGGTTGGTACCTGCACCTCCACTCCAGTTAGCGATTCGAGGGGAGGTCACGACGTGCCAGCGTTCGTTCTTTGTTCGTTCGCTGTGGCCTAAGTGCCTGCGCCCCAAGCAGAGACGGAGCCCGACCCACCTGGCAGACCCCTGTGCCCCTGCCCCCTTGCAGGTTTAAGGTCGTTTGCAGTGATCACCTGGGGCTACCTATTAATTAAAATTCGTCCATTATTAAGTAATCTTGTTATGTTACCCATGACTGGCCAGAAACAATACAGATTAGGAAAACTTCATGCAAATAATAGTAACTTTCAGGCCAAGGAGAAATAGTTAAGTACTTTAATTAAGTTGCCTGTATTTCCAGTGAATTTCTGGAGAGAGCCAAAGCACTAAGAGACTTAAGAAGAAAAAAAAAAAAAAAGAAAAACTATTTCTCTACCTGAAATTGGTTTTAAAGGTAATAGTAGCTTATAACAAATAAATCAACTTACAGATTTTAAGCACATCATTAATTTCAGAAATCTTTTATTGGCATAAAATTGAAACTAAATAAATTGGCACCAAGTATTTCATTTAAATCCATATTACAATATTGGGGTCAAAAACTATCCCTCTTTGCTGTTTTTCCCCCTTCTGCCCACTTTCCTGGGTGTTGGGGGGGCTCGTTGACAACAGTCACAAATCCAGCGACCTAGGAGAAAAATTGTTAGTTAATATAGTATGAAATTTAATTTTTTAGGATTGAATTTTTAAACCTGTTTGGCTCTCCTTGCTAAGCTCTCACTAGTGGTATTTTTCTGTGGATGTGTGATGTGAAGGGCACCGGTACGTTCCTTAATTTTAGGAGAAAAATGTAAACTTCTTAGGACAATCAGTGTAATCAATGCCACGTAAAATACAGTGGAAGTTGGGGGTAGAGGGAAGAGATCAATACCATATAGCGATCTGGACCTTTAAAAAATTACTACAATCCTTTCTGAAACCCTGTCATATTTTAAACAGTCCTATTTTTAAAAGTTCCAAAGTACACATCGTATAAAAACCCTGCTACTGACTTGGGCTTATTTTCAGCCTTTTTCTCTGCTGCTCGGCGGCAGCTGCATGTGTGAACACCCTCTCCCGTCCTGGTGCACCAGACACAGCACTTTCAACTTCTCAAGCATCTGACTGCAGAGCGATGAACCGCATCAGGTACTCCATCTGAACCACTACCGAACTTTAAGTCACCTGCTTAACAACTCCCAGGAAGCCGTTCTAGGTGTGGGTTTTATAAAGTATTATACAGTGTTAACTATGCAAGTAAGTTCTAAATTTACACAATTATGTGTAATATTTTAGCCCAGTTACTGTGATTTACTCGACTCTGTGTTCCAAAGTTACCTGGAATTGTTATGCTGCCTCATTTTATAGAAATCTGGCTTACTATTTATAAAGGCATAGCAGTGATTTTTGTTAAGTTCTGAATAGAGGACATAAAAATAAAATCAAGGCTTTGAAACAAATGGATGCTCTTGCTTTAGCTCTTTCACTAGAAAGCCTGAATGGACTCCGTTCATTCTGTACTTTGAGCTCTATTCCAAAACTCGGACGAGGCCCTCGGACACCCATTTGACCTTTAGCTGGGTTACCCAGGGATGAAAAGCAGGTGGACGCTGTGTGGATGATCACAGCTGTGGTAACTTCTGGGAAACAGAAGGAGCTCTATGGTGTTTATGCAGCCTTTAAACAAGTGATGAGAGAGTCCCTTCACTCCTTTTTGTAATCTTTACCTGATGGAATAGCACCAAGGCCCACACAAAAAGTATGATAACCTCTGTCACACACATCACAGAACATCATTTCTTCTTCATGGTGGGGTTGTCCACATATAATGCAAGTTTTACACTCCATGCATTGCCATGGGTAGGTCTTAATCATAGAAACAAGCTCCATGGTCATATCCAGGCAAGAAGGATGGCCTAAACCAAAACCAACATTAGTATTTCACAAAAGAATTTTGAACTTAATATGGCATAATAAAATGCTAGTTAGCTTCAGGATTTCTTAAGAATGGCTACAATGTCTAATCACCAAAGAAATGAAAATACAAAGTAGAGGAAAATGCATGGGCTCCTTCTCTATGCCTTGCAAGTTACCCTATGTATTTGAGGAGTCTGATTCAAGTCTAGCTGACAACTAAAAATCCTGGTTTTTGAAGCAACAAAAGGGGTGGTTAAAATGTTAAGAAGACACGTCAGTACTTACCACTGTTCTCACACTGGGAGCAGTGTATAAGTGATTCAGCCTTCCCTTTCTTGTTGGACTCCTTACCCTTCAGACAAATTCCACATAGAGCATTTGGAATGACCTTTGGCTGGAAGGGTAGAAGAGGGCTATAAATTCATGCCAGAAGTACTCACTATGGGTTCATAAGGAATTGTTACTGCCTTATCTTTACTTTCGGTCACTTGCTAACGGGGATCTTTTTCAGAAAGACCTAACTTGAGAGAGTCGGCTTTCGACATACTGAAGCCTTAGATTTCATTTTGAAATTCTGTCAACAGCATGATCGCATGTGGGGATTAAATGTAGCACTCTATATTCCTCCATGCCCAGTAAGATCTGATAATGAGCTGGAAGGGAAGACTAAATGCAATGTCAAACTGCACTAGTAACTGGGAGAGGAGACCCAGGCACCGAATGCCCTGTCCGTGTAGGTAAGGCTTCCTGTAAAACAGAAGACTCCATTTTAAGCAGCTTATATACTGATTTTGTTTAAAAAACGATTATTTCCCAAAGTCGCAAATACAGATCTATAAAACCTAAGTTACAAAAACAATGTTTGAACATCTTTAATTGAAAGATATCCATATTGTCATGTGCATGTTTCTGGAAAACAGCTGTGATGATTCCCTTTGCGTATCTAATAAGAAAAGAGCTTCTGCTTAGGGGAGAGCGTTCAGTAGGAGACACAAAACGTAAAAGAGAAAGGTGAGTTTTCAGGCAAGTACAAAAACATCACTTAAAAAATTACAGACCCCCTCATATTTTGAGTACTATTCATTTTTCAGATTAAAGATTTGCTCCATCCAATAAAGGTATATTTGGGTTTTAAAACACACTTAGCGACACATGGAAAAGGACAAAGAAAAGACTCACAGCACCTACAATTCCCGGGGAGAGAGAACATTCAAACAGCCCAGTTTTGACCAAGGTAAAGTCATGTTCACTCATGCTATATGAATATGGAAGTAATGGTGGCAGAAAAAGAAGGGCAAGCAGGGGCCGAGATGGATGGGCTAGGACCGTATGTGTATACAGGAACTGGGGGGAAGTTACCAGATTGTTGTATTCCTGTTTTATTCCAACCCGCCCAAATGCATCTTCTATTTCCCTTTCCTACGTTATTAAACCAAAGAGGAGCCTAAAGAAACTCCAACTTTGTATACAGTATTCCAGCTTTGAAATGTCTCACTGCCACCTTCAAAACCTGTTAGGCCTAAACAATTTGTTCTTAATTCTTTATAAAGTTTTTATTTTTTTTAAATTGTCTTTCTTTTGCAAAAGATGACAGAGGCATTCAAAAATAATTTTTGGCTTATTTATTTAAAAAAAGTCAACCTTATACATAAATATAATAAAAACAATAACTCTAAACAATCACAAATGTCTCTACAAAATAATAAATATCATGGGAGTTAAAACATACATATAAAACTTTACTGTTAACTATTCTACATCTGCTGTATGTGTATCTCTATACCCTGCTCCCCACACCAGGGCAGGGTCACGTGCTCAAACCGTGCACATCTTACCGAGCAGTCCCCTTCTGATGTTGCTGCTACATTCTAAGAATAAGGTTCTCACTGTTTCCACAGTAAACAAAAAATAGCTACAAGTGCGCTTCTAGGACCCGAGTTCCGATCCGGTAACGACCACATCTGGAAGTGCCGTGATGTGCAGCAGAAGCTACCTCTCAGCACACCGAAATAAGATCCAGCCTTTGGTTACGCCGCCTGCACTGTGTACAAGACCTACCTACTTAATACGTGTAGCTGAAGTCAGACACTGGCATACCAGGTACTCAACTATGTTTCACTGAAGTCAGGGAAGTAACTACACAGTATCAGATTCTAACAGGAGAACCCCTGTGGGAGATCCTTTACAAAAGTCAAAAATGAATAAAACACAAGGCTAGTCATTCACATTCTAGAGCAATCCAAGTTCTACAGCCATTAAAACATACATTAAACACCTACGAAAAAAAGGGACACCAAGAAAATTCTAGGTTTACTTCTAAGCTTAAAATCATAATATTTCATTAAGCCACTTAAAATTTTTCTTACCCAATAGTCTTCATCTTGATGAAAAGAGGGAGTGACAGGGGAGAAGGAGACAGAGAGCGAGAGAGAGACTGGGAGAGAAGTCGAGCTCTGCAGCATTTTCTGTGAGAATCTCTGTTCACTCAAGCACTCTGCTCTCTGGGAAGCGGCCCTGCTAACCCCCAGGGCCGCCAGCGGGGACGCGAGTCTCTGAAGGAGACCCCTCTGATGGAGGAAGAAGGGAACAGTGTGCAGAACTCCTGCAAAGACAGATGGTACGGAACCCCATGTGTGACAGAGACAGTTCTAGAAACTGCAACAACATCGAAGTGTCACTACTGACAAGAAAACTAAAATACTCATAAAGGCTCACGATACCCTTACTTTCCTGCTTGAAAAATAATCAAAGATAAGCGAGACTTTCATGGTAGCAATAACATAGTGCAGATTTTAACTATATACTTGCAAACTAGGCCTGACTCCCAACAATATGCTTTAATTTCAGGTTAATGTAACCCAAACAACACTGTCCTACAAATTAAGGGCAAGCGCTAGTAAATCTTATAAGCAAGACCTCAGCTATGACATCATTCTCCTTAACTCCAACACACTTCTATGTATGAGCTTCAGCGTGAAGTACCCTAATACTTAGGCACATCTTGGCTTATTAATATTTTTCATAGATTACTTTTAATAAACAAGTTCACATTAATGTATTAAGTCTAGATACTGCTTGTTCCAAACTCTGAAATACCGGAAACATTTTTAGCTACTAAAAATGTTCGCAGAAGTTATAAAACATGTATTTTGCAGGTTATACTCCCTTGAGTCCTACCACGTTAGGTCAATCTATAGTACTTCTTCTGTGTTAAATCAACGACACTGGCGACGACTTCTTCACTTTCAGCCTCTATGAAGCCTCTACTCTGAGGAGCCACGAAGGATCCAGGCTTGCTCCGCAAGGGCTCAGAAACGCGGACGGGGCACTCTGCACAGCGGCTCCCGTTGAGGGCCAGCACGCACACACCCCGCTAACTTTCCAAGATCTAATCTTTGGAGTTCATTTGCTTTTGATTATTAAGCATTAATTTACATCTTTAGTTTAAAAAATTAAGTAAGCTATATAGGTAAAAACAAGTATAAAAACCTCACGGCTGCAGCCTACTGAAGCCAGCCTGCACCGAACGAAGCTTTGGACGTACCTGCCATAAGCTGGAAAAACGTGTATTTCAAACTTCATCACGTAAAGTCATTCTCTAATTAAACATGGATTAAATACACTAATTTGTAACTTGCTTTTTGACTTCAGGAAAAGAAAAGGAAGGGAACCGTGAGAAAGTTCTGGCTGAGGAGGGAAGCCGGCTGGCGGCGCACTTGCCGGCCCTTCCGCATCACCTGCCATGACCCCAGTCCTGACATACGACAAGATGCTTAACAATTCCACTCGGCAAAACTACCTGATCACCTTACTCTAAAACGCTCCTTCAAAACACCTTCGTCACCACAATGAAAAGCGTATTCTGATACATCCAGGACCACACGAACGGTCTGTTTTACTCTTACCACCCAGAACGAAAACTGTGCGGCTACTTCCGCTCCTCTTAGGATATTCCTACCCCCATCTAGAGATAAGGCCACTCACCTCTCACCTGCTCCTCTGGAGGGAAAGGGACAGATAGCAGGAGGAACCACGAAAATAATACTGCTGATAGCAAACTACCTTACTCCGAGAACAGCCAGACTGGAAGTTAACACACATAAGTTACGGAAGTTATATATAAGTCTGAGCCAGATCATGTCACTAAGTAACATTTCAATCCTTGTCACAGGATCATAGAAGCTATTTGCCAAGGTCATGCTAAAGATCACCACGACGTAAGTCACAGGTTTTATTGTTTTCTACCACAGAGTTAGTTGAATTTGGCAAATGGATCAAATAATCTTTAAATTAAACCCAGATCTTTCTTCAGGAGAGGTGGGTTATTCTAAGAGTCTGTCCACCCATACTTTACAGCTTAGCATGCTCAGCTATACGACATACCAGGATATTTCATACGTCAGATAATTAGGATCTTTACCCCAAGTATAAAGTTCGGCTAGGAAGTAATTTTTGAAAAACCCATACTTGCCTGCTTATTGTTTAAAGACAAAAAAAGATTTTTCTTATAAATTGTACACATACAGGGAACAGGAGCTAAACCGTAGGCAGAAGTGACAGAAAAGCCACCAGGAAAATAAAGCATGACAGGAGGAAGCTGACAGAGGGCACGCAGCACAGGACAGCAGCGGAGTGCGGCAGGCAGGCCTCCGCCGCTTGGAGTCAGAGTGAAACTACCTCGGGGAGAGAGGCCGCTCAGGAAGGAAGCGGAGTCAGGGGCTTTTTTCTTCTACCTTGTACCCAGGGACTGACTTGGACAGTACAGAACGTTTGGAAGCGTCTTTTCTTGGAGTTGCAGCTTTGTCCTTGGATCTTTGTCTTCCCGGGAGAGGCTCCTCCTGGCCGTCGGGAACGCCTTCCCCTTCGGACACGTTGCCGGAGGAGCTGTCCTGGAGGTCAAAGACAAAGATTCCTTAGAATTCATGCAGATTGGAGTGCAAACTCTGAAAACTACAGCACACATTTAAAAATAAAAAGATGGGGTGCCAGGGTGGCTCAGTCGGTTGAGCGGCCGACTTCGGCTCAGGTCATGATCTCACGGTCTGTGAGTTCGGGCCCCGCATCGGGCTCTGTGCTGATGGCTCATCAGAGCCTGGAGCCTGCTTCAGATTCTGTGTCTCCCTCTCTCTCTGCCCTTCCCCTGCTCATGCTCTGTCTCTATGTCTCCAAAAATAAGTAAACGTTTAAAAAAAAATAAAATAAAATAAAAATAAAAAGATAATCGTAAGGAAACTTTTCCCAATGGAGACTAAAAACAGGCATGTTAAAAATCACTTATCTGTCTTATACAACAGCAGAAAGCCAGCCGGACAGTACCCACACGGTGTCCTGCCTTAACCAAGGCTAGAGCGGTCTGCCCCAGCGGGGGCTACAGCACGTTGCCACGTCACAAGGGAGCATCCTTATTTCATAGAAAAAACCGTTCAGGAATAAACGGTCTTAAATAAGCCAGGGCATTTTTACCGAGGAACGAATGTCCCTAAATAAGTTCTTCAAGCACACGCTCGTAAGCAAACGCCGCGATCAGCGAGCCTTTACACCAGCATCTGATACAGTTCAGGTGTTCAAAGTTTAGGAGCTCAGTATCTGACCGTCTAATTCTTCATTTGTCGATTTAAAATTTTCTAATTAAAATAAAAATGTTAAGTTCATATAAATTATGAAAATTATAAATGAAAAACTTGGGTTACCCATCACCACTCCGATAAGCATTCTGAGACAACTACTGGGAACATGACTGCGTCTCGTGTGAATTTTTCTGGGTGTGTGTCTGCCCCCAGACACCAGATTCACACACACACACGCCGCCTAGCTACACAGATCCCCTCATTTAAAAAAAAAAAACCACGAAACTGGAGGGGCGCCGGGGGGGCTCAGTCAGTGGAGCGTCCGACTTCGGCGCAGGTCACCATCTCGAGGGTGGAGGGTCTGAGCCCCATATCGGGCTCTCTGCTGTTGACACACAGCCTGCTGGGATCCTCTGAACCCCTCTCTGCCCCTCCCCCGCCTACGCACACGTGCTCTCTCTCTCTAAAATAAACATTTAAAAAGATAAACAATAAAAAAAAACACGAAACTGGATTGCGCTGCGTATACGTGTGTTTCCAAGTAAGTATTATATGCATCTTATCACATCACTAAATCTTCTTTGAACTTCATTTCTGTCACATAAATGTAATAGGTCACCCACCGTGGACATGAAATTTACTCCTAATTTCCATTATAAAAACTACTGTTAACACTGCACGGGACATTTTTTTCCTTCCGATAAATTGTTAGTGTATTTGCTAGGTCGAATTCTGTGAAAATTAAAAATCTTGGCAGACACGGTGAAATGCTCTCCTGAAATGCTGGATTTGTGCTCCTACAATCGGAGGAAGGAAAGTCACCTCCGACGTGTCCTGCCCACACCGCGGCGCCCCTTGTCCCAGTACGACAGGACAGAAGGGGCTACCGTCACTCGAATACTTTAACAGCACCTTATTTTATGCAACATGTATCAGGAAATATTTTAGAAGCAGTCGGTGACAAACACGTCCCGCCCACTTAATGGTGGCCGGGTCTCAGGCTCAGGTGCGCTACCGTGAAGGCTGAAAGTGGCCGGCTGCCTAACACACACCGCCGAGTGAACCCAGAACCCTCTGCCCCCACAGTGTCTGCCCTCCTTCCCTCCCGCAAACCACACCAACTTGCCCCTGGTGACAAACCAGCGCTCCTGGCCTTTCCCTGGAGGAGGCCGAAGGTGGTTAAGCAGCAGGAACACAAGTGAAAGTGCTTCCCGAAGGACGAGAGCTGAACACAGAATTGTACACTAAGATCTGGCACCCTTTCCCGGCCGGCCGGTGAGAACCACCAAGGGGCAACATTAAACACAACACCGCCAGAGGCACAGCCGGCCCGCACCAGGGCACCCGGAAGTCCGTTCCCAACGGCGGCTTCAGGAAACTACACGCCACGGTCCTCGACACAGAGGAGACGCCCCCTCCTACAGACAGATGTTCCTACCGAAGTGCCTTTGTGTTTCCGCTTCTCGTCACCTCGACCGTCCTCGGCGTCGTCCGAGTCCCCGTCGCTGTCCAGGGCTGGGAGCTCGGGGTCTAGCGGCGGCTCGTAGAGCGCCGTGTTCAGCGGCAAGTACCGCAGCTCATCCGCGGAGTACCTGGGGTGCGAGGGACGGTTTCAGTTCCCTTTTCCTGGTAACACCAACGAACGAATCTGGAGCCACAGAGACGGCCCTCATTTTCTCCGTTAGCCGCAAATACTTTTGGAAAACGATTACACGTGTAACAAGTGATTTTTCACTTTGAAAAGTAATAAAAAACATTACTTTCGTTCATCAGACTAAGAGCGTAAAACATGCATTGATTCCACCGAAAGATAAGGTCTCCGTCCTTTACCCTCAACCCAGAAACAGGAAAAAGTAAAATAAAAAATCCGCAGAGGAAGGCGGAGGCAGGGTAGCGCGGCCTGCAGGAACCCCCTGTGCCGACCGCCCCTCCTCCCCAGCGCCCTGCGTCCCCGCCGCCCAGGGGGGCTGCCGCAGGCCACCGGAACACTGGGCTTTTAAGGAACAGAATTTTCAGTAGCAAGATACTTAGGAACAACTTACGAAGCCTGTCCTCTAACAAGCGTCATCACCTATTCTGTCTGTAACCAGACATCACGACCCCTCACCGCGAGTCGGGTGGCACCCACGGCACTGACTTCTTGCTGCTGTTCCCACCTGAGACCCGCGCTCGGCCGCTCCGCACCCTGTCTGCACTCGCAAAGCTGCGTTAAGTAGGCACAGGGGTGTCGGGGGGCTCAGTTGGTGAAGCATCCGACTCCGGCTCAGGTCATGGTCTTGTGGCTGGAGAGCTCAAGCCCCCCGTCGGGCTCTGCGCTGACAGCTCAGAGCCCAGAGCCTGCTTCGGATTCCGTGTCTCCCTCTCCCTCTGCCCCTCCCCTGCTCACACTCTGTCTCTGTCTCTCTCAAAACTACACAGGAAAGTTGGCCCTGGATCCGCATCCGCTGCGCTAAAGCAGCTCACCAAACCGCAGAGGGACAGGCTGGTCCGCAGGCATATCACTTTTAATAATTTGCTGACCCAAAATAAACATGGAAAAACAATTTTTTTAATTCTGTGTGTCTCTCTCTGCCTCCCCCCGGCTCACGCTCTGTCTCTCAAAAATAAATAAACGTTAAAAAAATTTTTTAAGTAAATAAAAAATAATAATTTGCTGACCCCAAAATAAAAAATCTAAAATCTGCTAATCTACGATTTAAACTGGACTTTAAATAGTAGGATCCTAGTGTCCATTCAAGGGCGTTCTTCACCGCAGAGCCACAGGAGACGGCACGGACAGACTCACACGGCATCTTAGGGTGCGACTTACAGAGCGGAAACTTTCGGGAGGCCCGTATACAGGCCTCTGAAGTCCCTCACCAACACCCCACAAAAATGCTGGTAAAAGCAACGAATACCTTTTGTAATATTCCTGGAACTGTCCCGGGATGAGGGCCACTGGGTAAGAACTGACCTTGGTTCGCTCTGTCGGCAACACTTTGTACTTCCCTTGAGGCACCTGGATAACCTAGGGGACGTGAAGAGAAACGCGAAACTGATTCCGGGCTAGGGAGCGAGGCCTGAGGGGAACGGTGCCCCCCCCACTCCAGGCTCCCTTGTGCGCCTCTCCTCCCGAGGCTCGAACATCGGAGGCACAGGGAACCAGAAGCCACGGGGACAGGCAGCATTACTGGCTGTGGGGGGTGGGGGGGGCGCTTTATCTGGCTCTTGCCGCGGCCACTGAATCGGGGGCAAGGCGCTGTGTTTCACACCCCCGAAGAGCAAGGGGGCCAGGGCAACTTCTAAAAACCTCTGCAGCTCAACGTCCTCGTCTACGAGATGAGAAAATTACTAGTTTCAACCTCACGGGGCAGCTGTGAGAATTAATGTGGAAGTGTCTTACAATGACCTTGGGGCAAACAACAAGGAAGATAGACACCTGAGTCTCGTTCGGCAGAATGTGGGCCACAAAGCAAGCGACCCCTCCCCCACAGACACACAGACACACGCGCACACGTGAACGGAGCATCCCTGGCACAGCGTTAGAAATTTTATCTTCAGTTCTGGGACAGAAAAGGACACACTGCTGGGACAGAAAAGGACCGTGATAAAGGAGGCTCTGAGCACTCTGCCGTGCGAACGCCGAGGGAGGCGCAGGAACGAAGCCGCGGAAGCAGCCCTACGTGCGTCTGCAGGTCGAAGTAGGCCCTCCTCTCCTCCATGCGCTCCCGGTTCAGGCTGCTGTTGAACTCGGCTGCTTTTCTGGCGGCTCTCTTAATGTACTCGGGCACTTTGCTGGCCTCGACCTTCTGAGTGTTCTGCTGCTGCATTTGCTGAAATAAAAATACGACATTTGGAAGTCACGTAGAACCTTACGAAATGCCATTCTCCCTAAACCTGCTGGTCACTTGATACTTACCGAATACTCTTTATAATGATCTGTAATGCGCTGACGCTCTTTTTCTTGCAAAATAACGGAATATTCAGCATGTTTGGCTGGATATTCTTTTATCATTAAATCAATCACTTCATCACTTCTCAATGCTGTTAAACCTATTTTAGACACAAAAAAAAAAAATAGTAGAAAAGCTCTTTTAAGGCCAAGTGAACAAAGTCATTTTTCAAAATTTGCTTTTCCTTCAAACTACACTTTAAGGTTTTCTAATAGTCAAAGGAAAATATTGTAATATATTAAAAAATAATAAAAAAACAATATTCATAACATAAAGTCAAACAATTTTTAAAAAGCTCATCGGGGCCTCTGGGTGGCTCAGTCAGTTAAGTGTCCAACTCTTGATTTCAGCTCAGGTGATGATCTCAAGGTTTGTGAGTTCGAGCCCCACCTTGAGCTCTGTGCTGACAGTGTGGAGCCTGCTTGGAATTCTCTCTCTCCCTCTCTCTCTGCCCCCTCCTCTGCTTGCTCTCTCTTTCTCTCAAAACTAAATAAATAAACTTAAATTGAAAAAAATAAAAGCTCATCGATGATGCAAAAGACGGGTGCCTGGGTGTCTCAGTGTTCGACTTCGGCCCAGGTCATGATCTCAGGGTTTGTGAGTTCGAGCCCCGCAACTAGCTCTGTGCTGACAGCTCAGAGCCTGGAGCCTGCTTCAGATTCTGTGTCTCCCTTTCTGCCTGCCCCCCCCCACTCACGCTCCTGTACTCTCTCTCTCTCTCTCTCTCTCTCTCCCTCCCTCCCTCACAAAAATAAACATTAAAAAAATTTTAAAAAGATGCAAAGGAAAATATATCAACTTTTCAACCAAAAGTGTTTTTAAGATTCAAAGTAGTATAAACATATATCTCTTTATTAAAAAAAATTGCTAAATAATGATGCACACTAACTATAGGCAATTCAAGATTAAGGATTTTTTTTTTTTTAATGTTTATTTTTGAGAGAGACGGATTGAGCAGAGGAGGGGCAGAGAGACACACAGAATCTGAAGCAGGCTCCAGGCTCTGAACTGTCAGCACAGAGCCCGACATGGGACTCACCCACGAACTGTGAGATCATGGCCAGAGCCGAAGTCATGGACGCTTAACCGACGGAGCCGCCCAGGAGCCCTACGGATTATTCTTAATCTAATATCCTTAACTAAGTAAGAATATTAGAAGAAAAGAAAAGTTTTTCAATGTATTTCAATTCTTGGTCTTCAAATCGATACACTAGAAATGTCATACAAGTCCATTACAATTTCAACAGAGGCATCAGCGCGCACACAAGCCATACAGGCAATTTTCAAGGCTCCCAGCATCAGATTAAACCAATCCCAGTGACGAACACCCATGGTTTTGCATTAAAAAGTACCCAAGTTGCACTACAATGTTTATGTAAGAAAAACTGCAAAGAAAGCGTGGAGATAATGATAAAACGTGAGCAAAATGTGCCTTTTGGGAGATAAAGACCAATACTTTTAAAAACTACTGTAAAATTTTTCACACAAAACATGCTCTGACACTTCTGTGAAAACGAACAGAAAATGATAGTTACAAAATGTGATTTTCCTTTGTATTTGCACAAAAACTAAAAACAATTTAGCACTTAAGTAAGTCCATCTATTTTATTAATTTTGTCAAATCCTTTAGGAAAGGGGATAAACGCCCCTCCAAAACCACCTCGCAAACGTTCCGCTTTCGACCCTCGCGCGAGGAGCGTTACCTAGAGTGCACTGCGTTTCCGTGATGACATTCAGCTCTCTCAGGTAGAGCTTCTCTTTGTGAGACAAATCTCGTCGCTCTAAATCTCCAAAAACAAGAATGAAAGACTATTAAAAAGTCTTTTACATTTGTAACATTATGCACACGTGAGACTTTAAAAACTTTTTAAAAATTTTCTAAAGTTAAAATCTTCACAGATTTAAAAGTACTGCATGTTACATTTTCCAAATATTATTGGAGACCATGCAATGTACGAACTCAAGAAATAAAACTTAAGACAAAATTGAAAACAGAATAATCCAGAGCGAGAATCACTGAGTTGACACAGACAGTGTTTCTCAGATGCAGACCCTGCCCTGCAGCTGCCCCCACGGCGAAGGTCAGGGAGCAGCGGTAAGGAACCACAGCCCCGGGGCTTACAGCTCTACAGCGACTTCGTCTACGATTTTCCCCAGGAAATTCACCTTCCTCATTTCGCTCTTAAGTCAGTTTATAAGGCGTGAGAGTAAACCGGGAGTAGAGAGACACTGGGCGACAGCGGCAAGTGAAAAGCAGCCGGCAGACTATGAAGTACGTTACAAATAACCCCTACTCAAGTATTCGGAAATTGACAACCTATCAGAAAGAATCACGATTAGTTAAAAGTTAGACTTAATCTGTTACATAAACTAAGACTTAATACCTGGATATTTCCGCTTAAAGGAGGTCACACCCAAATATTCACTGACTTGCTCTTGAAGCATATAGTATTCTCCTGTTTCATCAGGTGGCCATTTGTACTCTATCAAATTTTCTGCTGGATAGTAGCTAAAGCTAAGCACAGAAATATGGATTATGCCTTAAGTGTGGCTTTTATTCAATTTTAATCATTTCTATTTTGGGGGGGATTCATTTTCGAGAATGTTTAAGAATTTTGCACAACTGCTTTAATTATTTAAATTCGCACTCCGTCTTCTGACTCTGTGGTACAAACCAGCCCCCAGGGTCTCGCATGTGTCCCAAGAATACACAACGGGCAGCGTGAAAAGCAGCAACCACGTGCAGCACTAAATACGGAACACCGAACACTTTGCACACCGCTCACAAGTGGGACGAGGAAAGGAACTCTGTAGCATAGAGACCCACGAGGCCACAACACGGGGGTGATGCCCGCCGTGAATTCTCCGTCTCAGGCTTCGCGCCCAACGCCCAGCCTTTATCCACCCAGGGTACGAAGTCATCACCCGTTTCCCGTCTGCTGGTCAGTGGGTCACAAACGGCCTAGAAACCAACACTCCAAAAACCTGTTTCTCAATGACTTGAACGAGAGACCACGGTCGCTTGTGCTCCGACTCCACGCGTGTCGAAGAAGAGAACGGACCTAGTTTCATGGTGCCAGTGTGTGGCACATTGGCCCGAATCCTGGAGAGCTGACTGCAGGTTTCTGGGCCTGTCCGCTACACCATCGACCGACAAGAGAGGCAAGAATGTGACAGTTCTATGCATCCAATTAAAACTGACAAACAAAAAGAACAGCTTTCTTCGAAAACAGTGCTGGGACACTGAACATCCAAATGCAAAAGAAATTGGACCCCTACCTCCTACCACAAGCAAAAATAGGTCAACGAGCTCAACACAAGAACCCAAACTAGAAAACTCTTAGGAGAAAACACAGGAGGAACTCTTCGCGAGCTCACACCTGGCAGTGGGTTCTAGCCGTGACCCCACAGCCATGAGCAACAAAAGAAAAACAGATCATGTGAACTTCAGCAGAATTAAAAATTTTGCGCATCAAAGGACACTACCAACAGAGGGAAAAGGCGAAGCCACGGAACAGAAGAAAACATCCGCAAGTCCCCACAGGGACGAATACGCAGAATGCCTAAAAACTAAAACTCAACACCAAAACCACCCAACTCAAAAATGGGGAGAACACTTGGCTAGACATTTCCCCCGAAAAAGCACATGATGACAACATCGACAACATCGCCTTCGTTACGGATATGCAAATCAGAACCATAAGTGAGGTGCCACCCCGCGTCTCAGGACGGCTACATCACGCTACATCACGAGACCCGGGAAATAACAAAGCGGGAAGGACAGAGGAAACCAGGCTGTGCGCACCGCTGGTAGGAACAGAAGATGGGGAGTCGGCTGCCGACAGCAGTTCGGGGGGCCCCCAAAAACTGGATCGGCTATTCCTCTCCAACAGACATACCCAAAGGAACTGAAAACAGGGATTCTGGGGGCACCTGGTGGCTCAGTCGGCAGAGCAACTGACCTCGGCTCAGGTCAGGATCTCACAACTCGTGGGTTCAAGCCCCGCGGCCGGCTCTGTGCTGACAGCTCAGAGCCTGGAGCCTGGAGCTTGCTTCGCAGTCTGTGTCTCCCTCTGTCTCTGCTCCTTCATCCACCATTCATGCTCTCTCTCTCTCAAAAGTAAATAAGCATTAAAAAAATTTGTTTGTTAAAACAGAGACTCTGGACAGGTATTTATACGCCAACATTCACGGCAGCACTATTCACAACAGCCAAAAGAGGGAAAAAGACCTAGTGCTGTCAGCAGAGAAAGACGAGAGAAAGGCACTGTCCGCACAGCAGAGCACAACACGGCCTTAGAAAGCTAGTTCTAACGCACGCACGACACGGAGGAACTTCCAAGAAACCACGCTAACTGAAACAAGCCAGACAAAAAAGGACAAATACTGTAGGATTCCCTCAATAATTATACGAGGCACCCCATGGTAGGCAAATTCATAATGACAGAGACTAGAATAATGGTTGCCAGACGCTGGGGAAAGAGAAAATGGAAATTTTTATTCCTTAATGGTTATGAAGTTTCCGTTTGCAGTAGTGCCTTGGAAAAGTCTGGTGGCGACAGCTATACAACATTGTGAATGTCTTCAATGCCCCTGAATTCTACACCTAAAAATAGTTAAGAAGGTGAATTTTATGTGTATTTTATCACAGTGAAAACATTTTTTAATTGCACTCAGGAGCAAAAGCAACGCTGGTGTCTGCCCTTGCCAGGGCCGGGGCCAGGGAGGAGGGAGCGAATGCAGAGAGAAACACACCACCAAAACTACCACTGAGCAATGAAATGACAGTACCCGAGATCCTGGCTGGGAGTCTCACAGCTCCGAGAGCTGTCTCCGGAGCCCATTCGCCTCCTTTTGGATGGTTGGGTCCCATCGTTTGAATTATCTTCATTATCATCCTATACATTTAAAAAATTCAAACAATAAGAAAACAATTAAAAATAAGGAAAACATGATTACGTATCATCCCGGACCTGCTAAAGGGCTCAACTTTAAAGCTTTTTAAGGACAATTGATTATACAACTGTTAACTTTCTACTATAATTGAAAGGGGCCAAAAATCTGGCTTGGCAAGACCTGGAAAAAAACTAAAAAGTAACCTACAATACAATCAAAATAAGAAATTCTCAATTAACCTATAAATAAATCTAAACCCACTTTTGCTTTCTTACCAACTGAAGGTAAAATGCCCTGCGCTTCGAACAAACACGTAAAACTGCTTCAAAAACTGCTCTAAACTTCAAGACGCCCTCCTACGCCGGCTGGGAACACGCGCGTCAGTTAGGGTTTAACTCGAGGGACGGCTGTCGGACCGGACTATGCCGACGGGCTCTCTCAGATCTTCTATTCCCATGGAAAAAGGGCCTACCGGGACGAAGGACAAGTTACCAAGCCTGCTCCTTTCCTTTTTACACTGCGAACATTTAGCACAAACGGGCCCTGAGAAGAGTCATGTGTCTACACAGCAGCACACCATGGCACACACCCCACCCAACAGGGGAGGCCTCCGCAGGTTGAGAGGACACTGTCCGTGAGGAGACAGTCATGTCAAGACCAAGTTGCACCACTCCACTCAGAAAGGAGTGATGTGCCAAATGTCAGGAAACGGACCTATTCACGTATTAGCTAAAGGCCTGATCATCGTAAGGCTTACAAAAATACCTTACGAAAAGTCAAGAAAATGTAGATTTGTAAGACGAATAAAATTATGTTCAATACCATGGTCCTCTTACTACATAAAAGACCACCCTGGACAAGAAGGTACTCGGGTCTGCTATGGCCCTGTGAGCGCTGACCCTTCAAAGCCGAGGGGCTGTCGGCGGCCGCTCCCGTCCTACGGAGACCTTCGGAGACCTTCGCAGAGGCTGCAGGGCTTGGCTAAGGCAAGGGTTAAATGAGCAGCGCTAAGATCAAGGCCTAGGAAATACTGAGTACATTCCTAAGGAGAAAAGGCAACCACCTAGGAGATGGAGAGCAGAAAATAAATGTATTCTCCAAAAACTGACATTTAACGGTAACCAACACAACCAAGACAATTCTGAGTCAACATTTCCGACATAAGTCCCTTTAAGCAAGTTTAAGGATTTAAGGAGTTTTTGTTGTTGTCGTTTGGTGTTTGGTTTGGTTTGGTTTGGTTGTTTTACTTGCTTCTGACCATTTTGAGGACTTTTATGTTGATTTAAGTATAACACTCTTGGTTAAAAAGTTGAAATAGTGCGGAAAAGTTACAAACGCAAAGTCGTCCACGAGTTGAAGCACGGCCTCCCAGGCGGTGCTCTCACGCCCCGGTGCGCGCGCAGGTGCGCGAAAGAAGGGGTGACCCCCGCGCCCCTCCAAGCCCCCCGGACCGCCGCGTCCTCAGCCCCGGGGCAGTTCCGCACAAGCCATCGGCGGGGCTGTGCCCGCTTGGGCGATAAACTAAGTTAGCCGCCAGAGCCGCGCGCCGGCAGCCGCTCAGTTCCTGAGACTTAGCGGACTCCAGGGGGTGCTGGCGGGGGCCCCGGGGAGCCCACCCGGCCCGCGTCCCCGCACGAGGCCGAACCGGACACAGCCCCGGGGCCGCTTCCGCGAGACGCGCTCCGAACCCCGCGTCCTCGGGCCGGGCCTCCCCCCGCCGCCTCGGGGGGCCGACGGGGCAGCGGGGCGGCCTAGGGGGGGTGAGCGGGGCGCCGAGGCCTACCGCTCGTCCGGGCGGGAACCGCGCGGCCCGGCCCCGCCACCGCCGCCGCCGCCTCGGCCCCCCGGCCCGTCCCCGCCCCGCCCCGCCCCTCCTCTCCCGGCGCCGCTCCTCACCTTCGGGGACGGCGCTCCAGGGGTGGCCGGGTCGCTGTCGCACGGCCGCGGGGACAGCGCCGTCCCAGGCCCGGCCGCCGCCGCCATCAGCCCGAGCGCCCCGCGCCGCCGCCTCCGCCGCCGCCGCCGCCTCGTCCCGGCCGCCGCCGCCGCCGCCGCAGCCGCCGCCGCCGCCGCGCGGGCCGCCCGCCGCCCGGGCCCCGCCCCCTCCGCCCGCCCGCCGCCGCCCGGGGGCCGGCCCCTGCCGCCGCGCGCCCCGCGGCCCGCCAGCGCCGCCGCCACCGCCATGGCCGCCGCCAGCGCGCCGCCGGGCCGCCGCGGCCGAGAGGGCGGAAGGAGGCCGCCGGCGGCCCGTGCGCCTCAGCCCCGCCGGCCGGTCGCCGCGCCGGCCCGCTCCGCCGCGGCGCCCGGGCCGCGGGCCTTGGCCGTCCCCGCCGCGCCGGCGCTCCTCGGCCCCGCGCGCCGCGCCCTTCCGCCGCCGGCTCCCCGGCCGCCGCTCGCTGCGGCCCCCTTCGGCCCCCGGCCCTCCGCCGCTCCGGCCCCGCCGCTCCCCGCCGCCCCGCGCGATCCTCCGGCCGCCGCCGCCGCCACCCCGCCGCCCGGCGCGCTCCGCGGCCCCACCTCCCGCCGTCCCCTCAGCCCCCAGCCCCGCCCCGGCCCGCCGCCGCTTGGCGCGCTCGCTGCCGCCCCCTCCCCGCGGCCCCCGGCCCGGCCCGGCCCCGCCACACGTCAGCCCTCTCCTCCCACCGCGCCCGCGCCGCCCCGCCCGGGGGTCCCCGCAGCCGCCGCCGCCGCCGGCGCCCCGCCTTTCCCGGGGGATCCTCGGCCCCCTCTCCCTGGAGGAGAAGAGGTCCCCGCCGCCCCTCCCCCTCCTCACCTGAGGGACCCTCCGCCCCCAACCCTCCGGGAGGTCACCGCCGCCCCTCCCCCACGGCTCACCCCAGGGTCCCTCCGCTGCCTCCACCCCCTCCCCCAGGGGTTCCCGCCGCCCCTCCTCCCTCCCCTCGTCAACCTTGAGACCCTCCGCTGCCTCCGACTCCCCCCCTCAGGGGTCCCCGCCTCCGCTCCCCTCCCTCCCTCTTCACCGGTGAGACCCTCCGCTGCCTCCGACTCCTCCCCTCAGGGGTCCCCGCCTCCGCTCCCCTCCCCTCACCCCAGGGACCCTCCGCTGCGGCCTCCGCACCCTCCCCCTTGCGGGTGTCTCCGTCCTCCTACTCCTCTCTCCCCAAGGACCCTCTCTCCAGGGGGCCGCCCCTCCCCCTCAATCCCGAGTGACCCGCCCCCTCCCTCCCGGGCTCCTCTCGTCCCGGCACCGCCCCCGGGGGCTGTGTCTCGGGGGGCTGTCAGAGCCCTTGCCCATTTCCTGGCTCTCTGTCCTCGGCCACCGCCCTGCCCGCCTCTCTGCCTTTGTTCTTTGCTGGCGGCCTCGCGCTCTCCGCAGCTCCGGAGCCACCTGCCCTGGAGCGCGTGCGTTCCAATGACACCCTCTGCTGCTTTCGTGTGAAAAGTTTGCGCGCAGCCACCTCAGTGCCTGTCGAAATCCTACGGTGTGAGAGTGGCTGAAATCCACCTTGTACGCGTGTAATTTTAGGTTGGAATGTGCTCTACGCAGCAGCCTGCGCCCCAGATCCCGGGCGGGCGGGCAGGTGGGCAGGGCGCGCGCGCAGAGCTGTGCTCGAAAGGCCGGCCAGCGGCCCCACAGAGGCCGGGGAGCGCCCCGACCTCCCCCGCTTGCTCGCTGCACAGCCTTGGCCCGTCATTTCCCCTCTTGTCCCCTCTGTAAAGTGAGGAGAGGGATGCCTGGGTGGCTCAGTTGGTTAAGTGGCCGACTTCGGCTCAGGTCATGATCTCATGGTTTGTGAGTTCGAGCCCCGCGTCGGGCTCTGTACTGACAGCTCAGAGGCTGGAGCTGCTTCGGATTCTGTGTCTCCCTCTCTCTCTCTGCCCCTCCCCCACCCATGCTCTGTATCTCTCCGTCTCTCAAAAATAAATAAACTTTTAAAAATAAATAAATAAAGTGAGGAGAAGGCCTGAATCTTCAGGATTATTGCAAACTGAATTTATTATTAATCCCAGCTGTTAGACTTCACCTCGACTCTTCGAGCATTTCTCTCACACACGTTTGGAGCTGAACCTTAAAAGGACATGGCAGGCAGTTGTGATGACAAGGGTACCAGAAGTTTGACCTCTCAGCAGACACTATTAGCTGAGAACGTGGATGATTTGTTTCGGGGCAATAGACAAAGGTTCTAGGATTTAGAGTACCATGCGGCTTCCCTTTCATTGTGTTCGCTTACACTTGGGCAAATGTTTGGACTCCTTGTAGCCCATGACCTAATACAAAGGACCTACTTTGACTCTCCCGGCCCACCCACTCCAGACTTACATTCCCGTCAGAGAAGAAATGGCACCAACAGCTCAAGACTCACAAATGGCTCCTCAGCGAAACCTTGCTTTCACTCACAATCTCAGTCAAACCAGCTCCGTGTTTCCCTGACCGCTGAAGAAAACAGCCTGAGAACACCAAGAAAAATCAACAACTTTTCCCAAATTCTCTTAACTGAACAAAGCCCTCACTCAGATTCTCCTGATAGAATGCAACAATAAGGTTATATAGTCATATAGATATTTAGAATATAACTGAATATATAATATACATTATATAACTGAATGTATATACGTATACATTCAATTATTCAGCTCCACTCTTGTCCCTTGGGTATTCTGTCTCTAGATCAGGCACAAATTTAAAACTCTTCATTCCAAGTCAAATAATATTGATTCAGCCTTTCAGCATGCACAGTTAAGGCAGAGTATTAAGAAGCACTCCGTGGATTACAGTCCCTGCCTATGGGCAGTTTCAACGCTGAATATGATACAAATATGTAAATGTTATTAAAGGCAGTTTAGGTAGGAGAAAATTTACTTGCAAGTACAAAAATTAAGATTTTAAGGTTGACACAGAATTTGAAAAGTATCTTAAGAGACGGGTAGGACAATTACAGGAAAATATACAACCGGAAATGGAAACAGCGTTTCAAGCCTGAAAAAGACTGAGAGGGGGAAAAATAGGAAGCATATTTAGGTACATCGACCGTTCCCATGTGGCGTGAGATTGGGGTAAATGAAGGCAGATTCCGAGAATTAGGAGTGAAATATACAGGGCGACTGTAGGATGCAATGGTGAGAACAAAGATTAGGAGTTAAGATTTTGGTTTCAATACCAACTGGTTTCAGTCACTTAATAGCTGTGTGATCAATAATGGATAAATTTTTAATCTCTTTGACCCTCCATTTCCTCATTTGTAGGATTAAAATAATAATGTCCATTCAATTATTTCACAAATACTTTTTGGAAAGTAACTGTGAACTGAGAATTATATTAGGTGATAGGAATATAAAGAATCATTCATTCATTCACCAAATATTACCTTACTATATACTAGGCTGAAAAAAAGCAGAGAAGGAGCAGAGGGGCACCGGGGCGGCTCAGTGGGCTAGACCCTTGACTCTTGATTTCGGCTCAGGTCACAATCACCCGGTGGTGGGATCCAGCACCATGTCAGTGTCTCCAATGAGAGATGAACTCCCAGCCTGCTTGGGATTCTCTCTCCCTCTCTCTCTCTGCTCCTCCCCCACTTGCTCCACGCACTCTCACTTTCTCTCTCTCTCTCTCTCAAAATAAATAAGTAAACATTTAAAAACAAACGGAGCAAAAAACTAAGTGACAGATATTGTAAACTGAAGGATGGCATGTTTCAAAGGAGGGACTGGAGAACTGAGTCACATGAGAGGTTGAATAAGATGAGAGAAAAAAGTCCAGTGTATTTAGCAATCTGGGGGGAATTAGCAACTTAATTATTTTGAGGTGTCTCGAAGGAGTGGCAGCTTCAGAAACTAGAGGGAAGCCCTGTGAGGAGGGAGCAGGTGGCCAGTATGAGAAGTTGGGCCTTAAGGAGCCCTAGGGAGAGAAGGCAGCTGGGAGGTGGGGTGTCATCTTTAAGGTGGGACACGTTTGCAGGCTGAGGAGGAGGAGCAGAGGAGGACTCAGGGTGCAGCAGAGGGAGGGAGGGAGGGAGGGAGGCCGGAAGCCAGCTCAGGAAGGCCGGAAGCCAGCACAGGTGCGGGTAAACCCTTGCCGGCTCGAAGCCGCTCCATCCATTGTGACGACTTAAAGTACAGAACGTGGCTGCAGACGCACATGGGTTTTGAGACTGGGTGTGGAAGAACCGGAAAGATTTTCCTCTGATACTCTTCCTTTCCTGAATGAAATATGAGGTGAAGCCATCAACTGAGAGTGAGGAGAGGAGAAGAATGTAGGAAGTAGGAGGAAAGAGGTGCGGAGAGCCTCGGATGCCAGGAGATTCGCCCGCTGGAGTTTCGTGGTTGAGAACTTAGAGACCAGTCGGTCTGGTTTTTCCACGTTCTTTCAAATTTAGCTCGTGGAATTCAGACTAGTCCAAAGTGGATATGCTTTTCGTTCACAAGGGTTTTACCAGATGTGTAAGAGGGGCGAAGGAATTTGTGTTCCTAAGGGAGTGATTATAACGATAGGCTATTAAACGGTGAAGTGCATTGACAGATTTCAGTAAGATTCTATAGGTGCTGAGCTCTAAGGACAGGAAATGATTGCATGAGAATAACCGGCTAGAATGTGAGATTTCAGAGGTGATACTGCTTTCGATTAGTGAGGTTCGGAGGGATGGTGGGGGTTCCGAGCCGATGACCAAGAAAGAGTTCCGTGAGAGTCTTTGGTACAACAGGGTGGTTTTATTAAAGCACGGGACCGTCCCTGAGGGCAGGAAGAGCCGCCCTGGGGTCCCAGGGAGTGACTGGTGATACACTGTGGGGTTGAGGGAGGTAAAGACAAAACGGGGGCCTCCAGAAGGCCTTTCGTATGCTAACGAGGACTCCTCAGATACCCTTGGCCTGGCTATTGTCAAGCTGAGGTTGTTTTCCCCTCTAGCAAAGCGTTAACATTAAGACAGTAGGAAGTTCCTGGAAGGAGGTGT
The DNA here is from genome assembly GCA_030068075.1 of Paguma larvata. Taxonomy (NCBI): domain Eukaryota; kingdom Metazoa; phylum Chordata; class Mammalia; order Carnivora; family Viverridae; genus Paguma; species Paguma larvata. Next base: position 147,885,226 of record CM057829.1, read on the forward strand.
TACTCTGCCCGCCTCACGTATCTGGTATCTGCCGATGGGCCGCAGGTTATAAGGAAATTTAATTTTATCACATGTCTTTCTGCCTTTGTTTCCCACATCAGCGATGATGGCAAAGTCTACGGATGAACCCAGGAGTAGGTGACCAAGGTGGCGACAGACAAGGTCACTCAGGGTGAGTTGGTCAAGGAATTGAGAAGCCAGAGTACAGACGTCCTAGTTTTCATGAGCGCACAGGACTATAAAAACGAGCACAGAAGCCAAAGCCGTGCAAAGTGATCTTAATAATGGAAGAGAAAAATTATAATTGTCCAATGACTTAAAAAAAACTTTTGGTGAAACATTTAAAACTCCCTTACTGCCAACCGTAAATGTATAGAGAATTTTTTTAATTGTAAAACTAATTTATTTAGTACCCTGTATTTTAAAATGAAAAACACTGGGAATTAGGCATTAATTTCTGTGTAAAAACTTTACCAAGACTAGCTGAACGGTGCTCGCCTTCTCACACCGTAACTTCCCTTTCCTGGGCCTTGGTAAGTTGTCCTACTCCTCCCAACATGTTGTTTTGCAGTGTCAGCGCTATGAAGTGTCTCTAAGTGTGTTCAGTATGAAGTCGTTATCAGTGTCGCTTCCTTGAGACATCTTCACCCTTTGTCACAACCACCCTCCCCCCACCCCACCCCCCCCCCCCCCCCCCCCCCCCCCCCCCGCCTGACCTGTGGAATCCCGGTGCGGGTTTCCCAGCAGCGCCCTGGTCTGGGCCCACGGCTTAACCAGGGAGCTCAGCGCTAATCGCTAGGCCCGTCTCGTGGCACTTCCAAGACGATAAAAGCTGACTTTGCTGCGGTAAAAGCTTGTCTACGGGTCCCTCTGTGCAAGCACGGTGTTCTTTCAACATGGCAACCAACGCCAGCACTCGGCCTGCGTGCCGGCCAAACTGGTTAGGATTTATTATTATCATCGTCAGTATCATGATCATTGTCATTGTCCTCCATCAAAGAAGAAGAAAGTCTTTCTGTTCCTCGAGCAATTTGTGCTAAAAGATGCGGACCCCCCCTTACCAAGTTTCTGCCACTCACCGGTCCGACCCGCAGGCTTGGGCCTCACCCTCGCTCGCTTTGCTCTCGTCATTTTCCAATTTCCTAATCGCATCCAACTCTGTTTCCAGCATCCTCGTGGCTTATTTCTTTAGTGCACTTTCAACTTTTGTGGCAAATTTTAGAAAACAAAATTTTAATGTAAAACAGTTTTCTTTCGGTAGCTCATTTTTGTAAACGAGCACATGGGGCTGTTACCGGAGACAAGGCGGCGACAGGAGAACACGGCCTGCTGTCCGTGTTGTGACCTGACCTGCTGGATACCTGAAGTGCGGGGCCTAGTCACCGGCAGGCTTCGCGAGGAGGCTCATGACGCGTGCGGGTCTTTGGCACAGTGACCCGGGGCCCCAGAACTGGCTGCAGAGTCTGTAGCCAGTGCGATCCCTCAGTTAACGTGGTCACTGAAATCTGACCCGTGTTGTTGAGGCACCGGTGCTGTTGGACTAGTGCATGGCAATTAAAACGTGTGCACACCAGACGGTGCCCGAGGGAGGACTGCCTTAGCGGACAGTTACCTGCGTGGTATCGAAGTCACAAAGAACGGCAGCAGGATTTGAGTGGAGATGGGGACTGGGGACCCTTAGCGCAAGTCTCCAAGTAACCGACCAGAAGGAACAAGCCAGGGGCCGTGGGCAGTGGCGGCGCACACGCGCGAAGAGGCGTGAACCCCCGCAGCAGGCTTTGCCGGAGCTGGAGTGGATGAAGGTCAGGCGGGCCGCGCCAGCACCTCCTGGCAGCTTTCGCCAGAGGGGCCGTCGTGGGGGTGCGGTGGGGACGTGAGTCCGACGGAGACAAGCCCACCCATGAGGACCGCCACCTGCAGACTCCTGGGGTGCAGCCCCGCCCGGGCCCCCTCTTCCTCCCGTCCGGCCACGCCTGGGGCCCCCCTGCCCGCTCTGGCCTGGAGGTGGGACTAGGAGACACACAGATTCTCAACCATCCCCCTCGGCTGGCCGCCATGTGTACGCACAGCCCCTGGGGCTAGAAAAGCAGGTCTTAAGGAAGGTAGGGTTGTGGAGACCTACTTGTCCTCTGCCCAGCCCCCCAGACACCCTTCTGTCTGCATGTCCCCTTCACAAACCATTTCTTGGCAAGCTGGGTGCAGCCTTTTTCTTTGGTTTGATGTCCCCTTAGGTCCTGGGGTTGCGTTGCCTATACCTCCCTTCCACGGCACCCGGACCCTTCCATGGGGACAAGCCAGGCCTTGTTAAGCAAAAGAAACTCAAAATACCTCTGGAGGAGAGGGTGGGAGTACAGAGGAGTTCTGGGAAGCCTGAAAGCTCTGAGGGGCAGGAAGCCAGAGCAGCAGGGGGCAGATCTCTAGTGGCTGAAGAAGCATCCACGTCCCATCTCATGTGACTCCTCCTTCGGGCTCCCTAAGGACTCTGGGAAAGTGGTTCAGAAGTTAAGGTCCTGACTATTGGCAGGAGGGCCCAGTGGCCCCAGGGTTACCGCCCCTTCTGCCGGCTCACACGGAGGGGGCGGCCAGCAGGTAGGGGCTCTCCTGGTACAAGCCTCCATCCAGCTTGGGGGAGGAGGGTGGGCAGGGGGCTTCCTAGCGGGAGGAAGGCTCTAAGGGAAACGTGCAGGAGACCGGATGTTTATTTTTGAGAGAGAGAGAGAGAGAGAGAGCACGAGCAGGGAAGGGGCAAAGAGAGAGAGACACACACAGAATCCAAAGCAGGCTCCAGGCTCTAAGCTGTCAGCACAGAGCCCGACATGGGGCTCAAACTCATGAACCGTGAGATCATGACCTGAGCCAAAGATGGACTCTCAACTGACAGAACCACCCGGATACCCTTCTCTCTTTTTTTAAATAAACAAGTGGACTAGGTGTTTCAGTTCCCCCAGGTAAAAAGAACTTAATTAACAGACTAACAAATAGAACACCCACACATTTTAAGGATTTTGATTGGTTAGGGATGCATTAAATGCATAAATGTCTTTCTTTCAAACTTGGTAATTCCTTTTGAAAGAATGCATATAACATATTAAAATACCGTTCAAAAATACATCTGCCTTTAGGAGTTTTCCAAAATCTATTTTAACATTTACTCTTTTTGACATTTTATAAGGTTGTGTCATAATTTCCTCTAGCAAATTCTGATTGTCTTAAATCTAACAAGAATGATGAATAATTTCCCTACCTTAGAATCTACTCTAAGCACTTATATATTCATCTCTGTCTATCTATCTCTATGTACCATTCATAGTTTTATACTTTGGGAAAACAGAATGTTAATAAATATGATAACTAGTAAGTTATAAAGGTAAAAAAAAAATCCAGCTTTTACTTGTTTGTTGTTACAGTAATACAACGACGCCTTAGCCGGAGGCCAGAGCGCAGGGAACCCACGCCCAGTGTGAGGTTCACAGGTCTGCTGCGGCCCGGGGCTCTGCAAAGTTGAGGAGTAAACACTCCCTACTCACAGTAAAGAGCAAATACCAGCGCCAAGGCCACGTAGGTTTCCGTTTCATGTTTCGCAGCAACCCAGCTGTCCCATGCCACGTCCCAGATCCATCTGCTGGCAACCTGCGACAGACCAATTTCGAAAGACCAACCTTAGATTGAATACGTTAAGAAATAATTTTTAAGTCTATACAAGTTCGATATTTTTTTTAAAGATGGGTATCTTAGGAAGGAATACTTAAAAAGCCGTTTGTCCAGTCTCCCCTTTCCTCAAGACTCAATAGTAATGCTTGCTGGGCCCCCTCTTCTCCCTGGAGCCAGTCCCATCTGACGCGAAGACTCGACCTTAGCAGAGAGTGCCCAGGGCAGGAGCAGGAGCCCCCGGAAACTAGGTCTAAGACTTCCGCACACACTACTTCTCTGCCGTGTCATAGTCCATGAATTTTTCTTTCCAGCCTTACCATATTTTCCAATGAAAGTTTGTCAGAACCTTGTTCAGAAATAAAGAAACGGCATTGCTTATACAAGCTGGCCGCTGGAGAAAATTCTAAATCCTTTGCTTCACTCACAAGGCCATACACAGTTTGACTACCGCCTACTTTTCCACGGTGGTTCTAAACAGCCACGAACCTTTTGTGTTTTCTCCCAGAGCGTGAGTCTATTTCTCCTCCCCTTGAGTAAGAGTTCACCTGGGGACTCACTCTGAGCAAAAGAATGTGATGGGTAACTTTGCATAGAAGTCTCCAGAGGTCTTCTGCTCCAGCCTTCGCAGAGCGCTGTGAGGAGACCCCCACATAAGGAAACCCACTCAGTCCCCTGGAGGACGGTGGCTCACGTGAAGGAGGTCCCGGGTGCCCCAACCAATAGCCAGCACCAGCTGTCAGATGTGAGTGAGGCCATCTTGGACCCGCAGCCTAGCAGAGTGACCAGCGGGCCAGGGCACCAGGGAAACCAGCAGAGTGACCAGCAGAATGACCAGCGGGCCAAGTTGTCAGGGAGACCAGCAGAGTGACCAGGAGGCCAGGGCACCAGGGAGACCAGCAGAGTGACCAGGGGGCCAGGGCGTCAGGGAGACCAGCAGAGTGACCACGGGGCCAGGGCACGAGGGAGACAGCAGAGTGACCAGGGGGCCAGGGCGCCAGGGAGACCAGCAGAGTGACCAGGGGCCAGGGCCCAGCAGAGTGACCACGGGGCCTGGGCACGAGGGAGACAGCAGAGTGACCAGGGGGCCAGGGCGCCAGGGAGACAGCAGAGTGACCAGGGGGCCAGGGCGTCCAGGGAGACAGCAGAGTGACCAGGGGGCCAGGGCGCCAGGGAGACCAGCAGAGTGACCAGGGGGCCAGGGCGCCAGGGAGACAGCAGAGTGACCAGCCACTGCAGCTGGGCTGCCCCACAGGATGATGAGCAAACAAATGGCTGTCGTTTTAAGCTAACCCCCGGGCTGGGCCGGCCCTCTGCCTGCTACAGCATCTTCGCGCTCATGTTTTCTCGGGTTGCGAGTTCTTCTCCCTGGTCTCTGGCACAGCTGGTTTCTTCTCGTCATGTGGATTTTAGGGGGGCTTCCCTGTCTCCAGACAACCCCAGTGGCCGCTCTGCCACTCTGTCAAATTTCTACCTAATTTTCTCCCGGGAGCACCTATCACCATCTAAAAGTAGGCAGTGGCGTTCTCTCCTGGCCAGGAGCCAGGACCGTGTCTGTCTTGCTGACTCTTGTGTGGCCAGCAGCGCCCCGCCTGCTTCCGGATGCGTCTCCCTCCTCCGGCTGTGTGCCAGACGCCGGGCCGCCGCACGGGCACTGTCACATGGCCCAGAGGAGTGTATTCGAATTCGTAAATGACCACGCCGGCCTTGCTGACCACTGAGGACTCCGGGCGGAGACCACGCTGAGGACTGTAACGTGGCCCATCCCCTGTGGCCCCGGAGCGGCTCGAGCCAGGAGGTATTTCGGCCGCATTTTATAGGCGAGGAGCCCGGGCCGTGGGCTGTGATCGTCGCCGCCAGGGTCCCCACCTAGGCCAACTGGACTCCGACCCCTAGATGTCCCGTGTCCACACTACTCCATTTCTGACACTCCAGTCTGCATTGCTTCCTTTCCTCGAGTGCAGTGAAAACTCCCTGAGAATCATAATCATGGTCCACGTCTCATCGTTCTCTGTCTTTTCTCAGTACCTCGCGCCCATTAGTGCTCAGAATAAATGTGCTGGTTAGTTATCAAATGACATTAAATTGTCCAATTTGGTGTGGTCGAGAACAGGATAGCCATACAATTTAGTAAATTATCAATAGAAAACTGCCATTTCTGGGTTAGGACTTTTCAAGTAACAAGCGGTGAAAGAAGATTTACTTAACAAAATCATCCTTCCTTAGAGAGGCGCCCGGGGCCTTGGAGGCGGGCACCACAACAATCGTCACGTCACCACGGAGGAGACCTTAGAGCTCTACCCGACAGATGCTGGGCCACTGTGGTTCTTACGTTTATCGCCTGACCGGTCTTTTGGATAAATAGTACTTTTACAATGAACTTGTAACGGTGGTACCCAAATTCCTTCACTGCCGACAATATGCGGTCTGCTAATTCAAGTGACAAATAGGAGAAGACTTTTTCGTCATATTTGACATCTTTAAGACTTTCCTTTAAAAAAAATAGGGAAAACATTTTTAATTTTCAAACAAAATATTTTCTACATAAAACCTCAAGGAAACATGTATCTAAATAACATATGTAACTTAAAAAATACATGCATTCCTAACCAAATGATATGAAATGAATGTTGTGCTTACCAATTTATTTCAATGGCAATGTTGAATCAAATTTATTTTGGTTTTTGATTACATTCAATTAATCTTCATTACCAATGCGCAGGCTGTGAGTTTTCCTTCACTAGATCACCCCATCCAACAGTTAGGAGGGAGACACAGGAATTTTAAAAGGATGCTTTTGAGAATTCTTAGGGTAGACGAAGGGTATCTTTCTATAATTTACATATTTGCTAAAACTCAGACTTTTCCTAAATCTTGGGTTTCCTGGACCAGAGCCTGTATTCTGCGATTCCCGTCTTCCGCAGTCTTCCTGAACCGAAGCCACTTCTCCAGCCCTCTCCCCCGTGGCTTCGCACTCTACTGCTGTCTGCGTGGACTCCCGGAGAGCACCAGGATGGAAGGCGTCTCATCATGTCTGCTGTGGGTTAGTCACAGCTGGGGAGAGAGATGTGAGCCACGAAGCACGAGGCTTTCCTACAAACCGGAAGCAGACTGGACCACCCAGTCCAGGCAGGCGCCTTTGACTGACTGACGTGGACCAACGACGAATTAACCACAGTTCTGGGTCCCGCGATAACAAATGAACTCCTACTAGCTAATTTTACAGGCAAGTAAAACCAAAGAAATTCTCTTGTTTTTTATTTTGATTCCCTTCTAGAATGCTGCAGGACCTAAAACTGGGTCTAGAAGCATTCATTTCCCTCAGGCATTTGGCTGTGCTTCCATCTTTCAAACACCTACCAACATCCATTCTCTCTTCCGAATCTGCCCAGCAGACGTCGGGGTTGCCTCCCCGCTGCTCTTATTTAACAAGCATCGGTGCTTGCTGTAGGAAGATACTCACAAGCTCCATCAGGATACATGATTTCTGCATGTAGAATTATGTCGAATTTTCCATGAACCCAAGGGAAAATCCCTGGCCTCTCTATGACCCCAGTTATCCACCTACATATCCAGTCAGCTGTTTTAGGCCCCATCATGCTCAGGGCAATTCTGTAAATTATCACATGTAAAGACAATTTGAAATCAATAAATCTGAACTCAAGTCTACGTAGTAAGGCCAAGCAAGGGACACACCATAATGTTTACTTTCATGTCACAAATGCTTGCTGTTAATTAGATAAGAGAAGAAAGTAATCAATAATTATTTTAATGTATCAAATTGAGTTGAATTTCTTTATTTCCTGAAGCCATGAGCCATAATATCATTGCCAAATATCATTTAACAATTATTAGTTTAGGTTAGGAATGTATCTGTGTATGGTAGTGGAGTGAGGTTAGAGTAGGCCTCCTAAATATTCCTCTGTATTAATAAAAGTTAATTCACTTAAAGAATTAGCTTTGCTATGATTAAAGGAGTATTAACCATTTATATAAAATAAATTAGATACTTTCTTCCCAATAGCTAGCTCATATCAGTTGTTATTAAAGGAATGTACCTTGTAAACCAGAGGGGAGGTAACTTTGAAACAAGGAGCAGATCTGGGGTAGAATCAGACGTGGTGGAATCCCGCAGGGGAACTGGCCATCGGAAAACGCCTGGGTACCTGGTGCCCAGAATTAGATACCACAGACGAAAAGGAGATTCAGAAAAAGTGGTCCCTCAAACTTTCTATAAGTAAAAAAATTTAATTTTGTCCTTTGTTAAGAAAAGTGATGAAGGAATTATCTTCATCTGAACAATGTAGCCTTCAGATACCAATACTAGTATAGATAATATTGGAACTAATGTTATTAATACAGTATCAGGTTCATAAAATTGAAGATGCTTTTTTGGACTAGCCTGGAAACAAGTGTCAGAGTTTCAAACAACTATCTTAAAGGAACTTGAGATTCCAGTCAGTTTGAAGAAGAAAACCTATGCGTCACTGGCGGCTGCCTGTCCTTAGATGCGTTAGTATGGAGGAACCAACCTTCCACACATACACATACACAGTGTGTTTTAACTCATTCCTCCAAGTGCAGGAAAACGTAGAATCTGAGGGATAAATAATTTATGGATAATTAAGAGTTGAATGAAATAACAAAAGAATATTTCCTTTAAATCTAGCTCATAGCATCAATGTTAAGATTCTTGAGTATGAATACAAAGTACTTTCATATTTTCAGAGATACGGTACAAAAAATCGACCAGGGTAAATATATGGTCATAAATCTTAATATAGTTTATCAAACCGCCAAAGTTTAGATATTGCTATCATATATACTTATCAACCTACCTGTAATATCTGCTGGACTTTGGTTTCCACTGAGTGAGCTTGAAATTTTTTCAATGGCTCCATTCTATATGAATTGGCAAACTTTAATTTTGCCAGGGCGCTCTTCCATTCTTTACCTATATCGGCAATCGAGTCGTCGAACGGAGGCTCTACAGACTGAACATCATGAAATGATTCTCTCAGTCTTTCTCTTAAAATCTGTGTATACTGAAAGGGGGGAAGGAGGAGAGAGAGAGATTACTGTTTAAATTGTAAAATGAAATTTTAGATATAAGAACCCTGACGCAGTGGGACAGAGCTGATGCACAGTTTGGAAATCCATTCTAACTGCCTTCTGTGATAAAGAGGTTGCGAAGACCTAGATTCACTAATTCACTCCTGGCTATCGATTTGGTAAAAGAGAGAAAGAAAAAAGAATCTAGCTAGCTAGCCATCATCCATCTATTTATCTATAAACACACATGTGAACACAAATTTGCATACATATATTTAGAATATCCGTAGAAGATACCAAAGAACTAGAAACAAGAGAGGCTCCAGAGAGGGCAACTGGGCGGCTGGGAGGCAGTCATGTGGGGAAACTCAGGTTCTCTACCCCAAGGTTACAAAAGTATTGTCTTTCATTCTTTTCTTATCATTTTAATTTTAGTCATCTTTGAATACATAAGTCATTTTACAGATTTACATAACATTACATAAGTCTTAAGTTGAAAAGAATGTATTGATTTGGTACATACGTTATTCTATGCTTTTGAATTCTATGCTTTTTCAACATTCATTCTGTGATATTCAACACTCCTTAAAGAAATATTTCTTTGGTGCCTCATATGGTCCAGATAACTGTCCCAGGCTCTGAAGCTACAGGGGTGAGCCTCATGGAAATAGCTAGGAATTAATTGTTCTGCTTGTGTTAATTCATAATCAAGGCATCTACATTTATAGAGTTATCCTTCTAGCAAAGAGGAGGGTTGATCGGCAAATAAAAAGTGTATAGGAAAATGAATAAGCTATCTTAAATAGTGGCAATTGCTATAAAATCACATGACTTGGTAGAAACTCACTGTGAGGGTCTATTTAGACTGAATGATCAGAGAAGGCCCCTCAGCCCAAAACGAACAAGAAATAGGAAAGGCGGAAACTTCAAGGCAAAAACTTAGTATGCTCTAAGAGCAAGTTTGTGCTCAGGGTGTCTCAAACGTCCAGGGCGAGGCAAAGTGGTGACACAATGATCCTAGGAAGGCAACCAAGAAGTAAGTCGTGTAGCACTGAATAGAATGTGGTAAGGGCTTTAGATTTTATTCTCAGAACAGTGGGAAGTTGCTGGAAAAATTTAAGCAAGCAATATGTTCTAAGTTACAGTTTAAGAGGTCATTCTGGCTGCTGTGGTGAATAGATTACAGGGAGATCAGGGCCTGGATGAAGATGATAACTTTATAGTTTACAATGCTTTTAACAAATAATGTTAACTAAACAACTCCATAAATTTATAATCACCTTTCTAACCAGGCACGTGATTTGCTTTGGCATTTATATAACAATTTGTATTCCCGAGCACCTGAGTGGCTTAGTCGGTTAAGCTACCAACTTTTGGTTTCTGCTCAGGTCATGATCTCACAGTTCATGAGATCAAGCCCAGTGTGTGGCTCTGTGCTGACAGCATGGAGCCTGCTTGGGGTTCTCTTTCTCTCCCTCTCTCTCTCTCTGTGCCTCCCCTGCTCTTGTTCTCTCTCTCTCTCAAAATAAATAAACTTAAAAAAAAAAGAATTTTTATTTTCAAGAATTTTTTATGTTAACACAAATCTTTCAATTTATTGTGAAGCATTTATCATTTTGGTATTCTTTTCATGAGCCTTTAAGGTGACTTAAAAACACATTTTATGTTTTTAGGAGTTGTTTTAATATAGAATTACTGTTGCACCCAGCTATTAAAGTTTTATTAATTTTAATGTTTATTGCTTCTAGATTTTTCTAAATATATAATACAAGTCTACATATTTCTATCATCCCTCCTCCTTTTCATATCTTATTGCAGAGGCCAATAGTTTAAAATGTACATATTAAAAATGACAATCCTAGCAGTATTGTGAGAGAGTATTTATTTTCTACCACTGATGCTTCTATACGTGGCTGACACTGGCACTGGAGAAACACTTCCCTTTCTGTGCCCCCTCCGAAGGGGTCGATCTTGGCAGCTGGCAAGAGAAAAACTCTTTTCCTTTTTAGTTTAGTGCAGAATCTTCCAGCTCTTCCCTTCACATCCGATTATAACAAGAACTCATCATCTCTCCCACCGCTGCGTATATTTCATAGAGACAGGCCATCGTCTTAGACTTATGTTACTGTCCAGCTGTGCCTGTGACTATTTGGGTGAGCTGATTTAATTTGAGCAGAAAGCTTACCATTTGCCAGCCTATTTTTCATCACTAATAGTTTGTTAATATGATTATATGATTTTTGAATGTTTAACCAACCTTGCATTCCTGGAAAAAACCTCACTTAAACAATATACCATCATCACCATCGTCATCATCATCATCATCATCACTTTATAGGAAGTTTGTACCTTTGACCCTCTTCACCCATTTTTATTTTTATATTTCACATATACGAGAGATCATACAGTATTTGTCTGACTTATTTCACTTAGCCTAATGCTCTCAAGGTCCATATGCATAATTGCAAATGGCAAGATTTCATTCTTTTTTAATGGCTGAATATATATAGGTTGTTTTCATATGTTGGCTATTGTAAATAATGCTGTAATATCTATAGGGATGCATATATATTTTAAAATTAAGTGTTTTAATTTTCTTTGGACAAATACCCAGGGTAGTTCTACTTATAATTTTTTTGAGGAACCTTGATACTGTTTTGCATATGTACCAATTTACATTCCCACCAACAGTGCAAGAGGGTTGCTCTTTCTCCACATCCTTGCCAATACTTCTTATCTCTTGTCTTTTTGGTAATAGTCAATCTAATAGAGGTGAGGTGACATCTCACTGTGCTTTTGATGTACATTTCCCTGATGATTAGGGATGCTGAGCATCGTTTCATGTACCTGTTGGCCGTCTATATATCTTCTTTGGTACCTGTTGATTTTAATGAGTCTTTATGTATTTTGGATACTAAACCCTTATCAGATATATGATCTGCAAATAATATCTCCCATTCAGTAGGTTGCCTTTTTTCATTTTGTTGATTTCCTTTGCTGTGCATAAGCTTTTTAGTTGAGGTAGCCCCACCTCTTTATTTTTGCTTTTGTTGCCTTTGCTTTTAGAGTTAGATAGAAAAAAATCATCATTAAGACGGATGTAAAAAAAAAAAAAGGCTGATGTCAAGGAGTTTACTGCTTTTCTTTTTGTAGTTTTATGGTTTCAGGGCTTACATTCAAGTGTTTAATCTATTTTGAGTTTATTTTTGTGTATGTGTAGGATTTTGGTCCAGTTTTCCCAACGTCAGCTATTGAAAAGACTGTCCTTTCCTATCGTATATTCTTGGCTCCCTTGTTATAAATCAATTCACCATAAATGTGCGAGTTTATTTATGGACTCTATTCTATCGGCTTACGTGTCTGTGTTTATGCCAATGCCACACTGTTTTGATTGCTATAGTTTTATAACATAGTTTGAAATCAGAAAGTGAGACGCTTCCAGCTTTGTTCTTCTTTCGTCATATTGCTTTGGATATTTAAGGTCCTTTGTGATTCCATACAAAATTTATGATCATTTGTTCTATGAAAAATGTCATTGGAATTTTAATAGGGATTGCACTGAATCTGTAGATTGATTTGGCTAGTATGTACATTTTAATATTAATTCTTTCAATCCATGAACATTGACTATCTTTTCATTTATTTGTGTCTTCCTCATTTTCTTTCATCGGTGTCTTATAGTTTTCACTGTGGAAGACTTTCACCTCCTTGTTTAAATTTAGTCCTAGATATTTTATTATTTTTAATGCAATTGTAAATGGGTTGTTTTAATTTCTTTCTTATAGTTTGTGTATAGAAACGCAGTAGGTTTCTTGTACATTGATTTTGTATCCTGCAATTTTACTAAATTTATTAGTTCTAACAGTTTTTTTAGTTGGAGTCTTTAGGGTTTACTATATATAGTATCATGTCACACACGAATAGTGACAGTTTTACTTTTTCCTTTCCTAATTTGGATGCCTTTTCTTTCTTTCTCCTGCCTAATTTCTCTGGCTAGGATTTCCAATGCAATGTTGAAGAAAAGTGGTGACAGTGGGCATCCTTATTACCGAACTTAGAGGAAAAGTTTTTAGTTTTTCACCATTGAGTATGATTTCACTGGGAGCTTGTCATATATGAGCTTTGTTAGGCTGAGGTATGTTCCCTCCATACCCACTTTGTTTAGTGTTTTTATGATAAATGGATATTTTTACCAAATGCTTTTACTGCATCTACTGAGATGGTATGATTTTTATCCTTCATTTTACTAATGCAGTATCTCTAACTGTTGGAGATTTTGAATGACTTTTGCATCTCTGGAACAAATCCCATTTGATCATGGTGTCTGATCTTTTTAATATATTGTAAAATTTAGTATGCTAATATTTTGTTGAGGATTTTTTGCATCTACATTTATCAGGTTTATTGGCCTGTGATTTTCTGTAGTATCCTTGTTAGTTTTGGTATCAGGGTAATGTGACCTCATGAAATTTGTTTGGAAGTGTTCCTCCTCTTTTATTCTTTTGAAGAGTTTGAGAATATTGCTATTAATTCTTCTTTGAATGTTTAGTAGAATTCACCAATGAAGCCATCTGGTCCTGGACTTTTTTTTGTCGGGAGGTTTTTGATTACTGATTCAATCTCCTTACTAATAATTGGTCCATTCAGATTTTTCTATTTTAGGAATTTATCCTTGTTTTGTTTTGTTTTGTCCAAGTTGTTGGCATATCTGGTAGTAATCTCTTATGATCCTTTATATTTCTGTGGTAACAGTTGTAACGCCTCCTCTTGCATTCTGATTTTGAGCCCTCTCTATTTCTTAGTGAATCTAAAGTTTTGTCAATTTTGTTTTATCTTTTCAAAGAATGATTTCTTAATTTCGCTGATCTTTTCTATTGTCCTTTTAGTCTCTATTTCATTTACCTCTGCTCAAATTATTTCCTTATTTCTACTAACTTTGGGTCTCATTTGTTCTTTTTCTAGTCCTTGAGTTATAAAGCTAGGTTACTTATTTGAGATTTTTGTTTCTCGATATGGGCATTTATCGTTATGAAATTCCCTCTTGGAAATGCTTTTGTTGCATTCTATAAATTTTGGTAGGTTGTATTTCCATTTTCATTCATCACAAGGAATTTTTAAATTTCTCTTTTGATTTTTACATTGACACATTCATTATTCCCTGGCATATTTTTAATATTCACATATTGTGAATTTTTGTTTTCTTCTTATAATTGACTTCCAGTTCCATACCATTGTGGTAGGTAAAGATGACTCATATTGTAGTCTTCTTAAATTTATGAAGACTTGTTTTGTGGCCTAACATGTGATAGGTCTTGGAGAATGTTACCTATGTACTTGAGAAGAATGTGTACTCTGCTGCTTCTGGTTGGAATGGTCTATATCTATCTGCTAAGTCCATCTGGTCTAACATGTCATTTAAGGCTGATGTTTTCTTACTTTTTGTCCAAATGGTCTACCCATTGATGTAAGTGGGGTACTAAAGTCTCCTATTGTTATTGTATTGCTGTTTCTCCCTTTATGTCTCTTAGTATTCACTTTATGCATTTAGGGGCTCCTGTGTTGGGTACAGTGTATGTATTTCTTATATGTTGTTGGATTTAATTTGCCAGAGTTTTGTTAAGAAATTTTGCACCTATGCTCATGAGGAATATTGGTTTGTTTTCTTGTTATTATTCTGGTTTTGACAGCCAGGTACATCCTGGCCTCATAGGATGAATTGGGAAGAATTTCTTTCTCTTCAGTTTTCCAGAACACTATAGTATTTGGCAAGAACTCACCATAAAAGCCGTGTGGGCCTGGAGTTTTCTTTATGGAAAGGTTTTAAACTCCATATTCACTTTCTTTGATATAGGGGCTACTCAGGGATCTATTATTTCTAGAGTGAGCTACAGTAGCTATGCGTCTATGTGTTAGTTTGCTAGACCTGCCATAACAAAATACCACGGGTCATATAGCTTAAACCACAGTGTATTTACTCACAATTCTGGAGGCTGGAAATGCAGATCAAAGTGCCAGCAGGATTGGTTTCTCCTAAGGCCTGTCTCTTGCAGATGGCTCTGGTCTTGCTGCCTTTTCACATGGTTATTCTGCTGTGTATGCTTTGCCCTGTGTATCTGTGCCCTAATCTCCTTTTCTCAAAAGGACACAAGTGAGACTGGATTAGGGCATATCCTAACAGTCTCAATTTAACTTAGTTACTTCTTTAAAGGCCCTATCTCCATATACGCGCACATCCTGAGGTACTGGGGATTAGGGCTTCAAAATAGGAACCCTAAGGGAACACAATTCAACCCCATAATTGTGTCTTCCGAGGAATATGTGCATTTTATCCAAGTTGTTAAAATTAGGATCAAAGCTGTTTTTAGTATTTCCGTATGATCTTTTTAAAATGTTGATCGGGTCTGTAGTGATTGTTCCTTTTCATTCCCGGTATTGAGAATTGGTCTTTTTTTCTTTTCTTTTCTTGATTAGTCTGGCTTCAGCAAGGGTTTGCAAACTTTGTAAAGAGCCAGCTAGTAAATATTTTAGGCATTGTGGGCCAGCTGTGATAGTTGCCACTGCTTCTCTTCTTCCAGCTGTCTCTTTCCTTCTCTGCCTCCCCCATCTCCATCTATCCTTCTAAAATAACCTTTCAAAAATATACAAGCCATTCTTAGCTCATAGGCTGTACAAAAATAGGTAGCAAACTAGATTTGACCCATAGGCTCTTGTTTGTCAACTTTTTGGCTGGAGTTTTATCAACTTTATTGAGCTTTCCAAAATATTTTTGGTTTCATTAATCTTCTTGTTTTCCAGTTTGCGCTTTCATCGACTTTCACTTCTTATCTCCTCACTTTTGTTTGAGTTTAGACTTGTAATTTTTCTAATATAGTTATTTAGGTTACAAATTTCCCTAAGTTTTTGAAATGTTGTATTTTCATTCAGTTGAAAAGTGTGTCATTTCATTTTCAGATAATTTACGTTTTTCAATATACCTTTCTGTTAATGATTTCTAATTTATTCCATTATGGTCAAAGAACATACTTTGTATTATATGAATCCTCTTAAAATTATTGGGACTTGTTTCAGGTCCTGGACATATTCTAAGTGATGTTTCATGTGCACTTTTTTTAAAATTTATTTTGAGAGAAAGTATAAGTGGAAAAGGGAGGGGAGGGGAGAGGGGGAGAGAGAGAGAGAGAGAGAGAGAGAGAGAGAGAGGGAGTCCAAAGCAAGCCCCGCACTCCCAGTGTGGAGCCCGACGCAAGGACTGAACTCAGGAACCATGAGATCATGACCTGAGCTGAAGTTGGTTGCTGAGTCCACTGAGCTAACCAGGTACCTCCCATGTGCACTTCTAAAGAACATTTACTCAGCTGGGGCTGCATGGAGTATGTGATAAAAGTGCACTCATACAAGTTATTATTGTTCATGTGTATTCTTTTATATCTTTATTAGCTTTTTATCTATTTGTCACATCAATTATTGCTAGAGATACTTATATGGAAATTTCCAAATGTAATTATGGAGGTCGATTTCTGTAAGAATATATGAAGTTCTTGTTTCCTGTATTTCAAAGCTTTTGACTTTATTTTTTTTTATTTTTAAAAATTTTTAATGTTTATTTAATTTTTGAGAGACAGAGCATGAGTGGGGGAGGAGCAGAGAGAGGGGGAGACAGAATCCAAAGCAGGCTCCAGGCTCTGAGCTGTCTGCACAGAGCCCGACACGGGGCTCGAACCCACGAACCGTGAGATCATGACCTGAGCCGAAGTCGGACGCTCAACCGACTGAGCCACCCAGGTGCCCCCAAAGCTTTTGACTTTAAATTTGAAAACAAATTTAAGATTGTTAGGTCTTTCTGATGAAGTGACTTTTCAACATTATGAAATGATCCCTTTTACCTTTTATAATATTGTTTAGAAATGGATTTTGTCTGATACTAATATATGTACTCCAGTATTCTATTAGTGTTCACATGGTAGATCTTTTCCCATGTTTTCCATTTTACGGTTTCTTGTAAACAATATATAGTTTCATCTTCAGGTCTTCTGTTGCTGTCTCTAGGTTCACTAATTCTCTTCTGCAGTGTCAAATCTATTTCCATTTGGTGTATTTTACATCTCTGACATTGTATTTTTCAACTACAGAGTTTCATTTGGATTTCACATACTCAATCTTTTCTGTACATTTTTGTACATACAGAATCCATTAATTGTTTTATAAGTATTATATAACTGCTTTAACTTGGTGAAATACAGTAACTTATAGTAACTACTTCAGTGATCTTTTATATCAATTCTGTCTTTGCCATTTGTCATTTCTGAATGCTGTTTCCTCTCACTTTGGGTTGTATTTTCCTGTTTGAGGGTCTGCAAACATTTTATTGGACACAAGATACTGTAGATTTCACCTTCATTTCCAGTGTATAATTCTGTATTCCTTTAAGTACTCTTGAGCTTTTTTCTAGCATGTGATAACAGAAACAGCTTAATTCTCTGGAGGCTTGCTTTTAAGCTTTGATAGACTAGACCAGAAAAATCTTTGAGTCTGGGCTTATTTCTTCCCCAGTACGGAGACAAAACACATCTTAGCACTCTAGCCAATGCCCTATGGTTTTCCACTCTTACTGGTGAGAAAACAAATGATTTTGTGGGAGTCCAAGGATTTTTTTCTGCTCCCTTTGGTGGCTCTCTCTGGCCGCAGGTGGCTTCCTTACCCGATGCACTGATGCACTAGTTGAAGCCTTGAGGAAAATCCTTTGCATATATTTGGAGCTGTCTGTACAGAGTGGTCCTGTCCAATCCTCTGCTCTGCGCTCATCCCAGCTCTATTTACCCCGGTTCCCAGATCCTTCTCAGCTAAGACCTCTCCACAGGTGCGGGCTAGAATCCCTCATCAGGCAGTCGGGGAATCTTGGGGTTCACTGTTCCCTTTTCTCTGCCCCCAAAGATCCTGTCCTGCCTTACATCCCATCAACGGAAAAACCACTGTTTCATACATTTTGTGCTATTATCAGTAGTTTCTGGTAGAAGTGACTCCATATTGGCTGCGAGTAGAAGTCCTTCATCAGAAATGTTTTATTTGCCAGCCTGTGTTCTGTTTTAATTGGAGAAGAGAGGTATCATTAGCTCCCTAAACCTCTTAGAAACAAAATCTGTATTTTGTTCTTTTTTAATAAGAGAATGCTTCTCTAGAGTGATTGCTATCCATTATCCCCACAATATACTCAAGGGATACAACTACACTGTATCATTCACAGTGGCTTCCAACTGCAATGGTCCCCTCGCAGACAAAGCACGAGTGCGTGGTTGGAAAATGACAGATTCTAATGTGCTGAAAACTCACACCTCTACCACTTCTTCCTTACACATAACATTGGCCTTCTGATTCGGTTTTCCTTTGATTATCTTATCCTTTCACTAAGAAAGAATCTTGGCAATCACTTCTCCTTCCTCCTGTCTATTACGGGTCCCACAAGGTAGGAGAAGAAACTGTTAGACAAGTGGACCAGGAGTCCCAGAACACAGGGTCCTGTCTCGGCCATCATTACAGTTTTGTACCCTCGATCAATGATATTTTCACTTAAGTTCTCAATACAAGATGGGAGTCTCGATTACAGTGATGGTGCTCGGACTACGGTCTTCCATAAATCCCTGTGTTATTCCACCAATACACTAGAATGGCATCTTCCATTAATTTCAGACAAGAAGTTAATGGGCAGAACATTTTCAATTTAATTTTTTTCTCCTGTATGTCCCTCAAATACTGAGCCTGCTGCTGTTCCTTAAAACTCAGAACATCTCGTCTTGTGCTTGGCACAGGCGCCGCTTTTTCTTCCTTCCAGGCAGCGCACACACACTCGTGCCCGGCGGGACAACGGCCCCGGGATGAGCGCGGCACTAACCACCCCCGCATCATAAGGCGTCCAGAGGAGCGTGGAGCGAGACGGCCGCTGCCGACACCCGCGTCGCCGGCCACCGCCGCCCCAGCACTCACTGCTTCCTTCTCGAACATGCTAGGCCTCCTCTCCTTCCGAGGCTGTGGTGGCTGCGGTTGAGGGGCCGGAACGGCCCCTGGCTTCCCGCTAAGCCCTCGCTTCTCCATGCCGCCTCGTCTCCACCACGCCCAGCTACCCGCCTCCGCCCGTCCCAAACGCCTCGGCCGCGTCTCGCGAGAGCTCAAGTCTCGCGCCTGCGCCGCACCGGCCGGAAGTGCGGCCGGGAGGGAGGGGCGGGGCGAGACGTGCGTCATCTCGCCGCGCCGGCAGAGAGGAGCCGGAAGTCCTGGAGGTATAGCGGGAGGGGGCTGTGGTGCAGGTGGGCACCTGAGCGCGTTGTTGGCGTGCCTGGCACCCTCTGCTGTGCTGGCTGGAGGAGGTACCGCCTCATTGGTAACCCTTTGGCCGAGTGGCCCGTGGCGGGGCGCGCTCTGGGCTGCCATCCCCAAGTGCTCCGCTAGGTCTGCCCCCGCGCCGCCGCGGAAGCAGGTGGACCTTGTCCGCCCTTTGTCCGTGACCAGACAGAAGATGCGCACCCGACTCTGAGCGCGAAGACGCACCCCTTGCCCTCGTTGTCTTGGGCACCGCCTCGACCCCCATTTGTTCCAGGGGCGCAGTTTCCCGCACCTTCCAGGTCCCAGACTGAAATTCGCGAATAGCTAGTGTAAGAGATAATGTAGTATTCTGCTCGCGCGTGTGGACTCACAGGCTCCCTAGACTGCAACGGCCAAGCCTTATGGGTGCCTAGAGCCAGGATCGTGCAAACAACAGACGGCCGTTACTTGTGTGTTCTGACTGTGATCTCCATGCCCTAAAGGAAGTTTGTGTAGTGCACAAAGCAATATGGGAAGCACTGTGCAATAATTATCTCTGCAGTTGTTACTTGAAATTGAAATTCCACGTTTTTAGGCCGTTTCGGTAACATCGCGTAAATCACAAAGATTTCAATGGCTGTAGCTCGGATTGTATGGGGTTGCCCCACAGGGTTTTATTTTTTGCCCCCCTGCAGTGAAATATAAAACATCTTTCATCACTTTTACCGATAGCTACTATTTGAGTACAATGTGCTAGATGCTTTTCAAGTATTCTTTTTAATTACTGCAACCCTGATAATACCCTGCACCATTTACAGTTAGAAAGGAGGCTCAGAATACCAATTTTTTCAAGGCAAGAGGTACAAAGAGTTAGGAGGAATTCAAATTTAAGCCTTTCTAGCCTCTGAGCATAGGCCATTTGCTCTAACCCATACTGCTTTGGACAAGACCCTGCTGTTTCCTAGAATAATGGTGTGGGTGGGTGCACACACCTGCATGCATAGACACGCAGGGGTGCAGGGTTTCTGGCTTCTCATGGAGGACGGGCATCTTTGTAACTGTAATACACAGAAAAATGTATTTAATTATGACAAGTGACAAAATATGGCAGTATCTAATATTTCTTGATTTGAAGTGGGATTTTATTTCTTAATTAACATGAGGTCCTTGATTGTGTGAGAGTATGGTTGAAAGTTAACATAAAAGCCAACTTCTAGAATTATGTGTGTGTTGGTAGGGGGTAGGATGTTGTTATTCCCAAAAGCTGAAGGTTGTGGAGACTGGAAGATGAGCCCAGGTAGGCTCCGGGTAGGATGAGCCCTCATTCAACTAAGTCTTCGTGTACGTTTGCTGTGCGCAGGCGCTGTGCTGTGCTCTGGGAGTACAACTCGGGAAGACCTGACCCTGCTGCCGTAGGCTGCTGTAGCCTGGGCGACGATGTTGACAGGACGACTAAGCCAGAGACCTTTCCTTTTTTTTTAATTTTTAAATTTTCTAACATTTATTCTCTTTTGAAAGACAGCATGAGTAGGGGAGAGACAGAAAGAGAGGGAGACACAGAATCCGAAGCAGGCCCCAGGCTCTGAGCCGGCAGCCCAGAGCCCGTCTCGGGGCTAGAACTCACGGGCTGGGAAATCATGACCTGAGCCGAAGTCGGACGCTTCACCGACGGAGCCCCCAGGGGCCCCTAAAGAGGAGACATTTCTTAAGGGTTCTGTTGCCATTTCCAGGGCCAGCAGTCGTGAAGTAGCTGGGCTCTCGTGCAGAAATGTTTCTGTCTGCCGCTTGTTGCTCCAGAGCTACAACTCATTCCTTTAGAGTTCAAATGCTTTTTAAAAATGCAAGGAGTCCATGGGGTGTGTGGGCGGCTCAGTCGGTTAAGCGTTCGGCTCAGGTCAGGATCTCATAGTTCGTGGGTTCGAGCCCCGCGTTGGGCTCTGTGCGACAGCTCAGAGCCTGGAGCCTGCTTCAGATTCTGTGTCTCCCTCTCTGTGTCCCTCCCTGCTCATGCTCTGTCTCTCTCTCAAAGAATAAATAAACATTAAAAAAAGTTTAATCACCTTTAATCATATAGCTCTCACAATAGCCAGAAAGTGTGTTAACAGTAGCTATACTTGAGTATATTCCATACTTGAGATAGAATAGGATTTCTTTGTGATTTGAATATATAATTGATATTCTTCCATTTTTACTTGTTAAATAGTGTCTTTGTATTTCAGATGCTATTAGAAGATTCTGTGACCACTTGTCTTTCTCCCTCGGTCTATGATATGATCTGTAAATTCGGGTTTGAAGTCAGAGAAAAGTGTGTTATCAGTAGCATTGTAACTCGGAGGGGTGAAGTGTGCTGGAGGACAGTCACAGACTGCGTGATTTACACAGGGGCAGGTCAGTACTCTCTCTGTACCCCAGGTGTCTGTCAGTACAGTTCCACTGAACGTGTCTTGCCTGTAAAATTTCCCAAAACCCTATTGATAGTGAATTTTTCTTTTATTATCAGATAAGTACTATGTAACTTATTTCCAGCAACAACAAAGTATCTTTATTGTAAGTTTAATTATAAACTTGTTGATTTTGTGAAAACTTTATAATTAAAGCATTTTTTCTTTGATGATTTAACCATTTTCTTTTTTAATATTTTTAAGTTTGTTTACTTATTTTGAGAGAGAAAAGAGTAGGAACAGAGAGAGGGGGGAGAGAGAATCCCAAACAGTCTCCACACCATCAGCATTGAGCCCAAGGTGGGGCTGGAACCATGTATTGTGAGATCATGGCCAGAGCTGAAATCAAGAGTCGGACACTTAACCGACAGAGCCACTCAGGCACTCTCGTGATTTAGCCATTTTCATCCCAGAATGTGAAGCTGTGATACTAACACTTGTTCCCTTCTCCTTGAAGCCCAGAGTCTGGATTACCCAGGAAGCGTGAGGCTGCTGGGTCCTGTGTGTGAGGCCGTCCACTCACACTTGTTATCTCTGACCAAGGAGCAGTTTGAAATTCGTTATACTCCGTGGCTGCAGTGGACAGCTTTTCCAGAGGTTTGGCTCATGAACAACCTTTAGAAATAGAAGACTTCGCAAATTCTACTTGGAGGCCCTCATTACCTGCTAGCTGCAGAGGGGTCTCCTCCATCCTCTGTCCTCCAGCCGTGGGAGGGCCTGAGGGTTGCGAGGGAAACTTGGGACTGCCATGCAGTCTCCGTGGCCTGAGCTGAGAAGCACGTCCTTTGAACAAAGGAAGTTTTTGGATGCATTATCCGTATTGAGGGTCGGGGACCTAGTTAGGTACTTGGGTGCTGGTCCTGGGACGGACGAGAAGGGACCGCTCCAGAATGAAAGACCTTATGGACAGACAGTAAGGTTGTTGAGGCAGTGGGACAAGGAAGTGAGGTGGGGATGCTTGGTTTGTTGAGGGTGAATCAAAGGGGGGAGGGGTAGTTCGGGGCCACGGTGTTTGGGTTGATTTGTTGGTTGGTTCAAACCAGCCATTCCACCTGGCACGTTAAATGGTCACAATAGAGCAGTCGCTATAAAAGATCTAATTCTGAAATACTTAGAGTTTCCCGATGTGGAGTAGAGGGGTCACTGCTTCTCCCCTTTTGTGGCTCTTAAGTGACAGGTTTATTTTTAAGAATTAATCAAAATAGGAAATAAGGTTTAGGTCAAAATATTTGACCTTTTATGCCAGATTTATTTCTTTTGATATACATTTAAATAAAGAAAAAACTTTTGAAAAATTCGTTAGTTATTAAACATTTTTTTGATCCTTTAGACATTATTGTAGTTGAGTCTTAATGTGGAGCTTAGGGGCGCTCACCCCCTGTCTAATTGAAAATCTGCATAAAACTTTTTTTTTTTAATTTTTTTTTAACGTTTATTTATTTTTGAGAGACATAGAGACAGAGTATGAGCAGGGGAAGGGCAGAGAGAGAGGGAGACACAGAATCTGAAGCAGGCTTCAGGCTCTGAGCCGCCAGCCCAGAACCTGACGTGGGGCTCGAACTCACAGACCGTGAGATCATGACCTGAGCCGAAGTCGGCCGCTTAACCGACTGAGCCACCCAGGCACCCCTGCATAAAACTTTTTAAGTGATGAATCACTGAATTCTACTTTTGAAACAAAAATTGCACTGTATATTAACTAACTAAAATATAAGTAAGGAAAAAAGAAAAAAACCCTGAAAATCTGAATACAACTTTTGACTCCCTCAGAACTTAACCACTAACAGCCTGCGCTTGACCAGAAGCCTTACTGGTAGCATAAACTACGATTAACACACGTTTTGTATGTTTTTTTTTTTTTAATGTTTATTTATTTTTGAGAGACATAGAGGCACAGCGTGAACACAGGAAGGGCAGAGAGAGAGGGAGACACAGAATCGGAAGCAGGCTCCAGGCTCTGAGCAGCACAGAGCCTGACGCGGGGCTCGAACTCACAGACCGCAAGCTCATGACCTGAGCCGAAGTCGGCCGCCCAACCGACTGAGCCACCCAGGCGCCCCACGTTTTGTATGTTTTATGTATTATATACCATATTCTTACACCAAAGTAAGCTAGAGAAAAGTTATTAAGAAAATCATGAGGAAGAAAAAAGCACATAATACTGTATTCATGGAACAAAATCCACATCTCAGTGGACCTGTGGAGTTCAAGCCCGTGTTCAGGGTTCAGCTGTATATTTACATAGAAAATGTTTACCTCTACCAAGGGAGTCATGAAAATATACTGATTCAAACCTTCAGAAGTTTGAATTTCATTAATAGTATTGTTACTTTTAGTGATAGTTGTTGTTGAGCATAAATTCTAATGTATGTCTTATTCTCAACAGTTGTTTCCTGAAATACTTGATGCTTTGAAAAGCCTCCAGTCTCCTGCTATCTCTCTTAGCTTAATGAAACTGACAGCGTGTCTAGAACGGGCTTTGGGGGATGTAAGTGTGAGAACTCTTTCTTTGTTGGTTTAGTAAAGGATCTGAATGAACATAAAACTTTCACAGCTGTACTCAGATTTCTTGATTTTAATTATTGGATTTCCTATAAAATGTAATCATTTAACACAGATGTTTGTTTGTTTGTTTGTTTATTTTTGAGAGAGAGAGAGAGACAGAGTGTGAGTGGGGTAGGGCCAGAGAGAGAGGGAGACACAGAATCTGAAGCAGTCTCCAGGCTCTTAGCTGTCAGCACAGAGCCCGACGCGGGGCTCGAACTCACGAGCCTTGAGACCACGACCTGATCCGAAATCGGACGCCTAAGCGACTGAGCCACCCAGGCGCCCCATAATACAGATTTTTAATATTTTTCATTTTGAATGATTATGAAATCAGAACATTGGTTTTCTCCCCTCATTTGCACAAACAATGGCTTTATGGGTGAGTTTTTTCTTCACATTATTTGGCTCATTATAACGGGACTGTAATACAACTCCTGTTCTGATTTTAGGTATTTTTACTGAATGGGAAGGAATGTCCTTTTCTTTTACGAGATCTGCTTGCGTCTAAGGAGCTTGCTCAGGTCTTCGGGCAGTCCGTGGTAAGCACGTTCCTCTAAAACTGGGAGAGTAGGCACAACACAGGAGACAATTCATGTTGGCTATACTTTTGTGGCTTAGAAACTGATGCTGCATGAGAACAAAATTATATCAGTAATTCAAGCATCTGTTCCTCCCCCCGTCCCCCTTCAAAATCGCCACTTTTCCAGCCAAAGGACACACCTGTCTCTTACCCTGCGTCTCAGGTGCAGTAGAGCAGCCGCTGGTTGTTGTGCCACGGCTGCTGAGCCAGGGGGTGGCATCCTCGGGGGTGACACCGCAGGGCGGTGCCTCTGGTGGCGTGCGCCGTGGGGCCGCCAGGGGAACGGTTCGAACTCTGTCACTTTCATAAATTTTATATTAATAATGATAATAACTTATTCTAGACCAAAATTTTAACCATGTAAAGAGTGATATTATAGTTTTATCCTAAAATATCAGTATTTTTATTATTTTTTTTAATGTTTATTTATTTTTGAGACAGAGCATGACAGGCGGAGGGGCAGAGAGAGAGGGAGACACAGAATCTGAAGCAGGCTCCAGGCTCTGACGTGTCAGCACAGAGCCCTATGTGGGGCTCGAACTCACGAACTGTGAGACCATGACCTCAGCAAAGTCGGATACTTAGCACCTAGGTGCCCCTATCAGTATTTTTAATATGTGGGAATTTATACCCTTTGCAACTGCTTGGACTTAGGGTGAAAAAGAATTAGATGCCAGTTAAAAACCACGGAGAGCTATATACTCTTTCAGTCTTCCGCAGGCCACGTGACCCAGGCAGTTTAAGACTAACAAATAGCCTTCAGGTGGCCGATGAGGCAGGGTCAGGGCGAAGGGGAAAGCCAGGGTGGCGTCCTGCAGGAAGCGGAGCCCGCCGAGCCCTCACGGTGTTTAAAGTGATCACATGTTACAAGCTATCATACGTTATTTTCGGGTAAGAAATCTGTTTTCAGTAAAGCTTTATCTCTTTACAGCGGTTCCTTGTCGCTTAAAGATCGTTTTCTTCAGTGTTGAATGTGAAGTAAAGATAAAGTACAAAATTCTCGTTGTTACACCAAGTTCTGATACCGATCCCGCTGCTTTGAGCTCTTCTTGCCATCCGCCTGGGTGCCGCTAGCCTTTCCCTGCCTGTAGCCACGGGGGCCTTGCTGTCCCACCAGCTCAGTCTCATCCGTTGCTTGTGTGTTTCTGATTGCCCAGGTGGTATGAACAATTCATTGAAGTTAGTATTAAATTTAAAACAAATGTAATTAAATGAACATCATCATGATCACTAGTATTAGACACAAATGTTAAAGCGTTACAGACTGATGTGAGCATGAAGGTTTCTGGAGTGGCACAGAGGAGCTGGTTTGCTGGTGAGCCCCTCTGTGACTCCCTCTCCTGCTTGCCCCGCCCTTGAGAGAATGTGACAGCGTGTCTGTTTCCTCCTCCACCAGGAGGCCCTCAGTTCTTTCCTGAGTCTTCTGGAGGCTCACTCTTCTTTCTCACATGACTCGGTTTTTAGTTTAGTGTCTGCATATCTCCCGTTTTCCCCGAACCTGTTCCCAAGCGTGCTGCCCCAAACCCAGAGACAGCCCACGAACATGTGTGGTCCTTGCAGTCTGATGAGCAGGAACCCCATCACGGGCATCTCGACCCTGCGAGCGGAGGGACAGAAGCAGGGGAAGCTTCAGGTCAGACAGTGAGGTCGGGGAGGCCTGGGACGGGGGCATCGGTGGTCTGTCCCCCTGCCCTCCGGTCTACCTTCCTTAGTTTACCACGTGAGCACATGCTGCTTTCTGTGGAGTTTCTGTTCACCAGGTGGTTTGATTTGACCCGGCTAGGAGGAAGCTGTAGAGCCTGAGACAGATCTCAACCCCTTCATGGCTTTGGGTTCCGCGGGGCCTTGGTTTCACCTCTCCATGCTTGTCTTTCTCATCCGCAGGGTGGGAATAGTAGTAGTGCTTCCCAGAGGTGGTTGGGAGGGCGAATGAGTAATAAATACACACAGAATGTGTCTTACATATTAAATGCCCCGTAAATGTTTTTTGAGTGTTATTACTGTTACTACTACCACTATTAACCAAAGCGTCGGGTGTATTCTAAAGAAGAAAGCAAACATTTTCCCACTATGTATTATATTGGTTTATTAAGGAACTCAGTAGTTATTTAACTATTCGGTATTCCGCTGTTCCTAACCTGGTCAGATGGACGTACTGAAAGTCTTCGTTGGCTCTCCGTGTGGGCTCAATCTGCGGAACATCCTGTGGCATGGGTTTGCGTCCCCTCAAGAAATCCCTCCCAAGTACGTTGCTGGTAAAGTAATTTTCTCTCTCCTTTGACGTACGAAGAGTTTGTTTTATCTTGAATTTCCCATCTGTGTATTTTGGGAAAGATGAGAGTTTCGAAGCAGGAATTGGAAGATAAAACAGGGCAGATGGATACCCGGGGGTGGTGATGAGGGTGAGAGTCCACTGACCTCCACTCCAAGGGCAGTTCCGAGGGCGGGCCCGATCGGCCTCCTGGGGGGCAGCTCATGCGTCTGCCAGACAGTGGCTCCCCCACCATTGCACTCGCTTAATCCCTGCGAGGGGGACTGCCCTGCGATTTCATGGTGTTTAGCTTTCTTGTTTTTAAACTTCTTCTCTGACAGTAGAGCCCTTTATGTGTGTGACAGTTCATTTTCTAACGTGCCGTGGTGTCGTGCACTAGATACTGTTCAGCGATGCTGCTGCTGACGGCGGGCCTGGGCCAGCTGCTGAAGGCTTACTTGCAGCAGACCGAGTTCGCGTTGGTGCCGCGGCCTCTCAGAGCTCTGCCAAGCCGGGAGGACTTGGCGGTTTTCCCAGGCAAGTACTACGCTTCCTGTTTGTCCTGAACGTGTCTTCGTACGGATAGTAGAACGTCATTAAGTAGCACAAGAGCTTGAACCCTTCGGGTGGGCTGTTCCCCTCCAGAGGCAAGATGCCTTCGGAAGTTAAAATTGCTACATAAAACTTTCCTGGGGCACCTGGGGACTCCGACTTCTGATTTCAGCTCAGGTCGTAGAATCACGGTTAGTGATGGAGCCCTGCGTCAGGCTCTGCGCTGACGGTCGGAGCCAGCTTGGGATTCTCCCCCCCCCCTCTCTGCCCCTCCCTGCTTGTCCTCTTCCTCTCTCTCTCTCTCCTTCTCTCTCAAAATAAATAAACGTTCAAGAAAGAAACGTGCTACTGGAACCAAGGAAACGGATGTCTAATTTAAACAAACCCTTCCCTCCTCCCTCGGGGCCCTCAGGGTTGTGGTGGGGGGTCTGTGAGGGTCGTGGCTGCGTGAGTGGGTTTATCCTTCAGGTGTGTTGACGCACAGGTGGCTCAGGACCGTTTTGAAGCGTACATTCCTTCTACTTTTAGCTTTTGTGCCCGTGGGCGAGGGGTCAGTATGCTCAAAAGGCCAACAGCATGGGTGGCCTCCTCCGTCTTCTCATTTTTCTGTGGCAAAGCCATAGAATTAATGGGGGCGGGGTCATAAAACTTGGAAAGTGCAGTTAAATATGTGTTTGCTCCAAGCCCGTTCCTCCCCCACACGACCCCCCCCCCCGCCCCGGGGCACCGGGGGTGTGGTAGCCGTGTCTCTGCCGCCATCACAGGGCGCAGCCCCGATGGCCGCGGTCCCGCAGATTGCTGGGTCTTCTGCTGACTGCTGGTCATATGTTCTCCTTGAGATGTCAGTTACAGAGAAGTTCTAGGTTTAGAACAAAATGGATAGGGAGGCATGGAGACTCCCCCCACACTCGTGCCAGACACAGCCCACTCCCCCATTGGTGTCCCTGCCAGAGGGCACATTTGTTCCCAGGGATGAGCCTGTGTCCTCACCATGCAAAGTCAGCTCCTGTTCTTCTGTCTTCTGGAAGTGTATTTACTTTTCTCGGTCAGCGTGGTCAGCTGGTCCACCCTGGACCCCTCTACTCAAAAGTTGTAGCCCGAAACACTAAAGGGACTGTTGTCCACGTGCCCTTGGCCCCAGGGTGCCTGCGACTGCCTACAGCCCGGGCTCCAGTCTGCTAGTCTCATTCTTAGATGGCGTGTGCCACTGCCCCGGGCCCGGTTCACCAGTCTGGACAGATCGGCTCATGGGCTTTCCTCCCTCTTCGATTGATTAGTGTGATGGTGCTTAAAGACACTTTTCTTTCGGGACCTGGGTGGCTCATTCGGTTCAGTGTCCGACTTTATCTCGGCTCAAGTCCGATCTCATGGTCTTGGGATCGTTGGGCTCTGTGCTGACAGTGTGGAGCCTGCTTGGGATTTCCTGTCTCTCTCTGTTTCCCCCTGTCTCTCCGTGTCTCTCCCTGTCTCCCTCTTTTTCTCTCTGCCTCTCTCCCTCACTCCGTCTCTCTGTGCCTCTCCTGTGTGCATTCTCTCTCTCTCTCTCTAAATAAATATTTAAAAATTTTTATTTGCTCCTCTGCAGATGTTACTTCTGAGGTTCTCTCCGTGTTAGAGGAAGTGATGAAGAAATCCACTTTTATATTAAAAATCATGTTGCCGTACTGGGAAGACGCATTAATAAAGTTCAAGTCACACAGGTAACTGAGGGTGGTGTTGCTCGGCGGTTCTTGATAGTCTGGAGGCAGTCCCTCTGAAAATCCTTTACCTTCCGTGTTTTTTGCTGCTGGGGTGGAAGAGAAATGGGGCTTCCTCCAGAAGGGCCGAGCACAAAATATCCTCCCGTCACGAATGAAAAACAGGCTTGTAATCGGGCCTCAAACACCACGTGTCACCCTTTCGGAACAGTCGATACAGACAGGTGTTGTTCAGAGCCCGCCTGAGCTCTCACTGAGAGCGCCGCGTGTCCCGTGCTCGGGAGTCACAAAACGGGAGGGAAGCCCGACTGCTCCCCAAGGGCGGAGAAGATGCTCCCCCGCAGGTTCTGTCGTGTCTGTGTTCATTTGTGCCCTGAGAGCCTCCTGAAATCCTGGTGTTTGAGTGTTTCTCACCAGTGACGGGAGGCATTAGGCAGGTTTATGATGACATTTTATTCTTGTGAAGCTTCTAAACGTGTTTCCTCTGATACACGAAAACACCGGAAATGAGTTTAAAATCACCAGGCGAACAAGACTGCACCTCGGCCTTATTGCTAGTGGTGGCGAGTCGTGTGCCCTCCTGGCCTTGAACACATGTAGGTGACCTGTGGTGTTCCAGATGAATCACTGTCACTTGGGGTTGGTGCCCGTGTTTACTTTTAAAGCTTGGGGATTTGCTTGGTTACCTTCCATTTTGCAGGTTTGCCGACTGTGCCGTGTTGTTACTGCCACAGCTAGAGACGGGACTCAGGAGGGTCTTTGCCACCGTTAACAAGTGTCCACAAAGACTTGTGACGGCTGAGGTACACGCGCTTCAGCGATCGACGGGGGTCGTTGCTGCCGTATTGACAGTTTTCTGGGCCTGGTTATGTTTTCAATGTCTTATTTTTGTTTAGCATTAAATGAACTTTTTAGCTAATTTCTTTGGAAGGCTTGAGTGCCATTTTTTGTGGCTTCCTGTTATAATGATTTTATAGGACTTATCATTACTCGTGGTAGATTTTGATAGTTCTGTGGTATTTCCGAGTGTTTTAAACTCGATGTCCTAGCAGTACAAATCACTTATTTTGTGTCCGTAGCCGTTATTATTGGTGTACCATTGTCACCCCATGCAGTGGTCCGTGCTGCGGCGTGGCCGTTCCAGGACACCGCCACGTGCCCTGCTGACTGCAGAGGCCGAGGAGGGCAGAGGAGGGAGGGTCTGTGGCGGGGCGAGTGGCAGGGGCTGCGGACCGGCACTCCCCGTTCTTTCACGAGGTCAGTGTCCTCGTTTTCACCCTGTAGAAACATCCCTCAATTCTGTGCTCAGTCCTGGGCTCCCCGTATGTGCCCCCTGGGAGACTCGCTCCCTGCCATGTCCTCAGTGGCCGTCCCTGTGCAGGAAGAATAATTAGAAAGTACTTGGGACCCAATGAACGTGAAAGCTGGTGTACACAAGTTGTGGACGGAGCCAGCACAGGGCCAGGACCGAAGTTTCCAGCGTGAGGCTGTGCTGCTCTTCAGGGAAGCTGTCCCCCTGCTTCCCGGGTTAGGGTTACACCTGTTTGCAGAACACTTTCGTGGGGGTTTTCCCTGGGGTCTCAAACGGCCTTGTTTCTGGAAGGCTTATTTTCTCCCCCACAGACTGTTCTCTGGTACTCCCCGTTGTCCCCTCTCGCTCAGTCGCTCAGCAGCGGCCTTCAGCACCGCCTCATTCCCTCAGTCTCCAGCCCTGCCTGTCCGTCTTGCCCCGACTCCTCCTGGGTCCCTTCTTCCCAGCGCTGAGGCCTCATCTGGGTCTCTCCTGGTGCTGTTCGTGACTCCGTTCCTTCTCCGACCCATCCTCACACTGCCCCTAGTTGTTCTCCGCACCAATGGATATTCTTACGTCTCTTATGGTCTCATCTGCCAAAAACTTTTTAATGGCACCCCAGCGCCTGGAGGGAGCTTTGCCGTCCCGTGTGGCGTGCCAGGGGACTCTGTGCGGCCCAGTCTTCCTCCGACTTGTCTCCTGTCCCAGTTCCTCCGGTGTAATCGAGGCCTCTCCCCGGTTCTGGAACACGTGTGTCTCTCCCAGGGCTGTGCCCGCTGTCCCCTGCCTGACCGCTTCAGGCCACATCAGTGACCTCCCAGAGCCTCGTCTGTGCAGACCAGTGGTTTCTCTCCTCCAACGTCCTGCTTCTGTTTCCTCTCGAGGCCGTTCTGCGTTGCCTTATATGCATTTGTGCACAGTTGCTGGTGCCGGTTCCTCAAGAGTGGAGGATTCACACTTGTGCCCCTGGTCTCCCTGCCTAGGACCTTCCGTGTTGGCTCTGCCCAGGGCAGTGCCGGGCACTGTGGGGGGCACATGTCTCCCGGCAGAAAGAGCTGGAACCCCCGTTTTCACAGCTCTCACTCGAGGACCCCTGGGCTTTCTTCATGGCGGTGTGCTCACTGCTGTGCATTATAAACACGTCCAGTTATTTAGTTGTTATTTGATCACACAAGTAAAAAGCAAGACTGTTTCCACAGAGGAAGTAATTTATCAAAGAATATCTTAAATTGTAGCCCAGGCTCTTGTTCAAAATAAACGTAGCATCAGTTTATTCATAAGGCAGGACACACGTGTACTCTATAAAGAAAATATACGTGAAAATACTCTATAAAGCCGTAAAGTGCTGGTATTTACTGAATACTTGTAACAGCATAAAGTCTCTGAGATCAGCGGCAGATAGGAAGAAGAGGGGTGAGGCTTCGTGACTTCTAAGAAGCTCGCGTATTTGGGGGTGAGAGGTAAGCCGTTTACACCAGTTCCATAAAACAAAGTAGAGTTAATGTGTGTGGTTTATGGGGATAAATGCTGAGCGGGCACTAGGGTGTTCAGAATAGCGCTCAGAGAAATTTTAGCATCAGTGGTATAGGTTTGGGAGCCAAAGATACAGACTTTATAGTCCTCTATATCATAAATGTCAGAGGAAATGTCATAATACGTGAAGTAATAATAGATGAGACACTTTTCTTGAGAACTGGCTTCCACAAAATACTGATTTTGTCACAGCGTGTGTAAAATCTTCCTGAATTCCCCAGCAGCCTTTCAAGATAGGAGTTACTCATGCGCCGATTTGCAGAGAAGCCTACGTGTGGAGGTGCCCTGGGCTTCCCTTCCGGGGAGCGTGGAAGCTGGGCTTGCATGTTGGGGTAGCGGCTCCGGAGCCCATGTGTGCAAACGGTACTGGTCACACCAGGAAGCACACGGAACACGGCTGCTTATTGGAGGGCGTGTCGAGTTGTGCTCCCCTACCCTTGAACACTAGCCGCCAGCCGAGATCGTGTGTGTGAGTCGTGCTTTGCGAGGCAGTGGGAGGTCTCTGAGCCAGAGCGCCGTGGGAGCAGTGTCCTCACATGGCCCCGCGCCTTTCATGCTGTCCTGTTGTCTAGGACAGCCCTTCGTGCTGTTAGCACCGTGCAGGACATTCTTCCCAAAGCGTTGCTAGATGGCTTTCGGAAGAGTTTCCATGTTTGTGGCCAGATGCTAGAGTTTTTTTCCTGCTTTGAATAATGTCACTGCACTTACATTTTGCTTTATTTCTTTTTTTTCCTTTTCTGAAGTCAACAGCTCTTTATACCACCTTCGATGAGGTAAGTAAACTTATAGGATATCTTGAAACAAACAAAACATTGTTTTCTTTTTTTTTTTTTTTGTTATAATAGTTTATTTTCAAATTGGTTTACATATAACACCCAGTGTTCATCCCAACATGTGCCCTTTTTAATGCCCATCACCCCCTCTCCCCCCTCCCTCATCCCCCTTACCCTCAGTTTTTTCTTAGTCTTTACACAGGAAAATGTCGATAGTCATATACGCAAAAAAAAACAAAAAACAAAACCACACCACCCTTACTATAGAGTTAAATATGGTTTTCCAGGCTAATTTCGAGAACTAGTATTATTAACCTCGTTTCTAAAGTCGCAGGAAAACCTACATTGGTCCTGTAATGAATTGGAGGTTACATTTATTTATTTGTTTTTTTATGTTTACTTTTGAAAGAGAGAGAGCACGTGAGCAGGGGAGGGGCAGAGAGAGAGGGAGACACAGAATCCGAAGCAGGCTCCAGGCTCCGAGCTGTCAGCACAGAGCCCGACGCGGGGCTCGAACCCGTGAGCCGTAAGATCATAACCTGAGTTAAAGTTGGACGCTTAACTGACTGAGCCACCCAGATGCCCCCGGAGGTTACATTTTAGATTTAAGATTGATACTTGCTTATTTTGCAAATGAAATACACACGTACTACCTCTATGCGTGTGTAATACACACTTATGTGTTCTGTGAAGTGGATGTGAGATTCTGAAGGTGAAAACCCGGAATAGTAAAAATTGCCATTGAAAATACCTTTGACCACTTCATAGTGTCGAGGGTTCTGTGGGTGTGGATGACGATTCTTACCTAGCGTGAGGTGTGACTCCGAGCGAGCCTGCAAGGTAGCCTGCAGGAGGAAACGGGCGGGGGGGGTCTCTGTGGGGAGATCAGGGTGTTAGATTACTTCCCCTTTAAGCTAACTCTGGGTTCCTTAGCGAATGGGTGGGTGGGATTAAACTGTGCGCCCGTTTACCTGCAACCTTTATTCCATTAGGTAAATAATTTGCTGTGATATAAACATATGGTATGTTCGATACTGTGAGGATTGAAATAGGAGTCATGTCTGCGTAGGACTAGGTCTGCAGGATTGGATCGGGTGGCTGGGTTCCAGAGTCTGTGGGGAGTTAGGAAGTAGCCTTGGAAGTAACCCTGATGTATGCTTCTGGCCACATCCAGATGGACACACACTTTGCATATGAATATACAGGAACACACATACGTGTAAGTACGCACGTGCATACACATTTATACATTTAAATACACACGAATACACATGCATATATGCATGTATATAGATGCGTACAAACATACAGATTAATGCAGAAACATACTCTTACGTACACAAATATATATAAATACATGGGTATATGCGTACGTACATGTAAACACATGTCAGTGTATATATATGCAGAAACACACACATTCCTCTACACTTCTAGGCTCAAACAGTTATAAATACACTCATAAATACCCGCCTCTGCATGTATATACGTTGTCACACACACATGTACATGCGTATAAATACACATAAACACACATGGACACACAATTAAGAAGATGCACATGTTCACATATAATCCTAAAGTAATTCTTCTGGTTAAGAAAAGCTTTCTTGAACAGGTCGCTGCTACGTTCTTAAGACTGTCCTTACTGCATTTAATTTGCTTTGTGCTTACAAGCATGTGGTACCAAAGATATGTTTCCATGACTCAGAAGGTTCTGTGTGTGTGTGTGTGTGTGCTAATTAATCTATGTATTTATTTTTGACATTTTAGATATTGGCAAAGCACTTGAATGATGGTAAAATCAATCAACTTCCTCTTTTCCTTGGAGAGCCTGCAATGGTAAAATACTAGTTCTTCTCCAATCTAATATTCTTGTATTTTTGGGTGTGATTAGCACTTTTCCACAGTGAAGTTATTTCATTCATGACATGCTCCCCACAGTGCTTCCGAACCACTCCCGCGCTCCGCCTACTTGGCACACGCCACAGACACCTGCGAGGCCATGACTGCAGCTCGGGGGCCTTGCTCCCCGCTGGTTATCTAACGCCCGCTTCCCCAACTACATTTGGGTCTGTCGTGTGGTGTGTGCTGCTGAGGGGAGCCAGGCTTGCCTTGTGACCAGCAGCAGCAGTCAAGTGTGACTGGCGAGCGTGAGTGTGGGAAGAGCACAGAGAATTATGTAGAGCCGTTTCCTGTTTATCAAAAAATGTATGTGTTTTTTACTTTATGAAGATACTATAGTAGCTACTTTGGACTGTAAGTAGACTTTTTTATTGCTTTTTTTTAAAACCTAAAAAAACATTTATTTTCTTTATTTTTGAGAGGGAGAGAGCAAGCGAGCAAGCAGGGGAGGGGCAAAGAGAGAGGGGGACAGAGGATCTGCTCTGCTGTCGGTGCAGAGCCAGATGTGGGACTCCATCCCACGAACCATGAGATCGTGACCTGAGCCGAAGTCGGACGGTTCACCGACTGAGCCACCCGAGCGCCCCTGTAGTTATTCCTTTAACTGAGAGTTTCACGGCCGGGATCTCAGTCCCCACAGGACGTCAGTGAGATTCTGTGTGCTCTTCGGCTGTCATTTCTGCCAGCAGGAGGTTAGGAGGATTGAGCTAGTTTTTCTGCCTTTTGTTTCCGTCCTGAATCTCCGTGACTCTTCTGTCCACTGGCGGTTTGCCTGGGGCAGCGGTTCTGTCTTCTGTTCCCCCCGTGCTGTTGAGAAAGAAGCCGCTGTCTCACAGAGGAGGCCGCGATGTGAGAGAGGGCGCTGGGAGGGAGGGGCCCCAGGCGAGGGAGAAGCGAGGGCCGCATGCATGTGGACGGCGGTGCTTGCTCTGGAAGGAAAGTTAGCTTCCAGACATGGGCACCTTGGGCTCTTCGCTCAGACAGGATGTGAGTGAGACGCGGGGAGTCTTACAGCAGTAGAGCTGGCCTCTTCCTAGTCGGTCCTGCCCCAGCAGCGGGGCAACGGGGACAGTTAGAGGCCCAAGAGCTCCCGGCCAGAGGCCGGCCCGGTATCTCGGCTCTGCTACCCCAACGGACTCTGGTCTGGAAGCTCGGTTTTCTGTCCCTGTGAGCAAACGCTGCTGCTCCGCAAACGAGTCAGCACGGTCCGTTCTGGGCCTCGGTGCTTTTCTTCCCTCGGTTGAGAAAGCTAACGAGGTCTTTTCTGTTCATATCCTGAAAGGAGTTTCTTTGGGATTTCCTGAACCATCAGGAGGGCCCTCGTCTAAGAGACCATTTGAGCCACGGGGAAATTAACTTCCCCGAATTTCCGAAAGAAGCAGCAAACCAACTGCTCGCGTTTTCCGCTGCGCTTTTACTCCGATTCATCGACGAAGACCTGTTGTCAGCGCTTAAGGTAACGTACAGGGAGAAAACCGATAGAGTCGTGGCTACTCGGCTATGAAAGAGTATAGTTTGTCTTCACGTGTCATTAAGCCTAAATCAACCTTTGGTTAAATGTATCTGAGTTATAGCACGCCTCTGGCAGAATAAATACTTGTGACTTGATTACACACATGCACACATTTGCTGTAACAAGTAAATCAGCATCACGTAATCTAAAGTAATTTAACCCATTTCTTTTTTTTTTTTTTTTTAACATTTATTTATTTTCGAGAGTGTGAGCAGGGGAAGGGCAGAGAGAGAGAGAGAGGCAGATGCAGAATCTGAAGCAGGCTCCAGGCTCCGAGCCATCAGCACAGAGCCCGACGCGGGGCTCAAACTCACAGACCGTGAGATCATGACCTGAGCCGAAGTCGGCCGCTTAACCGACTGAGCCACCCAGGCGCCCCTAACCCATTTCTTAAAAACACATTTTCAGTGAATAAAGAAGATGTGGTGTGTGTATGTATACACACACACACACACACACACACACACACACACAATGGAGTATTACTCAGCAATCACAAATAACGAAATTTTGCCATTTGCAACTACACGGATGGAACTGGAGGGTATTACGCTAAGCGAAACAGAGAAAGACAAAGATCATATGAGTTCACTCATATGGAATTTAAGATACAAAACAGATGAATGTAAGGGAAGGGAAGCAAAAATAATGTAAAAACAGGGAGGGGGACAAAACACAAGAGACTTAAATACAGAGAACAAACTGAGGGTTGCTGGAGAGGAGGTGGGTGGGGGGCTGGGCTAGATCGGTGACGGGCGTTGAGGAGGGCACTGGTGGGCCTGAGCACTGGGAGTTGTACACAGTGGACGAACCATTGGAATCTGTTCCTGAAATCATCAATGCACTGTGTGCTAACTGACTTGGATGTACATTAAAAAATAATAGAACTCAAAAAATAAAAACTTCCTTGACAGATATTACAAACCAAAGAACAAGTGTAAATGGGATTAACTAAATCAG
The DNA here is from genome assembly GCA_030068075.1 of Paguma larvata. Taxonomy (NCBI): domain Eukaryota; kingdom Metazoa; phylum Chordata; class Mammalia; order Carnivora; family Viverridae; genus Paguma; species Paguma larvata. The sequence goes on from CM057829.1 coordinate 147,922,262, forward strand.
AAAATTTTACAAACAACTCAAATTGATGGGGCAGAATATTTGCATCTATCAGTAAACTATAATTTTTATCTTAAATAATTTGTGTTATTGATATTTTAATCCTTTTTCAAATCATACATGTAACAGTTCCTATAAAAGTTGTTTAAAAGTTCCACCAAGGCGGAAAGACTAACGTGAGAAGTGGAGGCGCTGAGGCAGGCCCCCTCCCAGAGGTGACCGCCGTTACCACGCGCTGTGTCCACGTCTTTCCGTGAGCCTGGGTCGCTGTGCAGACACGTTCTGTTTTGTAGCTAGCATTTTCATTAACAGCGTGTGTTACCTTGTTTGTATCTGCCGCTTGACGTGTTTGTCAGGGCGTCCGTGTTCATGTAAGCCGCCCTCTGCCCGTGTTCTCATTTTCCCTCGTGTGGGACACTCCCGGTTATAACGTCTGAAGGAAACTCTTCCTTAAAGTTCTGAAGCAGAAGATACCAGTAAGACTTTGTTTTTATCTTCTTGTATTTTTTGGGTGACGTTGCTATTTTTTCTTGTGGTTGTTGGAAGCGTGTAGTTCTTTTGTGAACTGTTAATGATTTTTGTTTCATTTTCTGCATCTCTTTTTCCCACTGGCTTATTAGCCGTGTGCACCTTCTCCAGTGTGCATGTTGCTGCCTGTCTGTCTTCGGAAGGTGTTTGAGGTTGTTTTCATTTTGGCATATGCATTTGGAATTATTCTTAAAAAATCCTTTGCTTTCCAAAATTACGAGCATATTTATGCATTTCCCTCATACCTTTAAATTTTTTTCTCCCCCCATGTAGGTCTTTTGATCCAGGTAAACTTATTTCACGGGGGGAGTGAGTTAGAGAATCTAGATTTACATGTTTCTGTTTTTCATTTTCTTGGCTTTTTTTCTTTGACAAATCACTTATAAGTTGGCCCACCAGCATTTAGGGGATGGCATCTCTGTGCTGCGTGCAGTGGCCTTGGTCTTGGGCGCTCGGGGTGTATCCGTACTGACCTTCCTGACAGAGCTGAGTATCTGTAGGGCTTCTCTCCCGTCTGTCTTACCTTTTAGCATTTCCCTGCCTCCTCTCCACTCATTCCTGCAGCCAGGCTCCTGTAGTTACACAGTAAACACAAACCTCAGCCTCACCAGGCAGCCAACAGGAATGAGCTGGTGGTTTAACTTAGGGGATACTTGATGCTTTCTAGAACAATGAACATTATTCCCAAACGTGGTGCCTCCCCTCCCTGAGCCTCCCCCAAGTGGCAGTGCCACCCCAAGGCCAGAGTCCTGTCTGTGTGACCACACACTGTGTTCCATCCTCCACCTTACCGTACGTCCCCGACGTGTTTCTCCCTGCACCGTGCGCACCTGCTGGGCCGAGCTGCCCCCCACCCCCATCCCGTCCTTCTCGAGATGGCCTCTTCGTTGTCTTGTCAGCGTGGCTGCCAGAGCCATCCTCTGCATGCCCCCTCATCATCTCCACTGCCCACCTGCCGCCGTCTCCGAGGAGAAGCCACATGTTCTGGTGACTGCCAGACCCCAGGGCCTCTGTGGCTTCATTACTGACCTTCCACGTGTGAGTCGTGGCTGCCTGTCTGCCTTGTGCACGTGGCCCAGAACCGCGGAGGCTGTGTGTAGGACTTGGGTCTTCGAGCGAATGAAAGGGTCAGCGTATTTCTTCTCTACGTAACTTAGTCGGGCGACTTGGCAACTCGCTTGGTGCCGTCAAGAATTCTGGGCAGTTCCGGCTTCTGTGTGGGGAAGCTGGTCGTTGATTATCGGTGTGTTAAATTGGTCAGCTGTCGATCACTGACTTCTTTGTTTCTGAGAGTTTTCAGTCAGCCAGCGTGGAGTTTGAGGTTATGCAGTTACATCAGCTGTAAATGTTATTTTTACTCTTGTTTTCAACATTTTCGTGTTTAGCAATTAAGTATTCATAGAGGCATAACTCTCTTTTGCTTGTACTGGTTTTAATGTTTAGGTTCCCATTCCGGTTTCTTGCTAGAAGTTCTTACATTCCCAGTTGTTTGTTTGGGATCTTTTTCTTCTTTCTTCTTTATTTCTAGTGTTACTGATCGTGGACAAAGAGCGGAAGTGGTCTTTGTTATTTATCATTGTTAATTGACTTCATTCAAAAACGCTTTATTGCTTATGATTTGACTACTGTCTCAAACCTATTTTAATGAAGAGTTTGCTCTGTTCCAGCTGAGTGGGGTTCTGTGAAGGAAGATCATGGGAAATTGGGGCTCGTGTGGTTAGCGTTCAGTGGAAGGAGAGTACGGGCCGGACCCGGGACCCCCGTGTTAACCGCACAGTTAGCGTTTCCTGGAAGGAGAGTACCGGCCGGACTGCACGTTGTCCTAACCAGGACTGTTTTCTCTGAACCAGGAAAAGGCAGCGATAAAGTCGCTGGTCTGTCTCACCGAAGGCTACAGTGCTCACTTCCACCCGGTCTCGCAGCTGAAAAAACAGGTGAGTCACACGCAGGCCTCCAAGAGGGGCACTACTTGCACGGGCCTCTGCGGTAGAGACGGTCTCGGGTCCCGGCGGCCTTGGCCACACAGCCCCGTCCTCCGACCCTCCTGTTCTGCTGCCGGCAGTTTAAGTCATGGGAGTGTTTGTTTTTTCAGGTGTTTTTAGTACTTGATGCGTGACGGTTGGAGGGGCCCTGGCGGGCTCTCATCTCCATTATTGCCTGCCGACGCGTGCTGTCGGCGGTGAGGGGTGGCCACGTGCCCTTAACCGCAGGAGACCAGCTTTCGTTCACTCCTGAATTAAAACAAGCAAACCACAAACTTTTACACATTTCTTCCAGGAAGTTCTGGTGCGGAAATTATCTTAGGCACTTTACTTTGCGTGGAGGGGGCAAAACTGGGGTCACTTGCAAGAACGTAGTGAGCATGAGCGTTGCTAACTTAGAGGTTCGGCGGTGAGCTCGCCCTCCAGCGGGAGCTGTAAAACCTGCAGGTAGAGGGTCTAGAGCGAGCTCCACGGTGGCAGCCGGAGGAAACTGTCTGAGATGACAGAGTCCAGGGTACGACGTCTCAGGAAAAACAGTGTCACTTGGACGGGTTGTCAGCAGTCGACGTGAGAGCTGTTTTACCGTGCTGGCGCTCTTTGAGGGAATTCAGCCCGAATACCTGTGTCAGGTGGGTTCTGTTCGGCAGCGAGACATCGGGCCGATGCACCTGCACCGCCCCACTTAGCCTGTCTGTCGTGACTCTGAACTTCCCGAGAACAAGAGTCACCGGAAGGGAGGCCCCCAGAACCTGCCTGCCGGACTCCGACAGGCAGAGACAGGAGGCAGGGAGGTCCTGGAGGGGGAGGAGCTTCAGGAAGGCGGGCGTTGCCCATAGACCTCCGTGGCGGAATCTCCAGCCCCACGAGGCCCCCTTGCTCCGTGGCCGTTGCTTCCACGGCCGCTCCGTGCCCCACGGTGGGAATTCCTGCTGTCCATTCCTCTTATTCCTGCTGCCCATTGTTTATCCGTTCTTCACGTAGCAGTCTCGTATCCTGTTCTCTCTAAGGTCGTCGCTCTGCCTGTTACTGCCGAGTAAATAACCCACGTTCGGTGGTGTCGGCAGCGGTGTTTAATCTGCTCACAGTTTCACGTATCAGAACTCTGGGCTCTGCCGGTTCCATGCCTTTCGTGAGGATATGGGAAGTTGGTGCAGGGCTTCCCGACCCCCGGATTCCCCAGGGAGAGGCGCAGCCCTTTGGGACCCGGCTTCCAGAGTCACACGTCCCCTTCCACCGTGTGGTCTGGGTGAAGGCCACTCGTCAAGGCGGGGCCTGACGCATCGTGGGGGGCGGGGAAATGTAGACTCAGCTCTCAAAAGAAGGGCGTCAGAAGAGCTTGGGATAAGTTTTACAACTAGTCCAGATACCAACTACCTTCTACGCCCTGTTAATTTCACTGGCCTTCCCTTGTCTGATTATATTGAATAACCAAGCCCTGCCACCTAGTTTTAAAATGTTGTAAGATCTGGAATAATTTTACCAATATGTTTCTCCTAGAAAGCTCTTGGTTGCTGTGTCTGTAACAGTTTAGAAACATGTTTTCCAGACCGTTCTGTAAAATCTTTAAAAGCAATAGGGTATTTTCCTTGCAGGTGCTGAGCTGTGAGAGGAGCATCGGGCTCTGGCCCCTCTTGTCTTTGCCCAAAGAAGCCGAGGAGGCTGCCCGGTGAGTTCCATCCTGGGGCCCCAGCGAACGCCAGCCTTGAGAGATGTGCAGGCCGGGTGTGGGGGCTGGGTGTGTGTGTGTGTGTTCAGGGGACCACCAAGTGCAGGTGGTGGAGGTGGGTAGGGGGTGTGTGTGCGCGGGGACCACCAAGTGCAGGGGGTGGAGGTGGGTAGGGGGTGTGTGTGCGCGGGGACCACCAAGTGCAGGGGGTGGAGGTGGGTAGGGGGTGTGTGTGCGCGGGGACCACCAAGTGCAGGGGGTGGAGGTGGGTAGGGGGTGTGTGTGCGCGGGGACCACCAAGTGCAGGGGGTGGAGGTGGGTAGGGGGTGTGTGTGCGCGGGGACCACCAAGTGCAGGGGGTGGAGGTGGGTAGGGTGTGTGTGTGTTCAGGGGACAACCAAGTGCAGGTGGTGGAGGTGGGTAGGGGGTGTGTGTGCACGGGGACCACCAAGTGCAGGGGGTGGAGGTGGGTAGGGGGTGTGTGTGCACAGGGACCACCAAGTGCAGGGGGTGGGGATGGAGATGATGACAGGCTGGGGAGGGGTGCAAGGAGAGGGTGACCCAGTGCGGGGGGGGGGGGGGGGGGGGAGCAGCAGAGCGAGCCGCCGTCTCTGCACTGGGGGCCGGGCCAGGCCGTGGGCCGTGCAGGAGGAGGATGGTGTCCACTCGCGATACTCAGCGGGTGAATCAAAGCAGGGTCTGGAGCTCCAGAGGGAAACGGGGATGTAGAGGTCACTAGGAACCGGGATGCAGCAGGTCCTCCTCCTGGGAGGACGCTGGACGATCTGCTGCTTTTGTGAGAGTCGTCCTCTTTCCTTGCACCACCGCCTCTGACGGAGCCTTTTGCATCTTATATTTGGGAAAACTGAGTTGCAGATGAAGCGCTTTGCTCAGTGAACCGTTAAAATACTCATCGCGTGTGGGCACTGAGTGGGCCTTTAACCGTCGTGTGTCTTTAAATAATCTGTCTTTCAGATTAGGTCATTCTGAGACAGATGCCTGCAACTCTTTAGTTACAGAGATCATGTCCGAGCTGTGTCGCCACCTGCCTGAGAGTCACCGTGTCACTTGTGACTCGGACCGCCTTCCTGCCGAGAAGTAAGTGTCTGGGGCTTGCTGGATTGCGGTCACAGATCCGCCGTCGGCCGTGTCTCCGACTGGGCGAGCTCGTGGCAGCATCAGATCCCACGGCGGTCGTGCCGCCAGGGCAGCGGGGAGGTGAGCCTCGATGGGTTTGTGTGCGTGTGCTGCACCCGACGGGACGGCCCTGCGCTCCGTCCCCCGAAGGCCAGCGTGTGTGGTGCCTGACGCGTGTCACGTTGGCCTGAGCACAGCACACAACTGGGCACGCTCACTGGAAGCTGACCTTCCACGGAGCCTGGGCGGCGAACACGCCCCTGGGAACTCGCGCTCTCCTCCTCAGGTGGCCCCAGGTGATCCGTGAACTCTGCGGCGCCCGCGTGCCCACTCTGTTCTGTCCCAGAGCCGTCCTGGAGGTGCTCGCCGTGCTCCGGAACATCAGCGCACACTGCGCCCGCGCATCCAGCCAGGTCGCCGCCTCCGCGGAGCTGAGACAGCGGCAGTGGGCAGAACGGAGGCTGCGCTCCCGGCAGAGACAGACGTATCTGCACATGCTGAGGAGGTGTGTGGCTCGCCGTCCCGGGGCCCCGTTGGGCAGGAGTTCTTGCAGGATGCGGTGCCGATGCTTACTTTCAGAGAAAGGTCTGGCTCATTATTGCAATTTTGGCAAATGAGAGTATGGGTGTTACCAATCAGAAGGAGTATTTAGATTTTAAATATTAACAGCGGGTTAACCCAGGTACGCCCGCCTTCTGTTTCTTCATCCATGTGTGCTATGTCCTTAGGAAATTACGATTTTGGACAAATTCCTGGAGCTTTGGGTTGAGTGGTGTCTGTATGTATAAAGCTTTTAACAGGTGTTCCTTGGCTGCTTCTGAGAGGCAACACCCAGGTACCCTCTTAGCAGCAGTCTGTAAAATGGCCGTTACGTTACGTCCTTGCCCAAACACCGCATTTGAAACCTTTTCCCCCAGTTTCCTGGGCGAGGTAGTGTCTTATTTGCTTGTAGTATCTTTGAGTCCTGGAGACATGGAACACGTTTTCACGTGAAAGCCGTGTGTGTATTTCCTCTTGGGAGAGTCCTCTGCCCGACATTCGATATGAGGAAGCTGCTGGTGGCCCAGAGACCCAGGACCAGCGGGAGCGCGGGCCCGCCAGCGTGTCCCGCTCCCGGGCACCGTCCGCTGGAGACCATCCGTGGCCGGCGCTCCTGAGAGCCGGCAGGTGGCAGCAGGCAAGGGGAGGGGGCACGCAGCGACACCGCCACGGAGGCAGCCTCCTCCCGAGAGGCCGAATTTCAGTTCCCTTGACAAAAGTATTGAAAAGGTGTTTTCACTGATGAAAGTGAAAAATTCTTACATTTGTCAAATTTTAACTGTGCATCGTCTGTTTTTAGTATTGCGCTTCTGTCTCCTGTACTGTACCTGATTTTACTGCTGATCGCCCTGGAATTGGTCAACATTCATGTGGTTCTTGGAAAAAGTACTCACGAATATCAACAGTATCTAAAGTAAGTATGTCTACCTATAGAAAATGAAACTCTTTTGGTAATTTTAAGTAATTTTCATTTGTTGGTTATTGTTTTTGATATATATTTTTTAAAACACCACAGTCTCGGTTGGCTCTTCACTGTTTTGGATTTTGGTGCAAGTTTGTGAACCTTTCAAACTAACACTGTGTGGGCTCATTTCAGAAAATTTATGTGACGCACTCGCGAGTGCTTTCAGAATTCCTCACTCTGTGTAGCGACGCCACCCAGGGAGTGATGTTGCTGATGCTTTGCAGGTAGCACATACCGCACATTGGAAATGAATATGAGGGGCACCTGGGTGGCTCAGTCGGCTGAGCGTCGACCTTGGCTCAGGCCATGACCTCACGGTTCATGAGTTGGAGTCCTGTGTCCGGTTCTGTGCTGACGGGGTGCTGTCTGCGCCTGCTTTGGACCCTCTGTTCTCCTCTCTCTCTGCTTCTCCTCGGTTTGTGGTGTCTGTCTCTCTCAAATAAATAAATAAACTTAAAAAAATAAAATGAACATGAAAACATGACCAACATTTTCTTAAAGAAGCATGGAACCCACTGGGAACAAGGGCAGCAGACTTGCAGAATGGTAATGACCAGTGGCTTCGGGTGAGCCCCCCCCCTCCCAGCTCAGTGCTGCTGACGCTCCAGGCTGGGGGGGCCTCTGCTGTGGCTGCATGGGCATACAGGGCGGGAGCAGCACCCTGGGACAGCCTCCAACGGTGCAGACGTCATCAGATACAATGTCCTCCCCAGCCGAGAGCCGCCCTCTTGGTGGAGGGTCTGTGGATTTTTATTGTATTCTTCTTTTAACTTGGAGAATACTCGGAATTAGACTTGGGAGAACATCTTAGACTACCTGGCAGATTGGAGAGAACTTGGGAAATACAAGCCTTACTGACTCCCCCCAGTCAGAGAGGAAGGACACGTCAGTTCAGTGCACACCTGTGAGCGGTGCCGCCAGAGTGGAAGGTGTCCCGCGAGGCGGTAGCCGCAGCCGGCATCGTGGAGGGCGGTGCCGGGTGCATGGGAGCCCGAGCCCCAGAGCAGCCTGCAAGCAGGGCCCCAGGGCTCGCCTGCTCCCCGTTCCGTGTGTGCGTGCATCACCTGGCGTTTACTCCCCATGGTCTCCATCACCCTTTCTGGAACTCAGTTCTGTCTCCTAAAACCGTCTCCCCTGATCTGAGAGTAAGTGTGAAAAGGGACTGGGTGTGTAAAGTCTCTCCAGTCCGGAGGCGTTCAGCGTCTCCCTGTGGCCCGTGTGCTCCGTTCCGTTCTGCGTGTACTTCTTTCTCTCTGCAGACAGAGATTAACTCTGATGTTTGAATTCCAAAAGGAAGAGAGTGCATTTAAATCATGGGGGCATTTTATGATAGAATAAAGAAATTAATTTCTTTTTGTTAAAACAGGTTCTTAAAGTCGATCTTGCAGTACGCGGAGAACCTGGTGGTCTACACCAGCCAAGAGAGGAACAAGTGGAGGGAAACGGTCGTTCTTACGCATGCAGCTCTGTTGAAGATTTGGACTTTCAGTGAGAAGAAACAGATGTTAATACATCTAGCCAGGAAGTCCACAAGTAAAGGGGTTTTGTGAAAGCACTTACGGATCAAGATGCTTTTGGCTCCATCCAGAAACTCAGGCCACACAGGCTTTATTTCCCTGCATGGGAGTTGAAAAACCCAAAGGTAGGGTGGATTCCAGGGTCTGTTTGATGAGGGGCCAAGTTCTGTTTCTCTGAGGCTTTGGGACTCGCTGTTGCTGAGTCGGTGTGAACCTTAGGCGGGGTCCCCTCCTGGAAAGCGGCTGCAGCGGTCTGGTGCCCCGACCACGACCGCGTCCCGGGGCACGGGAGCTTTTCACCCACATGTCACCCAGAGAGCTCTTGAAAACCATCACTGTGGCCAGGACCCTGCCCCTGTACTCCCTGGCCAGGCTGCGCAGGTGTCCAGTCCTGAGCAACCACCAGGGCACAGAGCGCGAGCTTGGGCCCATCCAGCCTCCCCGCCGGAGCCGGGGGTGAGGTTGGGCGATCCAGGTCCCACGGGCAGGGCTGGAGGAAGCAGCTCCTGGGAGGTACGCTGGGCAGACGTGGGTGCCAGGTGGCGGGCCTGCTGGGCAGCGCGTGGCTGGGAGAGCAGGAGCCCGGGCCCGCGTCAGGGTGAGGAGAGTCCCGTGCGGGAGTGGGGGGTGCTGGAGGGGTGGGGGACAGGGTGCAGCCGCCCCAGTCCAGCTCGGAGAGCCCGGGTCCGCGCTTCTCCAGGGAAGAAGCTCCTGCGTCGCCACAGCTGACTGACCGTCTGGGAAGCCCCTCTGTCTGTCTCAGCTGGCAGCCACAAGGCCAGCAGCTGTCAGGGCCCCGCGAGACTGTCCCGGACCCCAGGTCCACACGTGCGCTGGGCCGCGCGGTGAACCGTGGCCTCCTCTCTGCCCTCCATACCGGGCCAGCAGTTCTCTCCACAGCCCTCCAAGGAAGGAAGTCCGGCATGTGCGCTTCTGGCTTTGCTGTCGGAGCGCAGTGCCAAGGAGACCCTGCAGGGAAGGGGTGGCGCTGTGGGGTGACGGACACTCCAGCACCTTCCTTCCGTCCCTCTGCCAAGTCAGCGCCCACCACACCCTTCTTACACTGAACTCCTGGGTAAGGGCAGAGCCCCGAGCTTCTGCCCCTGTGATGCACCCTAGAGGTGTGCAGGCGTAGACCCCACCCCCACAAGCCCCTGTCTCTGTTCCTGGGACTTGTTCTTGGGCCGCGTGGTCACAGCCTCCCTTGGCCAGACTCGATACGTGATGGTTTGTAGGATTAACCACTCAATCCTGCTGACGTCGGAGCTGGAGTGGAAAAGGGGAAATAAGAGAACCGGTGTATTTACCAAACCCGTGAGGACCTAGGCGGGGCTTCTGTGCACCTGGTGAGCTGCAGAGTTGGCATTGAAATCCCCTTTTCTCCAGCGCGTTCCATGTTGGTCTGCCCTCAGTCACTCACCTGTAGGTGACCCAGGCTGCTTTCCCGAAAGGGTTCTCTCACGTCTTCCTGGTTTTGCCAAACAGTTTTCTGCTGGCTTTAATCACTGGATGTGGGAGTACTGGGAGGTTCCCCAGATGACCCCCTAAATTCCAGACACGCTCTTCCCTGCCCCCCCCTCCCCCCCGCATCTGGCAGCAGAGCCGTCCCTGAGCGAGTGGGGAGTGCCCACACCGTCACGGTCAGCCCTTGTCTGCCTTTTTGTTTATCGCATGAGGCGTCCAGGGCAACTGGTGGCCCCTCGACCTGCAGGCTGGTGGGACACTTCTTGTGTCCCTCTGTGGAAGCTTAGGAACCTTCAAACCAGCAGAGTCCAGAGTTACGAGACGAGCCAGTGGCTCAGGTAATGAGAGGCACATCCCATCTCCCGTGCTTCCTCCACCCGTGTGTCCTGGCAGTGAGACCACACTTATGCTGGGGGGCATTTCGGGGCACAAGGCCCGTCTGGGGCGGACAACAGCGCCACGTGGCATTGCCGCCAGCCAGCATGGATCCGTCCTCCCTCTGCCAGGTTCTCCAGCTGACTGCCGAGGCGGGCGTGGTCCCCGGGCCTCCTTGCTGGGCTTCTCAGAGGCAGTGCCGTCAGAACCACCGCCGTGAGCCCACGGGCCTCCTTGCTGGGCTTAGAGGCAGTGCCATCAGAACCACTATAGTAAGGAAGGCTTTCTGAGCCCGTTGACAAAGTCAGTCACTGATGCCCACAGACAGGCCGTCGTGTCCCTGGATGCCAGTGGTGAGCACCCACATGGGCTACAACCTCTGCACACGGCTCTTTCAGGAGGCCTCGCCGCTTCCCCCTTCCTCAGCCCTGTCCACAGCTGGGCTACTGCTTGCCACCGATTTCCAGTCTCCCTTCGCTGACCGTCCAGCCGAGCGCTTTCTCGTTGCCTGCTTCCCTGTGGCTCCTGGCCGCCCCTCTGCCCAGGTCACGTGAACAGCTGCGCGCGGTGCTTGCCCTGGCAGGGCCCCCTCCCAGGCGCAGGCCCCTGGCATTGTGGGACAGAACCGTGGCTCGAACTCTGCAGATGAGATGCTCCTGAGACCACACTTCTCCACGGGACCCCTGGCGATCCTCCCTCAGGGTCGCCCTTGAGGCTGTAAGGCTACGCCTCTCGTCTTCAGATGGTCTCAGCGTTCTTGCCGTCTCGTGTCAGGGAGCCGATCACCGGAAACTGCAGGAGACCCCCGGTGCCCGACGAGGGCCCATGCAGCAGCCTGGGTGCTCTGGCCCCCGAGCACGCACAGACGCAGATGCAGCCTGTGCGCAGGGAGACACTTGAGCCCGTGTGTGTATGTCAGTCACTGCGGTCTAGTGGCGCAGCGTCCCAGCAGCTGCCTGGCCCAATGACACGAAGGGTCAGATGGCACTCCGACCGGCCCCGTGGCGGAGTGTGGTCTTGTTCTGCAGGATAATCACCATGGTCCGGCCTTCTGGGGGTCCAGTCGGCACCGCGGTCCGAGGGGGACGGCAGCTTCCTGGTGAGTCTGCCGCGGGGCGTTTGCTTGCTCTGGACCTCATGCGAAGCTGGCAGTTTCATGGGTTCACTTAATGTCAGAACAGCAAAGCCAAGTGTTGCTTCTGGAACCCAAAAGAGGCTCCCCGGTAACTTGCCTCTCTCCTAGTGGCAGTGGGCGTAAGACACAGAAACAGCCCTTCCCCTTGCAGGATGTACCAGAACATTCCCTGATGCCTGGGTCCTCGAAACCGTCAAGACCGCGGCCCCCTGCCTTCTGGTCGGTGTGTGTCCCACGGTTCGGCTCTCACATGTTTCATCCAGACATCTAGGGTTTCTCTCCTTTCCCGTCCGCACACGTCCACAGGTGGACTGGCCCGCTGGCCCGCTGGCCCAAGGCACGGTGTGGGCTCCAGCAGGTGCTAAAGAACCGGAGAGGTGAGCCAGCCCACACGCGAGCCTGCGGGGGTGCGCTGCTCTCTCTGATGGGAAAGGCCGCTGGTAGGTTTGGTAGCAGGTGGACAGGGAGGGGCCGCAGCAGGCTGCGGGCCAGAAGCAGGGGGCTGTATCGATGGGATTAAACCTGTGACAACCCTTGGCCGCCCACCAAGATCCAGCTGCTGTCCTCATAGGCCAGCTGGGCACAGGTCAAAGCAGTATTGCTTCTGGGTTCATCGTCTCGGAGGAAAGGGGCCTAGCTGTAGGTTTGCCCTTTCCATGGCCCTAGACCTTGAGGGCCAGGGGACCCAGCCGTTACCCCGGGAAAGAGGTTCTAGGCCTGTGAACAGACTCAGTCCTGGGAATGTGGGGGGGGGTGTGGTTCTTTGCTGCATGACTGTAGTGTCACCTCTGTCCACCAGACCGAGGATGACCTCGGGACTGCCCACGTATTCCTGCCCAAGGAGCGCCACGGGTAGCTGGCCGCCACCACAGGCCTCCGGCTTTGCGCTGGGGCCCTGCGGCCCCTGACAGGAGCCACGCCCACGCCCATGCTTATGTTTCCGTCCTTCCTGATAAAACGGAGTAATTTAGATTGCGGGTTTCCTTCTGTCCTGCTCGCCTGGAGGGGACAGCGCTGGGGACCTGCCTGGGACGCTGGGGCCCCCTTGCCCGTGTGTCTTTTCCCTGCCTGGATGCTGCTCGTAGACGCTGTTGGCAACGTGGGCCCCTCATTGACAACCAACAAAACTCAAGTATTCCTGCCTTCCTGAGCTTTGGAGCCCTTTCTGTGAAGTGTGTCCGGGTGAGGAGGCCAAGTCTGTGTGCTTGGAGCAGGTCGTGAGGTCGAGGGCGCAGGACCTTCTGTCGGAGTCCGCGTCGTCTCTTTATCATCTGGCACCTGGGTATTGACCCTCACGTGGGCTCCCCAGTACTCTGCTGATACAATCTGGAAAAATGCAGCAGTTATTTCCTTGGGTGGGACTTTGTACTTTTCTGCTGGTGTCGGCACACTTACCTGTGTGGGGGCCGGAAGAGGCAGAGGTGCCCATCTGTGGGGGTTCCTGGCAGCAGCCTCTGGAGTGGCCAGCCGCAGGCCCTGTAGGAGGACGTTCCTGCAGCCAGGGGCTCCGGACTGGGGGTTGGAGGCCAACAGAGCCCACCCTGTGCACTCACCGCAGCGGTTCAGCGTGCCATCCATGCAGGCACCTGCTCCCACGGCCCCCTCCGGCGTCCCCAGCCTGGCGCTCTGCAGACACATGTCAGGGTGCCCCCCTCGCCACCCGGAAGTGTCCTTGACGCCCACAGGCCCTCTCTTCCTCCCGGACTGGTGACTAGACCCTGGTCGTGTGCCTCTCCGCTGCTCAGGGGTCAGGTGGACAGACCACCTGGAGGACGCGTTCCTGGGTGTTTTCTGGAAAGCAGCAGAATGAGCTCCTGGACATCAGGTTTGTCCCCGCACCTTGGGTTTGGCCACACATACAGCCTTCGTGGTGCAGGCACAGAGATTTGTTGTCAGCACACCCGAGGCAGTCATCCTTCCCAGTAACCAAGTTCCAGTTCACAGAACTGATACGAACGACGCCGATGTGTCGGTTTGCAGCTGGAAACACGGTTCACAAAATTAGATGTTCAAGCCTGCATGAGCGCACTCTGTCCTTGTCGCGGGAGGCTGGTGGCCCCGGAGACTGTAAACAAGCACGCTCCTCCCGGGTGGGTTGGGGTGACACCAGAGGGGGAGCAAGTGAAGTGAGCGTTTGCTGAACTAGATGCCCCTGTTCCCTCCGGGGCGGGCTTGGGGGCGCTCCACGGAGGTGGCACTGGGGTTGGTGTGGGAGAACCAAGGATGTCAGCAGATTCATGCAGACTGGAAATAGCGTGCAAGAAGGACGCTGACCCTGGTCACGGGGGCTCGGAGGGGCCACCCCTCCCCCCAGGCCCACCAGAGGTACCTGTTGCCTTGTTCCCACCAAGCACCCCAGCACAAGGGCGGCCGTGGGGGCGCCTTCTGCGGAAGCCTCTGCCACTGGAGAGTCAGTCCTCACTCTCCCCTGACACAGACCCGCCGTCACCCACCACCCGGGGTCTTCATCGGCTCTGTGTTCCCTGGCGCCCCTCAGATCCCACTTTGTCCCGGGGACCCCGACTCCGTGTTCCCCTGGTGGCCGTTAGGTTCCCGTTTTCTCCCACTTGTCTGGCTTCTCACCTCCTCTATCCAGAGCTGTCCAAGGGGGCTCAGACTCTTTCATTTTATTTCACCGAGTAATTAATTTGTCTCTGCTCTCACCTCCCAGTAAGCTGTTCCAGGGGCAAGTCTTACTTTTCTCGGACTAGATGTCCAACCAGATTGCTTTCCCAACCCAAGAGTTCTCAACCCGGAGACGCGTGACCCATCACTTCTGAGATGCAGAAAGGTGCACTGGGATTTTGCTTTGAATTGTTAGATATTTTCCCCACTTTTATGCCAGCGACTCCCAACTAGCTCAAGCTCTGACCTTAGGACTCAACCTTCTGCCTCCTGGACAGCTCGGCACCAGTGTCCCACGACCGCATTCCTTCCCTCTGCCGCTTCCTCCCTCGGTCCTCCCTGAGTGTCCTTCATCTTGACGAGAGAACACCAGCATCCCAGACACTAGTGCTAGAAACTTCAGGAGCAGATGACCGCATGCGCCTCACAATTCCCGCCCATTCCACCACCTCAGGTACCGCCCACCCCTGGCCTTGTTGTCCTCTGGCTGCGTGCCTGAGACCCGAGCTTCGCTCACTTCTCCAGCCCATCCTCTGAGCCAGAGAGCTATGTTCCCCAACCACTGGTCAGATCACGTTAGTCCTCGAAATAAACGCCTTCTGTGCAAAATGTCTTGGTTCCTTTGCATGGTGTCCACGGCTCTCCGCGTTCCTGCCACGTGTGGGAACGTACCTCCCAGATCGCGCCCTTGTGCGTGGGCGCGTCCGCGAGAGGACGAGAGCTGGCACCGTGGAAGGTAGGGAACAACTTCGTCTTGTTCCTTCTGATGTCCCGCCTCTGAGCCGCGTGGCCCTTACTGACTTCTTACAGATATGTTCTGTTACTTAAGGAAGTTTTCTTTGGATATCTGCTTCTGGCAATGAGGTAAAGGAGCTATTTTGAAAAACAGTTCTGTCTGAAAACCTCTGGACACGTATTCTGGATTGCAGAGCCGAGGGACCAAAAAGTCCACGTGGGACAAAATGGAGAGTGGGAGAATCCAGATATCCAAGAGAGTGCTGCTGATCTTGCTAAGAGGTTCGTGTGTGGAAGGCAGTCTGGGGGCAGGAGATGAGGCCTCAGGACCCCCCTGGTGGGGAGACGGGAGCCCTGAGAAGCTGTGTCCTTCGTTCCTTCATAGGTGACTTCTGATAAAGTTGCGTGACAAAGGACACACAGAGCCAGACTCTCGGCAGTGAGACTGCATAGTCACCTGGGACCCTGTGCTCAAGAGGACTGACTGGGCTTGCTGCTCTGTGGTGTCATCTTCTGACACTTCTTAATTTTATCTTTGAACTTGAATTTTGTAAGCAAGGTCTGGCAGGACCGTGGGCTCGGTGCAAACAGGGGAGGTACCTGTCTGCCATTCCTTGTTGCCTCGTCCACATATACCGTTCACGATGCCCCCGGAATAAAATATCCCAGTGGACCCGCGATGTGGGGCGTCCAGCGAGACTCAGAGTGGGCACAAGGTAGGTATGTTACTGCTTCTCTTTGCCCCTGGAGGCAGGCCCACTGACCTCCGTCGGACCGTGGAGCCTGAAGCCCCTCTCAGCTGTGGTCTGGGAGCAGTCCCACCTGCCCAGGACCCAACAGGAAGCAGACCTGTCTGTGCCCCTAGAGGTGATCCCGCAGACCTCTGTCCTGGCTGTGGACCTGGGTTAGCCCTGCAGCTTGGCTCCAGCCCCTCTCAGCTGCCATCTGCGGCCGGTCCTGCCTGCCCAGGGGCCGCATGGGAACCACTCTGGTCTGCACGCCTGGTACCAGCCTGCTGTCTGAGACCCAGTTGCAAATTCTGAAGGAGGTCTTTGTTCCAAAGTGCTGAAAGTAAAACCGCGAACCAGGAATGCTCTGCTCGGAAATGAAGAAGAAATAAAGATACACCTGGACAGACAAAAACTGAAGGGTTCGTTATCACTAGCTCTGCCTTACAGTAAATACTGAACGGAGTTCTTCATCTGGAAACCGGTAAAGCCACAACTTCTAAAACTCTGGCAATGGCAAATATGTAGTAGGCAATGGTGGGGCATAGGTCACTTAGCTCTGGTATGAAAGTTAGAAGCCAAAATAATAAAAATAACTATAGCAACAATAATTTGGTAATGGACACACGATTTACAAGATGCGAAATGTGACATTAGCAGCATAAAGTGGGGATGCAAGTGTGGAACTCTGTATGATTGAATGATTGAGGCTGTTACCAGCTTAAAAGGCTATTATAACTATCGGCCACTTTATGTAAGTCTCATGGTTACCACAAAGAAATCTTCTCTAGTAGACGCACAAAAGTTACAGAGAAAGGAATCAAAATAGGCCACCACAAAAAAAATCAGCAAGCACAAAAGAAGACCGTGAGAAAGGAAGAAAGGAGTGAAACTACAACAGAATCATCAGAAAACAGTGAACAAAATGGCAATAGTGAGCCCTTACCTACCATTAGTTGCTTTAAATATAAATGAATTAAATTTTCTAATCAAAAGACACAGAATGGCTGAATGGATTTTTAAAAAGGCAGACACCAAGATCCAACAATATGTCGCCTATAGGAGACTCATGTTAGCTTTAAGGACACACACAGGCTGAAAGTGAGGGGATGGAGTAAGGTTTTCCTGCACATGGAACTGGAGCAGAGCAGGGCTGGCTGTACTCCTATCAGACAAGATAGACTTTCAGATAAAATCTGTCACCAGAGAGAAAGAAGGTCATAATATCGTGATAAAGGGGTCGATTCATCAAGAGGGTTTACTGATTGTAAATACATATGCGCCCAACACCGGAACATCTAAATACATAAAGCAAATATTGAGAGAACGAAAGGAGGAACAGCAATACAACAGTGTGAGGAGACGTCAGCACCCACTTCAACAATGGATACATCATCCAGACAGAAAATCAATAAGGAAACGGCTGACTGAGTAACAGACCAAATCGACCCAACAGGGAACATGTCTTCTGACAGCAGCAGAACGCACATCCTTTGGAGCGTCCATGCAGCACTCTCCAGCAGAGCACATACGGGCCACAGAGCAAGCCTCAATGCATTTAAGAAGAGTGAAATCACGTCGAGTACCTTTTTCAGTCAGAATGGTGTGGAACTGGAAATCAATAACACCAGGAAGACTGGAAAACTCAAAGAATCTGTGGAAATTGATGCACTCCTGAACAATCAACAAAAAAGACGTCAAAAAGGGAATCAAAAAGTTGTCTCAGAATCTTGACACAAACTAAAACGGAAATGCATCGTACCCAAGGTTGCCAAAGGTAGCGAAAGCAGTTCCAAAGGGAAGTTTATAGTGATAAATGCCTACATTAAGAAACAAGATCTATAAACAACCTCACTTTACATCCCAAGGAACCAAAGAACAGACTAAATCTAAACTTAGCAGAATGAAGGCAATGATACAGATAAACGAGAGACTGAGATGACATAGAAACAACGAAATTAAAAGTTGGGGTTTTTTTTTTTTTTGAAAATATAAACAAAATTGACAAAACTTTAGCTAGACTTACCAAGGAAGGAGGGAGGACCCAAATCAGTCCTGAATGGAAGAGCAGACATTACAGCTGCTACCACTGAACTGCAGGAGAGGAGACCGCTGTGAACAGTCATGCCCACAAACTGGACGACTTTGAAGAAATGGAAGGGCTCCTGGAAACACACAGCCTGCAAAACCGCATCAAGGCAAGCACGTTTGGTGTGACAGGCTGGGCAGGGGAAGATGCTGATGGCTCTGGGGAGCCACGCTTTCAGTCTGAACCAGCATTTGCTTCAAATACAAAAAAAAAAAAAAAAAAGAAAATCATGTTCTTAGAGACACAAACAAGGAAGCTAGCTGGTGCGGCTGCAGGAGGCAGGACGCGGCCCGGCCCTCACCAAGACCTCCGTGTCTTCATCGCCAGAACCCGCAAGCAGGGCACATTCAGTGGTGAGAGGGAGCACGTGGACGTGACTGAGCCCCAGGCCTTGGCATGGGAGTATCAGCCAGGGTTCTCCAGAGAAACAGGACCCACAGGACCCTGTGGGGGTCTGGCCTCTCGTCAGGAGTTGGACATCGGCTCAGTTGGTTTGGAGGCTGGCACGTCTGAGGTCTGCGGGGCAGGCTGGACACTCGGGCAAGACCTCGTGTTCCAGCCACAGGGAGCTCCGTCGTGGCTCTGCAGGCCTTTGCCTGATGGCCGGGGCCCACGCACGCTGTGGGGGGTCCCTCTGCTTACCTGGAGCCACTGGCCGTAGGTGTCGATTGCGTCCTCGACCTGAAGCCCTCGTCTTGTTTAATGCCCCACTTCCTCGTACGGGCGCATGCTGAGGTCTTCGAGTTCAGACTTCGACCCACAGATCTGGGGGACTCGACCCAGCCCCTAACGGAGACCGCGGAGGGAAAGAAGGGGCTTTCGGCTTTCCCCCTGGCTTCTCGTCTCGTGCTGGGCCTCATGAGTGCCACGGCCAGCCCCGGACACTCTGCTCATGGGTCTGGGCCCGGCCATGGGAAAAGCGTCTCCCCTTGAGAATATCCAGCAAGAGGCCGCCTCCACGAGGGTGTCCCTGACCAGGTCCTGGGAGCCCTGAGACCCAGAGTGTGCCTCCCAGATGGAGTAGTGTGGGGACTTCTGGGGTAGGTGCTGGGCGGGGTGGCCGGCTCCCTCTCCCCGCCTCGGGGAGGCCCTGCCGACCCTCCCGTGCACACTCCCTGCTACCCACGCACCTCTGCCCTCCCGCAGCTCAGCCACCGGGTCGCGTCACCGTCTCCGCGCAGGCCTCCTCCCAGCCGAAGTCACGCAGAGTTCACCAGCAAGGGTCGGATGCCCTCTCTCGTTGACGTGCTGGGGGGTGTGGTCACACAGGCCAGCTTACCAGCTGGAGTCCCTTCCTCAGAGATGGACTTCTGACCCACAGCGGGCCCTTGACCCACTGCGGCTTGGCTCGCCCTTCCCAGCTGCTGGGTCAGGTAAACGAGTCCCGGCCTCAGGTCAGAGGTGAGAAGTGGCTTGGAGTCACCGGAGGAGTACCCTTTGGAGTGTGACTTGGAGCAGATCGTGCTCTGTGGACAGAGAGGCCCGTCTGCTCCCACGCCCCACTCACTGCAGGTGCCCCTCCCCTGGGGCTGACGGCAGGGGGGCCCCCTCACTGCTCACGCAGGGGCGTCCCCCCCTCACTGCTCACGGCAGGGGCATCCCCCCCCCCCACTGCTCACGGCAGGGACGCCCCCCCCCACCGCTCACGGCAGGGACGCCCCCCCCCCACCGCTCACGGCAGAGGCGTCACCCCCACACCGCTCACGGCAGGGGCGCCCCTCCCACTGCGCACGGGATGCCCCCACCACTCAGGGCAAGGGCGTCCCCCCCCCTCACCGCTCACGGCAGGGGCGCCCCCCCCTCACCGCTCACGGCAGGGGCGCCCCCCCCCCACCGCTCACGGCAGGGGCGCCCCTCCCACTGCGCACGGGATGCCCCCACCACTCAGGGCAAAGGCGTCCCCCCCTCACCGCTCACGGCAGGGGCGCCCCCCCCCCACTGCGCACGGGATGCCCCTACCACTCAGGGCAAGGGCATCCCCTCCCCCCAGCTCATGGCAGGAGTGTCTTCCCCCTCCAAACCCCCTCAGCTTAGGGCAGGGTCATCCCCTCTCCTGCTCCCCCTCCAGCTCAGAGCAGGTGGCCCCCCTCCCCCTGCTGCTCACAGGGTCCCCGCCCACTTCCAGGCTCAGGGCAGGTGCCCTGGTGCCCAAGATCCCATCCAGAGGGGGCTATCTGCACAAACTCGGTTGGTCATGTCTTGGTGACCTTTGTTTTGCGTTTTAGAGATTTGGTTGGGAAGCCACTCCCAGGAACAAACCTCGAGTTTCCCAGAGCAGGGCACCCATGGTGACACAGGGCGTCTGCATTTTCTCCAGGACACACGTGGTGGCGCCGTTTAGCAAAGGAACACCACAGTGAGACCTCCTTTCTGTGGCTGACAATGCCGCGCCAGAGGTGAGCCTCTGTGACCCCAGGTCAGGTGACACATGTCCCCCCCAAACCCCCCGTCACTGCTCACACACGGGGGACGTGTCCCCCCAGCACTGCTCACACATGGAGGGACGTGTCCCCCCCAGCACTGTTCTCACACGGAGGGACGTTTCCCTCCCCAGCACTGCTCACACACGGGGGACGTGTCCCCCCCAGCACTGCTCACACACGGGGGACGTGTCCCCCCCAGCACTGCTCACACACGGGGGTGAAGGCGTCATGCCAGCCCAGTGGCCTGCAGGACCCACGCCCGGTCAGTGTGGGGCTCCCCATGGTTCGCTGACTCATCCGCTTACTGAGGAGGGGTGAGGACGGGGGCGCAGCCCTTCCCGGGTCGGAGGGGAGGGCGGGTCCGAGAGAGGCTGCGGGCGCCGTCTGGGCAGGGGTGGTCCCCCGAGGGAGCGGGCCTGCGGGGGAGTGTCTCCTGACAGCTGGTTGGCGTGACGTAGACACCCGTTCCCACCTGGTCGCTCCTGCAAGCTGCCCGCGTGGCTGCCGGGGCTCCAGCCGTGGGAGCGGCCGTGGCCGCCGCGCTCCTTTCTAGAAGACCCGGACCAGCCTTCTCCCTTGGGGTCCCCTGCAGCCATGGGAAGGGGTGGCACCAGTGACTTTGGAGCTGTTCACGGAGGACCTCAGACCAGATCTCAAGTTTACCCACACGAGTCCCTGCGTGAAGGCGGGCACTCTTCCAACACGTCATCCAGTTACTTTCAAACAGGAGTATTTAATGTTAGTTCGAACTCCAGTCGCAAACTCGGTGTGTGAAGCCAGCGGGGAACGCTGGAGACCGCCCTGACGAGCGAGCCCTCCTTTCCAGAGAGCTCGGCCGTCCCGCGCGGCTCGTGTCCGTGCAGAGCCCGGAGCCGGCTGGCGGTGGTAGCTCCGTTTCAGAGCGAGGAAACGGAGGCCCGAGAGCGAGTGAGGGGAAGGAGAAGCCGGCCCTTTCCAGGTGTCCTCTCCCGGGGGGATTGCCGCACTGGGCCACGTCCCCAGCCGCCCCGCACGGTGTGTCCCAGCG
This sequence comes from Paguma larvata, assembly GCA_030068075.1. Lineage (NCBI taxonomy): Eukaryota > Metazoa > Chordata > Mammalia > Carnivora > Viverridae > Paguma > Paguma larvata. Next base: position 147,943,194 of record CM057829.1, read on the forward strand.
GGAGAGGTGGCCACGTGCCTCTCGCGTGGCACCCTCCATACGGTCTGTGGACGCCGCAGTGGGACGCTCTGCGGACGGCCATCCTAATGCAGATCACCCAGGCACAGGTCTCCGAGGGAACCCAAAGGGGGTGAGGAGGGGCTCTGGGTGAGGAGGAGGGGGTCCGGGAGGTGAGGGGGGGTCCGGGAGGTGAGGGGGGGTTGGGAGGTGAGGAGGAGGGGGCTCTAGGTGAGGGAGGTGTCTGGGAGGTGAGGAGGGGGTCCGGGAGGTAAGGAGGGGGTTGGTAGGTGAGGGGGGGTTGGGAGGTGAGGAGGAAGGGGTCCGGGAGGTGAGGAGGGGGTCTGGGAGGTGAGGGGGGGTTGGGAGGTGAGGGGGGTCTGGGAGGTGAGGAGGAGGGGGCTCTAGGTGAGGAGGGGGTCTGGGAGGTGAGGGGGGGTTGGGAGGTGGGGGGGGTCTGGGAGGTGAGGAGGAGGGGGCTCTGGGTGAGGAGGAGGGGGTCCGGGAGGTGAGGAGGGGGTCCGGGAGGTGAGGGGGGGTCCGGGAGGTGAGGGGGGGTTGGGAGGTGAGGAGGAGGGGGCTCTAGGTGAGGGAGGTGTCTGGGAGGTGAGGAGGGGGTCCGGGAGGTAAGGAGGGGGTTGGTAGGTGAGGGGGGGTTGGGAGGTGAGGAGGAAGGGGTCCGGGAGGTGAGGAGGGGGTCTGGGAGGTGAGGGGGGGTTGGGAGGTGAGGGGGGTCTGGGAGGTGAGGAGGAGGGGGCTCTAGGTGAGGGGGGTCTGGGAGGTGGGGGGGGTCTGGGAGGTGAGGAGGAGGGGGCTCTAGGTGAGGAGGGGGTCTGGGAGGTGAGGAGGGGGTTGGGAGGTGAGGGGGGGTTGGGAGATGAGGAGGGGATCTGGGAGGTGAGGAGGAGGTCCGGGAGGTGAGGGGGGGTTGGGAGGTGGGGGGGGTCTGGGAGGCGAGGGGGGGCCCTGAGGCGAGGCCCTGAGGGCAGGAGGAAGGCCTGACTCTGCTCCCCGCCGCGTCAGCGCCACTTTGCCGACTCTTGCCGACTCCACGCCCTGACGGCCCTCCTGGAAGATGTAACTTTGCCGCGGAATCCGGGGGCCTCCCCTTCACAGGACAGTGTCCCGGGGGCGGCGGCGTCTCGGGGGGCCCGTTTCCTGCTGCGGTTGGATTCTCATTTCTTTCTTTTCCTTCCCTTTGACAGTTGAGAGTTTAGATTTCTCTGGCCTGGATGCGGGTTACGTAAAAATAGACATAACTCATCACTGTGGGCACGAGGTTGCCCGGGGGAGGCTGAAGGACCCCCGAACATTTGGGGTGGGACCCCCGGCCTAACGCAGAGGTGGACGGAGGACAGCGGGAGAGAGGTCACGGTGGCGGAGTGCCGAACGAAGGGCCAGCTCGTCACCCTCCGTCCGGGCAGCTGAGGTCCGGGGCCCTCGTGGCCCTCGTGGCTTCCTCAGAGTTTGTGGCTCGGACTGTGAGTCTCTCTCGTGGTTGCAGCTACGTCTGCTTGGACGTGGGGTCTGTGGTGTGAGGAGGAAGAGACGGCCGGGACCCCGGGGGGAACAGGAGAAGCGCACGGAACAGCGGAAGGACAGGAGCTGGGTGCGGGAGGGAACCGGGGAAGAGAGAGGTGCCCGGGGAGGTGACGGGGGTGAGGCCCGGGAAGCCTGGTGGCTTTGGCCCCAGGGCGATGATGCCGAGTGGCCTGGGGGACCCGGCGGTGGCAGAGGGTGAGTGGAGGGACCGCGTGTGGCCCTGAGAGAGAGCGCGGTTCGGGCCGGGAGGGCTGGGGTGTCCCTGGGGCTCAGGAGGGTCAGGATGGGCGGGGCGGGAGGGCCCGAGTGGGGAGAACAGGCAGGCGGGAAGAAGGGATCTGAGGGGCGTCTGTGGGACAGTTAGGTCCCAGCGTTGGAGAGTGGCTTCTTGGGGAGGGAGGGGGTCGGAGCGGGGCGGCAGAGGGGACGAGGCGAGGGTGCAGGCAGGCAGGCAGGAATGCCCGGCCCGGCCCGGCCCTCGTTCACACCTCGCAGAGGAGGGGGCAGCAGGTGGCCCCGGGCCCCTGTCCTCCCCCGGAGGCGGGGTGACCCTCCGCTACTTGTAAGCGGGGCGCCGAGTGCGGCCTGGGAGCGGCCGGGCCCCTGACGAGGCAGCGGGAGGCCCATTTGTCTTGTGTTTGTGCGGATCGGGAACGTACAACAGGAAGGTGTGATGGCCGCAGACACCCACACGGGGACTCAGGAGGTGCGACGTCCAGCCGGCAGACAAATGGTGGGGATGCGTCCAGATGGCGCCGGAGCGTCCAGCCGCGCCCCCGCGTCCCTCCCCCGCCCGCGGTTCTGAACACGCGTCTTGCTGTGAGGGCCCCCGTGTGCCAGGTTCTGCTTGGCACGGATCCCGATGGCAACCCCCCGCCTTCTGCCGGTGCCTAATGAGCAATCCCGAAGCACCCCGGCGTCTGAGAGCCCCGCGCCGCCGAGCAGCACTGCCCTGCCGCGGCTCGGCTCGTCCTGGGGCGCCGCCGCCCGGCCTCCTGGCTTCTGCCACGTCGCCCAGACCCTCCCCACCACCGCCCGTCCCGGAGCACGCGGTGGCTCCGGCCGCCCGCTCCTTCGCCGCCGCCTCCAGGACTCTGCGTGGCGGTGGGCCTGGTTCCCTCTGGGGTGCAGTGGACGGGGCCGCCTCTCTCTATCCAGCTGAGGCCCCGCTCCTCCCCCCGCGGCCCCCAGCTCCGCGTTCGCCGTTTCTCCGCTGTGCGCTCAGGTGCCCGTCGAAGGCGAGCTGGCGGGAGGCAGAGCCAGCGGGCGCAGGAGCAGGGACAGGGCCGGTGGCCGTCATCCCAGGGCCGGGCCGAGTACACTTTACAGGAAAGGACAGGGGTCCGAGGGGCCGGCCCTGGACGGAGGCAGGCGGGATGGAAATGGAGCCGGAGGGGTGTGACTGTGGGGACACCGGCCCCTCTAGACGTCATCTGCCTTTATGTCCTTTGTCATCATCAACCTCGAGGTCACCCAGTGAGGCAGCGGCCTCTCTTCACGGGCACGGGTACCTACCCGAGTCACAGAGCTGCCAAGCAGGCCAGGGGCCGAGCCCGGGGCCGAGAGACCCGGTGGGCAGGCCGGGTGGTCAGCAGGGCCCCTGGACTGGGCCACGGCCCTCGGGCCGACGAGAGGATGGAGGAGTCCGAATGCCGGGGGAGCAGGCCGCGTGTGGATGGGCCGCTGGGCTGTGGCTTTGTCACCAGTGCGGGGTTTGGAGCCTCAGCCTCCACGAAGAAAGATATCGCAAATTTCTGAACCCCCCGGGCCTGCTTGGCGGCTCCCGTCTTTTCCCTGGCTGGCCGCTGACTAGTTCCAGGAAAGGCGCGGCAGGCTGCAAATGTGTGGGTGCAGCAGCGCTGCCGGGACACCGGACAGAGAGACGGAGCCCGCAGCCCAAGTCTGCAGAGTCCCGCCCTTCCCTGGGCCGGAGGGTCGACTTCCTCAGACGCCCAGGGGGCTCCTCTCTGACGATCAGCCCAGCGACCCGTGTGACCGTAACCAGTAACCGGAAGTGCCCGACTCCACCTGTCCCACGCAGAACCCGGCCCGCGGTGCTGTGGGGACTGGTGACAGAGCTGTGCTAGTTCCGCAGGGTATGACTGAACAGTCCAGGGAGCCAGCTGGTCAAGGAAGGGGTTTTGCAGAGTCCATAGTTAGTAAAGTAGAGACAAAAAGAGAAAACAGAGAATCATATTGTGAGAAAAAACTATTAACGTGGACTGAACTTGTGAGTAAACACAAACCATATAATATTTAAATTAACTTCTTTGTTGTCCGTCATGCTAAAATAATTGGTCTGTGAAGTGTGTGGCAGTCTGTCTAGTTGGGAAATAGTAATATATGTTATGAGAAGCTCAAACATAAAAGAGTGTGTCCTTTAAATAAAAAAGATAATTTTACCGGGGCGCCTGGATAGCTCAGTCGGTTAAGCGTCCGACTTCGGCTCAGGTCATGATCTCACCATTCCCAAGTTTGAGCCCCACATCGGACTCTGTGCTGACAGCTCAGAGCCTGGAGCATGTTTTGGATTCTGTGTCTCCCTCTCTCTCTGTGCCCTTCCCCCACTCATGCTCTGTCTGTCTCTCTCTCAAAAATAAATAAATATTTTTAAAAAAGATAATTTTACCCCTAAAATTTATTTGCTAAATTTAAGTTTTGGAATGAGTAATAATTCACATGGTTTGGAAATAAAAAACATGAAAACGTATTCAATGTAATGTTTGTTTTTCATCCCTGTCCCCCTCTGCCCAGTTTCTCTACATTCTTATGTGTAAAAACTTCTTTCTTATTGGGGCGCCTGGGTGGCTCAGTCGGTTAAGTGTCCGACTCTTGATTTCGGCTCAGGTCGTGATCTCTCAGTTTGTGAGATTGAGCCCCACGCTGGGCTCTGCACTGATTGCTCAGAACCTGCTTGGGAATCTTCTTTCTCCCTCTCTCTCTCTGCCTCTTCCCTGCTCGCTCTCTCTCAAAATAAAGAAATAAAAACTTAAAAAAATTCTTTCTTATGAATTTCTTGAATTGGAGCTCTTTATATGTTAAGGGTACAAGTTGCGATTATTAGGTACGCTTAGTTTGCTAGTGCACGTACAAAGAGTGTGCTACGGGCACTTCCACTCTCCCGGTGCGTTTATACGGGCGGTAGCACACTCGCTACACTCTGCTTCGCAGCATATATTGGAGAATCTCCCGTGTTGGGACATGGAGACCTTCCCCATTTTTTAAAGCTGGTTAGTATTCCATCGTGGGGTGTTTCCTATCGATATACACTTAAATTGCTGCAAATCTTTTATTATAATAAATAATTCTGGGCTAAAAGCCTTGCATATATGTCATTCTGCACATATCATTAGAATCAATTCCTACTAGAAAAATTACTGAAAGAATATGTGCCTTTGTAATTTTATAGCTGTTTCCAAACTATTGTCCATATGGTTTCTAAAATTTAGTCTCAATGTGTAAAAGCACCTCTGCTTTCACAGTTTTCTTAGCTGAGTGTTTTGCCAACTGAATAGGTTTTCTATCATTCATTAGGTTGAGCGTCTTTCAGTGTTTTTTTTTCACTGGACTGTCTAGTTAAAGTTATTTCCCATTTATCTTTTGGGTTGCTAATCTTCATCTTTCATATTGGTTTCTAGGAGCTCTTTATATATTAAGAATATAGGTTGTCATAGGAGATGACATATATATATATTTTTGTCTATCTTGACTTCTGATGGCAAGTTTTTCATGCAGAAGTTTTGTTTTTATGTGATCAAATTCATAAATCCTCCTTTGACTGCATTTGGATTTTTAGCTTAGTTTCCCTTTGACTACAAAGTGATAAAGAAATTTGCCCATAATTTCTATTATTCCTTTTATGACTTTATTTTTAACATTTAAGTATTTGATGTTTTTGGAATTTATTTTGATGTTCAGTGCGAGATACGGAGGTGATATGATTTATTTGCAGGACAGCTGCTCGGTTGTCCTGATGCCACTACCGATCTGAAATGTCACAGGTTCTTGTATGCTAATTTCTCACATATTTTTGTGTTTACCTGTACTTTCTATGGTTTCATGTTGTTCTGGACGTCTGTTCGTGAGCCAGCAGCCATGTTTTCATCATGGAGACTATCTACGATTTAAGCACTACTAGGCCTATGTGTTTTTCTTAACCCTTTCCTTTAGGATTTTCCTGCCTGTTCTCGTTGGTTTCTTTTTCTATTTGGACATTAGGATCAGAGTGCCCACTCCTCTACCCGCAAAAACAAAAACAAAACCAAAAACAAACAAAAAAACCCCCATGAAGATCCAGAAAAACCTTAATCCATCTTTATCTTTTCATTAATTGTATATTCTTTAATATACTGATTTATAAAGTAAGTGGGGGGTGATTGACATTCTATAATATCGGGTCTTCCTATCCACTTGTTCAAATAAAATGTTTCTCATGTAGATCTTAACTTTGTTAAATTTATTTCCGATAGTTTATCTTCGTTGGTTAATTAAATAGGGGTATTTTTTCTATTGTATCTTATAAAGTTGTTGGTTTATTTTAATTTTATACTCTGATATCTTACAAAATTTTCTTATTATTTGGTTTTCACTTGATACTGTCTTTTGGGTTTAGATAGATGTATCTTAACATGTTAAGAAAACATCTAATTTTGTTTTATTAAAGTTTTTAATGCTGAATTGTATTAAATAATTTTCCAGCTCCAATGAAGATGATCCCGTTTTTAAAACACCTTGGATCTGTTACAGGATAAAACAAAGTTCTTGTAACCAGCTTTTGAAACCAAGTTTTTGAATTTTATTTTGATTGGAATTACATATAGCTGTAGCCTGCAGCACGTGTCATTCAAACCCACCTTTCCACACTGTTTTCTTACACACCTAGAGTTCCTCAGCAACTCGAATTAAGAAAATACTGTAGCAGAAAAAGCACAGAGATGGTGCAGTCGCGCCCGTTTTGAAAAGTTTGCATTTTTCCTCCAAGGTCGAAACAGAGTCTATACATACAGCGTATGCTACACATTCAGACCAGTCGCGATGCTCAGCGTGGCATCTTAAACTTCTTCTTGAACGAAGCAGGCGTGTATGGGTGGGTGGACAGAGGCCGCGTGCAGGCAAGTAGGCGACGTAAAAATTAAGTCAGTAAATTTAAGTTGACGTGATGCACACTTTCTAAGCCCTTTTTAAAAATCAAATAAGAAATAAGCACGAAAACAAGTAAGGAAATTTGAGCCCACAGACGCCTGCTGGTAACAGGGACCTGCCTGAGCCCTGGTCTCCTTGGCAACCGCGGTGGGGTGGGGGGGGGGGCAAGGAGAAGCCGCAGCGCGTCCATTTCAGTCTCTCCAGCACCTTTGTGTCCTGACCTCTCTTGTCAGCCTCTCAGTTCCGCAGGATCACGTTATGGTTTTGTGCCGATTGGGAATCAAGAGTGGAAAAGCATTTCTGCCTCCGACGTGGAGAGCCGGCACTTGCATTAAAGGGAAGCCATCTTCGGGCCTTTAAAAAACACACGTTTATCTCCCCGGACTTGAGGGAGGACACGAGGAGACCGATCCCTGTGTCGGACCCAGAAATCCCTAGCATCGCACCCAGTATCCCGTGTTCGATACCATGTGTGTCGTGGCGGTGCCTTTAAACCGTCTACGGCACGGGCACGTTGGTTATTTATTCGTCTGCTCTGCAGCGAAGCTGGTGACAAATATACCACGTTGCTCGAAGTGGGGGAGGCGAGCAAGGATTACAGAATCGAGAGCTGTTAACTCGGGCGCGTGTTTTCTCTCCCCCGAGCGCCTGCCACAGGGGGTGACCCTCCAGTCAGCGCGACGCCCGGTGGGGGAGGGGTCCTGCAGGGCGACCGCACAGCGCGGGGGGGGGCTTCTGGGACAGCGTCAGCTCGCACTGCAGGCTCGTGGTTGTTTGATCGGTGATTTCTTTTTTGAAAATTGTTTGTTTAATGTTTATTTATTTGTGAAAGAGACAGACAGAGTGCGAGTGGGGCAGGGGCCGAGAGAGAGGGAGACACAGAATCCGCAGCAGGCTCCAGGCTCTGAGCTGTCTACACAGAGCCCGACGCGGGGCTCGAACCCGCAAAGGTGAGATCCTGACCTGAGCGGAAGTGGGACTGAGCCACGCAGGCGCCCCTGGACGCATATTTCAGCGTGGGGCACGGCTCTCTCTATTGTCTGCCAAAGGAAGTTTAAACAGTATTCTAATTTTTTTAATGTTTATTTATTTATTTGTGTGAGAGAGAGAGAGCAGGAGTGGGGCAGAGAGAGGGAGACCCAGAATCTGCAGCAGGCTCCAGGCTCTGAGCTGTCAGCAGTGTGGGGCTCGAACCCGCAAACCACGGGATCACGGCCTGAGCCCAAGTCGGACACTTACCTGACTGAGCCCCCCAGGCGCCCCATCGGTGATTTCTTAGGATGTGCGAGCTGCAAAGCTTTGACGCGGCTACTCCCAAAAAGCACAAGCCATCACCAACGACAGTAACAAAACTTGTCAGTCCAGCCGCAGCGGGGAATCGAATCTGTTTCCTGGTCTCCTGGGCTTTACTCCATCGCTGTCACTCCGGATGCGTCTTCAAAGGGCTTCACGTGTGCACGGGGCCGCCTGCCGCGCAGTGGGAGGCCAGAAAGCAGGGTACCGCGAGTGCCACGTGGGGCGGCCACGGCGGCTGCAAGACCGCAGATCCGGGCCGGGGGCCGTGCATCCGGAGGAAGCTTGGGAAGTGAGCAAACCAGGCAAGAACGGCCCCAGCCCGATTCCGGCATGTTCCAGGAGAGAGGGTGGCTGGGCACAGGAGCAGGGCAGCGAAGGAGAGAGCTTCTTGGATGGTTTAAAAGTTGCTTGATAAAGAAGCAGCTGTAAAGACGGGGACAGGCCTGGGCGCACCCGGGAAGCGTGGCTGTGTCCCTGGCTCTCGAGAGTCTCCCGTTCTGCCAGGAGGGCCTGCAGCACACACGTGGGCCCCTGGAGACCCCGCCAAGCAGTCCGTGTGCTAGGCGGGCGGGACCTGCGGGCAGTCCACTTCCCTCTCTCTATTTTTGCACTCTGGAAGGACGGGTTTCGCTAGGCTTTACTTTTTCCAACATGACCGAGCGTTGGCCCCGCCAGCCCTGTGAGCCCAGCCTCTGTGAACGTAACAGAAAATTTCCGTGAGAGCGTTGGGGCTTTGCCTCGGCCTGGATTTCCCGAAGGGCGACGCGGACGGGAGCGCACGCGGCAGCCGGGAGGACCCGAGTCTCCCCGCAAGGAGCCAGCCCGCCGGCGCGGGCCAAGGGATTATGTAAAGCGAGTGTTATTTATTTATCTTCCCGGAAAACAGAAAACTCACTCTCACACACTTGCCATTCAACTTGGCAGAGGCGGAGATGAGGTGGCGACACTTCCATGTACGAGGAAGGAGTTTGAAAACATTCACGGCAAATTGAAACTCATCTTCTTGACAGATACGTGCCCAACACAGGGACGCAGCCAGGGCGCCTCCGGGAGGTGCCAGGGGGCCGCGCGGGCGCTCCCTGGTGCCCAGCGCCGTTCCTCACGCAGGAGACAGGGGCCCCCCGGGCTGGGACGGTGGCCCCCGCTGCCCCCGGTGGCCGCGAGGCCGCGGACGTCAGACGGGCAGAGCGGCTTCCCGTCGGCCCAGATAAAGGCCCACGCCGAGGGCGGGCGGGCCTGACTGAAAGGCGACCACCCCCAAAGCCGCGACACAAGCGACCCACTCTCGTGACTCAGGGAGCGTTTCTCTCCTCTGCCCCGTGCACACGGCCGGGCGGCAGGGAGCGCGTGCCCGCGGGCCCCGCTCTCACCTGGCGTCCCAGCCAAGCGCCCGCAACCATCGCACATCATTAGTGTGTGCAGCCACGTGCGCAACCCCCTTCCTGCCAGCCGGTCCCTCAGCTGCCAAAACACAATCTGTCCCCGCGTCCTGCAGCCAGGCGCCCGCCCTGCCCCCACGGCTCCCGCTCGCCTGGGCTCCCACCTCGAGCTCAGGGTTTGGCAGCCCCGACGGAGCCCTTAAGCCGCCCCCCCCCACCCGCCTCCGGGGATCTCCTGCAAGTAGCCTGCTTTGTCCTCCAGCTCCTGGGGCGGCTCCGGGCTCGGCCGGGCTGCTCTGACCGCAGGACGAGGTCCCTCTATACCGGCTGCTCGGGCCCTGCAGGGCGCCCCGGTGGGCACGGCCCCTGGAGTGGCTCAGGGCCGGGTAGCGGGAGGTCAGTGCTTCCTGGGCCCCCACCTGCCCATCCTGAGCCCGTTCCGGTCACGGGCATCTCTGCCAGACGGAGGGGCGCGGGCCGGCCCGCCGAGGGTCTCCCTCTGGGCAGCACGCGCGGGAGACAACCGAGTGAATGGGAGGCACGCTGTGGGCAGCGGGGAGCGGAGTCGGGGTGGCGGGTGGGAGGTAGTCCTGCAGCCGGCTCGTTCGTTTCCACAAAGAGCATGGGTCACGGCCTGTCTGTCTCCAAGGAGCAAGGCTGCCCGTGTGTCTGTCTGCGGCTCTCACGAAACTGAGTGGACCGGCTTCAGATGGAAGGGCCATTGACCTTGCCCAAAGGGAGGGGACGTGTGTGCTGATTCGGGGACCTCTCAAGGCTGATTTCAGCACTTCGGGGACACACACGGGCCCTCAGCCCGTCTGCCCACGCCCCGAACAGATCGTGTGTGCTCTGTTTTCTCGAAGGCTGGGAAGGGGCTGTGCCCTTTCAGACCAGCGTCCCGGCAACTGCCACAGACCAGTGTCACTGTCCCCACTTAAGACACCAGCTTCCAGAAGCTGGCTGCTCAGCCGGAAGGAGGCCCGTGAGACACCCTGAGGACACCCAGTGCCCATCTATCCCCGGGGCACCCCTGAGGACACCCAGCGCTGGCTGCAGAGAGCCGCCCGTGGCCTGGTGCTGTGAGGCTGGGCAGCGGAGCCAGAGGTCGGGGGGTCTCTGCCTCCAGGGGTGATCTGTGTCCCTGGACAAGCTCCCTGATCCCCAAGCTGCAGGTTCCGTAGCTATGAAATGGGGACGAAAATGATATATGGCCCTTTATGTCATTCTTGTCCTGAAAACACGGCAATGACGACACGCAGTGCGTGGTCTGAGCCCAGACGCTCTATCTGGCCTTCTGTCCGCCAGTCCCTTCCCGTCCAGGCCACGGGCCCCACCTCCTGCTCTGCCCGTCGGTGTCTTCTCCTGGGCTGCAGACCTTGCCCTCCAACAGACCACGGCGTGGCACCTGGGTGGGGCCTGAGCCAAGGGTGGCCAGACTGCCATCAGCCCGGTGGTCTCCGTGGCAGGGCCTAGAAATGACTCGGATGAATGGGGCAGGTGAGGCACAGGGGGGAGGAGCAGAGCCAGGGGGCCCGGGAGCTGGAGGTATGGGGTGTCTGTGGCCACGGCCAGAGAGAGGGGCCTGCGGGTCGTGGGAAAAAGCAGGGCGGTCGGGCAGCTCAGAACAACCACCAGAGCCTCCCGTTCTGTGACCCAAGTGCCCGGGGCCAGCCAAGGACCTTTCTCCAAGGCTGCGTGGACCTCACCCGGCCTGTGACCGGGCCTGGACGCTTGGTGGCCACTTGAGGGCCAGTTGTGCAGGCCCTGCTCCCGTGTGGTGGAGAAAGAGCCAGCCGATGAGAAATGTGAAAAGTTCGGAAATAAAAAATTCAAACTTACAATCGGAAGGTCCCCCAGGGCTGGTGGATGCCCGCCCGCACGGGTCGGGGGGCTCACAGCGGGCGCCGGCCTGTTTGCTCCCAGCCTATCGCTTACTGGTGAGTGACTTCGAAAGTCACCCCGGTGTTGATTTAGTTGGTACGTGTATTCTGATGCATTCAGCTTAGTTTCCACGTGGCACGCACGTGGCACACACGTGGCACCCAGGGTCCACAGTTTGCTGAGCTGTTGACCTGTGCAGGCTGCGCGCGCGCTTCTGTTGACCCTCCGGATCATTTGGGCAGGTGCTCCGGTGGGAACTCCTTAGGTCAGACGGCGCTCTGGGGCCCAGGGCCCGTCCGTTCAGCGTGAGGCCTCCACCCCGGGTCCACCGCCCCCCCTCCCGCTTGTGCACAGCACCGTGTTTGAAGCTCTACAGTTTGGCGTTTCCAAAGGGTGGAAAAAAATACCTGTTTCTTTTTTACCCTCGCGTTTCCCGATCGACAGCGAGGCTCAGAGACGTGTGCCACACAGCATCTGTGTTTCCTGATGGGGCTCACACGTGGCCCACTTTCCTATCAAGTTCATTTTTTAAACTGTTTTGTTGGAACGCTTTCAAATTATGTAAATTAATATTTGCTGGGTGTATGTGTTCTAAGTATCTTTTCTTATTCTGATTCACAGAAGTGGTTATTTTTATTTTGTTTTTCTTTTTGTTTTTTTTTGTTTTTGTTTTTGTTTTTTTTTTTAATTTAAAATAGTTTATTTTCAAATTGGTTTACATAAAACACCCAGTGTTCATCCCAACATGTGCCCTTTTTTAATGCCCATCACCCCCTCTCCCCCCCCCATCTCCCTCACCCTCAGTTTATTCTTAGTCTTTGAGAGTCTCTTATGTTTTATCTCCCTCCCTCTCTGTGTCTTTTTTTTCTTTCCCCTCTTCCCCTCCCCCTGGTTTTTGCTTAGTCTCACCAAGTCCACCTATTCGTGGAAACATATGGTATCTGTCTTTTTCTGACTGACTTATTTCACTTAACATAATACCCTCCAGTTCCATCCATGTTGCTACGCATGGCCAGATTTCATTTTTTCTCATTGCCACATAGTAGTCCATTGTATATATGTACCACATAGAAGTGGTTATTTTTAATGAGCTGTTTACGCCTCCCCGACTTCCCCGTTTTCGTTTTGTGTCGTGCTCATACATCAGTCAAAGCTAAGAAACCAACACTGGCACAGAAACTGTTCATTTTAGTGGAGTCAGCTTTATTCATCTTTTTTCGGCAAGGGAGTCATGTCTTTGTGTATTTAAAATAGTTCTCGTCTGATGATCGTAAAGATATTTTCCTGTATTTACTTCTGAAACCTTAATGTTTGGCTTCTTATTTTTACGGCTTTAGTCTGTCAGGAACTTATGTATGAGTGAAGTTTGAAGTAGGAATATTGCTTCATCATAAGCAAATTTCCCAGCGTTATTTTTCATCATAAAGCAGACCTATTGTAACATTTGTCATGGAAGTATTTGTGTAAGTGTGCCTTGCAGAGGCCTTAAATACATTGACAACGTTGTGTGACCATCACCACTGTCTCTACCCAAATCTGTCCTCATCCCCAACATAAACTGTCCCCGGTAATCCCTGACCCCCACCTCTCATCTACCTTCTGTCCCTGTGACTTAGCTGTCCTGGTGCCTCGAACACAAGACAGGCACACAGCACCTGTCCTGTGTCCGTTTGTTTTGGTGAGCATCACGATTTCTGGGTCCACCTACGTGTCCAGTTTTCATTCCCTTTTGTGGCTGAAGAGTATTCACGGTCTGTCGTGGCCGTGTTTTGATCACCTGTTGATGCGAATTATACTTCCAGGAACACGCGTGTACAGTCATGGGTGCGAGTTCTTGCCTTCGGTTATTTCGGGCATGAATCGAGCAGTGGCCATGCAGGAATTCTGTGGTTAACTTTTTGAGGGACGACAGGCTGTTTTCCGCAGCAGCTGCGCTGCTGTACGTGCCCGCCCCGACTACGAGGGGTCCAGCCCGCCCGCACGCTCACCGACACTTGTTCTTTTCTTTAAAAAATATTAGCTCAGAGTCCTTCCGACAAGTGTGGAGTGGCAGCGCAGGGTGGCTTTGACTCACGTTTCCCTGACGACTCATGAAGCTGAGCATCTCGGTGGGTTTATTCTGTGCGTCTTCTTTGGAGAAATGCCTATTCCAGTCCTCTGCCCATATAAAAATATTTTTGTTTTTTGTTGAGTTGTAAGAGTTCTTTATATATTCTGGATATTAATCCCTCATCAGATGTGTGATTTGTGAATATTTTCTCCCATTTCGTAGGCTCTTTGCTTTCTTGGTAGCGTCCTTGGATGCACAAAAGTGATTACTTTGGTGTAATTTATTTGTTTTTCCTTTTATTGTCTGTGATTTTGATGTCATATCAACGTACTTTTAATTTTTTTAATATTTAGTTGTTTTTGAAAGAGCACACGTTGGGGAGGGGCAGAGACAGAGGGGGACGGAGGATCCAAAGCGGGCTCCGTGTTGACAGCAGAGAGCCTGATGCGGGACTCAAACTCACAAACTGAAATCATGGCCTGAGTGGAAATCGGACGCTCGAACGGCTGAGCCACCCAGATGCCCCGCAGCGTTACTTGTTAGTACTTTTTTGCAGGGCTCTGTCACAGGTCAACACTCTGGGAAACCCGTGTGCCTGTTTCTGGGCCCTCTGTTTTGTCTGTGTCCCTGTCCCTCCGACACCCGCGGTGGCTGCTGAGCAGGGCAGACGCTGGGGTGTCGGCGCGGCCGTCTTCCTCCCGCTCTGCGTTTCAGCTATTTGCTCTTTCTAAGTTTCGCTCTAATGACATTTAGGGTCAGCTTGTCGAATTCCACAATAAATCTTTCAGGAATTCTGATCGGAACAGCATCTAACTCCAAGGCCCGTAAGGGGAGCACTGCCGTATTTGCAAACCAGTCCTCCCGTCCGCTAGCCCCGCCTGGCACCACGTATGTTCCGTTTCGGCGACGTCTCCGAGCTGGTCTGAACGCTACCTCCCCAGAGACCCCGCGCGTCTTCCTTCTTTTTTGTTTTTAAGTTCTCTTCTTTTCAAATCTACCCTGACATCTTAACATGCATATCTTACTATAATTTTATTTTCAACAATTCAAAATCTGCTCGGTATTACTATCCTTCCAAAGAGTAAAAAGAGTTTAATGTTTTTTAACTACCTACATTTCAACATGAAATTACTTATTGATTTAAAAAAATTTTTTAATGCTTATTTTTGAGGGAGACAGAGAGAGACAGAGTCAGAGCGTGAGCAGGGAAGGGGCAGAGAGCGAAGGAGACACAGAATCCGAAACAGGCTCCAGGCTCCAAGCTGTCAGCACAGAGCCCGACGCAGGGCTCCAGCCCACGAACTGTGAGATCATGACCTGAGTTGAAGTCAGATGCTCCACCGACTGAGCCCCCAGGTGTCCCTAGTTATTGATATTTTTACATTTAATATTTAATTAAAGTTCTGGACATACCATGTCCGTGCTAACCTTTGTCTTAGTATCACCCGCATTTATTAGCTTTCACTTTTCTCTTTGCCAAAATACTCATTTAAACCCTCTGGGAGGTTCGGAAGTAGGAAACACCCTTAGCCTTTTTACTTCTGGAAATCTTTGCTTTCTCTGATTCTCAAATGACACTGGGCGTGCACAGCACTGCGGCTCACGGTCACTCCCCTCGCCTCTGTGGGGACGTCACCCCTGTGTCCCTGGAGCCCCCATGGCAGGGGCGGCGCGAGCCGAGGCTCTCAGCCCGTCTTCTGCCCTCCGGCCTCGGCCACCTCCCCTCTGCCGCAGGTCTGCCGGCTAGCTTCCTTCTGGATGCGACATCCCGCGGGCCTGCACGTGCCTCTGGAACTCGTGAGAATCCTCAGCTCTTTCTTTTTCGGGGGACGCTTTGTCCCCGGTAAGACGCACATCAGAGCCTCCCGCTTGCTCCTCGTCGCCTGCGAGTGGCGCCTCCGATTGTCTGAGGTTGGGACGGAGCTGTCCCGTAGCGCGAGGCGCCGTCCTTCGAGCCCGGAAGCGCCCTCTCGTGTTCTGTCCCATGTTTGTTCCGTCTGCGGAGCCTTGGGAAACGTCAGTAGCTCCAGCCGTGGTTCTGAGATTCTACCCGGTGCTTCTTCACCCCCACCTGCTTTTTAAAAATTCCATCTGTTTTTGTTCAACAATTCTGTGCTTTTTCTTAATTTCTATCTTTTTAAAAAAATGGTTATTTTATTTTAGAGAGAGAGAGAGAGAGTATGAGCAGAGGCGGGGCAGAGAGAGAGGGAGACACAGAATCTGAAGCAGGCTCCAGGCTCTGAGCCGTCAGCACGGAGCCTGATGTGGGGCTCGAACCCACAAGCTGTGAGATCATGACCTGAGCTGAAGTCGGATGCTTAATCGACTGAGCCACCCAGGCACCCCTATATCTTTTTTTAATGTTTGTTTGTTTATTTATTTTTTAGAGACAAAGAGAGACAGCAAGAGAGACAGACAAGCAGACAGAGAAACAGAGAGAGAGAGAGAGAGAGAGAGGGAGGGAGAGAATCCCAAGCAGGTTCCGCCATATCAGCACAGACCCCGGACTCGGGGCTGGAGCTCACAGACGGTGAGATCACGACCTGAGCCGAAACCCAGAGCTAGACCCTCAGCAGAGTGAGCCCCCCAGGAGCCCCCAGCTGTATGGTCTCTGTCAGACCTGCCCTCCGATGAACCCACCTGAGGGACCCCGTGTTCACCGCCCCCCCCTCCCCCCCCGGCTGTCGTCCTGAGGGTAGGTTTCTCCGTGTCACGGGAACTTTGAGGGAAGGGTTACTGGAAATGGAGTTTCTCCTTTTCCTGCCTGAGCGCTGGCGGCTGCGGTTCCCGGGCTGAGGCTGCCCCTTCCCGAAGATTCGGCCGGGCCCAGTCGCATACACCTTGGCCATTTCAGTTCTGTGGCCTGACAGCCACTCCGTGTGCACATGTCCTCGACTGTGGAACTAAGGACATTTGTCACCAAGTGCCCTGGGACTCAGAGAGGTTTTTTGTGGCTAAGCCGGCCTGCGGCCAGGGTCTCCGGCCCCCTAGGACCTTGCCGCGGGCCCCGAGCCCGTCCAGGCCTCGCGTCCCCAGTGAGATCCATTCCCTCTGTTGTGTCTCAAAGGTGGACATTTCTGGAAGGGAGAGATTTCCTGGCCTGTCCCTGTCCACTTGTTTCTCTCCTCAGTGGATCCTTAGTCACTGGGTGAGAAAACTCATCTCCTTGGGGAACTTGGGGCTTCACAGCTCATTTCTCTGGCTCTCACACTGTTCCATAGTGTGAGGTTGTGATTTATAATAAGTATGTATTTGGTCTCAGTGGACAGAGCGAGCAACGGGTCCTTCGTTGTGTTAACCAGACGACTTTGGGAAAGCCCCTAAGGGTGGGGGGGGGGGTCAGGAACAATCACACGATTGCAGGTTGGAAATTCTGTCCCACCCTTTGGCCTCCATCGGGAAGGGGAGACTCTGGAGTTTGGGTTCAATCCCAGTGGCCAATGATGTCATCAATCACGCGGGTGTCATGAAGCCACCGCAAAGGCCCCAGCGGACCAGTTTGGAGAGCTCCCGGTCGGTGAACACGCGGGGATTTGGGGAGAGCGACGCCCCTGGAGAGGGCGCAGAGGGTCCGCACCCCGTCCCCCACCTGCCCTATGCCTGTCTTTCCCGTGTGGCCGTTCCCGAGTGCCGTTCTCTCGTAATAAACCGGCGGCTCCCCTGAGTTCTGCGAGCCGCTCCAGCCAGTGAGTTGAACCCGAGAAGGTCATGGGAACTTCTGACCTATGGCTGGTGGGGTCAGGAGCACAGGTGCCAGTCTGGGCCAGAGCCTGTCATCCGAATGGGGGACAGTCTTCCAGGACCGAGCCCCTCGCCTGTGGGGTCTGGCTCTATCTCCAGGTACGTGGTGTCAGAACTGAGCTGACTTGATAGGCACCCCGCCCAGCAGGTGTCGGGACCTGTCCCCCATGTTGGAGAGGCCAGCTGAACCTAAAGACATAGCTCGACTGTCAAGGCAGCCGCGTCCGGGTTACGGGGATTCTGAAACTCACTCCCTTTCCTTCTAAGTGTCCCCATCCGCTGACAGTGCTCCACCACTGCACATCCATTCCTGTGACTTGCTGGTCATGTACCTGAGATCACTCTTCCAATGCCGCTAAACTCCTAACTATTGCTCTGTGCGGTGTGAGTGCCCCATCCACACACATGGGTCCCGTGGGTGCTGCGCCGTGTGGTAAGGAGCCCAGCGGCAGGGCGGGAGAGCACCAGGCTCCCCGGTACGGCGGCCGCCCGCCACTCGAGGCCCCTCCGAATCGAGATGTGCTCTGTGCATAAAACGCACCCCAGATTTTGAAGACATATGTGAAAAGAGACGGTAAAACAGCTCAGGAATAATCATGTTACATTGACTGCACGTCGAAACGACGGGATTTCAGGCGTATTGGTTTAATGAACTGCGTTGCTACGACTGAGGTCCCCACACCCGTCGCGTGCTGCCGCGGCTCTCTCTGCGTCTCCGTTGCAGAGACGGGGGCTGCTCTGGATCGCGAAGCTCCGTGGAGACACGTGCCTGGGACGGGTTAGAGACACCCTGGACGCGAGGGGGTCGGGGGGTCCGGGGTGTTCCCGGGCAAACGCGGCAGCTGCCCAGGGGCCTGTCAGGACCCGGAGCGGCCGGTCGGAGGCCGGAGCCCCTCTCTCTTCCTGCCGCTGACCCCCCTCCCATCGGCTGCGTGAACGCCGCACACGGTTAAACTCTGGTTTTGCTCTTCCCTTTCACGGCGTCCTGGCCGCGAGGTGCGGGATTTCTCCCGTTTCCAAGGTTAGGGAGAAGCGCCTTCCGCCACGGAGAGCCCGTGCTCATTAGGGACCCAGGAGCGCGTTTCCCGCAGGGAGTTAATCCCGGGCCTCCGGTCCTGGGATGATTTACTGGCCGGATGGCTGAAAGGCCCAGATTGAAAGGCGCAGCTCGAACCTTTGCCCCCTGGGAACAAAGGCGGGAGATTAGCTCCGTGTTGTCAATCAGCAGCGTCAGGGGGGTAGAAAGGCTTCACCTGTGGACGCCTTCGTTAGCGCCTCCGAGGGCGATCAAAGGTCACTCTCGCCCAAGGTTTTGTCTCAAGTCCCCAGACGGCAGCACTGAATTACCTTTAAGAACGGCCTCAAAGGACCGGAGACGGAGCGTGGATTAGTGTCTTAATCTAACCACAGAGGCCCCAGTTGAGGTCCGGGGACGAGCAGGGAGCATGGTCTCGGGCCGGCCCTGGCATGCGGCCGGGGGCTGAGGGTGGGCTTTGTGCCTCTGGACACGGGCCCTTTGACAGCTCTGGGGGCGTTCTCGCCGGGCTCTGCCCACCGACTTAGCCGGACAATGGGATTTGTCAAGAGGGAACCAGGCGAGCTCTCGGGCTCGGCCGGCGGGCACCCTGCTCTGGCAACCCCGCGGGAGCGAGGGGGGTGGAGTGCGAGTGCCGGCGTCTCTGCGGGCCCCCCCCACGCAGAGCCACCCTGCTTTCTGCTTAGACGGGTGGTGGGAAGGAAGGGAGGCCCGTCGTGGGGGCCTCGAGAGCTGGTTGCCCATCCTCACGCGACCTGGGGCAGGTCCCTCTGCCCCCAGGGCCTCGACCCCCGTCTCTGTGCAGTGGGGCCTCCGGGGCTGCGAGTGGCCGGCTTGCTGTCAGAGAGGCGGCGTTCCAGGCGGGCCGGGTCTGGAGGGACCAGGGGTGGCCGTGTGGGAGCGGTGGGGCTGCGTCCGGCACTCCCTCCCGAGCAGCCCGCCGCACCCCGCGTCCTGCCCGCCTGCACCGTCTGCGGAGCCCTCTGCAGACACTGGTCCCATGGACGCAGGCGCCATGGATGCAGGTGGCCACAGTGGCCCCTCCGCGGTCTTCCTGCACCTCTGAGCCCGGATTTGACGAGCAGGCCTCTTACCCCAGGTGCCGTGGTCACGGGTGAGCCTCCTGTCCCGCGTGCCCCCCGCCTCTCCACTCACAGCGAGCCCGCTGCCCACGCAGGGCCCCCCAGCTCCCTGCTGGCCTCCCTGAGCTGTCTCCCCTGCCTCTCCCCCTCCTCCCCGGCTGCTGCTGGCAGGCGCGCCCTGAGGCGCTGGGGAGGCCGGTGGCTCTGCCTGCCTGCCTGCCTGGAGGTGACGCCCCAGCCACAGAGCTCGGGCTCCGTTCTGGGGGTCCCAGCCCTGGGACTCGGACTCCACATTCTGAATCCGGGCCCCGTGGCTCATCCCCACCCGGTGCTCCCCAGGCTTCTGTCCTGGGGCTCAGTCTCCTCCAAGTGAGTCGAGCCTGCTCAGGCCTTGCCTGGAGCCAGCCTGGGTGTGCAGCCGTGCGGGACACGGACGGCGGCAGCTCACGGATACCGTCTGCTGACCGTCTGGTGATGATGTCACTGACCACAATTATGGCTAAACATGAGGTTCGGGCGTGAATTTTAATTTGTTTCGCTAATTGGGAAGAGCGTGCGTCTCTCCAATTAAACGACTTCCCTCAGACAGACCTGTCCCCAGGGACGTGCGTGTGCGAGGCGATTATCCGCGACAGAATTACAGATCACGCCTACAGAACAGAGCGAGGCTGTGACTTCCACTTTGTCGGCATCACGCGTGACTTAAACACGGGGTCCTGTTCTCCAAATGAGCTTTGTTTGGGGTTCTGTGTCTTGAAAATGATCGTTAGGGGCCCCGAGTCCTGACAGACGGCACGGGCAGCTCCAGTCCTGTCAGGGCTGTGGGGTGGTTTCCAGAACGTGGCCGTGCCGGCCGCAGGGCAGCCTGGGGCCCGTGCCGCTGACCGGCACCCCCCGCCTCGCCGAGCGTGTGCGCACACATGTCCCCGACCCTCTTATGTGGCAGTCAGCACGCGACGCAGCACAACCGTGCGGGGGTTTAGGCGTTGTTCTTCCAGGGAGGGACTTTGAATATTGGGTTTCCTCCTTTGAGGGATCCGAATTGCACATCGGCAGACACCGCTCACATTGAATAAGGCTGTCGTGAGTTCCGCGGAGCACAGCGCCGTCGGTGACCTGGGAGCCGTCGGCTGCCACGTGGTGGTCAGGAAGTGTGTTCACACACACACAGCCAGGCAGACCTGTCGAGGGTGCAGAGTCTTTTCTGCACCCACACCTGAAAGTCGCTACCTGAGTGTGGCCATTTGTGTGACTCTTCACAAGGAACACGAGTCATGTGAAAGAGCCCCTTACCTTCGGGGACATAATCAAACAGTAAGATCCTTTTTTAAAAAATGTGTACCTATTTTTGAGAGTGTGAATGGGGGAGGGGCAGAGAGAGGGGGAGACACAGAATCCGAAGCAGACTCCAGGCTCTGAGCTGTCAGCACAGAGCCCGACGTGGGGGCTCGAACCCACAAGCCGTGAGATCATGACCTGAGCCAAAGTCGGATGCTTAACCGACTGAGCCACCCAGAGGCCCCTATTTATTTTTTAAAGTTTCTTTATTTTGAGAGAGATGAGAGGGAGTGCACGAGTGAGTAGGGGAGGGGTAGAGAGAAAAGGAATGAGAGAATCACAAAGCAGGCTCCACACTCAGCTCGGAGCCCTGCACGGGGTGTGAACTAATGAATCGTAAGATCGTGACCTGAGCCAAATTCGAGTCAGACACTCAACCGACTGAGCCACCCGGGTGCCCCTGGAAGATCCTACCAACTTAAAAACGTCTGAGGGTGTCGGGCAGATGTTTCGAAAAAAGCGTCAGTGGGAAGTTCGGACACGCTGCAAATCACAGCCAGTTTTCCACTGAGAGTCCACGAACTCACTCTAAGCCAGCCTCACGGTGCACGGACGTGGTGTGTTGTTTATTTACTGGGTGGGCTGGGCTGGTACACAGCTTCTTAGCCGAAGATGTAGGTTTTTCCTTGAACCTGCGCCTGTTTGAGAGGATGTGGGCACCTCTGTTCGGCCCTGTTTCTGCTGCAAGAATTAAATGGGGAGGGCGGGTCCAACGTGGCGCCCAGGAGAGGCGGCATCGATGTGCAGGGTCCCGTTACTGGAAGATTTGTCCTGGCCTCTGTGGCACGTGGGTGGTCCAAGCCATGGTCTGAGCCATGGTCCAAGCTGTCGTCGGAGCCGTGGTCCAAGCTGTGGCTCCATCCGTGGTCCGAGTCGTGGTCCGAGCCATGGCCACACGTCCTTCCCTCGCCGCAGAGCTTCTGTTTTCCCCCAGAAGGAGACAAAATTAATTTCTTGGTTTGTCCGTTGTGACCACAGAGTAAACAAGTTTAAAATGTTTTAAGCTTTTGGATAAAAGGTGTTTTGCAAATCCCCAAATAACTATTTTAGGCTAAAATTATTAGAACTCATTTTTCTTCGAATTTATTATCACTAAATTGAAAACTTATTTTCTCAGAAACTTGATCCAATTTCTTGGATTCAGAGCTGGTCTCGGAATCCAGGAACCTATATTTTGTATCAACAACAGCTCTGTGTAAACACCTAAGGAAAATGGAAAGTTTTTGGAAATTTATTATTGTTGTTTTGCCAGAAACGTGAGAAAATTAGGTCGGGTTTGCTCAGAAGCGGGGTGAGCTGCTCTGCTTCCTGCTGGTCAGTCCCTGGCGTCGGGCTGTGGGGCTCTGCGGCCCTCCCGTGCTGCACTCCCCTGTGACCAGGGACATGCTGGTGACACAGACTTACATGCAGCCACAAGGCTCCAGGGGCTTCAGGTCAGAACCTCTAAGGACACAGATGCTCGCTTGTGTTGATGGGTCCAGGGCAGAAGGAGGGACGCTGGTCCTGGCGCCGTTAGTGGCGTCGTTAGTGGCGCCCTTAGTGGCATCTTTAGTGGCGTCGTTAGTGGCGTCGTTAGTGGCGCCGTTAGTGGCCCCGTTAGTGGCGTCGTTAGTGGCGTCGTTAGTGTGTGATCTGTGACGTTCCTGTTCCCATTGCCCCCTGATGTCACTTGTGGCCGTTGAAGGGAGAGCGGCCGGCCCCTCTCGAGCAAAGCCCCCGTCCTGAGAAGGTGGCGGTGCTGCCGGTGTTTGGTTCAGGCCCTGCTCCCCTCCACTCCGCTGCCGCCCGCCTCCCTGGAAACTGACCAGGCCCACGGGCATCAGCAGCCGCCGTGTGTCGCTGAATTGTCTTCTGAATCCTGTTTGAATGCACCTTCTTTGATAAGTTGCCATCTTTTGAGTTGTTTTTTTTTTTTTTTTACGTATTTATCTTTGTCTAATGTGGCCTGAATGACGAGTATGAAGAGTGTAAACCTCAATGACACGTTGGAATTCTGAAACTGTTTTTACGTGGAGCCTGGCAGCTGGGGCTGATCGCTGGGAACACACTGGGAGAGGGGCCTCGGGCCTCAGGTGGCCTCTGCACCCTCCATCCCGCATCCAATGTGGGCGGGGGAGGGCCGCCCAGAGTGGGTGTGGGGAGCTGCCAACCAGCTGGGGGCACAGGCCAGGCCACCAGCAGGGTTTCTGCAAGGATCTGGAAATCCAGGTTTCAGTGTGGAATCTCCCAGTTTTAACATAAACTTTTTTGTTGTTGTTTCAGAGAAACAGAGACCAAAGAAAACACACACAGCCTGGATCAGGCCATTGGCCCAAATCAGCTCTCGCCCTTATCGATTCTGCAGTGACAGTGTGGAGCCTGATTAGGATTCTCTCTCTCCCTCTCTCCCTGCCCCTCCTCACTGTCTCTCTCAAAATAAATACATAAACTTAAAAAAAAAAAAAAGACTTAACAAAACCCCAACCCCCCTCACAAAACTAACATATCATATGATTTATGTAAACCGGTAAGAGGAGGACCAGACGCCGGGGGCTCCCCACACTCAGCACCGGGTACGCGAACCGCGGGACACAGCAAGACACGAATCCCGGTGAGGCCTCGTCCACGCTCTTGAGTGGTTTCAAGACAGTCATCAAAGAGCATGATCCAGGCATGAGGCCTCCCAGACTGTGGCCCTCTGAGCATGGACCCCCTGAACCTGAACCCCCTGAGCCTGGATCCCCTGAGCCTGGACCCCCCAAGCCTGGCAGGCAGAAGACCCACCGGAGTGAGGGCCAAGAGCAGCACCGTACCCGCGCTGCCTCTGTGTGATGGGGACACACGTGTATTCTTCTCAGTTGGACACGAAATCCACCAAACAAACCCTCTTGGGTTACAAAAAACTATGATAAAGTTAAAAGAACTGAAATCATACAAAGCATGTTTTCTACCATAATAAAATCGATGTGGAAATTAATTACAAAAAGATTTTCAGAGACCCTCTAACTACTTGAAAATTAGGTAATACACTTAAACAATCATAAGGTAAAGAAGACATTGCAAGGAACTTATTCAACTATTTTGAACTATGTGAAAATCAGAAAGAGGAAAACAGTAGAGAAAATGAATGAATTCGAAACAGATCTTTTGAGGGGCGCCTGGCGGCCCAGCTGGGTAAGCGCTGGACTCTTGGCTTCAGTTTAAGTCATGATCCCAGGGCGGTGGGATGGAGCCCTGAGCGCTGACAACGTGGAGCCTGCTTGGGGTTCTCCCTCTTTCTCCCTCTCTCTCTCTCCTCTTTCTTTCTCTCTCTCTCTCTCTGCCCCTTCCCCACTTGTGCGCACACCCATGCACGCTCTCTCTCTCTCTTAATAAAGAAACTTCAAAAAACCCAAAGTTTTTTGACAATATTAACAAAATCAGTAAACTGCTAGCCTGAATGACAAAAAAGAGAAAAGGCAAATGAAAACATCAGGAATAAAGGTGAGCATGCTGTCACAGACATCAGGTTGGGATGACGGGAAGAGTTGCCGCGGATACCACTGCACACGGCGTCTGACAGATGAGACGGACCAATTCCTTCCAAGCTGCAAACTATTAAAACACACTCAAGAAGAAATAGATAAACTGAATAGTCCTGTGTCTATTAAGGAAACACTTTTTTTTAGTTAAAAAATCTTTTTTTTGGGACGCCTGGGTGGCTCAGGTTAAGTGGCCGACTTCAGCTCAGGTCATGATCTCACGGTCTGTGAGTTCGAGCCCCGCATCGGGCTCTGTGCTGATGGCTCAGAGCCTGGAGCCTGCTTCAGATTCTGTATCTCTGTCTCTCTCTGCCCTTCCCTTGCTCACGCTCTGTCTCTGTGTCTCTCAAAAATAAAATAAAAACGTTAAAGAAAAAAATTTTTTTAAATCTTTTTTTTTTAAATTTTTTCATGTTTTATTTAATTTTGAAAGCAAGAGACAGAACACGAGCGGGGGAGGAGCAGAGATGGAGAGAGACACAGAATCCGAAGCGGGCTCCAGGCTCCGAGCTGTCAGCACAGAGCCCGACGCAAGGCTTGAACCCACCAGCCGTGAGCTCATGACCTGAGCCGAAGTGGGACACTTAACCGACTGAGCCCCCCGGGCGCCCCTGAAAGCCTTTCAGAACATGGACTCCAGTGCAGGTGGTTTCACTGGCAAACTCTGTTTTCCAGCAGAATAGATGTGCGTGGAACACGGCCCGTGACGTGAGCGGCACGGGTTTCTCGGACCAGCTGGAGAGAGAAATTCGGTCATTCCTGGCAGCCACTGATAGAGTTTTCCCCTTACAATTTTAAAAGCTTTCACCTTAAAATTTTCTTAAGGTGTGTGTTGGAAGAAGTGCTCACCGGAGAGGTTCACACTTCATCCCCAGTCCTGCGGAGACGGTAGTTTACGTAACAGAGGGGAATCGAGGCAGATGGAGTTAATGTTGCCGGGCAGCCGGCCTTAAAACAGGGAGACCGTCCTGGAAGAGCCCGGGGGGCCGGATGTGTCACCAGGGTCCTCACACGTGGGGGCAGAAGGCGTGGTCCGAGGGGTGGGGCGCGAGAAGGGCTCTGCTGGCTTTGGAGCCAAGGGCCGCGGGCGGACTCCAGAGGCCGGCCGAGAGGAACCGAGAGAGGTCCTGCCCCGCGCTTGCCTCCGGAGGGGCCCGGAGCAGCCGGCACCCGGGGCCGCCCAGCGAGGCCAGTCAGGACGGGCCGCGGAAGGAGACAGGCCATTTGCTTTATTTAAGCCACTGTCGTCTGTCACAGCAGCGAGGGGACGCTGGCTCCGCATCTCGCTGGCCCCGGCCCCTCCAAGCCCGGCCCCGGCGCCCCTCCTGGGCGTCGCAGGCTGCCCCGGCCCCGTGCACACTCGCTGGGGCGGAATCTCGAAGCCCAGGACCCAGAGACGCAGGGGCCGTGCAGCTCCCCCCAGCTTCCCGGCCCAGGCAGGACGAGGGGTGCTGTCCCGGGGGCTCTTCCGAGGACGCGAGGCAGTTTTGTTTCCTGCGAGATGGTTGGAGAACCAGCCTCTGGCAGGGCCTCGAGCGCGGCCCTCGGGCGGCTTGCTCTGGGGCGGGAGAGACAGCGTAGTCATGTCACCGCGGAGCCTGTCTCCCCCACCCTGCGGTCACGGCCTGGGTGGGTCCCCTGTGGCTGCTCACGGGACTCAGTGCCAGCCACATCTCAGACGCCCCCCACCCCCGCTCCCTCTCGTGCGCCCCAGACACAGCGTGCGCGACCGTCGGGTTCAGAGGCACTCGGCAGATGGAGGGACCAATTACCCCTGCACCCCTCGGGGAGAGCCGATCAGATGTGTTCCGGGCTCATAATAAATGAATTGGAAGGAAAAAATTGCACTCTGAACACCACGTTCTGTGGACTCATGTGAGCAGGTTGTAATTAGTTAATTAAATGCCTGGGCCGACAGAACGGCCCCGGGGGGCGGGGCGGGCAGCTCCTGAAACCTGAGCAGGGAACCTTTTGGAATCCGGGCAGGGGAGCAGTTAATGCTTCCCACCGAAGGGGCCACTTTTTCCTGGAAAGGTCACCGGAGGCCTGGGGGGGTCCTTGAGGGGGCACTTAGTGTCTCAATTCATTGAAATGAAAAGGGAGACAGGTGTGGTGGCCAGACATCTGCAGGCGCTGAGGCCCAGCCATGACAGGTGTGGGCAGGGTCGGGGCAGATAAGCACCCGGCTGGGGTCACGTGGCATGAACGGGAAGAGCGGGGGAGGGTCGGCCGGCCAAAGGAGCTGGCTTTGTGCCCCGAGAGTGAGGACGCAGCGCCCGAGGTTGCTGGGGTGCGGGGTGAGCGCCTGTGGGACCCCGGCCCGTGGTCGGCACGCAGCAGCCGGGAGGAGGAAGCGGGAGGGGAAGCGGTGGGCCCCCCATCCCGACCTCCACCGGTTGCCCCGTCCTGCCCCCCCGCCCCCCAGCTCCACCCAGCCGGCGTTCCTCTCCGTGTGGAGTTTGCGTACTGCGTCTTAGGATCTCACAAAGGAGCTTGAAAATCACACCTAGTGTGGACGCCTTTCTGTCTTCAGGATCTGCTTAACCCGTCTACAGAGCCCACCGCCCTCTTCCTGCGGCCGGACCGCTCTGGTCTCGCCGCCCCCAGCACCTGCTGGCCCCACGGGGCCCCTTTCGCTGGCCCCAGAAGACCCCGAGCTCGCGGCCCCTCACGGGCCTGGCTGACCTGCCTGTGCTCACTCTGTTCCTTCACGTGGAGCGCCTTTCCTGCATTTTCCGCTGGAGCAGGGCTTCAGACCGACCTCGTCACGCCATCTGCAAACAGTTATCTTCTTCGCTCCTTTCTAGTGTTTATGTATCATTTCTCTCTCTCGTCTGCGTGGACTAGCGACTTCTTTTAGACTATTCTATCTTAACCGGGTCTTGACGTGATTCTGTTTCATCTGCCTGGCGTGGCCCCCACGCCGGACACGCACAAGGTATCCTGGGTGGTTCCTGGCTCCGAGGAAAGGCAGGCAGCCTGTTCCATCGCCCCAGTCTGGGGTGTTTTCATCATAACGTGGTCCCCCTGCCACCCACCTGCCACCTGGTCCTCCCAGAGCCCTGACGATTACCGCCAGCTCGAAGTGGCCTCCGCGTGAAGGCGACATGCTGGGCTAAGCAGCCACTGCCCTGCCTCCTTCTGGAGTATTGTTTTCTCATGACCTAAATGTTAGAGGCAGCTCTGGAAGTCATTTTATTCTTCTAGGGTCTGAAGATTTGTGTTGTAGTTGGTTATGGTTTCGGAACTGCAGAAAATATAACAGTTTCCTTAAAAATACACCTGCCACTAATCTTGCCTGGGTATTTTATCTTGTTCTTCTTTTCAAAACAGCTTGTTAATGTTTATTTATTCTTGAAAGAGAGATAAAGTTCGGATGGAGGAGGGACAGAGAGAGGGAGACACAGAATCCGAAGCAGGCTCCAGGCTTTGAGCCGTCAGCACAGAGCCCGATGCGGGGCTCAAATTCACGAACTGTGAGATCATGACCTGAGCTGAAGTCGGCTGCTTAACCGACTGAGCCACCAGGCGCCCCATTCTACCTTTTTAATTCATCTGTGTCTGATACTTTCTGAACCTTCTTCATGAGATTTTGAGATGGTAAGGGGGAATTGCCAGGGAAGGGGTGGAGGAATCTCAGGCTGTGGGGCTATTTAATCACCACCAGCTCTAACTATACGAGAGTCCTGGGGCTTGGCCTTCTGCCCGCGAGGCCGAGGTGCGGCTCCAACTGCCACACTGCAATTGCACATCCCTCCCGCCAGAGGGCACTGCACCCGCAGCTGTGGTTGCACCCCTGGGGCCGAGAAAGGGCGCATGGGTCCTTGTGCAAATGCCAAGGGCCATTCTGAAGCTTCCACGGCTCGGTCCTGGGGCAACGGGAATGTGCCCCAGGATCTCCCCGTCTGGGATCTCCCCGTCTCCTTCCTGGAAAATGGGGGTACCCCGACTAGGGTGCCGTGTTGGTTTGGTGTGCACGGGTCTGGGCAGTTTGTCCACCGAAAGGACAGCCGTCCAACTAGGGTATTTCCTCTCGGGGCACGTGGAGGTGTGACTGGCCTCTTTCTATAATTCATGCACCGTAAAGAGATTATTTCAATAACCACGAGTGAACAGTAATGACTGCCTAGTTTCCGACTTCTGAGAACGTTTTTTCCGAGTCAAGAAGGCTGATGTGGCCGGCGTCTAGCTTCCAGCCCAGGGAATTGCCTCACCTGTAGCAGGAGGTCAACAGCTATGAAAACAGAAATTTTGTCCTCGAGCCTGCTGTGTATTGTTTCCATTTCTGGTTGAAGAGCTGGCATCATTTAGCAAAAGGTTTAATTCCAGGGTGATGATCGTGAGACCGTAGCAATGCTTTCTGCCGTTACCACTGTCTGGACTTAGAATGTTAACGAGAGGTTTGAGTTGTGTGACTGGATCATGGGGACACGTAAATACACGGATGTTTTTTCCTCGGAGGAGCGCGCTCAGCCAGTATATACCTGTTCACACCCCTCTCATTTTATTTAGTGCATGTGTAGTTCTTAAAAAATCAGATTACTTGGGGGAACTGGGGGGACTCCATCGGTTAGGTGTTCGGCTCTTGATTTCAGCTCAGGTCGTGATCTCCTGGTTGGTGGGATCCAGCCCTGCATCAGGCTCTGTGCCGACAGCTCGGAGCCTGCTTGGGATTCTCTCTCTCTCTCTCTCTCTCTCTCTCTCTCTCTCTCCCTCTCTTTCAAAATAAATAAATAAAAACTTTAAAAGTCTAACTGCTTAAATATGGAGAGAAGCATACTCTTTTTTTTTTTAATGTTTACTTATTTTTGACAGAGACAGAGACAGAGCGTGAGCAGGGGAGGGGCAGAGAGAGGGAGACACGGAATCCAAAGTAGGCTCCAGGCTCTGAGCCGTCAGCACAGACCCTGATGCGGGGCTCAAACCCACGAACTTGTGAGATCATGACCTGAGTCCAAGTCAGACGCTCAACCGACTGAGCCGCCCAGGCGCCCCAAGAAGCATACTCTTTAAAGCGACGTTCAGTCGATGGGAGGAATTCCGACTTGGGTCGTGCCGCGACACGCTCACCTTCCCCACGCGGGACCACGTGCCCTGACGCCGCTCAGCTGCAGCTGTGGCTGTCACGAAAGTGAAATGTTTTGTGGCTGGGCTTTCCCTTTGGGCTGGTGTTTTCCGCCAGGAGGAATGACCATTTTGCTCTTTGAAGCTGATGTCGAGCAGGATTAAAATGGCATCTGTGTTCGCTGCTATGAAGTCGGCTAGGACGAAACGGGAATAAAAGCAGGAGAAGACGTGTGTGTGGAATCTCGTGTTTTACGGGGACCAGTTAGCAAGAGGCAACGAGACATACCACATCGCGCAGTTACAGATTTTGGAGACAAAGCATAAAGAAATTTTAATTTGCACATGAAAATGAGTTTTATAGAAAATATTTGCACCTGTATTCAAAAGCCCACAGACTTAGGGTGCGGTCACAGACCCGACAAACTTGCTCGCACCGCACGCAGCTGCACCTGCCGGCAGGTTCCCTGCAGCGGGTCCCCGTGGCACACTTGCTTACCGTCGCTTAGGGCTCACTCTCCGTGCGGCTCTTCCTTGTGCGGTGGCAATGAGACATCGCGGCACATGCGAGTCCTCCCGAGGGCTGGCTGTGCTCACGGACAGAGGCTCGCGCCCCGGGGCAGCGGACTTCCCAGGGGGCAGTCGGTGTCGGATGCCCGGGGGGCGGCGGGCCCTGTTAGCCTGGAGTGAACTCCCTTCTCTGGCCGCCGGCCTGGCTGGGCTCCAGAGCCGCAGAGGTACACCTGCCCGTCCAGGGCGGACGCCAGGCATCGGGTGCTGTTCCGGGGGACCAGCCGCGTCTCTCCCTCGTCTCTTGCACGACCCTCTCCCTGAACAGCGCTTCTGTCTATTTAGGACCCCACTTTCACCATGCTGGCCATTCTTTTCTTAGCCAAGTATGCGGAGAGCCGAAAATGCTTCCCCGCGTTAACTCCACGCAGAGGGGAGCCCGGGCGCTCGGACTGGCCCCACAAGGTCATGTAGAGGACGCAGGCGGGTGTCTCGTTTTGTGCAGAGGATGAAGGCCTGTTGGAAACACCGCCTCCCTTTCTCTGGGTTTTCGGCCCTCTCGAGGCTTACCTTTGCTGAGGACGTGAAGTCACACCCATCACTGTGGCCCAAGCGCTCCCCGTAGTTCCTGGGGGCCGGGGGCTCTGGGAGGAAATGGGTGGAGACAGGTCAGACTGGTCAGGCCGCAAGCTGGAGACGGAGCCTTAGAGACAGGTTTCCAGAGGCCCCAACAAGTAGAAGGTGCAGGTATTAAGGTGGGGGGGGGTCACCTAGCCACGTGGACAGAGCCTCCTGTGCCCTGTGGCAACCATAGCTGTGATGTGACCACTAGGTGGCGGCTCACGACATGTCAGGTTCAGATAAAAACCCGGTTTGAACCCACTCGTCCCACTTCCTCGCTGAGTGGACTGGAGCAAGCCACTCTGCTTCCTCGTAAAGCCTCCGTCTTTCTCTTCCATCGACGGGGACAGCAGGTCTCCACAGTCACAACGTCCTTCTGAGGCTCTCGTACAGCGAGTCCGGGCCAAGCTGGGGCTGACTCGTCCCCCAGGAGTTCCGCAGGGGCGCAGACACCGCGTCGTCTTTGTCCTAGCTTGTGCGGTCTCTCCCGTGGCCCAGCACTCTCAGACGGCTGGGCCTGGGGATCCCGCTAAATAAAGATGGCTTCGGTGTGTCTGGTGTGAGGCCCGACTTTCCGTATTGACCCCCAGTCCCCAGGTGGTGCCCTGTGAAGGACCCCGCGGGACCCACAGGTGGTCCTCAGGTGTGTGTTCGAAGATGGCTCGCATAACGCCTGTAGGTGACGGACACGCGCGGGAACGAAGGACTGAGTCGCCGGGAGGCCGCATAGCCAGAGGGAAGCAGTGCTAACTTAAGAATTAGGTCCAAGCCCTGTGGTGTGGAAACGGGGCACGATTTGGTGCTATAGATTTAACAGTTTTTGGCAGCAGAAGATGATGGGCGTTCACGATGAGCTCGGGGATGTTCAGAGAGCCCCGTCACAGCGTTTAAGGGTTGTGTGAAGAGCAGCTCGCTCTGTCGTCCCACACGTCATCCCTGGTCCCACAGCCAAGACGGGACAAACCGGGTGGGGTGATTGCTCCGGCCAGTCAGCGCAGCGAAACGCGTCTCTGTCCAGCCGCTGGGCGCGCATGGCGCCTCCTCCCCGCTCTAGCCCACTGCAGGGAGCGCCCCCTCGTCCCTGTGTGTGCACGGCCCGTAGTGTGGGCCCCACGAGTACCATCTGGATGAAAACGATGGATAAACTCAGAGAGAGAAATAGCACGAGATGAGTGATACGTGTTGAATCCGATTTTAGCAAGGTGCTGGCTGTGAGCACGTACGGAACGGAGGCCGGGGCTCAGGCCGGGGCTCGGACGGGCTTGGGGTCTGCACGCTGCCCACTGTGTCCTTCTTAACGAGCTGGCGTGGAAGCCACAGCAGACCACCTATGTTTGCCTCACACAATTTGTACCACTTTCTTCTCACTTTCTGGCCCCTTAGCTCCTAGAGGGGCCCCTGCATGTCGGGTATCGGGGGCCCGCAAGCCTCCGTGCACGCCCAGCGGAGACCGTGTGCGCCGAGAAGCTTAACAGATCTGCATCTGGTGTTGGTGCAAATCTTGTTTCTTGTTTCATAGCGTCTTCTGTCACTATGTCTGTGTGAGCTGTGGGACTTGGCCCGTTTCAGAAGGCTGGGGCCCAGGGGCGGGAGGGACCCCAGGCCCTGCTCCCCGCCCGGCACCCGGGGGTGCGCAGCAGGAGTCAGACGGACGCCCTGTTTGGAGAGAACAGGCTGTTCCCCACAGTCGTCCTCACTTTCCGGATGTACCCTGTAACTCAGAGAGGGCCCGCGCTCAGGGTCCAAAGTAGTCCGTGGGAACGCCAGCGCCGTGGGCTTCCGGGGGGCTGCAGAGGCCCCCTCAGGGACCCGCGGGGAAAGGAGGGACCCCTCTCACCCCCCAGGACAGAGAGCACAGAGGGGTCGCCGGCCACGGAGGAGAGCAGGCAGACGGGGGAGGCCGGGGGCGGGGCTGTGCACTTCCCTCACACGGGGGGGGGAGCAGGAGGGGCCCCGGTCACCGTCAGTAGCAGCTGCTGTGCACTGAGGACAGACAGGCGCGCGCATCTCAAGTACCAGACGGGGGTCACGGCACTGTGCGGCCACGAGGTGTCAGGAAACGGGACAGAGGACCCCTCAGGGATGCTCAGGAGGACCCCTCGGGAGGCTCAGGTCCTCAGGGAACGCGGCCAGGTGCCTCACGGGGGCCTTGTCTCGGGGTTTGTGTCCGAGAGTGGGGAAGACGAGCCACGGCTCCGTCCCTCCCAGGTGGCCTCGCCCACTGTCCTCCCGAGGGGTCGCGGGGTCGCGGACTGAGGGAGGGTCCGTCCAGGCCCACAAGGCCATCCTGATCTTTGGCGCCCCCCGCTGGACCCCGGCTTGTGAAAAGCAGCCCGGCGCCTTTGGTGGTCGGTGTGGTGGCTGGCGCGGCGCCGACCCCGCGTGGTGATGTAATCTGAGGGCCCATCCACGCATGTGGTGTTTCGTCTTCTCTCGGGACAGTGTCCACCATCCGTCCCTCCCGCTTTGTCTGGGCTG
This sequence comes from Paguma larvata, assembly GCA_030068075.1. Taxonomy (NCBI): domain Eukaryota; kingdom Metazoa; phylum Chordata; class Mammalia; order Carnivora; family Viverridae; genus Paguma; species Paguma larvata. The sequence goes on from CM057829.1 coordinate 147,975,851, forward strand.
GCCGTCCCCGCACTCCCGATGTAGAGTGAATGGTGACTTTCTTGGAACCCCAGGACCCCGGGGACAGGCCCAGGCAGGCAGGATGGCTCCCTATGGCCATGCACGGACATGGTGCCCTGTGGCACAGGCGGCCGAGTCCCAGGCAGGAGAGGCCACTGGTCTGGGGGTCCTGGTGCCCACGCCACCCTCGGGCCCCTGCGTGCGGTCCCCTGGGCCTTTGTCAGGAGAGGCCAGTGTGGTCTCGCCCCTGCATCCGTCTGCACCCCGTCCCCGGGGCTGTTGTCTTGGCGCTGAGCCAGGGGCTCCATGGGGACACAGGGGCCGTCTCAGGGACGCCGGCCCCAGGACCCCCGAGGGCACATGCCAACTTCAGGTAAAAAGGAAAATAGGTAAAAGTGCCTGTTCCATTGGAGAGCGAGCGCGCTGAGATCGCGGAGGACCCTGGGGTTTCCGGGACGGCGGGACGCTTCCCCCTCCAGCAGCCCCTCCTGGGCTGTCCCGCCGCGAGAGCTGAGCTCCAGACGGTCGGTGCCTGGAGCCCCTCGCTGCTCCGAGGACGGGGGCCACTGCCGGCCGGACGGCCTGTCCCGCGCCCCCGATGGGGCCGTGATGTCACTCTGCCAAGTGTAACAAATCCATGAGCAGCAGCGAGCCGCACCCCAAACCCGCAGGCCGGCTCGTGCCCCGCATTCAGCAGCTGTTGCCTCTGCTTGTCGGTGGCCATTCACATGCTGCCTACTGATCTCGGGCACAAAAAGCCACAGCTGAACTCATTAAAATATATTTGTCACGGAGCCGCGGTTCCCGTCCCGACCTCGCTGCTCCCGGTTTTCTTTCCTCCTCTTGTCTCCCCTTCCCCGAGCTCTCCTACTTGCCGGGTTCTGTGGGCTGAGTGTCTGGGGGGGTCGGGCTCGAGGGCGCCTGGCTGAGGACAGTGCTGTCTGCCATCGGTGTCGGCAGTGCCCCCACGTCGGCCGCCTCGACTTCCCGTCGCTGTGCACTGGGGTGCAGGGGAAGGGCCGCGGGAGGGACGGGTGTCCGCCGGGTGGATTTCCTTCCTTCCTAGAGTCCGGCGGCCAGGGGACCCCAGGGCGTCGTGTGTGTGGACCGGGAGCACTCAGACTCCGGGCGGCAAAAAACGCACAGAGGTCCGTGGCAGTGGCAACGATAAGCCCATTCCCTCCTGAACCCTTTATCCTAAAGCTTCTCAAACGTGCCCTGAAGCAAAGACAGAAGCACAGCGAAACCCGTCAGCAGAGCCAGGAACTGGCGACGTCCCGGCGCCCGCGCCCCGCCGCGTCGGACTCGACGGGCGCATCTCACAGCTGGTCCCAACGGGTAATCTCGCCCACATCTCCACGCCTGTAAGAAACCAGTCATTTCTAACGCCACCACGACACCATCGCCTCAGCTACAGCACTCGGTAGCAATGTCCTGCCACCGTCCGTGGCCGGCCCTGCCCGCTTTCCCGGGGTCCACCGGGGTCTTTGGGCCGGATGCGTTCGTGCCAGACTCTGAACTCGTCCCACACAGAGCATGTGGGCGACACGTCCCTTCACCCGTGGTGCCTTCCCACCCCTTCAAAACAGCATCTCCGGGGAGGAAACTTGGCCCCTTCTCCCGGTTGCTCGTCTCCATTCTGGACGTTGCCGACAGATCCTCGTGGTGGGTTCTCGTCCCTCCGCTTCCGTGTGGATTGGCATTTAGGTCTGCGCTAACTTGGGAAGACTCAGGCTCTCTCTCTGGGCAGGAACCCTTCCCGGGGGCTGCTCCCGCGTGCTCCAGGTCAGGATGTGAGGCTGAGGCCCCTCGACTTCTGAGCCAGGAGAACCCGCGAGGCGTGGTCTCTGAATGAGGCGCGAGTTGGGCGCGACCACCACGCCAGGCAGAGGAGGCCCCTCACCGCGGCCCGAGTCCGCACACACACTCCCGGTCTCCGTCTCTCGAGATTTCCCTCCTCGTACACGACCCCTTCCTTGGGGCGGGCAGCTTTGCTTCCTGCTGCAGAGACAGGCGGGGCCCTCTCTGTGCCGCAGCTCGTCGCTCTGAAGACGCGGTCACGGGCTCGTCTGTGTCTGTTCCAGCTGGAGCACGGCTGACGCGCGGCCTTCGGGCGGCCGACGCCGTGTGTGAAGTCTCCTCTGGGTTCAGCGGTCTGCGCGGGAGCGTCCCGTTCACCCGCCTCCCCTCTCTCCGTCTGCCTCTGATCCCCACGGCTGCCACACCGGGGCCACGAGGAGCCGTAGCGGCCAGACCCGGCGGGGTCTCGGTGCCATCGGTTTCGATCCGCCTTCTCTCTTTCGAAGCTCCCTTTCTTGGAGAGTTTCCGTAGCAGACTCTCTGCGATGGTTCTAGGTGCTCTTCCTCGGCGCGGGTCTTAACGTTGGCGTCTCCGCGGCTCCATCTCGACCCTCCCCTGACAGCTCCAGGCTCTTCCCGGGCCGTGCCATCACTCCTGTCCTGCCAACTCAGAAACGCACGCCGGGGGGTCCTGAATCCGCAGCTCTGACCCTCCGGGTGTGGTGTCTTCAAGAGTGCTGGGTACTGCTGCTCGGTTTAGGTAAACCTAAAACGCGCTTTTCCAAACTCTCCAGCTTCCCTTCAAGCCGGGCCCCTCGCTGTCCCCACCTTGAATGAGTGCACGCCCGTATCTCAGTCACGGCTGGCCTCGTGAGCCTCGCGCACGTGTCAACGCAGAGCTGGCTGGTGGCGGGAAGCCTGGCCCCTGGGCCTGTCCTCTAGGACGCGTGGTCACGGGAGGCCGAGCACAGGCTGGCCCGGGGGCGCACAGGCCACCAGGGCTCGGGGCTGCTCCGGCCCCATCCCCCACCGGGGCGCAGCGTGGAGGCGGAGGTGCCCGCGGCAGGTCTGAGTCCTCTCCCCGTTTGCAAAAGACAGGGTGCTGAGGACCAGGCCCGGGGAGGTGTGCGTGACCCTCTTCTCCGGGGCTCTGGGACCCCACTTTGCCCTGCAGGACTGTGAATAAGTTGAGCACTCTGTTTCGCCCGCGTCTCTCCCGGAGTTTGGCCTAACAGTGCTGCCACAGCTTTGACCGACGCCGCCTCCTTTTTGCGGTGAAGACCTGGGCCCCCGTGAAAATAGAGATTTGAGGAAATATTAGAGACTGACAAATGCTCAGTGAACTAATACTTTCCTGAGTCTACGAGCTACGTTTCTGTAAACTTTCATCTCAGGAAAATCTATAGTTGAAAAACATAAACTCTAATGGGGAAAGTTGAGTTAGGGCCTAAGGTTAAATGTGGCTATGAAAGACCTTATAGTTTGTATTTAAGTCCTTTCTTCTTTACGATTCAGTGAAATAAATCACAGCTGTGTCTGTTTCAGTATCTTGTCCATGCTGCAAAAAATAACCGCAAACATAGCGGGTTAGAACAGCACAGATTTAATCTTACGCTTCTGGAGGTTGGAGTCCACGCTCAGTCTCAAAGGGTCAAAGTCAGAGTGTTTCCAGGGCCGGTTCCTTCTAGAAGCTCGAGGGGAGACCGCTTACTCGCTCTCCAGCTGCCAGAGGCGCCTGTGCCTTGAGTCCTCGGGCCCCTCCTTTCTCAAAGTGCAGCCCACCTCTGCTCCCGCCGGAACACGGCGCCTCTGCAGCACACGCACAGTCAAGTGTGTGCCGTGGATGTGTGCACACATTTGTGCATGCACACAGGTGTGTGTACACACGTGTGTATGTGTGTACATGGGCGCACATGCACGCCCAGGCACACGGGCACACGTGTGCATATAGGAACCTGTGTGTGCATGTGCACACGAGAGTCTGCATGCGCGCACATATATGTGTGTGCACGTGCTGCTCTGGAGAGTGCACTTCTCACAGGGGCGGGCCTGTGCAGTCACGTGGTGCCCCAGGCTCCCGGGCACCACCGCCCCCGTCAGACCCCACAGGCGGCGTCCCTCCTGCCCCCAGGTTCCTTCGCCACGTTTGAATTCTGTTCTCATCGTTCCCCGGATCGTGTGTCTGAATGCTAACTACGGAACGGCGGGCGGCTTCCCCAAGGGAGCCCCTCCGTTCCCATGGAAATCGGGGTCTGAGAACGGAGGACTGGAGGAGCGTGGGGGGAGAAGGCTGCCACCCGAGCCTCAAGTGCACCCGTCCGAGTGACATTCGCTGCAGCCCCAGGACCCCCTGTCGGCGTGATGCGTGCTGGGGGCGACCCCACGCGCCGCCCTGGGCCCTCCTAATTACCCAGTCAAGTCGGCCTCACTCCTGCTCTGATGAGCTAAAAGCAAATGAACAAATGCACTGAACGAAAACCAAATAATTCAACAACACTGCTTTCATTAATCAATTAATTAATTAACTTATTTATGTTAATTTTCACTAGACGCAGAGAGACAGAGCACAGCGGAGGAGAATGGGAGAGGCAGAGAGAGAAGGAGACACAGAATCCGAAGCAGGCTCCAGGTTCTGAGCTGTCAGCACAGAGCCCGACTCGGGGCTCGAACCCACGAGCCATGAGATCATGGCCTGAGCTGAAATTGGACGCTCAACTGACTGCGCCGCCCGGGCGCCCCGGAACAACACTGCTTTTAGAATGGAGGTGTCTGTCCTTCTCTTTACCGTAGGAACGGGAGGTGATGCTGGAAACACTTATTATTTAGGACCCGCATGCCCGCGTGGAGTCCAGGCAGCAGCCAGCGGGGCTGTGCTGTCCCTTCTGTTCCTGGCACGGGTGGCTGTCAGGGTGTCGTCTCCAGAAGCGGTCTCCTTGGTCTCTGCTGGGAAAATAGCACGACACGTCGAAACAAAACTGGAGTCAGTGTCTCTGGAAGCGGGTAGTTGTTCGATATTAAGCGGTGACAGGAGGTCCGCGTGCCGGGCGTCCAGTGCGTGTGTGTCAGTGCGGGAAACGTGGTGTCTGGACCCCGCTCTAGAGGTCATGCGGGCAAGAATGGGATCGGTTGCTCCTTCTCTGCGTCTCCTTCCTTACAGTCTTGGTTGCGTGGCCTTCTGGAAGCCCGGACGGTTGGACAGCCAGCTCGTCCCCTGTATCAGTCAGAGAAACACCAACGGGACACGCTCCTGTGAGGAGCAGGTGCCCCTGACAGCTGGCGGGCCTGCGGGCTGCACGGTGGCGGAGGCTCAGGTGGTCTCTGTGGGACGCATTTGTGACAGGGGGCCTTCTTCCCGGGAAGCCTGGGTGTTTACTCCTAGAGCCTTCGGCTGCTGGACAGACCCCCACGCCACCGAGGGTCGTCGCTGGACTCGGCCAGCCACGTCCCCAGACACCTTCGCACCATATCCGGACCGGGGTCGGGCAGACGGCTGGGCGCCACGGCGCGGCCGGGCGGACACAGGACGCTCACCGTGATGCTCACTCGGGGAGTCTGGCTTCACGGCTGGCGCGGCTGGAGCGTGGGGTCTGAGGCGCACCACAGGCCCACGTTTCCTGGGAAGGAAGCACACGCCAGCACACCAGGGCAGACCTTACCGTGAGGCACGCGTGTGGTGTGGCTGCCGTGGAGGCCGACGGAGCTGCCGAGCCCTGGTCACGTGTCCACTCAGCTCTGCCGCGACACCAAGGTGTTTGGGTCAGCGTTATCGTGATGTCACTTGGGAAGCGCTTTTAGGGTGAGTGCCTGGAGTCACAGACTAGCCTCCATAGGCGGTGGGCCTCGCCCTATCAGCCGAAGACCCCAGACAGAGATGTTTGAGGCGAGGCGGATTCGCCCCGAGGCTGCTCACTCAGGTCTCTGCCTCTCTGCCTAAAGACACACGTGCGCACACATACACACGCGCACATATACACGCACACACACGTGGGCACACACACGCACCCCCACCCCTTGCTGTGTCCTTCTGGAGAACCCTGAAAGTGGGCGCACACTCACCCCCACCCCCCGTCCCCGGCGCGAGTGGAGCTGCCCTCGCGCCCCACGCGGGCTCCTCACTCCTCCCCCCCAGCACCTGGGAGCGGGCGCTGGTGCCGCCGTCTCACAGGTGAGAACGCCGAGGTGAGGCTGGTACATGCGTCCCCGTGCGGGGCCAGCGGCTTCCCTGGGTCACGGGTCTGTGTGTAGATTCCCCGCCGACCACGGCGCGGGTCTAATGGCCTGGTGCACAAGCCGTTTGTCTCTCTGTCCGGGGCTGGAGACAGGGCCTGCCCGCGGCACGTGGTGTCTGGAGCTAAGGCGGGTGGGCCCACGGCTCCCCCTCGGTCCCCAGGCCCGGGGCAGCGGGAGGAGGCGGACAGCACACGCTCCTGGGGGCCCGGAGCTCCTCGTCTGCACGGAGCACTCGGTGCACGCACTCCCAGGACTGTCTGCCTGCGGGTGTGTTTAGTGTGCGTGCCCCCTGGGGCAAGGGCACACTTTCCGTGAGCCTCGGCTTCCAGAGGCGCGACTTCCCCAGTCCCCCTGCGGCTGACGAATCCTTCCCACTGCCCTGTGCCAGCCCAGGGGCCACAGGTTTCCTGTCCCGAGCCCACAGTGTCCTCAAAGCACAGGCCACACCTCTCAGGCCAGTGTGGGGTGGCGGCCACAGAGTGGACCCGCCGGCCGTGCACACCCAGACCCGGGCTCCGGTGCCCTGGTTCCCCGGCCCCCACCCGCACAACTCACATGGGCTGGGTTGCAGGGGAGAGCCCATGTCCCCTGAGAGTCCCCACCTGCCCCCTGTCCCGCAGCCCCAGGCCCAGCCACGGCCCACTCCCTCTGGCCACGAAGGCTCTGGAACCCCCATGGCCGTGGTGCTTGTCCCTGCACCCTCTACCCACACGGCGTCGTCTCCTGCATGTCTCACGCTTGAATCCGGAGGACCGAGCTCCCGATTCGTCTCTGGAGTCCGAGGTGGAGTGACCTGGCTCCTCCACAGGCCGAGAGAACAGTGGTCGCAGGGGCCGAGCTGTGCGGCCTGGGCGAGGCCTGCGTGGCCAAACGTGGTAGATGCGGCGAGGTGCGTGCGTGAGCACAGGGCTTGGCCGGGGTGAGTGACGGTCACAGTGATCGTCTGTGTTGGCAGAGGCTACCTGGCTGTCACCACGTTGGTCACACCCTCCCGGGCAGGCGGTGTGATGGCCCACTGGTGGACCGTGACCAAAAGCAGTGGAGGGGCGTCAAGAGTGGGCGTCGGGAAGCCAGTGTGTCTGCTCCCGCTGTGGTGACCGGGGCGCAGGAGTCGAGGCCGGAAGAGCCTGGAAGAAGCAGGGGGTCCCTTTGGGCTATGGTCCAGGAGCAGGCTTCCAGGTGCCAGGCCGTGGAGGCTGGGCGGGGGCGCCGGACGGCTGTCCCCATGGCCTTGACCACGCCTTGGACGAGACCTCGAGGCTGAACTCCCTCAGGCAGAGCTTGCCGGATGCCGCCCGAGGGCAGGAGGGGAGCGCGGCTCGAGGCGCCGCGGCCATCCCCTGGTCAGGACACCCGGACGCAGATCTCCCGGCGTCGTGCGAGGGAGGAAGGAAGTTTTCCCAAACCCGACCCTTTAGCAGCGACTTCCTCTGGATTCCACGAAGGGCGACCCCAGGGACGAAGTTAAGGACAAGCTCTCGCTGACAGTGAACACCTGGCCTGCGGGCTTGGTTTTCCCGGCCGGACTCGAGCTTTGGTTGCTGTGGGGGCGCCTAAAACTGCATATTAAAAATTAATGTGGTAAATCAAGATACACACAATTATATAATAATCCATGATAATTGGTCTGTTTTCAACTATAGAGTTTAAGTGTCTGGGTGAAGGAGCAGCTCCGGGGACAGAGTCTGGTTTCACTGACTCTGGCATCGAAGAGGGACCCTCGGGACCCGGGGCTGAAGAACTTGGTTGAGAGGGGTGTCCTTGCATTTGGGTCTTCCCGGGCTGCCGGCAATCAGACCAGCGTGGACACGGGTCGTGCGAGTTCGAGCGGCGTGCAGGTGACAGTGGTGCAGGGCGTGCAGCGTGGTGTCTGCGGGGTAACACGCACTGCCCGGCACCCACTCGGGTGGCTCAGAGTCTCGGAGCCCGAGGACGGTGGCAGGCAGCTCCTGAGTGTCCCGAATCCCCGGCTTCCTGTCCGCGGGCTCGTGCGGGTCCTGCACTGCGCGTGAGCGGCCAGACGAGCCGTCCATCCGCACGGAGCCGGTCAGCAGGTGTCGGTCAGGAGGGGCCGCCGGGTCGCGGCCAGCGGGGCGCCTCTGTGGCTGCCGGCCTGGGGGTTTGCAGAGCCCCCGAGCCCAGCGCTGTCTTAAACAAAGCGCCCAGGTTTGTGGCCTGCCGTTCACACGGGCAGCCCTGCACCGGCCAGAGTTTGTTTCCGCACCGCGTAACCGGCGGCCTGCAGACGCACAGGACAGAGGTTACCTGAGGGGGACCCAGCTGAGCGCCGACTGCTGGGCTCACCTACCTGCTCCAGAGGTGGGGACAGTCGGCAGGGACCCGAGGCGGAGCGGCCGGGCAGTGACTCCTCACTTACAGAGACCACACACGCCCTGTGCCCGGCAGCCGGGGCTGTTCATCTTCTCCGCAGTGACCCGCTCGGGTAGCTCGGGCCCCTCTGGTTTGGACGCGCCGCGTTGGGTAGCCAGTGACGTACTGCTAATGCTTTCCTAAGCCCGTGGATAAATGTTAATCTAGCGCCGCTCCCCACGTTAGCCAAGGACTGCGCCGTGTCACGCAGACGCGTCTACGCGGACGCGCCGACACTTCCTCCATCTGTCTCGTCTCTAGGTTTTAAATATTTAACACGGGGAACACAATGTTATGGGAAAAGCGGCTTAAACTCTAGACACTTTGGCCTGAAGGAATAATTTTGTCTGTTTATGTTTCGCTTCTCTTATTTTTAACAACGTTAGAAACACGCGCACGGAAATAGCTGTGCAAACCCCTTTTCTGGGTGACACAATGTCACGGACGTCCCTTCGGTTTTGTGTCTGTGCAGCGCTCCCGTTCCTTGGTGAGGAGGGGAAACCAGCTACTCCTCTGTGGACCGTGTGTGCGTGAGTGTGCGTGACTGGGCGAACAGTGAGCGTGCACGCGTGCATGTGTGAACCTGTGTCATTGCGTGCGTGTGAGCATGTCCGTGTGGACGCACGTGCAAGCGTGCATGTGTGAATGCACGTGTGCATGCGTGAACTTGTGCCCGCGAACACGTGTGTGCATGTATGAATATTCTGCGTGTGTGGACGATGGCCACACGCATGTGCAAGTGAACACATGTGTGTCTGGATGTCGTGGGGGCCTGGGTGTTCGCCGGTCAGTGTGCATGTGTGCATATAAATATGTGTGCGTGTGTGAGTGCCTGTTGCCGAGTGTGCATGCACGTGTGTGAATCGTGCCAGCACGTGCCAGCGTGCATGTGCGTGTGTGTATGTGGGCGTGTGTGGTGGGAACGTGCTGAGGTGAGGCCACGCCGGCCCAGACGCATGGTCCGGAAGAGGAGGAGCGTGCAGGAGCCACGGGAGCCGGTCCTGAGAGTGGCTCCCAAATGGTGGCACCGCTCACGGCAGCCAGGAGGCGGGAGGTCCCAGCTTTGGCCTCAGCCCTGCTCCCAGTGTCATGAGTCCTGCCACCCGCACCGGCGGCCCCGACACGGGCGGCGCGTCCCGCACACAGATGTGGATGTGCCATAAGCAGGCCGGGCCGCTGGGGGCCTCCCGTCTGTTCGCCAGCCTCCCGCAGGCCAGCTGCCCACCCGCCTCTGCCCGGACCGCGGGGCCCCGGCCCCCCCAGGCTTCAGCTCGGCCGCCGGCCCCCGAGCCCAGGCGGCCGCCCGTGGGATCCCCGGGCTGCCGGGGCCTGTGGGTCTTTGGCTCAGCTGCTCGGCCGGGCCCTCCCCTCCCCCGGCCTCCCTTCCTTTTCTCTAGCCTGGCTCCGGGCGGCATCCGTGGGTTCTGTCTGCCCAGGCACACCACCCACGCAGCCACGCACCGTTGCACACACACAAACGCATGCGTGTGTGCACACACGCAGCCGCACCACATGACACGTGCAGATACACAGTCACACAGGCACACGCTCACACTCGCCACACTGAGGACACACTCATAGACACCCACACGTGTACCACACGCTCACACCACCACACATACACACCATGGGCACACGTGTGCACACTCACACGCACGGGTTAGTGTACAGAGCAGGACATGCGCCTGGGCATCTGGGCATCGCCAGGCCTGACGCCCCACAGGCACCCTGCCCCGGCCGGGCAGAGACAGTCCCAGTGCCGAGGCTGCGGGGCCCAAGGGCCGTGTCCGCTCCGCTCCGACGGCCGGGCCGGGCTCACCAGTGAGCGGGAGGTGCAGTGGCCTGGGCACAGGAGGGCCGGCCCGGAGTCTGACTAGGGGTCTCCGGGACCCCCAGGCTGCCTTCCCGGTGGAGATGGCCTCACCGAAGGAGGACGATGACACCAGAGGAGCCCCAGGAGGGGAGGGCAGGCAGGTGTATGGGCTCGTGTCTCAGACGGCGTGTGGGCGCCCACAGGGAGGGGCGAGGCCGGGTCGGCTGGCGCGTGCTCACCTGACTTTCCACAGCGGAGTCAGCTACGAGACGGGTGTTCTTGCGGTGCCTCCCGGGTCTCTGCAGCTGCGGCCTCTGTCTGCTGCCCCTGGCGGTGTGAGCTGGGCGACAGCCTCTGCTCGCCAGCCCGGGACCTGCCCGGAAGGTTCTTTCGAGGGGCTCGTTGGAGCAGCAGGCATCTGTTAAGTGCTGACGGTGTACGAATGGGCAGAAGATTGGGATTCCTGTGGTCAGAGACGCCTTCCTGCCCATCTGTACACCGACAGAGCTCCCTCTGTCGCCCCGGCTGCCGCGCCGCTGGCGAGAGGGGACGTGGGCTGGAGGGCAGGCTGCGGTGGGAGGGCAGGCGGAGCAGCCTGTGCTGAGTGGCCGCCGCTGGGGATCCACGGTTTTCCATCCGACTAAAGGCTGCTCAAGGGCAGGACGAGGCATCGATTCCAACGAGAGGAGATGACGAGGCTGGATTTCGCGAGACGCATGCAAACTCGGGCTGTTGTGTGTGCCCGTCCCCTCTGAACGAGCGGCATGGGAGGTCTGCACACACCCGAGGCGAGCCGGTTAGAACCACGGCTGACGGACCTGGGAGCGCCTCGTTCCAGCCCTTCACGCGGCACCCGGTCGTCACCCCGGTGCCCTCGCTCTGCGTCGCTCTTCCCCTCTCGGCTCCGTGGCGGGTGAGTCTGGCTGCGTCCTGGCCAGGTCGCTCCCGATGGTGTGAAGATGTCCCCTTCCAAAGGTACCGGGGGCGCCGGTGGACTATGCAGCCCGAGGGAAGGGAAATGTCCAGTGTCCCTCGGACAAGGCAGCGTCCTCAGAAAAGTGAACGCGTTCCAAGCACGGCTCCGAGGAGGGCACCCGTCAAGCTGCCACATCGCGGGTGTAGGACGAGAAGCTCTAGTGTGACTTCGGATCCGCGGCTCGGGGCCCACGCGGGGCAGGCGCACAGGCCTCGCTTCGCCAGTAACACCCGGGGCCACTCGCCAGCCGCCGGGTTCCTCTGCGTCACTGCCACGCGGACGCCGGCGCTCCTCTCCTCAGCGCCGGACGCCGAACATGCAGGGGCCCGGTGGACGCCCCTCTGAGACTCGGGGCCCTGAGCTCCGGGTCCTCATTGGCACCCCGTCCCTGAGGCGCAGACCCCGTCCTCCAAAATGAAGTGGCAGCTCCGAGGACCTCGCCCGCCCCTGCCACGGCCTGCGTGCTCGGCCCGTCGGGGCTCCTGTGCGTGGAGCCCGCCTCCCCCGGCGCCCTGCTCTGGGCGTAAACAGGCGCCTGCACGCCCGGTGCTCCCACTGCTCCGAGCAGGTCCTCGCGGAGGACGGAGGGGAGCCTCCGGGGGCTTTCAAACCCCAGCGGGAGCCTGCTGACCAGGCCTTTCTTCGGAAGCCAATTTCGATTCCTCGAAAGGGGGCGGCGGGGGATGGGCTTGCCCCCAAAGCCAGCAGCCTGCTTTTGCCGGCGCTTCTGGAAGGAGCCCCTCCCGGGCAGGCGTCGGGCCCCGTGGTCCTGGAGCTCGGTTGGCGGCGTGGCCGGGCTCGCAGAGTGCCGTCCCGGGGCCAGCTCGGCGACCCCATGGGCCAGACGTCTCTTTTCTCGAATCGGGGAGGCTTCACCTCGCTCTCACGTTTCCCTTTTTGCTGATGACGCGGCACTTCGCAGGAAAAGGACGTTCATGTGACTTTACCCGCACAGGCGTCTGGGAGCCGCGCTTGTTTAGATGCTTGTCACTGTTCATCGAAATTCCACTCAGTGATGTTCCTGCCCGCTTTCCTCTGTTTCTCTCTCTCTCTCTCTCTGTCTCTCTCTCACACACGCATGCGCGCGCGCGCGCGCGCGCGCGCGCGGCCATGGCTATTTCACTCAAGGGCTGCTCGCTCTGCTCACGACAAGTCTGCCAGGACGGCACGTGCTCTCTGCGGGAACGGTACATTCGGTGTCACTTCCCAAGTGACTTGCTTAAAGTGACTCAGAACACTCTGAGACAATGAGGAAACAGAGAGGCCAAGTCCCCTCTCTCAGGCCCGTGTGGTTGTGACACTGCCACTTGTGAGCCCTGTCTCCCACCGTGTCCAAATCCCTCTGCCCCGCCCCACGCTTTTCTCCTTTCCTCCCCGCTGCCCTCACCGCCTGCCCCCTGCTCGCCTATGTTCCCCCTACGCCTGGAAACGGGGTTGTTTCACGGGTGCAGGGCTTCCTAACAGTATTGGAAGCCCGTCATCCTCTCTGTTACCTCTGCTCCAAAGCTGTTCGAGAAGATAACACAGATTTACTCTTTGGGTAGAGTCAGAACTTGTTGGGGGTCAGAGAGCGACTTTTGAGACGGTCTTGTCTTTTCGAGCTTGAGAAACAGGTGATGAAAGGTAGCGTGTTAACCAGACCCTGCAGAGCCGTGCCGAGCCCAGCACGGGGCAGCATACCAGGGGTGAGACGGGTGAAGTGCTCCCCCCAAGTCCTGTGAGTTGAAGCTTCCGGGATCCACGGCAGGGCTTTTGTCTGCTTGTCGCCAGGGAGTGCGCAGTATCTTACTATTTCATACATTTATTGAGCACCTGCTGTGGGCGGGGTGCAAGCAGTGGTGAGAGGCCGCTGTGCTCACGGCAGCGCAGACGGAGGAGGGGAGACTCCGTTCTGGTCTAGACCTGAGCCGTGGGGTTCAGCAAGGACTTCCTGTGAGGGGATGTGGGGATCCTGCCCAGCTGTGGCCGGTCCCCCTGCAGGGGACCCCCACGGTCGTGCATTTGGTAACTTGTCTGTTTCTTTCTCCTTTTCCTTGGAGAACAAGAGAGAGAGAGACTTTAGAACTGTTCAGATGATCGAGTTCGCCAAGAGTCGGCATCACTGGTCGGATAGGGTCGCAGAAACTCACCTGCCCCGTCTGTCCTCCTACCTGCTCCCCCGAGGTCACTGCTTCCCCCACCCCCCCAGCCACTCTGTGAGAGGCCCTAGGCTGCCCTGCAATCCTGCCTCCAGCGTGATTCCTAACGAGGCATCTTATTTCCCGGTAACTGGCAGGAAGACCGGGCTGACCCTCTCTGTTCCGCTCGTCTTCCAGTGCACGGGCACAGCCGCTGGTGCGTCTGAGCCGACCTCTCCTGCCATTTCCACGTCGCTAGTAGGGGCCCCGCCAGGCTGAAATTGGCAATGAGACTACTTTTCTGCAAACTTCCCACATGATCCTGGCCCATCCGCGGCGTCCCGGGAGAGTACCTGCCGGATGCCGCAGGCGAGGCCTCTGCCTTTGACACTGTCTGCTTCCCTGTGTGTTGTGTCCCCTCCTCTGTGTGTTGTGTCCCCTGCAAGCACATGCTAGCATGAAGGAGGGCCACCTCCTGCTGTGTACGAAGCAGGGATCCGAGGTAGAGAAATGGCTTCCTGAGGATGCGTGTCGTGCTGAGTTCTGACGCGAGACTTTTGGCACACCGGCATCCTGGCCACTTTCTGTTCTAGAAAAGTCAATGCCTGTGACTGGCTCAGGTAAGAATTTGGCATCCTCTGGATTATTGGGCCATAAAGGTGAGGAAGTCCGGAGAACTGACGTCAGGACTGGATGCTCCGTAGACAGAACTCGCTCTTCACAGCAGCAGCTCAGGGTTCTCAGGGGGCCTGAGGACTGGAGACGTTGTCACTGGCCTCTTGCCACAGGTCAGAGCTTCTCCTCCTTTCAGGGTTTGATGTTTCCAGGGTGCCAGCCAGACCTTATACATTCCTCCAGTGGTCCAACGGCAGGGGCAGCAGATAGCCACACAACACACAACAACACACTGCACCTTACCACACCTCACCACACCTCAACACAACATACTCCACTTCGCACCTCAAAACAATACCTCACAACACCACACAATACTTTACCACACCTCACCACATCTCATGCAACATATTCCACTTCACCACACCTCAACACAATACCTCTCAACACCACACAGCACCTTACCACACCTTACAATACCTCACCACACATCACACAACATCTTACATTACCACACAACACCTCAACACATAGTACCTCACCACACCTCACCACATCTCACACAACATACTCCACTTCACACCTCAACACAACACCTCACAACACCACACAAAACCTCACCACACCTCACCACACCTCACACAACACCTCACAAGACCACATAGCACCTCACCACACAACACCTTACCACACCTTTCGATACCTCATCACACATCACACAACATCTCACAATACCACACAACACATCAACACATAGTACCTCACCACACCTCACCATACCTGAACACAACACCTTGTGACACCACACAAAACCTTGCCACACCTTACCACACCTCCACACACACCTTACCATACCTCACAACACGTTATCACACCTCACCATACGTCATCACACCTCAACACACCACACCTCACCACAAAGCACCTCACCACATCTCACCACACCTCACACAACATACTCCACTTCACCACATCTCAACACAACACCTCACAACACCACACAACACCTTACCACACCTCACCATACATCACCAAACCTCAACACACAGCACCTCACCTCATAACTCCTCACCACACCTCACCACACCTCAAACAATATACTACACTTCACTACACCACACAACACCTCATCACATATCACCATACAACACCTTATTACCACACTGTACCTCACCACACCTCACAATACATCACCATACAACATCTTACCACACCTCAAAACACAATGACTTACCACACCTCACCACAGCTCATCATCCAACACCACACAACACCTCACAACACATTACTTTACAACACCTCACCACACAATACCTCACCAAACTTCAAACAACATACCACACCTCGCCACACCTCACACCACACCACACCCCGCAACACACCACATACCACACTGCATCTCACAACATGTCATACCATACCCATAAGATGACACCATAAGAGACCTCACTACACTCACAATAGCATAGCACAGCACGCCGCACGACACATCAGCCCCCACCCCGTGCCTCTCCCGACCCCAGCCCAGCGGTGCCCCGCCTGAATGTATGAGCTGGGACCACCAGGGTTCCCCCAGGGGAGTGATGGCAATCCGCCCAGCTGGAGGAAGAAACAAATGTTTGTTTGGACAATTTGCATCCGCTCCTTCATACTGCTTCTTCAAACTGGATGAAAGAGAACTCTGTATAATATACACAGAAACTCCTGTTACTGGTGAGATCTTAAATATTTATACCGCATGCAAACAACGCCAAGGAATTCCCTCCACACCATATATTGACTCAATAAACATGGGGCCATTAGGTAGCGTTTGTCTTATTTATATGTGACAAGTTATTGATTACAGTGGAGTGAAATCTGAAGGCCAAGACCGCAAGACCGAGATTTTTATACACAACGCGCAGTCGGGTCTGGCGGCCACGATAAGCCGGGAGGTTGACATGCCGCACTGCTAATCTCCGAGGCCGCAGATGTGCAGACCTGGGGAGCCCGGGCCTCCCTGTGTGGCTGGACGTGGGACGGCCCAGCCTCACTCATGCGGGGGTGGGGGGGACATCTTGTTCTGCTAACACTGCAGTGGGACCCACCCCGAGCACCCGGGCTGCCCGGAGTCCTGAAGCACTTTCCGAGCAACCCCCGTCGGTGACTTTCTGGATTCGTCACAGAAAGAAGAATCGGGAGGGAATGGTTCTTACCCCTCCTCTCCGTTCCGCACCCCTGCCCCGGGCCAGCTCTGGGCCCTCAGCCCCATTTCCCTTCAGAGCTCGGCTATCTTTACGAATAAAAGGAAAGCAAACACAGCTTTGCTCCTTCCCACCTAAAAGTGTAGACATTTCTGAAGAACATGTTTCATTTTAATATTATTTATATCTGGAATAAAGACTAGCCTCCAAGAAGCCAAGAGAAGATACAAAACCCGAATGCCCTCTCCCTGTCTAATCCAGCCTCTAAAGCGGTCTTCCTCAGGCCTCCTCCAGCTCCTCAGATTCTGGGTGGCTGAGTTCTCAGGCTGTTTGGGTTCAGTTTCCAAGGAAGGTCAGACAGAGCCATCGCACAGTGGGTCCTGGAGAAAAGTGAGCCGACGGCGGTAGAATGTCTCCGTGAGCAGCAGAGGAGCGGGAGGGAGTCCGCACCTGCGGGTGCACGAGCCAGGCTGGAACCATCGGTGACAACCGGCCCCTCTCTGATCTCGTTCACTGAACTCGCCAACTTTGGCATTCCAGTAGGGACCGAAGTGTGTGCGGGAGACCTTGTTCACGACCGCACCCCAGCGTCCTGGGGACCCTTCGGTCCTCTCCGGTGGGCTTTGGTGCAGCCGAAGGGTGAAGGGAGGCTCCTCACAAATGCGCGCCCACGCCTTGCCAGGCCCCATGCGCGCATCTCCCCCCCCCCACGCCCCCCGGCTTCATGCCAGCGAGGCCCAAGACGGGCTGTGAGGGATCGCTGCCCCCCGGGAAACAGCACCGGTCTGAGTCAGGGCCCTCTCTTCTTTCCAGACGGCAGGCCTTCGAACATTTGCTAGCCCATCACTGCATCTGACTGTCTTCCCAACCACCGAGTCACTTTCTCCTCCAACACTCCATTAATCCAGCCTTGACAGTAAGTCAGAAATGACCAGCGGGGAATTAGGCCGAGCCAGAGCTGACTGACGCCGGGCCTCGGGCAGAGGGTTGTGAGAGAAGAATCGGACTGGATTTTTGTGATTTTTCCTTCTCCATTTATTCACAGCTGTCTCCTCCACACCTAAGTCGAAATGGATTTTCCGTGAATTTTCCGCGTGCACTCTTTTCAAAGCATTCCACTTAGATTTTGTGGACACGATGATTCTATTTTCATGCGCGAATTGGATCAGAATGAGGCTCACTGAATTAAATCCTGCAGTTTCGCCAGAGTCTGACTGAAAATGTCTATGCTCTTGCTGTGCGTGGGCCGGGCCGTGGGGACAGGACGCACATCTCCTCGGGAGCAGAAGGCCTGATAGACTCTGGGACGTGGGCGCGAGAGCCTCTGTCACCTTTAGTGCCTGCGACTGCTCCTGGGCCCTTCCTGGGGTCTCTTGTAGCGTTTTCTCAGGTTCAGGAGAACCGCATTCCCCTGAGCCTCAGCCTACAAGCCTCACGCTTTCTACAAAGCTCACGGATTGACAGGAGGGAGGTGTGAGTCCGAGGCTGAGGCCGCACCCCAGAGCTGCCGAGGGCGCCTGCCTGCACACCTCAACTTCAGAGTTGCCGGCCGACCGGGGAGTCCCGTCTGTCCCTTGGGAAGGGACGAGGGACCCATGCTGGGCCAGTTGGAAAGGCTCCTCTGGCCTCCTCTGAATGATACCAGGAAAGGAAAATCAAGTCTCGAGTGGATTTATTCTAACGTCAAGGCTGCCATAAGTGTGTGCCCAGAGCAACTACCGAGGGGGGCCTGGGCTGCGATGCCAAAATCCTAGAAAGTTATAAACTGAGTTAACAGGCTGGTAAATAAAATATTTCTATCTTTCTACATTGAGAACTAGAGATTTGTAGAGAAAATAAAAAATGTATAAAATTATGTTTATTTGATAAGAATTGTAAAAATAACAAAGAGCTGAGTTCAATTATTATTGTGCATGTCGGGTATCCTGTTGATGGGTTGTTAACATTTACATTATATAAAATACAGGCGTTCAAAATTCATAAAGTCTTACAGAGTTTGCAAAACCTATGTTGTTAAAAAATCAGGATTTTCCTGTTATTTCTGTCCAATTGCCATCAGAGATCTAATTTACATCACGAAATAAATTAAATATAAAGAAACAATACATTTAAAAAAATCTGTCTTAAAACATGCATTTCTTCTAAATATTGAGGGTTATATTGAAAAATTGAAAAATGCAAATTAATCATATTTTGATTCAAATTTAACTAAAGGTACATCTAAATTTAACTTTTAAAAATTTCAGTTAGACCTTACAAAACATTTTGTGAACTCAAACTTCATACTTCACCACCTAGAACTGTCCGTCTAGTGGCCAAAGAGTTGGTATCAGGCTTCGGCCACGTGTCATCCAGAACTACGAATTTACCGAATTGTTGGTGTCGCATCCGTTCCTCGCTGCCCTGTGCACTGCGGGCGACGCTGAGCCAGTTCCCGAGGTCCGTGCATGGAACCCAAAAGAACCTGGAGCTCGCTTCTCGATGCCCTAGACGAATCACACGCTGCCCTCCGAGGCTCTCCTGTGCTCGGGAGACCCGGGAGGACACACCCAGCAGGTTAATTTTTCTCTTCTTTTACCCGAGTTTTTCTGCTGCTTCAATCAGTACTTCCCTGACCACCTGCGGTGAAAACCAGAGTTTTCAAAATTTTATTTTCTGTTTGCTGTTCTCTTTTGAAAAGTACAATAGAGTTCCTAGAAAAACGAAATTAAAAATGACAGAAAACACTCTTTTGCTCCCATCTTTTGTCAGCTTCGACAGACATAAAATTGCCTTTTCGAACGTCCGTAGCCGTTCCCATGGGCCGGCCCCGAGTTTCAGCGCTTCTCTGTCGCGGTCCAGAGGGCAGCGCCCACCCTGTGCCGTCCCCGCCTTCGTGCTGGCTGCGGGGCCTCCGGCCTGTTCCTGAGGGGAGCAGGTGTCTAGGGCTTAGGCTGGGCTGGACCCGACCCTCGGTGACACAGGCGGCCGCGTTTATCCCTCACAGGCAAGTCCTGTCCTGAGTTCCTGGTCTGTGGCCCCCACGCCAGCACCCCAGATCTCTGTGGGGTCTCCCCGCCCCTTTCCAGGCCTTGGCCACTGGCTTCCCTGTGTCCTCAGAGCTCACTTTCTGGTGAAGAGCTCTGCTCTGGCACCCAGAACTGCACCCAAAGTGGGCCAGACCCTGGGCGTGGGGGGACACACCGCTCGCTCCCCGCAGGGCCGCCCCGAGAAAGGCTGGCCTCGAGGAGACACCCCGTGGTCTTTCCGTGCTGCCTGTTAGTGCTTCTCAAGGCAGGAGGGATGTCCTTTCTGAGCCGCCTTCTCTGGTCATCTGTCCCCTTCCCGGGAAGTATGGCCTGTGTCCCCACCCAGGGCTGGGTCATTCCAAGATGGCATTTTCATTTCACTTCCGTTGATGAATCTCATTGAGAGAGGGCAGCTCGTGGCCTGCACAATAGTTCAAAGCGAAAAAGCGATATTTGCAGTTACTGTTTGTAAAACACACTTTTCTCATCTAAAAGAGCAGGTGCACCTGGGGGGCTCAGCCGGTTAAGCATCTGACTTCGGCTCAGTCACGATCTCGAGGTCCATGAGTTCCAGCCCCGCGTCGGGCTCTGTGATGATGGCTCAGAGCCTGGAACCTGCATCGGATTCTGTGTCTCCCTCTCTCTGCCCCTCCCCAGCTTGTGCTCTGTCTCTCTGTCACTCTTAAAAATAAATAAACCTTAAAAAAATTAAAAAAAATAAGAGTGAATGAACACACACTCCCCTGTGTCTTCTGGGGAGCGGGCACTCGTTTCCAGGACACGGGACAGTCCACGGCCCTGCAGGGAAACACAGGCTTCCTCTCTGGTCTGAGTGGCGTCTGGGGTCTCGCTCGCTTACATCCCAGCAGAGGTGACCATTTGCTCGCGGCGTGGAACTGAAGACCACGTGCTGTGCGCGCAGCGGCTGGCTGTGGTCGCGAGAAGCCCGGCGGCTGGCTGCTGGCTGGGCAGGTCTCAGCATGTGCACCTTGTGTCCTCTGGCTCTCCAGGGCGGAGACAGTGAGGAGGGGACCGGTTGATTCCAGCACTTGGTCCCTCCACCCTGTGAGTCCGAAGTCACCTGAGCACGGCCACAGCCTTCCTTCTGCACACGGCGCTCCGGCCCCCACGCGGGACCCTCTCGGCAGCCAACCAGAACGGGACGGGGCGTACCTATCCCGCAGCCCTACAAGAGGCGGCCGTAAAGAACAGGGAGATGGTGTCTCTACTTCTGCGTCTTCTCGTATATGCCAGTAGAAAAATGGAGATTTCATTTAAAATAAAAGAAGCATTTCCTTTCAGAACCGGAGAAAAGGTCTCCGAACGGCATTGCGCAGATGGCACGCGTCGTCACATGGTTTAAGCCTGCTCCCTGGTCCCTTTCCTAGAAATAAAGGTTGGGATTTGGTCCAAGCAGACCTGGCCGGAACCCTACAGCTTTTCAGAGCCGGTGCTGTGTTCTTAGGGGACCCCTCATTTCCAGTCCTTGGCCCAGGGCCAGGCCGCGTCGGGCCGCCGCACAGTGGCTGAGGTGGTGGGTCTCCGCTCTACCGGATGAACTGAGGGCCCGCTTAGTTCTGGGTTTGCCTCTGCAGCAGGGGTGGTTCTACCACAGACGATTCGGGAGGATTCTATACAGAAACGTGTGTGGAATGTGACCCCAGCCCATTGTCAGGGGCCATTAGTCTCTACGGCGACGGGGAAGCGATGAGCACATAGCATTCACTCAATAAATTCTTCTCTTTCTCTCCAACTTGGTTAAACACCTGGCTTACAGGCCCTGATGCTCCTCAAACTAACCTCTAATATTTATAAGCTACAGATGCCTTTCGGTTTTCCCGATTTAAATTTATGTGGAGAGCCATTCTTAATTATTTTAATAAACGGTCACCGCACACCAGGTCACTCTGCCCCGGCGTCTCTCCTGAGGGAACTGTCCTCTCGCAAAGACCCGCCGCGTGGCCGTGCTCCAGGAGCACGGGGAGTGTGAGCAGCGAGACTAGGGGTAACAGCCAAGGGGCGAGGCTGGGAGCTGCCTCTTTACGGGCGCTCTGGCGGGCTGAAATACGAACAGTTCTGGAAGCTTTATGCCCCCCGATGTTTTTTATGGATTAATAAAGTAAATATCTCCTTTCAAAAAAGGATGTGTTTAGGAAGCTGAACCGTTCGCTTTTTTGAAATGAGTGATCTATTTCACGGAGTTTAAAAGTGTCCAGCCCGCCCGCCGTAAATCCTTCCCTGCGTGCAGCAGACAATGTGAGCAGCATGGCTGCCGGCCCGGCCGAGCGCGGTTTGAGATGCCGCTGTCGTTCTAAACAGAAGCAGATGTGCGAGCGCCAGAGCTGCGCAGAAGTCATTCTTCAAACAGTAGATTAAAACATCTGTCAGGAGAGCCGGAGGGGCCCGGCCCGGGCAGCCGCTGCAGCTGGCCCTGCCAGTCCCGGGCTTCCAGGGGGGCGGCGGGAGCATTGTGGGGCCGGAAGGGAGCCTCGAGGGACCTGGAGGGAGCACAGAGGTGGCCTGGGAGGGAGCACAGGGGGCCGGGAGGGAGTGCAGAGGGGCCTGGAGGGAGCACTGCAGGGCCGGGAGGGAGGATTGAGGGGGCTGGAGGAGAACAGACGGGACCGGGAGAGAGCATAGGGGGGCCTGGGAGGAAGCACGGAGGAGTCCCACATGCTGCAGGATTAACTAGACTCTGATTTACACGGACTTGTTGGGTCAGCTCTCTTCAGACAACCCCACAGTCTCCCACCTGCTGGGCCTCCCTAGGCTTCTAGCACATTCTTCAGGAGCAAGACAATCACTCCGGACAGTCACTTCCCTCCAGACCCTGGCTCTTCCAAACCCTCACGGGGTGAAAATTGTGCCCTAACACACGAAGAGGCCCAAATGCTTGTCAGACAGAGAACCGTATGCATGGTGCTGTGGGGAGAATGCGGTCAGGGACTTAGGAGTCCTGCTCGCCCGGCCTTCGTTCCTTCCCGTGCTCTTCCTCAGTGCGTCCTGCCCCCTCCGCTGCTCCCTTCCCCAGGTGTGGCTGGAAACAAAACCTAGAGGTGCGGTGGGTTCAGTCTACAACAGCCTCCAACCCTGGGGAATATGTTAGGTCATATTACCAAATGCATAAGGTCCTGAAGAAAGGAGATGATAGACATATTTTACTCTGTACTCCTGCAACTCCTGGGGCATTGCGCTCAGCTGCGGTCCACACATGAGGACACTGTCTGCTTCCTGGGGACGGCACTACGTTGTTCTTGTGCACCGAAGTACCTCCTATGCCCAGCACAGAGCTGGCGAAGAGACACTCTGTAGCTCACTGTTTGATCGATGAGATAGATCCAGAACTATCTTTTCGATCACTGGCTACGTGCAGGGCAATGCTATCCGTCCCGAGATACAATCACAGATAAAAGATTTACGACGATTTGCTGAATGAACGTTAATTGCATGTTCAGACAGAGACATCTATTTTAAGGAATCGGCTCACAAAATTGTGGATTCTGGCAAGTCTGGGACGAACCGGGCGGGCCGGTTCCTCCTCCACGGACTTCGCTGTTTCTCCTCGCTTCTTCCACCGCTTGGATGCGGCCCCACGTGGCGGAGGGCACCTGCTTTGCTCAGGGCTGGCTGATTCCAATGTTAATCTCATCTGAAAATTCTCGCACAGGGACATGTGGACAGGTATCGGACCCACCGCTGGGTGCTGCGGCCCCGCCAGGTGGACACATGAGCCAACCACCCAGGGATAGCTGCTGGTGAGTTTGTGACAGTCGCCTTAAGTGGGAAGAGAACCAGGGCACCCACGCGATCCCGGGGGCGAGGGAACCCCGCCTCCCCGCGCAGTCCCGAAATTGAACTGGGACCAGGAGCGGACACCGTGCGCTGGCTGACAGCAGCGGGGGGCGGGGCCTGCAGGGTCCGGGGGTATTTTCATGTTACTCATGAAAAGCTCCGATGGGCTTTCAGGTGAGGGCTGCAGAGGCACCCCATCTCCTCCAGGGGCCTCCCGGTGAGTGAGAACCAGGGTGACTGAACCTGGCCCGGCCGGGGCCCAGAGGAAGAGGAAGGAGGGACCGGCTGTGGGCGCCCCGCTCCACAGTAGGGGGTGGGGGCCCCCGTTTCCCTCCCAAATACCTCGTCTCCCGTGAAGACCCCGGAGGTCCAGACACACCCCCCCGAGTTGCCTCGGTTTCCTGTGGAACTCTCCGGCTTATCCTCTGCAGGGGACTCCGCAGGAAAGGCCCCCGGGAAGCCTGGGCAGTGCGGTGCGCCCCATCTCCCCTGCCTCGCCTGTCGGCCGTCTCCGCTGCACAGCAGGCCGGGTGTCCCTGGGGGCTGCAGGCCACTTTCGAGGCCCATCAGCAGGCCGTGCTCTGACCTGGGGCTGCGCTAATCCCAGAGCCTTCGCCTCCAAGTCGGGAACAGAGCTGCCCGGGCCTGCAGAAGCTCTCCTTCTACCCCAGGACGTCTGCACTGGCTCCACAGCCTCGTGCAGGAGCCCGTGAGGGAAGGGAGCATGTATGTGGGGGCCCCTCTAAGAGCGGGGCCATGTAGCCTGAACACCTGCTGGGGACCCCCAGGCTGTGGGGCCCTGACCCGGCGGGCCGGGGTCTGGGGGCCTCCAAGCGTGAGCTGGAGCTTGGGGGCCCTGCGAAGCGACTTCTCCCAGAGCAGCAGGGCTCCGGGGGCACACCTCCTCCGGCAGCGCCCAGGGTTTGGACTCATCTCCTGTGCCGGGCCAACGAAGCCCA
Organism: Paguma larvata; assembly: GCA_030068075.1. Lineage (NCBI taxonomy): Eukaryota > Metazoa > Chordata > Mammalia > Carnivora > Viverridae > Paguma > Paguma larvata. The sequence goes on from CM057829.1 coordinate 147,999,714, forward strand.
GACTCCTGTCCAGCTCTGAACTCGGCTCCCGCCTGGAGCCTGGGGTCAGCTCTGTCACCTGCAGCGGCACGTGGATGAGAAGGGAGAGATGGATGACCCCACAGGCTGGCCGGCGGCGCCCTCTGCCAGCCGCACGTGCGGCGCCCTGAGCGGTCGGGGCAGTGGCCTCAACCCCAGGCCCCCGGCACGCGCCCTTGCTGTGGACGGCAGCCCCATTCGGTCCTGTGACCCCCACGCCGGTGTTGCTGGGCACCTTCCTGGCCCCTTTCTCCTGTGCACCCCCAGACCCGGGGCCCCACTGCCACAGACCCTCCCCCAGTGGTCCCGCCTCTGCCCGCCCCTGAGCGGACCCCCGCTTCCCAGGGTTCTCCCCTCCATGCGGAGCTGCGGTGTGCTTCTCTGCCGTCTGCCGAAACCGCTCTGGTCAAACCACCGCAGCTTCTCGTTGCCAGCCTCCCGGCCCCTTTCTCACCGCCCCGCCCCCAGCATGAATGCTGTCCTCAGACACTTCCCTGTGTGGCCGTCGGGACAGCAGAGGCCACCTTGGACATTCGAAGATGCCTTCTGCAGGGAATTACTTGCAGAATCTTAGCAGAGCCGGTGCAGAAGGCACTAGGCCCAGGGACCAGCCACGCTGGGGATCCCTGCTACCCTCGGTGGGTCTCCCAGGGGGGGGAGGGACCCACCCCCGGGGACCGCCAGCTTGGAGACCCACCCTCGGGGCCCATCCTCGGGGACCCACCACCTCAGAGACCCACCCACAGAGACCCACCCCCAGAGCCCACCCCCGGGGACCCAGCTCCAGGGGCCCACCCCCGGGTGCCCACCCCCAGGGACCCACCCCCGGGGACCCGCCAGCTCGGAGACCCACCCCCGGGGACCCACCCCCAGGGACCCACCACCTCAGAAACCCACCCCCAGGGCCCACCCTCAGGGACCCACCCTCAGGGACCCACCCTCGGGGCCCACCCCCAGGGACCCACCCCCGGGGACCCACCCCCAGGGACCCACACTCGGGGCCCACCCCCAGGGACCCACCCTTAGGGACCCACCCTCGGGACCCATCCTCAGGAACTCATCCCCAGGGACCCACCCCCGGTGCCCACCCGCAGGGACCCACCTCCATTGATGCCATCTAAACGGGTTTCCGTGCCGTCCACTTTCTGACCTTGTGTGGTGTCCATACTGGCAGAGGTGCCCTGGCATGCTGCCAGGAGGGGCCTAGGAAACATCACTTTCAGGTCTGCAACCCCATGACCTGCTCCCGGAGCAGAGGGTGTGTGAACGTGGCAACAACGGACAAGGCCTGGCACTGAGGTTCGGGTGGCCTCTGTCCTCCGCCTCCCCTTCCCCTGCGCGGTCTGCCCCGCGCGTGCAACCCCGCTGCCATGCCCCCAGACGCCGTCGCGTCACTCCTCTGCTCAGAGGCCTCCTGGGGTCACATCACGGTCCTCGGGGTAAACACGGCCGCCCTGCTGCCTCTGCAGCGTCCCCGTGCCCGAGGGCCCCCCATGTCTACACTCCAGCCACACCCGGGTCCTTGGTCCTGCTAACTCAGCCTTGTCATCTGTCCGTGCCCGGAGAACACTTCCTGCGAGAACCCTCCCGGCCCCCAGCTCTGGGCTCAACTTCCGCGAACGCACAGCCCTGGGCGACCCTTGTCACCGAGCTGCTGTGCACCGAGCACCCCGCCAGACCCGAGGCACCGCGGGCGGCCTCCGGGCGTCTCTCAGCACCCAACTCTTGCCGTGCCAGGCGTCCGGCTGGGAGGTTTGAATATTAAGCCGGCAGATGGATGTGCGAAGCAAAGAGGCCAGGACATCGAGGAGAATCTAACCCGTGTTACGTGGAGGAATAAAGGGTTTTTGTTTGGTTTGGTTTGGTTTTGAGGAGAGCGTGCTAAGGCATCCACCATGGGCACTGCCTCCTCCATCAGGCTTTCCGGAACCTGGATGGAGCGCCTCCCCCAGGCCTCACAGGGCACATGGCTCGAGCCCACCGTGAGGCGTCCCCAGTTGTCTTGGACACAAAAATCTATCATCTATCCATGCCTGTCTGTCTGTCTGTCTGTCTATCAATCTGTCTATCTGTCTGTCTATCTATCAATCATCTATCTAGCCATATCTGACTATCCGTATACCCATCTATCTATCATCGTTATTCCTGTGGTCGGGATTATGAGCCTCCGGCATGGAGTGTTGGTGCCTCGTTGGCTCTGACCGGCCGGGGTCTCACACCAGCAGACAATCGCTGTCGGTTTGCCGGGTGCCGTTCGACAGACACACTGCCCTCCTTCCATTGTTCAGGGGCTGCCGTGGCAGAGGGGACTGGTATGCAATGTGCACCCTCACAGGGTGTGACCGGGACCCGGGTGGTACCCAGGAGCGGCCTGGCTGTCGGCAGCCTCCAGAAACAGAATGGCCCTCAGGTAGAGCATCCCACCAGGAGCACGGGGCCTGCTGAAACAGTCCGGAATGTGACGGAAGGATGACCCAGGGGACCTTGAAAATGTCCTCCAAAACGGAGATTGGGCGGGCCCCTCACTGGAGGGACAAGCGGCGTCTCCTGCCATGCCGGGGCCGGCCGTGGCCACGTCCCCTCCGGCCGGTCCCCCTGCCCTCACGCCCCTGTGTCTCCCCGGTGAGCCGCAGCTCCCCGGGCGCCGCCTTGCCGGTGGCAGAGCTCGGGGCCAGCGGACCCCGCCGACGCCGCGGTAGCTGACACGGCACTCTGCGGGTTGTCTGGCCCCGTCTGCTGCCCTGTGAGGGAGGGTGCACGGGACACTTGGCTCGATTTCCCGCTGAGACAACCAGCTCAGGCCGGCGTGAGTGGCCGCTGGGGCCCCGGCCCCGGGGGCCCCAGACGGCTCTCTGGCAGCACTAGGGGCAGCCCCTGTGCCCTCCTCCAGGGCCCCGCACCCGGGCCCGACCATTCCGGAATGAGAGGACGCGACATCGTCAGATCAGGTGTTTCACAAGTCCAGGCCGCGTTCGGTGCCCTGGCCGGGAGGCGGGCTTCTGGGAGCCAGGCCTTCCTGTCTTCAGGCCGCTGGGCCCGGCCCCGGGGGGCGCAGCTGTGGTTGTCCGGCCGGCGATAAAAAGGGACAACAATGGGGGGGAAGTGCCCATTGACCTGCTTTCTTTCTTAGTTATCACTGGAAACATACCCGCCGGCACCGCGGGGAATGCCGGGGAGCCGCCGCGGGGGGGCGGGCTGCGGACGCCCGCCCCCCCCAGGCCAGGTCACCGATCGGCCTCGTGCCCCGAGCCTGCTCTGTGCTGGGAGCTGTCCAGACAGGCCGGGCGGGAGGGCGTGTGCGGAAGAGTCGGGCTCGAAGTCAGTGGAACACTGGTTCATCTCCGTGACTGTAAAAACACTTTCGCTCATCTCCGGGAAGGCCGCACTCCCGTTCTCCCATCCAGAAGCTTCCTTAAGCCCCACGTAATGTGCCCGCGGACCCCGGGGATCTGGGGGCCCCGCCCTTTCTCAGGCTCCCAGGGACCACGCACACGATGGACACCCGGGTCCCCTCTCCCTCCGACCGCCTCCTGTGGTCCCACGAGGCTTCGCAGGTGCAGCGCTGCCCGGGCCCGGGACAGTTCACGTCCCGCACCCGGAGCCTGGTCCCCGGCCCCGGGCAGACCGGCCGGTCCACCTCCCTGGGGCCGCCTGGGCGCTGGCGTGCCACCCAGGCTCGGGCCCGAGTCTGCCAACGGGGATGCGCAGGAGAGCCGTGGCGGGTCCACCCGCGTGTGCAGGTGACGGCGATGAGCCGTGGGAGCCGGAGGGGGTGTGCCAGCCGCTCACGTGAGTGGCCCCGCTCAGCGGTGTCTCCGTCTCCCAGGCAACGCGGACGGCTTGGTTTTGCAGTATACAATCGGGCTCCTCCCAGGCCTGCGAGGCCCCAAGGCCACCCTTGTTCCCTTCCAGCTGAGGTTACAGCCACTTGGCCTTGTCTATGGCCAGAAGGCCCAAGCTCGTCCCATCCTGGGTTTTGGGGAAAGCCGTCCTGTGTGGCTGCTCCGGATGGCACCGCTGGCACGGCGGCTCTGTGCTCGTCGGGTCCCGCCATCCCACCACCTCACTGACCTAAGCAGGCCCCGCTGTCCATGGCGAGTCTGGCGTGTCCTGCGTTTATTTCCTTCAACAACTGCTTCCTGAGATCTGAGGGATCTTGTTCGCTCGTTTCTTGTCCGTCTGCTCCAGCAGGGCCAGGCTCCTGGAGAGGAGGAGAGTCCGTGGTCCCGTGCCCTGCTCTGTCCCCGCCCCCGGGCCCCAGGTGCAGAGTGCGTGGCACAGGACATATCCAGAAATGAGCTGGCGATTCGGGAGTATTCGGGGTCTGGAGTTCGGGTGTGGCAGGAGGGGGAGGATGGACAGGAGGACCCCTGACCTCCCTCTGCAGCGGGAAGACCCAGTTCCGCCCTGTCACCGTGCAGCCTGGGCGCAGCAGCCGCTGGTTCAGGACACGGCGCGTTTGGGCCCAGGAGCTGGGAGCATGCTGGCCATGCCTCGGTGGCTCTGCCCTCCTCAGTTCCGTGAGCCCCAGTGAATTCCGGGGGCGTGTGACCTCCCCGGGACCAGGAGTGCTCCCATGCAGTTCCAGGTGACCTGGAAGCAGCTGCTGAGTGAAGAGCAATCGGACAGACGGACAAAGCTTCTCACGTCACAGCAGACCTCACGGCGGAGGTGGTAGCACAAGGGGGCCCCAGCCACGTCCAGCTCACCCTTCCTCCTTCCGGTCTGGCTCTGGGACGGGGGATACCTGGATCCCAGAAGGTCGCAAAGGTGCTCCCCGAAGGGGGTGAGGACAGAGCTCTGGTGCCTCGGGGTGCTGGCCTCTTCCTGTCACCCAGTGCAGGGACAGCCAGAGGGTGCATGTGCTCGGGGCCCCAGGCTGCCGACCTGCAGCAGGCAGGTTCCCTGGGCCTGGCCCTCTGGCGGCAGCGTCCTCCCGGGCCCGTGGCTGCAGAGGCAGCCCTCCCACGAACGTCCACGCTGCGGAAGGCCAGGCGAGGAGCTGTGAGCAGCGGCCCCTGGGAGCCGAGGGCCATCCCCATGGAGATGGGACAGAAGTGGGAGCCCCAGTTCCATGACCCAGGGAGGGGGGCCCGCAGGGAGTACCCAGGGAGACCTGGGTGTGAATCCACCCTGAGGAGCCCGGGATGCAGGCCCTTGGGTCCCGGGCTGGCTCCACCTCCCTCTGTGCCCCCCAGCTTCTGGGGATGAGAGGGCGACCCCGCCCGGTGCACGCGCAGTGCCAGCAGGCAGCAGGGGCGCTGGGCAGCCTGCACACCGTGCCCTTGGCTGTTCCATCGGCAACTCGCTGAGTAAGTACAGGACGGGGCGCTGAGCCACAGGCCCCGAGCACACGCCGCTCTCCGCGGCAGCACGGCCGAAAACGTGCGTGTTTGTTAGCAGTTTAGCCAGTTTGCAATTTATCTTGGTTTTAACCCAAACAGGCTGCAGACCAAGACAAACAGCCTTTGATGTAATCAGCGCATGACTCAGGCCCTTTGCAGGCCGGTTCCTGTGCTGAGGAAACAAAAAAGAGGCCTTGAAATGTTGCCAGTGGAAAAGTGTGTGTCACAACCGAAGGTCTCCACACCCTGCCCCGGGCAGCCTGCAGTGTGGACGGCCCTGTCCTCCAGGGGCAGCCTGCAGTGTGGACGTCCCTGTCCTCCTGGGGCAGCCTGCAGTGTGGACGTCCCTGTCGCCCCCGGGCAGCCTGCAGTGTGGATGTGTCTGCCCCTGGGCTACAGGAAGCAGGTCTTCGTGGGTCACCGTTGTCAGGAAGTGGCCTGCACCCATATGTCCCCTGAAGCTGACACACTCGGGGGAACGTAAGGCAGCTTGGAGCTGGGCAGGAGCCCCTTCGGATGTGAGGCCGGAGCCTCCCGGGCAGCCGGCCCTCCCGTGCCAACGTCCCCGTGGCTCTGGTTCCTCGGTCCCCAAGCACATCCTGAAGCCGTTCTGATGGGCTCTTTTCTTCTAGCGACAGGACGTCTCGCTCTTTCCGGGACAGGCCGAGCAATTTGAAAACCCCAAAGCTGTGTGCTGCCCTGAGCCTGTGGGGAGGGGACCCTGCGCCCAGCCTGGGCCGTGGCTCCTCCAGGGAGGACCCTGAAGCACGAGGCCCTTTGGGAGGGCTTCTCCTGGAACCGGGCGTGGGCTGCCCTCTGGGCGGTTGTGCGCTGGTGTGTCCCGCGCTCGAGGAGGACAGAGCATGTGCCCAGCAACCCCGTCCAGCCCGGCTCAGAGCCGCTGGGAGGAAGGCCAGCCTGTGAAGACACCGGCAAGACAGTCCTGGGCACCAGCAGCTGCTCGGTTCTCACCTCGGCTGAGGATTCAGGCCTGCCTTCTGGCCCTTTCCAAGCCCCACGACTTTCCCAGACATTGGAGCCGTCGTGGTCGACCAGCAGCCCCTTCCTCCCCTGAGTGAGGTGTCCGGTTGGAGAGACAGATGTGAATTCAGGGGCCGTGCAGGGTCACCTGAGCGTTGGCCAGGATGGGCACAGCTGGGCAGCTCGGACGCTGGCTCAGTGCTGGTCTCTGTATCGGAGGGGGAAATTTGCTGCAGGAAAGGCGTCTCGCCTGCTCCTCGGAGGCCCGGGAGGCCGCGCAGGGAGCCCAGGGGAAGGTCTATCTTCTCAGCAGAGAAGACGCCGAGCGAAGCTGGGTACTGCTCGTCAGCACGCGACAGACAAACTGAGGTAACAGGAGAATTTGCCGGAACTCCAGCCCTTGGAAGAATCTGAGTCAAGTTGCCCCACGGAAAGCTTTGTGCCTGAGAAATGAGTTTGCCCACCCCCCGTATCGAGAGTATTGGCACCCGGTCCTGAACTGACAGCGATGACCCTGAGCGCGGGGTGTCCACCGCTGCACCAGTCCCCGCCGTGGCCAGGAGGAAGGCAGGGGACGCTCCGGCCGCGGCCTGTGTTACGAGAAATCTTTCTTGGTGGAAACTGCACACGGGGCAGATGGCTTCCCTGCCCCCAAGCAGCACCTGAGGTTCCTGGGAATGCTGCCAGGCCCGACGGGGAGCCTGGTCTCTTGGGGCCCCATCACGGGGAGCCCCGCTGGCTCCCGCGAGCCCTGCTCCAACGTGAGTCTCTGAGGCCCTTGCAAATGTAGAGCCCTGGGCCTCGCCGGAAGCAACAGGGTCACCCCCGTGTCAGCTCAGTCACTACCCTGCCCCGCAGGGCCAGCAGAAGGGGGACGGCAATGGAGAGACTCTCTGGGCCTGGGTGGGAGCCAGCCCAATGCTTCTTCAGATGCGAGGGCCCTCAGCTTCCGCACCGTGAAGTCCCAGGTGAGCGGGGAGAAGGGGAGCCCCGGGCTCGCAGACGGGCCTGCGTTGTGTGGAGCGGAAGGAGTGGCCCCCATTTCCATCGTGTAGGAGGAAAGTAAGGCTTGGCCCTGCCTACAGGAAGCTAAGACTGTCTCGAAGCCCCTCAGACATAATTGTGCCTTGCCTTCCAGAAATGACGGTAAAGACAGGTCTCCTGAGACCCACAGCTGGGACCCATAGCTCCTGAGCGGCTGGCGGCAGCAGGCCGAGTGCCTCAGTGGACACTGGGGCTAGACCTCAGGGACCGTGGTCGGCTTCCCCTAGCACCGCAGTCTGCGGGTCAGCGGTCCGGGAGGGGCCACACTTGTCTGACGCGGGATCTGGGGGCTCCTTGAAGAGGCCGCCTTCCGGGCAGGCTCGGGTTCCAATTCCCAGAACCTCGAGCCAACGCAGCAGCCATGTGTGAGCTGTGGTTCCCGGGCCCCGGGTTCACGAGGCCCTGCCTTCCCCCCCGAGGCCGCCTCCCTCGGGCGCTGGGACCCGGGCATGGGACAGAGCCCTTGCCCTCGTCCTCGGGGTGTGCCCGGCTGCCGGGGTCCCCAGCGCCCCTGGCTGGGCACCTACAGAGCAGAGCACGCTCCTACCGTGCTGCCACTGGGCCCCCGTGACCGGGTTTCTGCCGCGAAGTGAGGCCAGGGGCCGTGAACCCTGCAGCGCTTGGTCCGAGGGTCACATTCGGGCTTCGACACGGAGTCTCATCAGATCCCCACGAAGGTGTTGTTCACGTGGGGCCACGGGCCACCTTGCAAGTGACCAGATGTGATGGCCAGAGCAGGACCTTGCCAGCTGCGTGAACTCAGACCGTTTGTGTCCCCTGGGAGGTGTCGTCCCCTTTTCTCTCCCGGAGAGGACAGGTGAGCCTGGGGAGGTGGCCGTGGGTCAGTTCTTATGAGAAACGGACCCACATGCTCACACACGTGTGCACACACCACACGTGCTCACATGAGCTCACCCACACAGCACACACACCACGGGTCACACATACACGCACACGTGTGCACCACAGATATCACACGTGCACACAGCATTGCACACACGTACACGCACACATGCACACATACGTCACACATGCACACACGCACACGGCACGTGCACACATGCCATCAAACTGAAGGAGACTTTTCCTGGTTTCCTCCTCAGGATGCTCTAGTGTGCTTGGAGGCTTTGTGGAAGGAAGACGTGCGGGAGGCGTCTGTCTGTCTGGAGGATGGTGAGCCCCGTTCGGGGGTGGGCTGGTGGTACCTGGGGGCTCCGGGAAGCAGTTAAGTTAAGCGGTACGGACCCTGCCCCTGGGGTGAGGGTGGGGGAAAAGCTGGTGTCAGGAGGGAGCGGGGGTCTGGGGTCTCGGCCGAGCCCCTGAGGGCCCCGTGGGGAAGGTGAGGCCCGAATCCAGGGCTTGCCTGGCTGTGCGGATGGTGACCGCTTTGACAGAGTGTCCGGGCAAAGCCGGTCCCAGCATGACCTGTCTCCTCCTGGAAGGGGCAGTGAGGGGACCGAGTGGAGCCTTTCGTACCTGGGTTAGGGGGAGCGGGGCAGGGGCGGGAAGCCCCGGACGGGGCCTGGGGGCCCGTGTGCAGAGATCAGCTGACCGTATCTCACGAAAACTTGGTTTCTTCTCTGAAAACGCGGACAGTTAGACTCCACATGTGCTTTCTCCAAGTACCGTCAGTCGGGGAGCTCGGCACGCCTGCCGGTCGGGGGTCTCATGGGCGTGAGGTTGCAGGTGTGTGGGAATCCTGCTGATGCGGCAGCTCCGAAACCCTGCGGTCCCCCGTTCCCCGGAGGCTTCCGCAGGGCACCCGACCAACCTGCCGGGGAGAGCCCCCGGCCGAGCAGGGGTCGTCTGCCCCCGAGCCCCGCCCTCGAGGCTGGAGCCGGACCTCCCAGAGCCACGCGGCTCTAATGGCAGCGAGGGACCAACACGCGCGACGCGGCGGCCCGGACGGGGTGGGCCCCCGGGGCGGCCAACTGCCGAGGAGGGACTCAGGCGCTCGCCCGGCTCTGAGTCCCATCTGCACAGGCTTGTCGCAGCGCGTCCCCCCTGACCTGCTCCCACGTTTCCCAAACGCCTTGGCTCGAACTCCTCAGAGCACGGTCCACCCCGGGGATGCAGGCACGCTTCCCCGACAGCCGCGCTTTTCCCTTTGTTTCCACAGGAGGACTGACATTCTTCCTTTTCATACCTTTTATTTTATTTTTAATTTAAATCCAAGTTAGTTGACATGCAGCATAGTATTGGCTTCAGGAGTAGAACCCAGTGATTCATCGCTTACATAGGACACCGGTGCTCATCCCAAGTGTCTTCCTTAATGCCCATCCCCCCTCTAACCCTTCCACCCCGGCAACCCTCAGTATGTTCTCTGTGTTGAAGAGTCTTTTATGGTTTGCCTCCTTCTCTCTATCTTATCTTTCCTTCCCTTCCCCTACGTTCATCTGCTGTGTTTCTCAAATTCCTCATATGAGTGAAGTCATACGATATCTGTCTTTCTCTGACTAATTTCGCTTGGCATAATACCCTCTAGTTTCATCCACGTTGTTGCAAATGGCACGATTTCCTTCTTTCTCGTCGCCTGTCATACTCCATCGTTTATAGATACCACGTCTTCTTTACTATTCATCAGTCAGTGGACATTTGGGCTCTTTCCATACTTGGCTATTGTCGATAGCGCTGCTATAAACATTGGGGTGCATGCGCCCCCTCAAATCAGCATTTTGTATCCTTTGGATAAACACCTAGTAGTGTAATTGCTGGATCGTAGGATAGTTCTATTTTTAACTTTTTGCGGAACCTCCACACTGTTTTCCACGGTGGCTGCACCAGTTTGCATTCCCCCCAACAGTGCAAGAGGGTTCCCCTTTCTCCGCATCCTCACAATACCTATTGTTTCCTGACTTATTAATTTTAGCCATTCTGACAGGTGTGAGGTGGCATCTCACTGTGGTTTTGATTTGTATTTCCCTGATGATGAGTGGTGTTGGGCATCCTTTCAAGTGTCTGTTGGCCATCTGGATGTCTTCATTGGAAAAGTGTCTGTTCATGTCTTTTGCCCATTTCTTCCCTGGATTATTTTATTTATTTATTTTGAGAGAGAGAGAGAGAGAGAACACATGCATGTGAGCAGGGGAGGGGCAGAGAGAGAGAGGGACAGAGAAAATCCCAAGTAGGCTCCATACTCAGCTCGGAGTCCAATGTGGGGCTTAAACCCACAACCCTGGGATCATGACCTGAGCCCAAATCAAGCATCAGACGCTCACGATGGACTACCCAGGCGCCCTGAGGTAGAGTGAGGTACCAAGGGCTGCACATATTTCTGTGGATGATTTGATGAGTGGATTACGGTTCCTGTGACACCACCCCCTGGACAGGGAGCAAACACCCTCGACACCCCCCAGGGACCCTTGTGTAACTTTAGTTGCTTATTTTTATGTATTTATTTTTTTTGTGGTAAGAACCCTTGGCCTGAGAGCTCCGCCCCTGAGGAATGCGCAAGCCCCTGCTGTGGCCACAGGCATTTTGCTGGACAGCTGGTCTGTGGAACTTATTCACGAACATAAGTGATCTGTTTTTAAGAAATTTCTACCTGGTTTAAATTTAAGGAAGATTCTAGGATTTTATGCATTATCAAAAATTATTTTTTCTGTTTTATTAAAAAATAAAATGTTTGACCCAAAGGAATGTATCCTTGTGGTTGCCCATCAGGATAACACAGTGAGCCCGATGGCTCTGCTGCCCTGAGCCAGAACATAACCACCCCCGTGTCTGCCTGTGCGATCCCTGCCTCGTCCCCCTCACTAGGGACCCTCCCTGAGCCTGGTGTCATGACCTCATCGCTTTGCAATGTCTCATCCCGTACGCGTGTGAGGCCGAATGTCGCGGAGCCGTTGGAAGATGGCGTCACGCTACATGGCCTCGTCCAGCGATCAGAGAGACAGAGCGAAGGTCTCGGAAAGAGTCCAGAGGGATGGAAATTTCACCCGTGATGAACTTCGACACGGTGGCGAGAGGATGGTTTACCTAATCAACGCCTGCGATGGCAGGGAGCGTGAGCACGCAGCAAACGTCTAGGAGGGCACGCAAGCGGTCCTCGGGCTGAGGGAGGGGGGGTTTTGGTGCAGGCAGCAAGCCAGGGGCTAGAGTTGGTAGGTGGCAAAGTGTCTCCCAGTAAAAAGGAGCCGTAGCTGGAGTCGATGGATAAATATGTTTGCAAAGTTGTGAGAGAAAAGGTTAATATCGACGGTCTATGAAGAGACTCAACAAAGTGATTCGCTGAAGACAAACCACCCAGCAGAAACAACCGGGTGCGGGATGGACCGGTGACAGACGGCGAGGGAGGGTGCAGGAGTGCCGGTCGTCAGCCTGTTACTTGTACTCGCCGGAGGATTATGGGTTTCTGGTGTTTTTCCTTTCTTTTTTGTACCTTAAAACTTTGTTAGAGTTTTTATGCAAAAAATTGTTTTAGATTATTTCCCCAGGAAAAGACCACTGAGGCCATTTTACTGTCGGGAAAAACAGACATACACGGGTGGGTTTGTAGGGTGCTGGCTCAGCGTGCAGGGGGAGGCGGTGACCCGCGCGTGATCATGGCTCGGCCACGTGGACAGACGCAGCAGTCGCTGAGGAGGGCTCGCCGTCAGCTCGGGAGCTTACCCGGAGTCATTCCAGAAGAACATGTGACAGCCCAGGACAGCGTTCCTGTGTGTGACGCTCTGGATGCGACGGCCTGGCACTCGCCTGGGTAGGGCCGGCAGCGGGCCCGAGGCTTTCCCGTCCTCCCGGGCCTTGAGAAAGACTGCGGTCCCCGGGAGCGTTCCCGTCCTCTGACCACGGCCGGCAGGTTTTCAGGCGACCGCTGCATTCACCAGGAGCACTTACATCGCAAAAAAGGGGGGGGGGCGGCTGCTACATTTTGTTGGGACTTTCGGGGTGTTGTCAGTTTTTAAAACCCCATTTTCTATGTATCATTAACCTATTAGTAGCGGAAACAACTACCGAACACCCCACAAAATGGAGGACTATTTAAGCCAGTTTTACACCTTTAGGGGCCAGTGGGCTCGACAGAATAAGGAGAGGCGTCGATCTTCTGGAAGCACTGCTGTGTAACACCCCTTCGCAGGCCCGAGGCGCATCGCTGCCACCCTCAAGGGCAGGCAGCATCGGTCCTGACCGCCGTTCCAGGCTCACCTGGTGAAGGGTCTCCTGGCTCAGCCGTGGGCTCCGCCTCGCCGGGGAGCGGTGGTGTGTGTCTGGTTGCGCAGGAGTGAACTGGCTCAGAGAGGCCAGAGGGCGTGTCTGAAGACGCACAGCTCACTCGGGTTAGAGTGGGGACCGGGTTACAGCTCTACTGAGCGAATATCCAAGCAGGAATAGACTGCTTTTCAGTTAAATTAACCAAAAAGCTTCGGTACCTGTCTACCTGTGGTTGCGGGCGGTATAGACAGAGGCTCTGCTTTCGTTCCCGGCCCCTCCAGCCTTTCCTTCTGCGGTCAAATGTTAACTGCAACTAAAGCTTGTTTCCCCGACGCCAGCTGCGGACAGCCTTGTCTCGGGAACACGGCCACGCAGCCACGCCTCCAGCCGCGTGGAGCGCTGTGAGACGTGGCCGCGAGCTGTCTGCAGCCTGGCGCTGGGCGCGCAGGCTGACGTGGGCGTGCCCGGCCCGGAATCCTGGTGCTGCCACGTTCTCCTGCCGCCTCGCATGTGAGCATTTGTGCTGAGTTTGGAGCGCGGCCACGGTCCCTTCCAGGAGTCAGCAAGGTCAGCCCCTGGGAAGTCGAGATAAAGCCGTGTGCCTCCTACAGAGCGGGGACTGCAGATAAAGGGCAAAGCCTGAAAGATGATGGGTTTGTCTGACATTGTTGGGCCTGTGAGTCATAACGAGGCTTTACGAGATGCAGGAAGTCCAGGAATTGGCAGCTTCCCCCGTCCATTATCCCTTCCCAAAGCTCAGGGTGTAGCCTCCTTGAAATCCTAACAGGTACCCGCTCCTGACTCAGGACAGCCCCCTCCTCAGAATGAACAGGAAAGAAAAGTTTTCAAAACACATGAAACCAAAAGGCAGAAAACCTAGGAACGAAGTCCATCTCCCGGACAGACGGTGGTGAGTGGGTGAACAGCGCCTGCCACCCCAGACACCGCGTGCTTCGCGGGCTGCTCCCACGGGGGTCACTGCCACCCGGCCCCTCCGCAACACACGCAGCGTGTCTCCACGTCCCAGTGAACGTGTCGTGTTCTTGAGGCTCCGGATCTAGAAGGCCGCGGTCAAGATCAGTCCTCGAGACAAGATGAAAGGGGACAGATGAACAACCATCAAGGAGTGAGAGGGGATGGAAGGGAGGCTGTGTGTGTGTGTGCGCGTGCACGTGCCTGCGTGTGGGGCGTCCGCGTGTGCGTGCGTGTGCGCGTGCGCTCCTGAGACATGATCACATGCAAACCTCTCCTTCCTGAGCCAGCAGCTGGTCCCGGCTTGCAGACCAGGGCGGGGCAGACAGGCGTCAGTGGCGGGAGGGCTGAGCGAACCCCGCCAGGCGCTACCACGGGTAAAATCCTGAGGCTCACATTGCCGCGAGGGGCTCAGACTCAGCTCAGTACTGAAGCAGGGCTGAGCTGGAAACCCGAACGGCCCAGTATCGCAGAATCAATGCTGGGTGCCCGGTGATAACCGCTCGGCCGGCATTTGCTCCCCATCCGCCCTGTGCGAGGTGACCCCGCACACGTCTCCTCCGTCCCCTCCGGCGTTTGAGGCAGACGGGAGGCCAGGAGGCCCGGTTGTGCGGTGGAGGCAGGACTGTCATCGTGCAAATGCCTGGGCCTCTGCGGGAAACCGGCTGCGGCCTGCCCTCCGTGTGACTAATCTCGCTGGTCCCGTGGGTGGTGTCTACCAGACCAGGCTGTTGGGAGGGTTCTGAAAGAGTCTTGATGATTGATTGCAAGCTCCTGTCACCTGCCAGCAAGTGTTGGAGCGCCGGCCCAGACACTCACGCCTGCGTTCTCCGGACGCTCCGTCGGAACAAGCACTGAGACAGGAGCCGTGGGCTCCGTGGATGCAGGCGTGTCCCGGACAGGCGGCCCCGATGGGGGACAGGGAGGCAGACGCAGTCACAGCTGTGCGTTGTGGCGACGACAGGCTGCACGTGAGCCGACGGAGGCAGAGGGGGTCTAGCCCCATGTCGGCATCTCAGAGATCGTGCTCACTCCGAGGCCTGGAGAGAAAGTGGCCTCCGCAGCCGGAGAAATGCCGAGGGCTGGGGAAGGCTCCGGGCGCCGGCCTGTGTGTGGGCGAAGCCTGGAGCTCGGGGGGTCAGTGCCCGTGTGTGTGTGGGTGTGTAGGCATGTGTTCAGGTGTATGCGAGGCTGTACGTGTGTGCAGGCAAGTGCCCGTGTAAGCATCTGTGCGCACACGTATGTGCACGTGTGTCTGCAGTCGAGCATGCGTCTGTGCATGCATGTGCAGGCATGTGTGCGAGTGTGCACGCGTGCCTGTGGGTCGCTGTGTTCTGTAAGAAGTGTCCTCCGTGGCCTGAGCACCGCTCCACCTTAGGAAACAACCCACCGAGGGATGGGTTGTTTTTGTTTCTTCTGTGTAGCGCTTGGCACATCATGGATGTCGAATGCGTGTCTCCGGTGTAAGATGTGTGTGCTCAGGGAATGTTCCGGTGTGCGACGTGGGTGTATCTAGTGTAATCTGGAGTCCTACGCGGGCTGTTGCTGAAGGTACTAAACGTTTTCCTCCACACCCGTTGTCCAGTTGGCTCAGCCTTTGGGAGGGCACGAAGGTCCAAGGAGACTGAACCTTGGCTGTGGTTTCTCCACACGACCCCTCGTGGCTGCTTCCTCGCGCTGTCACGGCCTGCCAGTGTGGGGGTGTGTCTGTGGGCGTGCACCCCCTTTCTCTCCTCCTGCTAAATTCTACGCCTGTCATCTTGAGACCTCTGTTCTCACCCTCTTCCTCCTGTAGCAACAACTTCTAGAAGGCAGGCAAGCTCAGTATTTGCTGTTTTGGACTGAATTGCATCATTCCAGGGTCAGTGAGAGACTGAACTTGGGATTTTTAAATTGCCAGTTTGGCTTTGGGAATTAAACACCGAATACCGGGCAGGCATTCCTGTTGTTGCCGCTGGAATTCCCCGGTTACTAAGATGAGGTTAAGTGCTGGCAAAACTCCTCGAAACATCATTCGCCTCTTGGTCAGCTCGTAGGTCCAGAGAAGGAACCGTTTTGACATCGGGTCGAGGAAGACTGCCACACCGTGCGGGCAGGCCTGAAAGGGCCCTCCTGGTGATAGTCTGGCTTAGCAGGATCGAAGGGAACTCCTCTACTTGTTTCGATCAGTTACTCTGTTTCCCGCTCTCGTTATCAGAACTTCCATCAAAAGCCGCCGTTTTGGTCCACAGGAGGGCACCCGTGTGGATGGACACAGAAAATCTCCGCCAGTCACCTGAGGCTCCTCGTGAGCCCTGATGGTGAGTGCCACGTTCAAAGGTTTGCTGCCATGTGCTCGTGTCTTTGAGTCTGCCGGCCTCCGTGCGGTGTTTGAGACCACGTACCCACACCCAGGCATGTCTTGCCGTGAACGTGGCGAACCAGACTGCGGTAAGTGGAGGCCGGCTGGTTGTGGCCCGCGTGGGCTTTGGGTCCCAGGCCGGTGCCAGGCAGGACCGTCTCTCCCTCATCCCCAGATGCCCACTGCCAGCTCTGTGCCTCCCACGCGGGAGGTACGCTCATTAACATGGGGGCTTTGGGGGTTATCCCAGGGCCGGGAGGACCCGCTCATCGTGGGAGCACTGCCGTGTTGCCTGGATCTGGGCGTTTAGTGAGCACGTCAGGGCTCGAGCGCACACGGACCCACACTCGGGGCCTGCACCTGCACACACGCTCTGCACACGGAATGTGGTGCAGGCCACCGTCTCCTTGGTCAGGCACGTCCCCAGCAGGGGAGCCCTCAGGTGGGAAACTGAAGGGACAAGTCGGCCCCGACGGCCTACGTCTCCTCCAGACCCTGGGCGGAGGCTCCCCCGCAGTCGGGGCAGGGCTCTCTCGGACAGCGTCTAATTTCATGGTTCGTAGGTCCTCCCCCTCGGACTTTTTGCTGCAATGTCAAATGTACAAATCCGCGAGAGACTCCCTCTCCTGGGAACGCTCCCTCCAAATCAAAGGGAGAGGGAGCAAGTGACCCGTGCACACCCGGAAAGCGGCGAGGCCATCGAGTTACCAGCGGCGATGCCGACGTGCCGTTGGACTCCGTCTCCCCAGACTCGGGTCCTGCCGCCAGAGCCCCATGGAAGTGTGGACGGCTGAGGCCGGAGGGGAGTTCACCAGCCTGAAGACGGGCCTTCGTGTTAACTGGTGTGGGCTCATATACTGTGCGCCTGAAGTCAGTATGTTATATGTCGATTACACCTCAAATAAAAATAAACCAACAAAAAAGATGGGACATTTGTCAATTCCTGTTTCATCTGGTGATGTATGTGACTGAAGCTGGGGCCGGACCCCACGTTTACCGTTTCCCGGCCTCCGTCAGGCGACAGGAGAGCAAGGCGCTTCCCTGGGAGGCCCGGATGGGGACTCGAATTGGGGAATCTGCGGCAGTGCTCGGCAGGGTTCCCGGTAGCCCCTGAGCACAGGGACAGGAAGCGGCACTGTGGGGCTCCCAGCTGGGCCCGGAAGCCTCTGCAGGAGCCGCCGAAATGACCCGCAGCACAGCCCTGCAAGGGACGGGGCAAGAGTCCTGGCTGGGAGGTGGGACACACAGGTCTGGGGAGGTGACGAACCCCAGGCCCCACAGGCCTCCACGTGCTCCTGCTGGGACGTGCATTCAGCCCAGTGGCCGCCGCAGGGAAGCGGTGGCCAGGACGGCTGAGTGGGCCCGTTGTGGGCAGCGGTGGTGGCGGGGGGGTGCAGTGGGGGGAGGGAGGGAGAGGTGAAGGAGGGAGGTTCAGCCCGAGCCCAGGAAGTTTGTTTTACGGCTAGTTTTCATGCATTTGTTTAATCTGTTACCAAGGGTCATCGGTCAGGCGGCCGCTCCTCTCCCGCAGTGCCCGTTCCCAGCCAAGGCCGCCTGGGAAGGAGGAAGAGAGCACTTTCCAGAGACTCAGCAAAGAGGAAGTGCCCAGGACACGCGGCCCGAGAGCACTCCCAGGACGGGGGCGTTCACCCAGCAAGGTGCTGGGGTCAGGAAGCTGCTCTCACCCCGTGGCGGCCCTTCCACTCTGTCCGTGTCGCTGGCTGAGGCCCCAGAGAGAGAGAGCCCCGGAGTGGCCGCTGCTGAGGCCAGGTCACCCGCGGAAGCTACCTTCTCGGCTGGGATTCCATTCCGATCAGTTAACCCGGGCGGGGTTGGGGGGCTGCTTCTCCAAGGGGGGCGGCGGGGGAGGAGATGCTTCTCCAGCACTATGAGGGGTCTCCGGGCAGCCTTTGGCTGAACAGGTCAGTTTAAGTTTTAACGAAACCCCGCACACATTGTCTAACGGTTTCTCTGAAAACATCAGTGCTTGTTTGCGAAGCGTTTCAGACAGGGCCAGGACATTCTCTGTGGTCATTGGAGCCTCACAGCGTTTCCACACGCAGACCACTCGAATGGCGCCTCGGCTGGGGCGCGAGCCTCAACTCTATTAGAGTGGGAAAGTGGGCCGAGGAGGCAGGGTGCCCGCGGAGCGGCCTGAGCCCAGAGCCCACTGCTTATGAGGCCCCTCCCACCTCTGCTCCGACACTTTGGTACACACTCACTTTTATTAAAAAATTAAAATTTTTTTAATGTTTATTTCTTTTGGAGAGAGAGAGATCAAGGACAAGCAGGGGAGGGACAGAGAGAGAGGGAGACCCAGAATCCGAAGCAGGCTCCAGGCTCTGAGCTGTCAGCACAGAGCCCGATGCGGGGCTTGAGCCCACGAACCGTGAGATCATGACCTGGTCTTAGGCTGGACGCTCGACCGACGGAGCCCCCGGGCACCCTGCACACTCACTTTTGAAAGGTGTTCTAAGTGCATCCATGTTAGCTCTCATAGGCACACTTCTTTTTTCTTTTTATGCTTATACAGTAATGTTTTGTGAAAATTGTTAATTAAAAAATACTTACCACCTCCCGGGTGTCACACGTAATAAGGAACTTACACAGTTACAACAGGCATAGAGTGGCTGGGGACAAACAAACACACGTGACTGTATTTGGGAGGCAGGTACAGAGGGGCACTCGAGCGAGGCCATAAGATGTGAGGGTTCCAGAACGACACCAGCACTGGGCACTGGGCACAACAGAGGAAGGGTTTATGAAAGGTCGGCAAGGGAGGCCAATGAAAAGAGTTAAAGTTGATAAAATAATAAAAAAATAGAAGGGTTTATGTTGTCATCATCACTATCGTCAGCACCATCACCATCGTTGTCATCACCATCATCGCCGTCACCATCATCATCACATTATCACCATCACAAAGGTTAAGAGTTTTGTGAATTTAAGTTGGGTTCTCTGGGGGTGCCTGACTGGCTCAGTCGGTTGAGCATCTGACTCTTGATTTCCGCTCAGGTCATGATTTCACAGGTCATGAGTTCGAGGCCCACATGAGGCTCTGCACTGACAGTGCAAAGCCTGCTTTGAATTCTCTCTTCCTTTCTGTCTCTGCTCCTCCTCAACTTGCGTGCGCGTGCTCTCTCTCTCTCAGAATAAATAAATAAACTTAAAAAACTAATTTATAAGTGAGGTTCTGTGTTAAGAGCATCACATGCAGTACGTCACCCAATCCTCCTACAACTCTATGGCAAAAGATTTTGTGCATTGTTTCCATTTTAGATGTTGGCACTTGAGTTCAGATGGGTCACGTGACTTACGCACAAGCGCATTGCTAGAAGGCGGGGTGTGGGATTGACGCCAGGCAGTTCTGTGTGACTCCGTCTCTCTCCAAGTGCTATTGTCACACTCTTACCATTTGAGGACTGTGTCCTAAGGAAGCTAGGCACCTTGCTGGGTGGTGGCACACCTGGGAGGTGATGGAGCTGGGGCGAAGGCAGCTTGGTCTGCCAGGCTCTCCACCTGGCCTCCCGTCTCATGCAGCTGTTCTGTTAGAAGATTCTCAGACCCTGAACCTCCCGCAGCATCTGTCTTGCCTCTTAGAGGCCCCAGTGGGCTCTACCCCTCTCTGGCTCACAACGGCCCAAAGAGGATCGAAGCCTGAACTGGTCTGACATGGAAAGGCCTGGGGAGGTACCAGGGCTCCAGGAAAAGGCTGTAGGGACCATGCTGGTGCCAGCTGCTCGGAGCTAACCGTGAGTCTGGCTCTGCATGCGGGTGGTTTTGCATGTGTCTCACCAAACCCTGCATTCCTTTGACACAGACTTTAGTTCTGTGTATGAGAAAGCAGAAAGCGGGGTGCCTGGGGGGCTCAGTCGGTTGAGCATCCAACTTCGGCTCAGGTCATGATCTCACTGTCTTTGAGTTCGAGCCCCGCGTCAGGCTCTGTGCTGACAGCTCCGAGCCTGGAGCCTGCTTCGGATTCTGTGTCTCCCTCTCTCTCTCTGCCCCTCCCCCGCTCATGCTTTGTCTCTCCTGCTCTCAAAGTTAAATAAAACATAAAAAAAAAAAAAAGAGAAAGCAGAAAGCAAAGCTGCCGGACAGCAGGGCCGGGAGGCAAGCCCAGCTCTCTCTGATTTCAATGCCTGTGCTCTTCGCTGCCGGCTCGGCACTTCTAACCCAGTGTTAAGTACCACCAGTGGGCGCTCCAGAGGCCAGGCCTCCTGCCTGGGAACACCCTCGCGGAGCGGGGGAGGCACGACTGCATCTCGTTTATTTCCCAGTGAGGTGTCAGGGTCAGGCCTCCTGCTGCCCTGCGGCGTCTGAGTCGGCGTTTCTTACATCCACCGTATTGTCTCAGGAGGCAGGAGGACCCTTTGGGTCCTCTTTGTCCAACCAAGAATCTGAGATTTGAAGCGAAGGCTGAGTCCAGCCCGGACTTTGAGATCCTTATCTGGGAACGGATACCCTGCCACCTCCCCCAAATCCAGGGCCCTGTCCCCTGTCCCCTATAGCTGCTGTCGTCTGGGATTTGGCAAGGAGACAACAGGTCGCTCAGAGCTTTGCTGTCACTGCCGCCCAGACACAGACTGTTTCCCACTAATCGCCTCTCCTATTGGCCGCCCACGGTCTACACAAAACTCTCCCCGCAGCCAGATGGAACCGTGCCTGACCTGGCTACAGTGAGCCACTAACACACACCCCTCAGAGCCAGTCCCTCGCGGTCCTGCCGCCCCCCCTCCACAGGCTCACAGACTCTCACGGCGTGTACCACCTACCACACACACCCACTGCCGTGTTCACACGACGGCACTCACTCACACACAGGCCGTCGTGTCATACCCACTCACCACACACACGTGCACACCAATACTCAAGTGCCCACGCACACGCACGCACGTGTGTCCGCACACTTCTCCGGCATGTGCACCCTTCGAGGGAAACGGTGTGTCTTACCCATCTACCCCAACAAGACTCGGTTCCAGGCAATCCAGTGCTTAGGAAGGCACCGCTCAGCCCAGACGACCGACGTCCTGAGACTGTCTCGCATAAACGCTTATAAATTAGATGTTCCCGTGAGCATCTTTCAAAGTACTGTCTTTTTGGAGAGTCGGTTGTCTGGCCCTGAGATGGACAGAACACTTCCGGAATTCGTGAAACTATCCGCGCTGGGCCAGCCCTCGACGGCTGCCTCACCAAGTCACAAACTCAGGCTGAAAAATTGTGTCATTGTCTTACAGGCCCTGTGGGCAGGAATCTGGTCACGGCTCAGCTGGGCCCCCTGCGGGGCTGCCACCCAGGGCCGGGCCCTCCTCCGGCAGCTCCTGGGGCTTGAGGGACGGACAGCAGGTGAGGGCCTCAGGCTCTTGCCGGCTGCCGGCCACGGGCTGCCTTCACTCCTGGCCGCGTGGACCTCCCCTCTCGGCCGCTTTGGTTAAAATCAGCGTTGAAGAAGGCACCTGAGCAGGAAGGACATTACAGTTGTCATGGGGGACTGCCCCATCCAAGGAGTGTCCAAGAGAGCCAGAGTGGTTGACCTTTGACCCCCGCCCTACCTAGCCTGGCGCCAGGAAGGAATTCAGGAATGATGCCAGCTCGCTGCTCCCCAGGGGCCGGACGGTTTTAGATGAGGTCGACGGCCTTACTGCCCTTAACCCTGACATCAGGACAGTGACACCTGGTTTGGGCTTGAAGCCCTGTCTCAGCAGGAGTCCCCATCTTCAGTGGAGTGGGTGGCCCTAGGATGTCTTCCTGTCACTGTCGCGGTCCCTGTGGGTGTTGCTGCCCCCCCAGGTGCCCTACAGGCACCAAGAGTTAAGGGGTGACCTCCGTTGGTCACCTGCTGTATGCTCAGTGGTGACAGCTGTCACGGCTCTGTGACCTGAAGCCACCTCCTTGGTTCTCTCATAGGGCATCTTGTTCGTTCAGCAGACACTTAACTCATCAACGGTGTGACCTCTATTTTTAAATTAATTTATTTTTTTGTTTATTTATTTTTTAAGGTTTTATTTATTTAAGTTATCTCTATGCCCAACGTGGGGCTCGAACTCACAACCCTGAGATCAAGAGTCCTGTGCTTTCCCAACTGAGCCGGTCAGGCACCCAATGGTGTGATTTTGAAATCAATTTTCTTAAACTTGTAAGTGCAACTTTTTATTTGTAAATACAGTAATTTCACATTAGGGTTAAAAAGTACTCTTTTTCTGCGGTTCTTTAATATTTAGCTGTAAATCTTGAAGATAAAGTTCAAATTAGTGTTTTATCCCAGCTGACCGACCGCATTTCTCCGGAGGCTGCGTTCCAGACCGCCATCACTGTGAACTTGCCAGACCCGATCTTCTTGGTGACTTCAAATGTCTCATAAGGAAAACTTATAAATCTCACAAAATATTCCTAGTGAAACCGTATGTTTGATCTAATAAAGCTTATTTGTTAAACTGCAGTTTCTCAAGCACGGGACTATTGTTTTGGCCGGGTGACTGCTGTGGGGGCCGTCTGTCTGTCGGGGGTGAATCAGGAGCGTCCCTGGCCTCCACCCATAGATGCCAGTAACGCTCCCGGTTGTGACAATGGGAAATGTCTCCAGACGTCGCCAGATGCTCTGCCTTAAATATTTAAACACGATTAAAATTTATCAGCTAACCCCTAAGTATTTTCTTAAAATCACAATTTTACTACTTCAAATGCATTTAAAAATCAAAATATCAAAACCCCTTTGATTGCAGAGGCTTGCTGCCGCCATCCAGGTGGGGAGACCGAGGCCGTGCTGCTCTGCCTCTGGTCTCCATCTGGCTGAGGTCCTGGCCACCGGCGGCAGCGGCGTCCCCGGTCACCGAGCACCTTCGCGGACTTCTGGTTAGTCTCGGGTCTGACAAGAATGCGCGTAGAGGTGAGAGTGCCAGCTGAGACAGAACGGCCCTGGGCTCCCGTGGGGAAGACCACTGGCCACGTCCTGGACACCCTCAGGGCCCCGTGCGTCTGCCCCCCGGGCCTCGAAGACCCTGGCCCACGTCCTGCTTCCTGCGGCCAGTCTCCTCGGTGCTCTCACCGCCCGTTTAACCCGACAGGTGTACAACTTCTGAGCAGATCTGTGCCGTCGGGCCCGCCACATCCCAGGAAAACGTCACAGAAACCCCTCGTCACACCCCCTTGCGCCTTCTGGTGCCGTCGGCGGCCCGTGACCGCATGGCTCCGAGGGGCCCAGCTGTTTTCCCTGTGGTGTCAGGTTGCCCAGCCGCTGGAGGCAGCCCTCTCCAGCTGGACGCCCGCTCTCCACCCAGGCCCCTCGAGGCCTCTTCCCTTCTGGGACGACATGCTATTCTAGGCACAGATTGACTTTCTTTGTGCCAGCCGCTCTGGGGAGCCTGGTGGCTTCAGGGGACGCCAGAGGAGAAGCGCCCGTCTGAGATCTGGGCCCGCGTGGCTCGTCTTGAGTGACGACTCACACGGGGCAGCCCCGATGCAAAAAAAAATCGGAATTCCTTACTTCTCGGATGATGTGTTTATTCTGATATTTTACTTTGACTCCAACTGTACTACCTTCCTCGATAAAATACTGTCCCAATACCAAACACTTTTCGCCAGCTCCCTCCGTCGTGAGGTACGAGATTCCCACGGCACTCTTTTTACTCCAGTTGACACACTGGGCATCACGTGTGGATCGCGAGGTCGCCTGGCTTCTCTGCAGCATAGACTGTCACTGACCCTCACCCCAGAGCCGCCCTGTCCCGGCCCCTCGTGACGAGCTCTCTGCCTGTGCTGCCGGGCTGGGGCCCACAGAGCCCTCGCCTCCCCATTCCCGCCTCCCCGCAGCGCCTGTGCCCCAAATCCTCTCCTTTCTCCTCAAATGAACACACAGGCTTCCCCCAAACAAGCCCCACGTGGCCCTCCCTCCGGGTGAGCCGACGCACTCACCTAGCGGGGCTCTCGGCTCGGCTCCAGGCAGGACGCCTGCCGGAGACCGAAAGCCCAGAAGAAGGCCTGACAGGTCTGCTATTTTAACGACGGTGCTGGTGTCTGTGGTTGAAATTTTACGGTGTACAAACTTCTGGCCTGAAAGTCCGGGGAAGACACCGTGTCCTCACGGACTTGTACCCCACGACGTTGGAGTTTGCCTGTGCCGTGACTGCCTGTCAGCTCCTGGACTTCATCCTGAAGCCAGCTCGGCCGAAGTCAGGTACCTGCCCCAAACGGAACACCGTCGGGCAGATGGGATGCGAGGCCTGGGCGTTTCTCCGGAGCCCGCAGCAGTGCCGCCGCGCGAGCCAATGGGCGCCCCGCAGAGCGTTCTGTGAGTTCCAGCACGGGTTCCCGAGCGAGCCTGGTGTTGCCCGGGCTCACTCTCCGCCTGGTTTTTCCTGGACTGTCGGTACGTGGGGCACGTGCTCGCTGGAATCGGGCCTGTTGTGCGGGGCTGGGGGCAGGGAGAGGGCAAGGAAGGAGCCACGGACGCAGCAATGCTCCTCGCCCGTTGCCGGGGTCCGTGTCTGGCAGCAACAGCCCGCTCCTGTCCCGGCAGCCGGAGCTCGGCCCCTCGTGTGCCCGAGCTTCCAGTGCGCCCCGAACCAGGGTCCCTGCCCCCGGGCCCTGCACTTCCCGTGAGAATCTGCAGACGCCAGGGCACGGGAGGAGGTGAGTGTCCGGCTCTGTAGGGGTGGAGACCCCCTGGTCTTGGGAACTTCACACCCGGGCCCGTGGCTGCCTGTGGGCCACTCGCCCCACTGCGGCCGCGGCAGTGAACAGAAGCGCCTGGTGTGAGTGGAGAAGACATCAAAGGAAGTCTCTGTGCACGGCTGCTGCAGACTGAACTGGGTCCCCTCCCTGTCCCCGAGAACTCACGGGCAGCAGCCCTTGGCCCTGGTGTGACGGTGTCTGGAGCTTCGGAGTGGTGATCGGGTGGAGGTCCCAGCCCTTCTGCGATCACGTGTTACAGAACAGGTGGGTGACTTTGCTTCTCAGTTCTGGAGCCGGGACGCCCCAGATGGAGGCGGTGGCTGGGTCAGGGCCTGCCGAGAGCCCCGTCTGCTGTCATACTTGGCGGGGCCTCACACGGGGGATGGGCAGAGGTGATCTCTCTGGGGCTCCTTTGTAAGGACACTAGACTCGTTCCTGAGGGCTCCCCTCACGGCCTAGTCATCTCCCGATGCCCCGCCTCAATCGCCTCGGGCGTAGGGCCTCAACATGAGAGTTTGGGGGACACGGGCATTCAGTCTGTGGCAGTTCAGGAGGGGTCATGATGGCTGGCTCTTGATGGGAACCATGTCCCTGTCAGATCTTCCGGAGAGCTTGCTTCTGTCCCTCTGCCCTGGGGGGCCAGCAAGAAAGCAGGGTCTGCAAGCCAGGAAGTGGGTTCTCCCCAGAACCAACCCCGCCAGGCCCTGAGCCTGGACTTCCAGCTTCCAAACTGTGAGAAACAGATGCCTGGCTTCTTTTAAGTTTGTTTGTTTTTCAGAGAGACTGTGAGAGTGGGGGAGGGACAGGGGGAGACAGAGAGAGAGAGAGAGGGTGCATGCAGGGGAGGGCAGAGAGAGGGAGAGAGAGAATCACAAGCAGGCTCCACATTCAGTGAGGATGGCTCGATCGCACGTCCATGAGACCGTGACCTGAGCCGCGTTCCAGAGTCGGACGTTTAACCGACTGAGCCCTCCAGGCGCCCCCATGAGCGCCTGTTGTTTAAGCAGCCAGCCCGCGCTGTTCTGTCATGGCAGCTGAGCTCACGGGGACCACGGCTCTCATCAGCCTGGAGAAATCCAGAAAGCCAAGAACCCGCCGGGCCCACGTTGCCCTAATGCACATGGCTCCACTCGGAGCGTGCGGCCTCTTCCCCCATGAACAGCAACCTTGCTTTGGGACAGGGGAGAAACCCGTCCAGACTTTGGAGAGTGAAGATAAGGGGGGGCTCTCTGCGCTGCGGGGAAGGACGTGGCCAGGACTGGGGGGAGGGTCCACTTCCTCCCGGACCGGCTGGGAATCAGGCTCTGCCCTCCAGCAAACAGCCCCACAAGCCTGGCAGTGTCGGGCTTGGGAAGCGCGTGTATACCTGCCGCTGTGATCCGCGGTCCTGGTAAACCCCGTCCACAGGACACACAGCTGCCTGACAGCCACATGGTGTCTTCGTGACACGCAGACACATGGCCGATGCTGGGTGGATGGGACTCTCCCTTCCTTCTAGAAAGGAGTCCGATGTCCGTGCGCCCTGGCTCCCAGCGGCAGCCTCCAGAGACGGCACCACCCCCATCATCGCGGATACTGACCGGGGGCCCTGTTCTCGTGCCGCACACGAGGAGAACGGCACCGCGTAAGGTGTTGTACACTGTGTGTGAACCAACAACCCTGAAAACATAAAAACCACGACAATGAATTTCCGAAGTGTCTGAACACCACAAGCCATACCATAAAGACGTTTTTCTTTGTTTCTTTTAAATTGTTTTAATGTTTATTTATTTATTGTTGAGAGAGAAATAGAGAGCGAGTGGGGAAAGGCAGAGACAGAGAGGGAGACACAGAATCAGAAACAAGCTCCAGGCTCCGAGCCGTCAGCAGAGCCCGACGCGAGGCTCCAACCCACGAACTGTGAGATCGTGACCTGAGCCTAAGTCAAGAGTCAGACACTTAACCGACTGAGCCCCCACTTTCTTCTTTGTGTCTGAAACACAGTGGGTCTGAGCAAAAACGTACCCGCTGCTAGCCATACGCACCCCTGCACACAGCTGACAGGGGTGTGGAGGTGGCGGGGGGAATCACCACGCAGGAGGGTCATCCTGACCCAGGTGCTCTAGCAAGGGCACCGCGGCAGGAGGGCGGAGGGCACACCGGCGTCACCGTGGGGCTGGGACGCAGGCCTCCCTCTGGGCCCAGCAGGGCTGTCTGACCCGGTGCAAGCGGGAAAGGGGGAGGTGCACCCACGGCCTTGACGCTGAGGGTTGCCGGCCTGCGGGTCGCCCCCTACACGCGTCCTCCCCACCGGGCTGGGAGGACCCCCCGGCACCTCTGCCGCCGGCCTCCCGCCGAGCAGATGCGTTTCCAGGGCAGGAAGGGAGGGCAGGATGCGAGACTTCCCGCCGGCCGGCCACCGGCCAGGCTCCAGGAAGCTGTGGCCGAGCGGCCCGCAAGGCGAGGACTGAGCGCGGGGTGGAGGCCGACCCGCCCTGGCTGCCCTGCCCCTGGTCTGCTCGCCTGCGTCCCGTGTAGGCGCTGACCTGACGGGTCAGCGCAGGAGCGGGCCGGTACGGGCTGTGCGGACGGGGTCCCCTTGGACTTGATCAGAACTTGGGGGAGCGTCTAAGGAGAGAGTGGCATGCTTCTCAGGCCGCCCCTCACCCCAAGCCTGTGTCCTGGCCCTGCTCATTCTGCCCCTTCCCTGACCTCGGGCCGGTGGGTGTGTGACGAGGACCTAGGGGTGAGGAAAGTGGGCGGGACCGAGGCTGACCCTGCGAGGGCGGGCGGGAGCATGCGCAGGAGGCCCCGCCTTCCCTGGAGCTCCCGCCCAGCGCCTGCCGGGAGGACCGCCGCAGGAGGGTGGGGGCCGGAACGCAAACGGGGCGTCCTCACCTGGGAGGCTGGAGCCGACCTCCCTGAGCCGGCCAGGGACGGCAGGCGGGCGCCGGCCAGCACGGGAGCCGGGAGCGGAGCCAAGGAGCGAAGCCGGGCCTCTGGCGTGAAAACCAAGCCCAGTTCGCTCGCCTCCGGGAACAGGAGAGGAGCCCGGCAGGGAGGCCCTGCTGGGTTTGGAGGCCCGGCACCCCCAGGGCAGGCGCCGTGGCTCTGCACACAGATTTGTGTCCCATCCGCAACTGTCCTCCCTTGTGCTCCACTCGCCGACTGCCAGCGCGGGCCTGGCGCTTCCCGCCAGGGGCTCCGGGCCGTGCGCTCTGCCGGGGGGCGCAGCCGCCAGGGGCCGAGCGGCCGAGGGGCCGAGCTGTGCAGCACAGACCCTGCTTCCTCCTGGGGGGCCAGGGGAGGCCTCTCCTCCAGGGGAGCATTCGCGGTACTCGGAGCCTGGCACTTTCCTGAGCTCCAGCCCCGTCCCCGGGCTCTGAGGGGCAGCAGGCGGTGGAAAGGGGGCCTCCGGAGGAGGGGCGGGTCCCTGGGGGGCAGTTGAAGGAGGCAGGGCGGGGTTCCCCCGAACAGTCACATGGGAAGTAGGAACCTTCCCAAACCACACCTCGCCCAAGTCTGAGAAAATCCCCGGGGCAGGCACACGGGGTTTCTTCCAGCACCCCTGGCCCCTCCTTCCCGTACCTCCTCTGGGTCCCATCCAGGGTGCAGGGTTACACAGGGGCACGCGGGTGACACATTTATTTTCGTCTGCTCACTTGCTCTTCCACGATCCAGGCAGCCATCCTGGCTGACATGGCCCCACCCCGGCCAGGTCTCCAGTGCTGGGAGGTGGTGGCCGAGACACAGGCCTCCGGTGCTCGAAGCCAGGGTGGTGCCGGAGCAGACAGCAGCCACGTGCTCTGGGCTGGTCTCAGCGCCCCACCTCTGGCGCCAGGGGCAAGCGACTTGCCATCTCTGAGCCGTCTCTGAGCCTTCTCTGAGCGTAGAGTCTACCCCGCAGAGGGAGGTGGGGCTGTCTCCAGGCAGTTCTAGGACTGAGCGGGCGAGCGCTCAGGGCCCTTCCCCGGGGCCTGGCCCCACGAGGCCTGAGTGCACGCGTCTCTCTCGTTTAAGGCAGGACGTGCGCCTGGTCCTACAGAGTCCGTGGGGTCTGGACCGTTTGTGTGGGTGCATCGTGCATCCTGGCAGCCCTCTGGGAGCTTCTGCTCTGGCTCCCAGCTCCTCCTCGTGGGCTCTGGGGAGCAAGCCGAGCCTCAAGGAAAGCAGGAAGTGGAGGCTGTAATGAGGTCAGTACAACCTCTTCCCTGCCGGCCGCGGCCCGGGGCCATTTTCCTAGTGTTCGGCGGGGCCAGCAGGCGTGGGCCTTCCCCTCTCTACTATGTCACCGTGACCTCCAGAACTGAAGGCCTTTCCAAGGAAGCCCCTTCCCTGTTCCTGCCCCATCCCCAGCCCCAGGTCTTAGCGGGCCCGGGGTCTCGGGGAGCACCTGCTCTGGCCTCACCTGGCCTCTCCGACCCCATCTCCTGAGTGCCCCTCTGTCTAACGATGTGTGCGCTGTGGAGACGGAGGCCTCCGGTCTTCCAGTGAGTGAATTCTCATTATTCCACTCCGGCCAAGTGCTGGCCCCGGGGAGCGCCCAGCTCTGTCTCACAAACACCGTCCTCCAGGGAGACGTGAGCACAGGCATCGGGGGGGCTGGGGGCTCTGGGTGGGTGCCCCACGAGGAGGGGACAGCAGGACCCATGGGGTCAATGCTATCTGGCTTTTCGATCTCGTGGTGCTGTGTCCCGTTCACTGTGGGGGATCAGAGACGTTTGTCACATCTGTAGGGTGTGGAAGAGCCTCTCAGGACCGGAGAGCATCATGTCACAAGGGCAGGTGCAGAAAACAAGGAAACGTGGTGAACAGGCGGGAAGCCGCCGAGGCGAGGTTCTCGGGGAGACAGGCTGGAGCCGCCATGGCAGGCGGGACCTGTGCTGGCGAGGCCGGTGGGCGGCTCCCCGTGGGCGGCTCCCTGGGCGGGGCTGTGGCAGGTGCCTGCTGGTGCTTCTAGTCCGTGTCCTGGGGTGCGTGGGTGCCCACCCGGCCTCATGGGCAGCACAGAGAGACCT
Organism: Paguma larvata; assembly: GCA_030068075.1. Classification (NCBI taxonomy): domain Eukaryota; kingdom Metazoa; phylum Chordata; class Mammalia; order Carnivora; family Viverridae; genus Paguma; species Paguma larvata. The sequence goes on from CM057829.1 coordinate 148,029,233, forward strand.
CTGCCCAGGGTCCCTGTAGCCCAGTGCGGTGGCTCCTTGGAGCAGCAGGCATCCAAGGGTGGCACCGGCACAACCGTGCCTGAGGTGTGTTTGCCTCTCCCTGCGCAGGGGTGTGTGGTGGCTGTGCTGCTGGGTGCACCGGCCCTGCAGGGGGGGCCCCGGGTCCTGGGAGCCCGTGCTCAAGAGGGCTGCTCTCGGAGCTTTGGGGGACACAATGAAAGAAAGGTGGGCCCCGAGAAGTGCACGCTGTGGGGGACAGAAGGGGTGGACGGGGATCGACAACGAGGCCTGGGGCCACGGACACGGGCGTGGCACAAACCCGGGGCACAGACACACGTGCACAGAGCCGGGAGCTTCACAGAACAACACCGGCCTTGACCAGGGCTCACGTTCTGGAGTTCTCTCTTCTGTTTATTTCATAAAACACAAAATAAAACCAAATGTCCACTGGTCCTGACCTGCTCAATTCATCCCACGACCTACTAGTGGGCGGCAGCCAGTGTTGGGGACAGTGGCTTAGATGCCCTCTCAGAGGAGGTGATGTAGGTGCAGATGGGTGGTCCCATCAGGGGTGTGAGGGAGCCCTGCACCTCCGGACGCGGGTACAAGAGCAGGCCGGGTGTGTCTGAGGTGCGGGCGGGTGGGTGCAGGCAGGCTAGACAGGGGAGGGGGCGCTGGGAGTGGTCTGGTGCACGCACAGTGCTCAGAGGCCACGCTGACCGTGCCTTCCTTTGGGCTGCCCAGGGAAGGGGTCACCTTCCTTTTAGTCACGACAAGTTACCGAGTGCCTTCTCGTGACCGGTACAGCTCCAGGGCCTGGGACTCGGGCAGTGGACCGATCGGCACCTGTTGGGGTCCGGCGGGGGACCCCGATTCAGCCGGACCTGCAGCCACCAGTCTGCACTGCCACTACGGACCCTCCTCTGCTAGGCACACTCCTCGGTGGGCCGCCCCCTCCCGCCCCTCCCCTGGGGGCCAACCTGGGAGCCTGTGGAAGGTTCCGCCGTCCCGCAGCACTCCCACCACAGAGGAAGGACTCCGGGGTCCTTGGTTGTGGCTGCGTGAGCCCGGGAGCGGGGATGCCCCACCACACTGGGGTCCGCCTGCCCGCCTCCCCAGGACGTGAGCTGCCAGGGACACGTGCCGATTCTTAGCCGCTGGGCTTTACGTGTCCCCCCCAGGGTCTCCCGAAGCACGCGTGGGTAGAAGGAACACAGGAGCCAGGAGCGAGACCCCGTTTCAGGTTTCCCTGGGCCCTTGGTTCTCACACAGGAGACTGATGGTGCGGGGCTTATCCCGGCGTCTCGTGAAGGTGGCTGGGAGGGCCTGTCCCCAGGACGGCCGCCCTCCTGAGTGCCGGCGAGATTGTCTTCATGACTCACCTTTAAATCATTCACACTTCACCTCCACAGAGAGCTCTGTATGTTTTCTCTCTGGTGTAATTTCCCGGAAATAGGAATTCCTTTGGTTTCCCCATAGTAAAGACGTACACAGATGTCTGTCAGTGGCTTCTAATCCCTCCGCTGAGGCCCCGGAAGTCTCTGGCTGCTGAGGCAGCCAGGCTGCATTTGACGGTAGTGTGAAGTCACATGGAAGGTCACCAGCCCGCCATACACGGTGGTCCCGGGTGGTGCACAGAAGCCCGGGCCGGGCTGGCGTGCGGTCACTGCCCCCGGGGCTGCCCTCCCCGTGGGCTCCACTCACTTGTCTGGAGGCCGCTGTTAACTCCACTCGCGGGAACATACAGGTGGCGGCCCCAGCGCATGAGGTGGCTCCCTGGGAAAGTCTGCCAGAAGATACTTGGCTGGGGATGTCTTCTCCAGACCCGTCTGCCTGATTTGTTTTCCCAAAAGAAAGCCAAAAAGAAAAAAAAAAAAGTTAGGGAGGCAGGGCTGAGACAACAGAAGATGCAGGAACTAGGTGGAGGCCATCAGCCTTGACCTTGCCAGCTAGCCTCCTGTAAGGCGATCACACCAGGCAAAGAAAGCCAGCGAGTCTGCAAATCACAGTGTGTGATGACAAGAAGGGCCTCCTAAAGGTCGGCACCCCGTGTAGAGAGCAGAGCAGGGGCTGGGACAGGGCGGGCGGAGGGGGGGAGGGTGAGTTATAGCCGGGTGCACACAGCAAGGCTTTCTCTGGAATGGCCTTGGCTCGCAGACAACACAGGGAGGGACTCCGTGAGGACAGCACAGTAGGGGGATGCTGTGGGGACAGCATGGGGGAGGGACGCTCAAGGCGGGATGTCTGGGCTTTGGGTCATTACCATGCTGAGGACAGCGCTCAGCTGGCAGGGGTCCTGAGCTGTGTTGGGAAGTGTTTCTGTCACACCCTCACAACCGCAGGCTCTAGAAAGTGCCTCCCGAGTGCTGATCCACGGGACTCCGGTGCCTTGGCTGGACTCCCGAGGGTCCCCAAAACAGGTGGTGGAAAGATCAGGAAATGCTGTGCCCTGCGTGCATTAAGAAATTAAACTGGGAGAAGAACGTAGCTGGAGGTCCAGGTGCAGTAAAGCCGCGGAGTGCGAGGAACTTGCCCGCGAGACGAGCAAACGTTTCTAATAAATTTTCACTTGGTAAACGAGCAATGTCTTGCAATACGAGTAGCACGTGATGCCAAACGTCACGTGATCGAATTGGGCCCGCGGTTGTGCTCTCTCTCTCTGCAGGATTACGGGTGATCATCCCCCAGGCTCGGATGCTCGGTCTCAGGCTGTGGACTCTGGCAGAAATCGGTGACTTTCAGGACTTGGAAGGTGCCCACGACTGGCACTGGTGTAATTTTTGTCACCTCAAAGCACCTGTGGACAGTCCTCTGCTTTCCCAGGCGAGAGCGCGCTTAGGAACGCTTTGCTCCGCTCGGGGTCAGGCTCCTGCAGGCACAGACCCTCTCCGCTGCCGCCGCACTGCCGGTCCCGTGCTCACTACTACTGCGCTGCAGTCGGCGTGTGTGCGAACGTATCCGAGGGCCCCAGGCAGGAAAAGTTGAAAAGAAAGGCGGCAAGAAGGAGGTGAATACGGTGGAAGTTAAGAAGGAAACCGTCCGGAAGGACGAAGGCGTGTGGGAGTGGCCGCAAGTGCAGGAGTTTGGAGTCTGCGTCTGCACCGCGTCTGCGGAGGAGGAAGGGGCGAGGAATCCCTCCCTTCAGCGAGGTCGGGGAGGCAGGCGTGTCAAGCGTGGGAAACGGGGCGCGAGTTTGCGGAAGAGCGCCCCCCGAACGCGGCCGTAGCAGCGCGCGCGGCGAATCTGTTTGACGACAAGGCAGCGTCCCGTTGCCACGAATTCCTCAAAAGGAGGCAAAAGCAAGTGACACCGGTCAGGTTCCCTGTTACAGTTGTAGGAAAAGGAAAAGATTCCATTGAGCCGCCAGAGAGCAGTGATTCCGTTACTGATCGTGAAAGTCGTCCTACACGGTAACCCCCCCCCCCCCCTCGTCTCCCTCAACCAGCCACGAGGGGTTTCACAGGGAAGGGCAGGTTAATTTGTGTATTCTTCTCTATATTTTGTATTTTCTTTATTATTTTGTATTATATTACAGTATTACAATCATGTTTATATGCATATTGTGGGGTTGTGGAATGAATCATCTGAGTTTCCATTATTTCTTGTGGGGAAATTCGCTCTGATATTCAAGCGCTTTGGATTACAAGCATGTTTCCGGAATGAATTATGCTTGCAAACCAAGGTTTTACTGTACATCGCTTTCTGGTGATCGAACCGGTTTGGTCTAGAACTTACTTGAGTGTCCACTTTTCTCAAAGGAGAGTCACAAACACCCTGCGCACGAGTTTAGGACTGTCAACTCTAGTGCAAACATACTATCTCCTACTTAAGATGAGAGCAAGCTACATAATTTTTAACTCTTTCGATTTGAAAGTAAAACTTAAATTACTCAATATACATTTTTGAGATGGAACTAGCACATAAAATTATATTAGTTTCAGGTGTACAACGTAATTTACATTTTAAGTTTAAAATTCTATTAAATTTAAAATTAATTCAATATTAACTCAACCTTTAAGGAATGAAAGAGTAGGAAGGACCTAATCGCGCCCTGTGGTCAGGGCTCTGCAGAGAAACCAATAGGAGGCGTGTGTGTAAAGAGGAAGAGAGACAGAGAATTTAAAGAAATAGTGGCCGTAAATTTCCCAAATACAAGGCAAACAAAACTTACGGATCCAAGTCATTCAACAAACCCAAGGCAGACTCCGAGAGAAGAACACCACAGCAAAGTGTGTCACGGTCAGACCGCTGGGAACAAGGCTAGAGGACAGCACAGGCGTATCTTGAAGGACAAGGGCAAAAAGAGGCTGTTTAAGTACAAATCTTTATCCCAAAACCAGAAACTAAAAACCTTCCAGAAAAGTAAGTGAAATAAAGAATTTTCTCAGACAAATGGCAGCTGAGAAAACTCCATAGACCCCTGACCCCCCGAGTGTTAATGGAAGTGCTTCAGTCAGAAAGAGCATGATGCCGGCTGGAATTTTGGATCTATACAAAGAATTCCAGAAATAGTAGACATGTGAGTAAATAGGAAAGGTATTCCTCTCAGTTTTACTCTTTTAAAAGAGGTAATAGGTATTCATATGATTGTGGTGGTTTTACCTTTAACAGTGTCAACAAAAATAAAGTTAAAAACAAGACTTAAAAGATAATTGACTGCTTAAAGCAATGATAACTGTTGCGGGATTTACAGAATTTATGGAGGTAAATTGTAAGAACACCATAGCGCAAAGGGCAGGAGGTGTGAGAGGGAGGTATGCTCTTGTGAGTTTCTAACTCCTAACGTGAGTTTCTAACTCCTAACTTTCCACTATTCTTAGTGCAAAGCAGAGTGGGATATGCTGAAGATTCATGTCGTAAGCCTTAGAGCCACCGCCAAAAAGTAAAACAAAGACATATACCTAGTAAGAAAACAGTGGATAAAAAAGGAATGGTTATTTTTAATGCAATCTCAGCTAGGGAAGAGGCAGAAAGAAAAAGCAAAGAACACGCAGATTTAAACCCAACCATATCGATAGTTACGTCAGATGTGAGCAATATAAGCACATCGGACAAAAGTCAAATCTTTTCAGATTGCATAGAAAGATAAGACCCAAAAAAAGATACTAAAATGCATATGGAAACCTAGAATAGTGAAAAAAATGGAAAAAGAACAATGAGAGAGTTTGCACTACCTGCTTTCAAACCTTGCTGTAAACCTATTGAAATCAAGACGGTACGGTCTTGGTGTAGGGTGAACATAAAAGTCAACTGAGCAGAATAGAAAAGTCCATAAATGACCCTCACGTCTACGGTTCATTGAATTTAGACAGTGACACAAACCAAATTCAACGAGGAAGGATAGTGTTGGAACACATGGCGCTGGGATACTCGGATGCCCACATGCACACAAACAAACTTAGATCTTTACCTCACACCATATAGAAGAGTCAATTCAAAATATGTGAAGAACTTAAATGTAGGAACTAAACGTACAAAACTTCTAGAAGGAAACAAAAAACAATCTTTGTGACCTTGGCCTAGACCCAGATTTCTCATACATGCCACCAAACGCATGATCCATAAAAGAAAAGATGCATAAATTTGGGTTCATCAAAATTAAAAACTACTGCTCTCTGAAAGACACTGTTAAGAAAATAAGAGAAAAAGTTGTGAGTTGGTAGAAAATATTTGAAAAATACATATCTCAAAAAAACGAGAATTTTATCCATAACGTGTGAAGAGCTCTTACTACTTACTGATAAGATAAACAGGCTTTTTACTCATTTTATAAAAACGAGTGACAGATTTTAATAGTAACTTCACTAAAGGAGGTAGACCAATAGACATAAGTATATGAAAACTTGCTTAACATCATTAGTAGTTAGGAAAATTCAAATTCGAGCCGCAAGATTCCACTCCAGGTTCACTAGGAAAAGGCAACTTAAAAAAAGATAGGACAATAGAACTTTCATACACTGCTGATGAAAACGCAAAAGCTGCATCTACACAGAGGCGCAGACACTTGGGACAACACTGGCGGTTTTCTGTCACGTTAGACATGCAGTTAATGCCCAGCCCGCCATCTCACTTTGTGTGTTTACGGGAAGCAAATGAAAATGTATGTTCACGCGTGTCTCATACACAAATGTTCACAGCTGCTTCGTTCACAGTATCCAGGGACTGGGTCCAGCTGGAGTGACTGTCAGCTGATGAATGGACCAACACACGCGGTACGTTCAGAAAACGGAATACAACTCGGCAAGTCACGAAACAAAACAGGAAAGGAATGGGGGCGCTTAGGGGGCTCGTCGATTCAGTGTCCGACTTCGCCTCAGGTCATGATCTCGCGGTTCGTGAGTTCAAGCCCCATGTCCAGCTCTGTGCTGACAGCTCAGAGCCTGGAACCTGCCTCAGATTCTGTTCCTCCTTCTCTCTCTGCCCCTCCCCCACTCACACTCTGTTTCTCACTCGCAAAAATAAACAGTAAAAAAATTAAAAAAAAAAAGAAATGAAGCAATGAACCGACACGTGCAACACTATTAACACATCCTGGAAACATTATTCTAGACACGAAGGACCCTTCCTGTGTGACTCCATTTGTGTGACACTTATTGGAGAAGCAGGTGCCGGCGGTCGGGGAGGGAATTAACCGGAAAGGGCGGGAAAGGGCGGAAGGAGACGGGGTGACGGAAACGTTCCGTGTACTGTCGTGGTGCTGATTCCTTTGCCATGAGGCCGCATGTCCGAAACTCTTCCAGCGCTGCAGGGAAACTGCCGAATCTCCCGTACGTGAGTTACACTCAGCGAGGGGGGTGTTTAAGCAGTGAGTCATTCGTGTGAGTTTAGATTAGTTCTCGGTTCGGCATTAGCTCTTTTACCACTCACTTCCTTCAGGACCTGCAACAGTTTCTGAGAAAACAGTTTCTGAGAAAACCCAGAGACAGCCTTCAGGCCTGAGCTCAAGTGAGACCCCGGCCCTCCCATTTGGGGACCTGGCAGAGGGGCTAAGTAAGAGGTGGCACGCAACAGTTAGCAGCGACGTGACAGAGCACGCACATAAACCTCTTCCTGTCTCTCCACATGTATGTCCGTGTGCATGCATGCACGTATGCATGTGTGTACTTGCACGCGTGTGTTATATGGGTGTGCATGTACGTATGTGTGCATGAACGTGTATATGTATATGCATGTGTGTGGGTGTATATACATGCACATCACTGTGCATGCATTGTGTACATACATGTATATGTCTGTGTGGATGCACACGTGTATGTGTTGTACGCACACACACGTATGCACCTGGATAGACACATGCACACATGTGTACATTCACATGCACGTATGTGCATACACATGTCCATGTGTCGTATGTGCACACATGCGGATAGACACGCACTTGCACACATGTGCATGCATGCACCGATACATGTGTGCATGCATGTGTACATGCATGTGTTTATGCATGTGCATGAGTATACATGTGGATATGTGTTGTGTGTGCATGTGTGGATATATATGGATATACATGTGCACACGCACCTGTGTGTATGTGTGTGCACATGTACATGTATGTGTGCATATGTGCAGATACGTGCAAGTACGCATGCATGCATGCATCTATGTATATGTGCAACTATACTTGTGTACACGTATGTGCTGTATGTGTATGCGTGGATATGTGTGGATAGACATGTGTGCATATACATAATACGCATGTGTATGTGCATGTCAATACATGGTGCATATTTCGTAGCACTGCCGAATTAATATTGTAAGCCGTAGGGCCAGTTACTTGTTGAACCGCTCCTTGTAGCCTGCCAAGTGTGCCGAGGCCCACCCATCACTGGTCACCAGAGAGTCACCTTGTGTGTGGACACCCATTCCTGTAGCCCGTCGGGTACTGTGTAGTGACTGGCCATCACCCCTCTGGCCTCAAGATCAAGGAAATGCCAGATGTCCCCTTGGACTGAATCAGCCTCACCAGTAGGAACTGCCAGTTTGAACTAACGGACAGAGATGGGGGGACTTGAAGGACTTCTTGGAGCCCCCAGGGCGGGGCCCTAGGTTATTCAGCTGTGAGCACGCACTCTTCCTGAAGATAGGGGAGAGAGTCCCCGAAGCAGAATCCCAGGTCGCCAGGGCTCCCTCCCTGTTTCGGCGGGTGGGGGTCTCCATCTCAGGGGGCTGGGCAGCGGCCACCTCTTGGGGTCTCGACCCCTCGGGAGAGCCTGGGGCAGCACTAGAGCCACAGGACCTCCCTCACTGGCCTTCGGAGCTAATGGAATTTGCTTTGGCGGGTTTGCACTTGCTCAGGACCCAGAGTCCCTTTTGGAATGGCAGTGCGCACCCCACGTGTGTCCCGCCACTCTGTTTTGGACACACGTAACATGTCGGCTTCACAGGGTCACTGCTAGAGAGAAGCTGGCCTCAGGATGGATCTGTCCGATGTTGTCCATGGCTGAATTAGATGGTGTTCAGCTAGGACTTCGGAGTTGGGTGCTGGATGGGGCTCAGGCTTCGGGCCATTGGGCTGGAGTGAACGTGTTTGCAAAAAGGCCATGAGTTTGGGGGGCAGCGGTGGAATATATTCATGTCCCCCGGATTCATATGCTGACGCCTCAGCTCCCAACGTGACTGCATTGGAGGCACGGTCTCTGGGAGGCAATCAGACTTACTTGAGGTCCTGATGGCAAGACATTCATGAGGACATCAGCACCCGTAAGAGCAGAGAGGTCTCATTCTCTCTCTACGTGCACAGGAAGGGAAGGCCGCTGTCTGCCAGACGGGAAGAGAGCCGTGCCAACAACCAGTTCTGCCAGGACCTCCGCCACCTACAGCCTCCACACCGTGAGAAACGAGTGTGTGCTGTTTGAATCATTTGTCATGGTGGCCGGGGATGATGGAGACAAACCCAAGTGCTCGCCACCGATGGGAGGGCGAATGAAATGTGGCCCAGCCACATAAGCCACACTACTCGGCCACACGGGGGGGGGGGGTGTGGAGCATGTCACACACGATGACAGAGACCAACCTTGAAAATGCGATGCTCAGGGAGGGAACCCAGCCACAAAGACCACACACCGTGTGATTCCATTTACGTGAAATGTCCAGAGTAGGCGGCTCCTCAGAAAGACAGAAGATTAGTGGTTGCTGGGGCCAGGGGAGTTGATTGGGAGAAAAGTGACGGGGTTTCCTCTAAGATGATGGGAATGTTCTGGAACCAGACAGAAGTGGTGGTTTACACAGCATTGTGGATGTACTGGCTGTCCCTGAATTATTCACTTTAACATGGTTAATTTTGTGCCTATGAATTTCATCTCAAGAAATTATTAAAAACATTTTTTAATACAGGGGTCAAATCGCAGGTTTCCTGCCCACTAACCGTGATCTGTGGCCATCATGACACCTGACCATGCTGGTCCCTCTGCAGGTGGGTGCTCTGGACACTAAATCACAGAGCGAAAACACGTGCGCATGAAAGACATTCCGGAGTGTTCCCTGCGCTCCTGGCTTCACCCCCGGACTGGCTATTCCCTGCAGAAAGAAGAGGTTCTGCACGCCAACAGCCCAACGAGCGGAACAGCCAACAGCAAAGGCAGTGGCTCAGGTCAGGCCCGGAGGGAGAAACACCGCCTTTCTAAATACAAGTTTCCAGAAGCAGTGACTCCTCCCGGGGGCATCATCTTCCATTAGTATTTTCGTGCAAACTTCACCTACCCGTCTCTTCCCACCTCCTGCCCCCCTGCGCGAGCCCCCCCCACCACTGCTGCCCCTGCCCCGCCTCCCTGCACCCCTGCCTGAGCTCCCCCACCACTCCTGCCCCTGCCCCACCTCCCTGCACCCCTGCGCGAGCTCCCCCACCACTGCTGCCCCTGCCCCGCCTCCCTGCAGCCCTGCCTGAGCTCCCCCACCACTCCTGCCCCTGCCCCACCTCCCTGCACCCCTGCGCGAGCTCCCCCACCACTGCTGCCCCTGCCCCGCCTCCCTGCAGCCCTGCCTGAGCTCCCCCACCACTCCTGCCCCTGCCCCGCCTCCCTGCACCCCTGCACGAGCTCCCCCACCACTGCTGCCCCTGCCCTGCCTCCCTGCAGCCCTCCTCCCCTTCAGAGCCTGCCCTGCACTGGTGGGCAGGAGAAGGTTAATGCAGGGTGGAGTGGACTAAGTGGACTGTTTGGCAATGTCTGGTGATCTGTGTTCCTGGTAACCCTCGGGCATCCTCCCAGCCGCGAAGCCCCTTGGATCCACAGAGCTATTCAGGGAGGTCTGGGAGAGAAGGGAAAACAGCTGTGCTCGATCTCAAGGAAGACATTTCCATGAAAATCGAGTACAAAGGCAAGGCTGGGCAAGTCAGGCTGGCAGGAGGCAGGAGGGCGAGGAGCTGGCTCGAGGCCTTCTCGTAGCTGCACGAAGACCTGCGGCCGGACGACCTCCGGGTCCGGGGAGGCCAGGCTGCGTCTCCATCCAGCCTAGAAGGTGGGCTCACACGTCACATGAGTCGGCCACTTGGAGGGAGTGACACATAATTAATCTCGAGCCCAATCATCGACTAACCTCTGTGACCTTGGAGGAAAATTCAAGACGCAGGCTCCGGATGTGACCCTTTAGGCCATTCGAGCTAATCGCCCAGGGCTGGCAGAGTCGTTAGTTGTGGGACGAAGCTCCGTGTTGGATTCCATGAGGGTCATCAGACACAGAAGGGGACTGGCCTCAGAAATGGAGGGTGGGGACGAAGGCCGCCTCTCCGCCGGCCCAGGGCGAGCCTGCTTCCCGCTCTGGGGGCTTTCGGGGCGCGTCTGGGAACATCTGCTAAACGGAGCGGCGTCTCAGAGCCGTTTAATTGCACACGTCTTGTGTGTCCTAAAACACTATTAGCCGAGTGCAATTAAAGGGAATTCAATTTAAATCAATTTGGCAAAACTTTACTGAGTACCCACTCCAAATAAGGTTCTGAAAAGGCCAGGATGAACAGCTTATAAAGAAATTCATGTTCTTTTGAATTTCCGATGATTGGTTTGGTATTAGGAACAATGGAAATTCTGTTATCATGCATCCAAATAATCAGAGCTAATTTAGGAGTTGATGGCAAATAGTCGATTGGTGAGCAGAAACGTGGAGAAATAATTAACCATGACAAGAAATGGAGTTACATTTAACTTGTGCTGTTTTTTTGTTTTTTTTTTTTTTAAAGTAAGCTTTATCTGGAAGGCTCAGTAATTCCAAACTGTCAGTTAAAAATGGTGCCTCTGTGGTTCTGAAGAGCCTTCAGTCACGGCCCGCCCACGTGGTCCAGAGGGAAGCCTGGCGGCGCCCGAGAGGGGCAGAGGGCGTCCTGGTGACTGACGGGGGACAAAGGGGCCGTGGCCCGCCCCCCGAGGAAGGGCCACGTGGAAGTGGGACAGAACACGTCGTCCACAGCTGCTCTCGCCCAAACTTGTCTGAAATTCATTTTTAAAAATAAGCTTGAATAAAAAATGTTTCTTTGTCCATTTAGTTTTAAATGCCAGGCATTTTTCCTCCTGGAGGCGGTGAAGGTGGGGAAACGTCAAGGTTTATCTGCCGGGCTGGCCGGCGGAGGGGAGGCCAGACGGGCAGCGATGAGGTCACCGGAGGAGCAGGGGCCCGCGGGCACTGTGCCAGTTCTTCGGTGGCGGCGTCCGCGACCATCTTCCCAGCGGCACCCGGGCTCCGCGCGGAGAGCCGCCTCTCCCACCTTAGATGATCCAGCCGGGGCCTGGGCACCAGCCTCGCCACCAGCCGGCTGACGGCGCCGTCGCAGGACTGGAGCGTGGCGACCCCGGGCACCCTATGCTCCCGTCTCAGGCGTGCCCGGGCCCCTCCTAGAGGAGCCGACCCATGGGACCCCTCCTCTGCCCCGGCATCCCTGGCCACAGTGGAGCCCATCACATCTCGGAGCCACAGTCTGCCTCCACCCTCCCCCTCCGCCCACCCACACCCCCACTGCACACTTCGTGGATTCCGCGAAAGAATCCTTTTCCTCCAGGAGGCCCTGTTCTGAGCCGAGTACACGCTCATACCCTTGCGTGTGCATGTGCGTGTGCCCATAAATGTGTGTGCACACGTGCCGCGTGCGTGCGAGCCTGTGCACATGCCTGTGCGCATACGTGTGTAGGATTCCTCCGCAGGGTGAGTCAGGAGAGTATGGGGCTGAGCCGGAAGGTAACGGAGCGGCCGCGTGGTGAAAGGTCGGTGGCTCTGCCAGCGTCGCTTTGTGTTGTACCGCGAGGGCGCACGTGGAGCCAGGGCCTCTCGGCCCGAGGAGGCGCCCGCCCTGCCCCTCCCGACCCCGTCCTGCCCAGACTCCAGCTGCCCTCCCTCCGTTCCTCCCCGGGGCCCATTTGCCACCTCGCACGAGTACTCCTTCTGCGATGTCCACGGCCCCCGGTGCGGCCTCGGTGCGCGCTGGCCTCAGCGCATGTCTGAGGGGCTGGGAGGGGACGGTGGGGCACAGCCCGGGCCCCGACCCACCGCCCGGGGTGTCTGCTGCTCCTCTAGGCTCTCTGCCCCTGCTCATCTTACCTGATTGTTTCCGGAGAGGCGTTTTGTGGGCTTCGTTTCGGGAACTGTAAAACCATAAACTGACCTGGCACAAAAAAACTAAACTCAGGGTGGCAGACACTGGCTCGCCTCAAGATGCGGAAACACAGACACCTCCACATACAAGGGGGTTGGTCAGATGAGGGCGCCAGCCCCCCGCCCTCCGAATGAGGGCGGCACTGGGAACACGAGCCCCGAGGGTCAGCACCCAGGCGGCGGGGGCTCACGGCCCCGCAGGCAGCAGGACCCGAGGGAGGAGGAGGCCAGGCAGGGTTCGGGCGAGCAGGACCGTGGTGGCGTCTGCGTCCCGGGCTCTGCTGCTCTCGGGATGGGTCTCGGCCCACTGCCCACAGAGTGCTGAGGCCAGAGGCTCCATCAAAACCAAGCTCTGGACAAAAGCCTGTCGTAGGAGGAGAAGCATAACTGCTTTTCCCTGCAGGGACGCACGAGCTTGGGCAGAGCCTGCTGGGCGGGCAGACGCCCACTCACTGCCCGCTGGAGGCCGCCGCAGGCACGGGACCGAGGCCCACGGGCAGGGACGGGCTGGCAGAGCCAGTCTGAGAATGGGGCGTCTGCACAAGAGAATGTGGTAGGGCTCAGAGTCGAGGCGAGGCACTAAAACTCAAGTGCCCTGGCCTCCTGACGGCTGTGAGACCTCCCGACTTGGGGGACACCATGTCTTCTCCATTCACCGCCCCTCCCCTCCCCAGCTTCTCCAGGACTGGTCAGGGAAACGCAGGAACAGAGGGCGTGGAAGGAGCCTGGCCGGCTGGGAGGCCGGGGCTTGGTAGGGAGTCCCAAAGCCTGAAAAACAAGGCCCTCCCGGACACTAGGGGCCCCGGGGAGGGGTCTTGTTTCGGGGTTCAGAGTCCACACGGGCCTCCTTCTGGAGAAGGCATCAGAGCCGCTCCCAGGTCCCTCTCTGTGTTTGGAACTGCTCCCTGGAAACCCAGGGTTCCACGTAGACGGCCGTTCTCTGCCGCGGTGGGAAGCAGGGGGACTGGAACGCCCCATGCCTGCTTCGGGTCTCGCTTCTGGAGGGCCCTGGGGTCACCCGGCGTTCCCGGTCCTCAGACACGATGGGAGACGGGGTCTGGGCCTGGGTGTGCAGAGGCCTGGCGCCCAAGGACCCCGGTGGGGTGTCTCCTCCACGTGTGGTGGTGTTTCTGCTCAGGGCGAGCCGTCGGGATGTTCTGTCAGGCAAGACACGGTTCCAGTTCTTTCTCCTGAGCGTTCCCATCGGAGGCGGTCTTGGGCTCCCCACTGGCGAATTTGGTCAGACTTCACACTACAGAAGAAATCAGCCTGGGTAACTACCTGAGCTGCCGAGCCGCTGAGGGTGGTGGGAAGTCACTTCCCAGAGTCACCTACAAAGACCACAGCTTCGGCCGGGGGCGTCCTCGGCCTCTGTCTCCCTGACTCTCAGGTCCCCAGCCGCCATGTCCCAAGGACACTGGGGTGGCGTCGGACAAGCCCTCACGGTGAGGAGCTGGGCCGCTGGGGCCATGCGAGCGAGCCCAACGGTGGATTTCCTGTCCCGTGTGAGGCTTGGGGGCAGAAGGGACTCTCGTGGGAAGGGCAGTGTGGTGATGGCTTCTCAAGCTGGTCAGACGCCGCGCTTGGGCTCACGGGTCAGTTATCCCCGAGGGGGCTGTCGGCCCGGGGTGCTGGGATCAACGGGGGAAGATCACGACACCCCTGCCCCCCAACCCCAGGGACTCCACGGGCAGGCGAGGTCCAGGTGAGGAGACGCACAGGACTTAAACTCCGAAGGGTGAAGCCGGCTGTCTTCTCCCCACGGGGGACTCAGGGTGGGGCCGGGGGACTCTGCTTGCAGACGCGGCCCACGTGCCGGCCTGGAGCAGCAAGGTCTGCCATTGGGAGGATGGAAAGGAGCCGATTCCCAGGCCGGAAGCTCGGCTGTCAGCAGCAGAGGAGACAGAGGCGGAGGGCAGCCGAGATTCTGGCGCAGAGCGGGGCCGGGGACTGAGAGCGCACGGACGGGGCAGCGGGGTCGCGGCCAGCAGACCCCACAGGGGAACGCGGTCACACCGTCACTGCCCGTCTGTCCCCGGGCTTGGCCGCCAGGCTCCCCAGGGACAGCAGCCTCCCGGAGAGGCGCCCGCGGCAAAGCCGAGAGCACACCCCGTCTGCCTTCTGCACTGATCCCCAGTCGAGAGGGCTCTGTCCCCGAGCCTTCCAGGCAGCAGGGCCTTGGTCTCTGCTCACCTCTGCCTTCCTGGGATCTGCGACTCCTGGGGACCCATCTGAAGTCCCAGAGGGCCCAGCACGCGAGCCTGGAAGCTCTCCCACGGCTGGCCCGAGCCACTTACATCGATCCTGAGAGCGTCTGCTGGGGATGAGTCACCTCTTCGCCTGGAAATCTGTCTTGCTACCGCTCGGTTCACGCGATATGGCCCTTGTCGTCACTGCGACTTCTCATTCACGCGCAGCTGAAGGTCTGAACTCCCCTGCACTAGACGCAATGCAGGGAAGTGGCCTGGCTCTTGGAATAAAACTAAAATCACTATTCACTTAGAAAAACAAGCTTAGTCACAATTAAAGGCCCATTTTTAAAAATCCTTGGCTTCTCAGACGGCTTTAGAAGGAAGCTGGTCTCTGGGAGACACTACTTGCCTCTTGGGAGGGGAACATTGTGGAGGAGAAGGAGCCGCCAGCCCGACTCCCGCTCTCTGGGTCCAGCTCACCGTCCCGTCCGGCCTCCGCCTGGGGCCTCTGGGCCCACGTTCCCCATTCTGCGACCTCTGACCTCTCTCCCACCCACACATGCCTTTACTCCCTGCTGTTGCATCCCTCGCTGCGCATGCCCATGGGGCTGTGATCGGCAGGGGAGAGGACAGTGGAGCGGACAGGGAGCTGCTGGGCTTCCGGGGGGCGGGGCCTGAGTAGGCGCGAGGCTGAGTGGAAGTCTCTGGACAAGCAAGAGACAACATGCAGAAGGGACGCAGGAGATCCACGAGCCTCGGAAGCTGGTCCCTGGAGGCGCTTGCTGGGGGAGGAGGGCTGTGTGCGCCCTGGTGTCGACGCCACCTGAGCCCCTGACTTCGCTGTTTTTGCTGAGACTGGAGAAGAGGAGACGGCGGGGCCCATCCAACAGGCTTCGAGTCAGTGTCTGTGGGACACTTCTCTGCGCTCCCGACACACCAGCGGATCCCACCCCTTTGCTTTTATTCTCAAGACACAGGAAATTCCTTCCACAAATCCCTTCATCCTGCTAAAACCAGCCGAAATAAGATGCCGGGGCGGCCCTGCTTGGGGCCCCTGGCACAGGACATGCTCCCTGGGGGGGGTCCTCGAGCCACCGCAGGAGGGCCAGCTGCCCTCACTGGTGGACAACACCCCGTCCTGCCTCGATGGGCCTTCCTGAGCTTGCGTCTCCCGATCTCTCCTCCTTCGGCTCCACGTTTGCACCACAGGCCCTGCAGGCAGGCTGTGG
This sequence comes from Paguma larvata, assembly GCA_030068075.1. Taxonomy (NCBI): domain Eukaryota; kingdom Metazoa; phylum Chordata; class Mammalia; order Carnivora; family Viverridae; genus Paguma; species Paguma larvata. The sequence goes on from CM057829.1 coordinate 148,045,227, forward strand.
GGGCTGGCGGTGTCCACCCGCTGGGCGCCAAGGCCCCCAGGGAGACGGTGGGTGTCGAGTGGGCACCTGTGTCCAGGACGCAGGAGACCCTCAGGCAGGGCCTTCCCACCATGGCTCCCATCTTTGGGAACGGCATCAGGAAAGGACCGTCAGGAGTGCCCTTCGTGAGACAGGCTGAGGCCCCAAGTCACCCTCTTTCCACAGAGGAGTGTGAGCACAGCAGGGGCCTAACCGTGGCCGCCCTGGGCCACCTGCTGTGCCAGCTGGTTGGCAGGCATGTTGTTAGCCGACCAGCCCACAGCCCCCAGGAGCCCCTGTGCTCATGCCTCACCAGGCAAAGTTAGGGCGAGGCCAGCCTTGCAGCCTGGACGGGGGGCCGGGGCTGATCTGTGAGTGGCTGTTCGGTGAGGGCAGCGACCGTGCATTTGTGGGAAGAAGGGTCTCAGCGGGAGCTAGGCCCTCCCCCCAGACTCCTGCGGTGTTTTGGGACACTTCCATCAGGCTGTCTGCAAACAGAAGGAAACCCGCCAGCTGAACATCTGAAGGGGCTGTGGGGGGGTCCCGGCCACCCGCTTTCTGCTGCTGTGGCTGGCGTTGGCCGCTGCTCACCCCACCGTGGCCCTGACACACTGGTGTGAACCCCTGTCCTGGGGCGACACGGTGAAGCCACCCTCTCCCGGGACTGGGCGCGATGGGGGGGTGGCTGTGGACCCCAGAACAGCCTCTCCTGGTGCCGCTCCATGAGCCTGCTTTTTCTCTTGTTCTTTTTTTTTTTTTTTTTTAGTTTATTTACTTATTTTGAGAGAGAGAGAGAGAGGGAGAGAGAGAATAGGAGGGGCAGAGAAAGAGAGAGACTCCCAAGCAGGTTCCGCACTGTCAGCTCAGAGCCTGACTTGGGTTCGAGCTCACAAACCATGAGATCATGACCCGAGCGGAAATTGAGTCGGGTGCTTAACCAACTGAGCCGCCCAGGCGCCCCCGGTTTTCTCTTGTTCTCGACATCCTTGTCCTGCCTGTGTCCTGCGTCCAATTCTGAGGACAAATCTTGAGATTCCAGAGAACTACGATTTCCATGATTCATCTCAGAACCGTCTGATTCCTCCTGCTTCGCCGAGCATCCTGTCCCCTCCGTGGTGACCCCGAGGAAAGGCTGACACTCCATGTCTGTCACGGGCCCTGCACGGTGGGGACGCACTGAAGTCCTGCTGTCCAGGGCCTTGTGTCGGTGGGTGAGTGGCCTCCACCCTATTCTGAGCTAGCCCCTCGGTGACCCTTCCTGCTCCTCCCATCCAGCCGGCGTGGGCACCGGCCCTTGGTCTGCTGTTGGGGCAGGGCCACGCGGCTCTGGAGGCTGTCAGAGAGGAGCCTGCCGCTGCCCGGCTCTCACGGGCACACGGTCTGCTCTCTGCAATGGGTCCCAGCAGGAGGGCTGAACGCAGGTCCCGGACGGCTGCGTGGAGTAGCTGCCTCTCTTCGCCAAGTCTGGGGCCACGTGAAAAGACCACGCGTGCCTGGGCTGGCGGCCTCCCGGATTCCGGATCCCGGGGTGCGCGCACAGCTGTCCGTGAGCCAGGAGCACAGACGACCCCGTGGAGAGGCCACAGAGGCCACGGCCCCAGCTGCTGGTCTGAGCCCGGCCCCAGCCGGGAGATTCGCCTTCAGGGAGGTGGCTGCTGGGCGGAACTGGTGGCAAGCAGTGCCCCAGATCCCAGCAGGAAACACTGCGTTCGCCCCCGGCCTGGGGGCAGAGGGGCAAAGGCACAGGTGGGGTCTCCAGGAGCAGGCTGGACCCTGGGGGACATGGGGGTGAGCGTCCAGGTGGCTGGCCCTGTGCAGTCTCCCCAGCGCGTGGAGCCCCCGCTGGCTGGTCAGCCACTGCGTCCCAGGGCGGGAGCTCGGGGGGCACCAAGCCTGCAGAGCCGGGGGCAGGGCCGGGGCTGCTTGCTGCGGGCAGGGGATCGGTGACCTTGGAAGGAGCTCATGACACTTATTCTGCGGGCAGCTGTGTGCTAGGGGCTCTGGGGCAGGTGTGGCTGGGGGGCGGGTCTGTGCCTCTGGCAGAGCTGCCCCAGGGGACAGGTGACAGGGGCGGCACTCGGCCCGCCTGCCCCTCCTCGGGAACTGGCACAGGAGCCGGGACTGGTGTCTGGGTGCCGCACTGGCCCGGCTCTCAGGGAGGAGCCCGAGATGCCGCCCCACCCACTGCGCCTGGAGCCAGCGAGCAAGGGGCCGCCGTCGCCATCTGCACCCCTCTCTGGGAGGAGGGCCGTGTGCTCTCCCGCCCACGCCCAGGGCCTCTCGCCTCGCCCCAGCCCTTCTCCCAGCCCCGTCACCGGACCCCTGAGTCCCCTCCTGGCTCCTCAAATGCCTGGCCTCTACTGGAAGCTGCTGCCTGTCCGAGCGACAGAATCGGAGAGACTAGTCAAGGAAGGGAGGGCAGCGAAGGAGCTCTCGGGCAAGCGAGCGACCTCGAGGGGAGCCACCCCCGCCCCCCGCCCCCCTGTGGCCCTCCTGCTCCCAGGAAGGAGCCAGGCTCCTTAGGGGGCCCGAGGCCACGCCGCTGCGTTGCCGGGGTGCTGGGAGAGGTCTCGGGGTGAGCCCTGCCCTGTCAGGTGTGGGGGCCTCTGCTGCCCCCCGAGGGCTCCTCTGCGGCTTCCGGGCCGGTGAGGGTAAAGCGGCACCTGGGGGTGGGCGGCCGCTCGCGGATCTGCCCTCCCCGTTGTGCTTCTCCAGACTCATCACCTCCTTTCTCAGATTTGGTTTCGTCACATATGGGGCCGGCATAGCACCTGGTGGATGAGGACTGGGTGATGGAGAAGACCCCGAATCGGCGTGCTTGGGGCCGGGGGGCGGCGGCATCCCAGGTCCGGGGCCGCCCTCGGGTTCCCAGCGTTCCTGCAGGCGGCTTCCCCGGTGTGGCACGGAGCCCCGGGGCCTCACGGCCTCAGCTGGGCCTCCCGGCGCACAGCTCTCCTGCCGCGAGGTTCTCCGCCACGTCACCCGCCTGCCCGGACACCGGCTCCTCGGGGCCGGGTTCTGAGTCCCAGGCGTTCTGCCGAGCAGCTGGCCTTTCCTCTTATTCACCCCTCGGCGCCCCCGCTCAGGGAGACTGCTGTGACCCTGGGTCTCCACGTGGGCATCTGGGCCGTGGGGCCTGGTGTCCTGCCCCCGCAGGGCAGCGACACCGAGCTGCCTGTCCAGCTCCCATGGTCTGAGCCACCGACAAGCTGCTGTGGCCATTCCACCGTTGTCATTGCCCCGTTACTGTCTTTATGTCTGAGAGACAACTAGACCGTGGCCACCGGCATGGAGCTCAGTCCGGCTGCCCACGCAGACACCAGCGGCCAAGGGCCGGCTCCCAGCCTGGGTCTTGTCTTTCTACCTTCAAAGAAAAAGATATTTTAATAAGAAAAAACATGAATCTGTGGTGTCTTTGCCACTTTGGAGAAGAGACAGTCATGAAACACTCATACCTCCGGGGGAAAACCCAGGATGAGCAAAGGAGCCTGCTGTCTGCACGCTGGTCTCAGGGACGGGGTCCAGGAGGGTGACGAGAGGTGAGCCGGCCTGGCCTGCACGGCCAGGCAGCCACTCACTCAGGCTGAGTAGAGCCGGCGTCTTGGGTGGGTGGCGCGGGCATCCAGGTCCTCCAGCTGGGCCAGGACGACCAGCACCTGGATGTGGGCTGTGTAGGGGGGCGGGCGCCACGGCCTCAGGTAACGATGCCACCAGCAGCCAGCCAAAGGCCACGGGCGCTGGGGCACGACCCACGTGCAGGCCCACAGGACAAGCCCGACTTAGGACTGGTGAGTGCATGCCCGTGCCGGGTGGCCCAGCGTCTACGCACCACTGGGGACTCCCAGGACCCAGAGACACCTGGATGCAGGCCCTCCCTATGTGGGTACCCAAATGTCCCAAGTGTCCTGAGCCGACATCCACCTAACAGGGTCTTGCCATTCATTCCGCACACAAGGAGCTGGTGCCAGGACGCCTGTTTCACTCACAGGGCTGCCAGGGAAGGCTGGTGCCTAAGATCCAGGGTGGCTCTGCAGGGCGGTGTGCCCTGTGTGGCTGTACGGGGCGGGTGTGCCCTGTGTGGCTGTACGGGGCGGGTGTGTCCTGTGTGGCTGTATGGGGCGGGTGTGCCCTGTGTGGCTGTACGGGGCGGGTGTGCCCTGTGTGGCTCTGCAGGGCGGTGTGTCCTGTGTGGCTGTACGGGGCGGGTGTGCCCTGTGTGGCTGTACGGGGCAGGTGTGTCCTGTGTGGCTCTGCAGGGCGGTGTGTCCTGTGTGGCTGTACGGGGTGGGTGTGCCCTGTGTGGCTGTACGGGGCAGGTGTGCCCTGTGTGGCTGTACGGGGCAGGTGTGTCCTGTGTGGCTCTGCAGGGCGGTGTGTCCTGTGTGGCTCTGCAGGGTGGTGTGTCCTGTGTGGCTCTGCAGGGTGGTGTGTCCTGTGTGGCTCTGCAGGGCGGTGTGTCCTGTGTGGCTGTACGGGGCGGGTGTGCCCTGTGTGGCTGTACGGGGCGGGTGTGCCCTGTGTGGCTGTACGGGGTGGGTGTGTCCTGTGTGGCTCTGCAGGGTGGTGTGTCCTGTGTGGCTGTGTGGGGCGGGTGTGTCCTCTCTGGCTGCAGTGTGTGTGCCCTGCTGGGACTGTGTTGTGCTCAGAGGGAATTTGTAATTGTTCTTTCTGCTTCTCACCTGTGTCCTGCTATTTTTCCATCACGGCCCCGGTCTTCTTGGGGTGCACCCACGTTGCATAGGAGGAGCGTAGGACGGGGATGTGGGAAGCGGGACACCTGGCGCGGCGGGAACTGCTGCGCTGTGTCCATTCAGATGTGTCCGCCTCTTGGCGGCACCCAGGTCCCTCAAGTATGTTTCCAATATCTGATACTGGTCCCTGGTGGGCTTTGAAATGCTTTGGTTCTGAAACTGTCTTTCCCCGATTCATGGCCCTGGAGTAGACTGTGTTTTAATCACGTCACGAGAACGTGTTTCCTTTTTCCCGTTCTCCTCGGCGCTGGTGAGGAAGAAAGCCACAGGTGACAACACAGACTCATCTTAATCTCTTCCTGGCATTTTAACAAAGAACGGTGTTGTATGGCTTCAGCGGGTCCTGGAGGCTACTGGCTCTTGCTCATAATTAGTAGCTGTTCTATGTTTATAGTTACTTTCTGTTTGTGGAAAGATGAATTTTCATGGTAATGACACAAGATCAATTCCTAACCTACTTTCATTTAAGCAAAATACGTGCCGTGATGACTGTGCGCCAGTCGGAGGTGATGGCATGGTCGTGCCGGCGGGGGTCAGGGAGGGAGACGAGGTGTCCTGGGACAGCCTCTGGGGTGGGTGGGTGCGGCCCCCTGCTCCCCGCCGCCGCCCCAGCTGCCAGTGATTGCGAGATGCTTCCTTTGGTGGCCCTGAGCGTGCGTGGACGCCCTTGGAGAGCACGGTCCTTCCCCCGGGCTCCCGCGTCAGGCTCCGAGGGCCGAGGCATCTAGATTTGAGGCCGTGGCCTGGAGGACCACGGGCTCTGTCCAAAGACACCCGCACTGGCAGCTCCGTGCACTCCACGCCGCAGACACAGTCAGTTACCCTCGACCCAAAACAAGCCAACACAAACGTGCCCTTGGGAAAAGAGCCGGCGGCAGAGCAGGCCTTGTGACTGCAGGGCCCTCCGGGAGGCCCCGGCTTCTGATCTCCATCCACCCTTGGATGGTTTGTGGGGGAGAGCAGGAAATGAGGGGGCGCCTGGGGAGGGTACACGAGGTGGCCAGGGCAGGAAGGGGCAGCCTCCCGACGTCTTGTGCCTGCGCCCCGACCGGGACTGTCTCCCTGACTTGCCAACGGTGTTTAGCTCTGTCCGGTGGGGTCCCACTGAGCGCTGTGGTCGGCCTGGACTCCAGGTGTTTCTGAGGCCTGCACTCTGTGGTGCCGCTCCCTAAGTTCTACTTATTACAAGAGGAATATCAAATACTTTGGTTAATTGATGGAAATTTAAATTTGCAAAGAACCAGTGGAGATTCTCGCTGCAGAGTGGTTTCTGCTGAACTCTGCTGCGTCTGTGGGAAGAACTGAAAGGAGCCGTGTGGCCTCTCCCTTAGGGCTGCCCGGAGCCCTCGGTCAGGGAGCAGAGCGAGTGCAGGCCTGGCTTGTCCCCAGCCCTGGGCTGGCCTTGTCACATCCTCACACGTCATGGCGAGGCTTCCGGCTACCTTGACTCACAGATACGTGACCGACAGCCTTCTCACATGCAGGCTGCATGGTCCCCGTGTGGGGGCACCTGCAGGAGAGGCCACGAGCACATGCAGGCCTTGGCTACGCCGCCGTGTGGTTGCTGGCTGGAACGGCTCCGAGACCCTCCCCTGGCACCTGCTCCTCTGCACCTGTGCCCTGTGTCCCGACGGCACCTGCTGCGGCGACTCCAAGGCCCTCGCTGCCACAGAGATGGCACCTCCTGGGGCCCCCATGCAGCACGGAGGGGAGCACGTGTGTCCCTCCTCACACCAGACACTGAACTGGACCCAAGATGTCTTGACGGACTCACCAGGCAACGGCTGAGCTCACCGGAGGATGGCGGAAGGAGGGGTTGGTTCCAAGTCTGTACGGCGGGAGCTCGAGGGCAGCCTATGTTCATGGGGCCCTGGGGTCACAGTAGGACCCAGGAGAGGCCGAGGGTCCCCCCCACCCCCGCACTGCTCAACGCCAGTGGGGCCATGACAACGGTGGATCGAACACCAAATACTCTGAAATCCACGCGCTCACAGTGACACTAGACATAGAATCGGTGCCTCCTGGTCATCGTTACTTGATATTCCAAGCAAATCAGGACTTACCAGGCACCATGAGTAGATACGATGCTCTACCAGGGTAAAGAAAGACTACGGGACTAATGAACAGGTCAGAAGAGCCTTCCTTTGTAGGTAGTGTCTCCTCTGAAGGAATTCTTAAAAATCTTTAAGAAAAAAGTACACAATTGGTTTTTCTTGGAAAATGCCAATCAACTAAGGTTTTAATGTTTTTAACAGATAAAAAACAGGAGGGAACTAAATGTTAATCCTGTCTTTCTCAGGTGACTTGTACCACTGGGAATGAACAGATGGGGAAAGTTTCTCTTTAAGTGAGTTTTCCAGGAGGGCCACGGAATCGGAAAAACCGCCATTTGCAATCACCGATCAGTGAACGGATGAAGGCAGTGTGGTCAGTGGCTGATCATGCCCCGAGAAAGGCAGATGGCAGCATGGACCAGAGAGGGCGTGAGGACCACACAGCCCAGATTTGGGAAATGCGATGGAGCGGGTGGGGTCCCCTGGCACATGCAGTGCGGGAAGGTGAGTGGGATGTGGATGCAAAGCCACGTCTCAGGGGGCCACGCGAGGCGCGCCTGCTGGGGCTGCTCTGGTCGGTCCTTGCTCTCCCTGCTGCCTCGTTTCTTCCGGGCGCCACTCGGTGGCCTCCAGCCACAGCTAGGTCTTCCTGAGCCCTTTGCACATGCCAGTCCCCCTGCCCACGTGCCCCATGTACCGCCACAGGACAAGTTCCAGAACATCACTCGGGACGTCTAGCTTCACTGGGACACCAGAGCAAGGGTCAGCGAGGAGAGGAAGCCCACACGGCCGCCACGCTCACTGCTCCAGGCCAGGCACATGGGGCGAGGGCCCTCACGGGACCGGCCCTGGACATTTGCCCCGGAAGGCCTAGCCCCCTGACCTCTCTTCCTAGGAGTCTCGATGTGGATGGGGTGTTCTCGGGTCTTGTCCAGCACGTGGGGACACTTGGGGCCCCAGAGAGATTCCACGTCTGCTGGGACCAGGGGCCACAGGTCCTCGCGAGGCTGAGTCTGGACGCAGCCTCCCACGCCAGTGAGGCCCCTCGTCCCCTCCAAGACGTCCCTTCAACTCTCTGCACAGCGTGTGGGAGGGGACGTTCTTTGCAGCATCGTTCGTAATGGGAAGAAGACAGAAACAGCCCCAAATCCACGGACAGAGAGGTAGACGATGGGGCAGATTTTGGAATGTCCCTCAGCCCCGGAGGCTGGACCTAACAGAACCGCTGTGGTACATGTTTCCTGGAACAACCTAAGATTCACGTCCTCATGCTCAGTTCTGCACGCGGATGCGGTGTGCACACGTGTCTTGCGGCAGCTTCTTCCCGGAACCCACTCCTAAGGAGCACACGCGGACCCTGGCCGCACCCGAAGACCACACATGATCACATGGACCCTGGCCGCACCGGAAGACCACACATGATCACATGGACCCTGGCCGCACCGGAAGACCACACATGATCACACGGACCCTGGCCGCACCGGAAGACCACACATGATCACACGGACCCTGGCCGCACCGGAAGACCACACATGATCACACGGACCCTGGCCGCACCGGAAGACCACACATGATCACACGGACCCTGGCCGCACCGGAAGACCACACATGATCACACGGACCCTGGCCGCACCGGAAGACCACACATGATCACACGGACCCTGGCCGCACCGGAAGACCACACATGATCACATGGACCCTGGCCGCACCGGAAGACCACACATGATCACATGGACCCTGGCCGCACCGGAAGACCACACATGATCACATGGACCCTGGCCGCACCGGAAGACCACACACAATCTTGCTTGTACAGCTGCGGTTTAGCATGAGGTACATATATTTTAAATCTGAATTACTGGCCAGCATGAAAACTTTGGGCCACTTCGGATAAAAGTCTGGATTTCTTGCTTGAAAAACGTTGCAGCTTCAGGGGCACGCTCCCGCCTAAGGACAGGCCTCGCTGTGCGATGGGCTCAGCGGTGCACATGTGTGCTCACGCGCCAGTGCTGGGCTGGAAACATCGGTGCTCAGAGCACTCTCTGCACCGCGCTGGCCGGCAGATGAGCCAAAGGAGAGCAGTGTCTCCCTCGGGAGGAGGGCAAAGCGGGCTAAGGCTTTGGGTTTCCTGCGGGACCCAGAGGGATGGAGACCTGTGGGGATTGTTCCCTGGGCTCCGTCCTGGGGCTTCGGAGCCTTCCTGCCTCTTGGTCAGTGGGCAGCACCTTCCCTCTTCTCCGGGCACCAGGGCTACTTCTGCTCTCCAGGCCTGGGGCCTCCCGCAGAACGAGGGCAGCCCCGGGCAGCTCGGAGGCTGAGCCACCAGGCCCCCCCTTTCTACCCCCAGGGTGCATCGTCTTGGAGCCAGAGCAGTTGAACCTTGCTCCGCCCCAGGAGACACGGAGGACACGTGGGCATTTGAAGTGAGTGGCTGGGGTGGTGGGGGTGGGCAGGGGCGACAGCTGGTGAATTGTGGCCACCTCTGTGGAAGCCATCAGCCCAGAGGAGGGAGGTAAATCAGGGTCCCCAAGGTCAGATGCCGGGAAGGCCAGCAAACGCCCATGTGTCCTCGTCACTCAAAGGTCCCTGGCCCCCGGAGGCAGCGGGGGACACAGCGACTGACCGCCTGGGAACACGAAACCCGCAGGAAGCTGTCGCAAGTGGCGGCTGAGTCCAGGGGGATTTAGATCAAAGGACTGCAGCTGGACGCGGGGGCGGGGCGGGCACGCAGCAGCTGAGCTGGGCTCAGCCCAGGGTGCTCGAAGCTGCCCCACGGCCTCTTTCTGCTGGGGGGGGGGTCCCCGGCGTGTGGCATGTGGGGCTCGTTCCCCCGTGCCAGGAACCTGAGCTGTTGGTTGCACGTCCAGGCGCCTCCTGGACGCCCAGGCAGGCCCACGGTGAGGAGTTTGTATTCCAGGCACAGCATCGCAGCTCAAAAAGGGACACTCCGCTTGTGGGGGGCCATGATGAAAGGGAACCCCAAACCCCCTTTAGGGACTGGGGTTCCTCCAGGCCTCAGACACCAGGACAGAGTGGGGTACAGGGCTCTGAGCACCCCGCCCAGTGCCCTGAAGGAGCATCAGAAAGGAAGGACATAAGTCACTTTCTTTGAGACTTGGTTCCGGCCTCTGTGAAATCGGCTAATCAGGATGTATCCAGTGACAACCTATGTCCTCCCAAGAGTGGAGAGCGGGCGTGGGGCCAGGCAAGGGGGCGCAGGGCAGGCCCCCTGGCAAACCGAGGTCGTGCCTCGGAGCCATCTCGGATGGGGCTGTGCGTCTGGCAGAGCCTCTGTGTTTCTACCGAGGAGTTCCGGGCCCCTGGCGGGAATCATGTAAGGTCACGTGTCCACGTGACTCGGAGCCGGCTCCAGGTCTCAGGGGCTGAGGGCTCCATCCTTGGAGAGCTGATGGTCTGCTGGAGGCCACACCTAGGCCATGGTGACAGCGGCCTCCCTGAGTCACAGTGTGTAGGTCACTCTGTGACCATGGATGCCATGCATGTGAACGGGGGCCATTGGAGGCTGGGCGGGAAAGACGAGGCATCTGGATGTGGGGAGGGGCTTCGGGCAGTGGTCTCTCTGTGTCTGTGCTCAAGGGACCTGGTGTCTAGGGGGATGAGGGTGAAAGGCCAGACTCAGTGTGGGGTCTCCTCATAGCTTGTGGGGGGGCAGAGGCCATGGGGAGACTCCTGTCCGGGTCCCAGGGGTCTGGAGTCTCAAGGCTGTTACAGAGCCCCTCCCCCACCCCAGCAGATGCAGGGCTGGGGCCCGTGGGGTGGCCCACATCCTCCTGAGGTCCCTGGGAGCCTCCGCTGCCGGGTTAGGTGATGGAGCACAACCGTTCCTCTGGGGGCCTTGTCTGGATGGTAGAGCCTGACACAGGGGAGACTCCCCAGGCCTGTGGCTGGACCCCGAGGCACCCAAGCTGGCCGGCGAGGCACATGGGGCAGAAATGCGGGCGCCAGGCACACCTAGCCCCTCAGGATGGCTCTGGGTGGACCGAGGCGGCCCTGCTGCCCCTCCATGCCCACCTGAGACCCGACCGGCAGTCCAGGACTGGACATCCTTGAGAGCCTCTGCTTGTTTGCCGGGACTGGTCTCCGAGCTCACGCCTACGGACAGACACCTTCCTCGGGAGTGACTGCTGAGCCAGTGTGACCCCCAAAGGAGTCCCCCAAGCAAATGTCTCTCTGCTTGTGTCCCCTGAAGCAGGAAACCGCAACAGAGCATCAAAGACAGACGTCACCAAACGGAAATTTCACAGTGGCCCCGTGGACGCACAGTCCCGGTGCACAGCTGGCCTGTCGTGCAGACGATCCCTGTGTTCTCAGTAGGAAGTCACCAAAGCTCAGCTTTCTGGGCTCAGAGGCCCCTCCCTGTGGTCCCCGCTGTGTCCACTGAGCCCTGGGCTGAGCCTCAGTTTACCCCCTTGCTGGGCCAGGAAGGCAGAGGACAGAGGCAACAGGTCTACTGGACGGGGACTCGTCACTTCTGTCCCTCCCCTTCCCTCCCCTTCCCCTTTTTTCTAGACCTGCCTTTGCGGGTATGTGGCGGGACAGAGGACTGGGGCTCAGAAGACCCACCTGGTGTCTCTGAAATTTAAGTCTTCAAACTCTGTTACTGTTTCCATAAGAGCCTGGGTCCTGTGGTCTTCCCTCCCCAGTGCATGAGGCCACGGCCCACCCACTGGGGCCACCGCAGCGCAGGTAACTGACCCCACTCAGGTGGCCTGCAGCAGGGTGTCCCAGGAGCCTGGGAGGAGTCAGTCTGAGAGCGGCTGCTCCTGTGGGCAGACCACAGACGGCCTGTAACCCACGCTCCTGTCCAAGCAGGGCCCTACCTCAACTCCCCTGTCAGGGTTGCCAACCCACACAGACCGGGGGCCTCAGGTGATGTTGGCCCAGAAAGTTCCTCAGACCTCAGGCAGCCGCATGGCCCCAGCATCACAACTCTGGACCCTGAGCCCTCCGGTCCCGTTTATTTCCAGAACCTCCACCTGTGGGAGACCACGCCAGCAGCCACGTCTCCAGTGTCCACCTTCCCCAGAGAGCAAGCCAAGCGGGCCCTGGACTCAGGCAGGGACTCCGCCACGGGGCCTTGCGCACACACCACTGCCCTCGGCACCTGCAGCTCAGGCCTCATTTTCTTCCGAAGCAGCAGGAGGGCTTGGGGCCCAGGACCACCAAACCTCTGCCTGAAGCAAGCTTGCCGTGGAGTCTGTGGCCCAGCCGTCCGGCTCACGTGGTGGCCCTGGGGGGCAACCATGGTCCTACCCACCGGCTCACAGGTGGCTCGGCACCACCTTCAAAGAAGGAGTGGCAGGAAACAGATACAGCCAGGCCAGGAGCTGCCACGGACGGCCTGTCCTTGCCACTGGCCTCTCAGCCCACAGACCAGCTGCGTGCGGAGACCATCTCCCCGCACCTGAGGCCTGCTGCGTCCGCGAGGTCACTGCCCAGGCGCTGCCCTCCCTCCTGCCACTCTGACCTCTGCCGTCCAGCACCCCGAGGGCTCCACCTCCAGGACACAGCCAGTGCCGCCCCCTGACTGGAGTTCGGATCCTGTCTCCCACTGTGCAAAGCTCCTTGAGGCTTCTGTCACGCAGACACCCGATGTGCGTGTCTGCTCACGCGTGTGTGCAACGGGGGACTGCACGTGATCTTCCCGCTGGGGTCTCGGGATGGAACAAAGAAACGTCCACGGCAATTCTCTGCTAGCCAAATTACGTGGCCTCACGCACACAGAAGCATGGCCACAATGCCACACAGCACCACACGGTGTGGCCCGCACATAGCGGCCGACACACTGCCATTGCCGCGTGTTCACCGAAACCAAACGCCCAAGTCAGAAACTGTGGATTCTGAGGACGGTCACCCCTGGGGTCATGACACAGACCCTTCCAAACAGCACGGGATCCCCATGCTGTCTCCTTCTGGACTGATACCATGGGTGCGGCAGGCCTAGAAGGTTCGGGCTTGCTCTCCCCCAGAACATGCCCTCTTTCGTCCAGTCCATCTAAGAGTCCCAGCCCCTCTTCCAGATGCGGGAAGGCCATGGGCCGGCCTGTCAGCTGCCGCCCTCCTGTCCTCGCGGCCCCAGGACCTGCTCGGCATCAAGAGGCTGCACCCGAGGGCGCAGTTTTGCTCAGCCTGTGACATCGGAAGCAGCAGGTGAAGGGAGAAGCCCTGTCCCAAATGACACACGCCGGCACCCCACTGCTTACAGACGCGGCAGGAAACCGTGGGACGCGGTCGCCGAGGACGCTAATTGCCCCAGCGACATTTAGCTGTTTGTCCGAGTCTTCCCAGATAGCGTTTCCGTGGGCCGTCTCATTATTTCCCTGCGGTCCAGGCCAGAGGGCTCCTGCAGAACGAGCCGGCAGGCGCTGCGTCTCCATGGCAGCGGGCGGATTTGGCAGGCGGGCCGCGCAGCAGAGAGGCGGTGACAAAGGCATCTTTGATGCGGAGGCCGTGCGGAGGGACGTGGTCCAGGAAGCCCATTTCTAAAGGCCACCCGACCTCCGAATGGAGGCTCTTGGTTTAGCCTCTGAGTTAGCTTTTGTTGCCGAGGCTCCGAAGGCCCTGCCGCCCGGTCACGTGGGGCTCTGCACTCTGTCCGTGAGCCAGGCCTTTTGTCCGGGTCACCTGCCCGGCTCAGCTGGTGCGGCCCAGAGCCGCTGCGTACAGAGGCCGATTTAGCTCCCAGTGGGAGCACGGGGAAGTCTCCGCCCGTCCTTCCGCCACAGGACCGGTGTGCCCCTGGACGAGAGTGGGAGCCGGCGGCCTGCGGAGGGGCCTCCTGACTCCGAGTGCTCCCCACCGGGCCGCCTGTGCCCCTCCCGGTGCCGTGTGCTCCGCCCACCGATGCCGCATGCTCCCCACTAAGGCTGCGTGCCCCCCCCGACGCTGTGGGCTTCCCCCCCATGCTGCATGCACCCCCACCAGGCCGCATGTGCCCCTCCTGGCGCCGTGTGCTCCCCCCGCTGATGCCGGGTGCTCCCCCGATGCCTCGTGCTCCCCCCCACACCTCGTGTTCCCCCATGCCACATGCTCCCCCACTGGGCCACATGTGCCCCTCCCGGCGCCGTGTGCTCCCCCCGATGCCGCGTGCCCCCCCACGCTGCCAGCCCCCCCCGAAGCCACATGCCCTCCCTTGATGCCGCATGCCCCCCCGACACCTGTGCTACCCCCCTCGACGCCTCATGGCCCCCCGAACGCCATGTGCCCCTCCTGACGCCAAGTGCCCCTCGAGAGCCCTCTGCATCCGCTCTCAGCCAGGACGGCCCCTCGGTTCCTGGACTCCGATTCCACCCCAGCGTCCCCCTCAGCCCCGACAGCACTTCCTGCACTCTGGACCCTGGCGCCCGCGTCTCCCGCCCCAGCTCCCTCGATCCCCGGTGCACAGACAAGCTCCTGGCTCTCCTCTGTCTACACGGGGAGCTTCCCCGTGGGAACCGTTGCCTGGAGTCCTGGGAGCCATAGGCGGGGAGCCCTGTCACAGTTTCTCTGGGAGGCGGGACACTCGGGGAAGCACTGTCCGTGACGGCTCATGGAGCGAAAGGAGAGGCTCCAGAGGCTGTGTGGTGGGAGCCCACCCAGGACACTCGGTGGTGGGGACGTGGCCGGAGGGCAGGAAGCTGCAGTAGGAGGCCAAGAGCCGGGCTGCGCAATGTGGGCTGGACCCGCCGTGGGCTCCCGGCCTCACTGGCACCAAAAAGGGAGTGACAGTGGGGTTGAGGGAAGAGTCAGGCCCCCGGGCCCTGAACACACAGCTGAGGGAGCAGCCTCTCCCAAAGAGTGTGGGGGCTCCGGGCTGCATGAGTAGGGACCCTGGGACGAGGCTGTGGGGTGGGTAACTCAGCGAGAGGCGTCAATACCCCCGGCTGAGCTGGTGCCAGGACACAGGAAGTTCCTAGCCGGGATCCTCTGGGGTTGGAGGAGCATTTGGGGAGACAGGCAGACAGGGCTGCACAGTGGGAAATGGCTGGGGGGCACCTGAGGGACGCCCAGGACAGAAGGCACCCAGCTGGACGGGTGCACCTGCCTCTGGAAGAGAGGCTTGGCCGCCGTGGGAAGAGAAGTGGGTGAAGGAGCCGTGAGTGTGGGTCCAGGAGGAGAGAGAGCCCGAGAGACAGACAGACACAGGCAGGGGCAGACAGAGACAGGGACACGAAGGGAGAAGGACGGCAGCCAAGGGGCACTGGGAGGCAGATGAACCTTCAGATGGGCCAGAGGCCATGGAGGTTGGAAGGAGCCGTGGAGAGTGGTTCCTGGAAGACCGGGCTCCTGGGAGGCCAGTTTCCCCAGAGCCGCTGAGCATGCAGAGGCTTGGGCGCGGTGAGATGGCGTGCCCTTCTGAAGCAACGCGCAGTGAGGTCTGCTGTGTCGCGAGGAGGAGGACCCGTCTCTGGCCGGCTCGGCAGGACGGCACTGGCGCTCACGTACACGGCCCCGGGCTCAACCCCACGCCAGCCTCTGTCCCCCTCCTCGGCAGCGTGGGTCTCTGGAGCGTGTGGGCCTCTCTCAGGCCCTGGACAGAGGTGGTTCCCCGCTGAGCTGCCCCACCTGCCACCACGTGCTCCGAGGGCCCTCCAGGTGCACTGGCCGCAGGAGGACCTGGCCAAGCTCCCTTTTTCAATGGAACAGGAGGCATCACTGTGTAGCTAGGAAACTGGCCGGGCTCAAATCTACTTTGCTATTTGCAATGTGAAATTTGGAAGGTCAGTTGGCCTCCCTGGGCCTCAGTTTTATTATCAATAAAATGGGAATAATAATAACAAAGATCCCCGAGAGACCATCAAAGACACTTGGCACTGTGCCTTTAGTAAACATCAGCTCCCACTGTCGCAGAACCACCGGGTCCACAGGGCCCCCAGGCTGCCACGGAGCCACGGACGGAAGTGGAGTCCGGACCAGGAGAGCCCTCGCCCCTCCCCCTCGGCCTCCCCGTTACGGTGAGTGTCTCCAAGTGCGACGAGTGCTAGCATTTTCTCACCTCATGTGTCGGCCCCTCTGACAAATTACCATAAGTCTGACCACTTACAACAGCCCGAATGTACCTCCTCACGCCGAGGGCCTCGGAAGTCCGACTGGGGACTTTGGAGCCAGCATCCCTGTGTCCGAGGGCTGGTCTCCCACGGCTCCTGGGGAGACTGGGTCTCGGCTCTGCGTCTCTCCAGCCTCTGGAAGCCCCGGCCTCCATCTTCAGAGCCTGAGACATTGGCCCGACGTTCCTGCCGCCTGCTCTCAGTTCTCACTCCCGATTCCCCTGCCACGTGGGGGACCCCATGGTGACCTCAGCGACACCAGAGTCATGTCCAAACATGACACCTTCCACTTGATGGCGCTGCAGGGTCCCTTGGCACCTGAGGTGACACATTCACAGGTCCTGGGCGTGGGCGTCTTGGGGGCCCTTATCCTGCTTGCTGTCTTTCCCCAGGTGGCCATGGGGCGGGTGTGGGCTCCTCCTCGGCCACCAGCCACTTCCGCCAGCGCTGAAGAGGAAGGCGCCGGGGACCCTCCGTCTCTTCTAGTGTACTCATCTCCTTCCTTCCTAGGCTTGCTCACTTGGCAGTTTTTAGATTTTGCCTGTAAGTTCATGCAAGTGGGCGATTCCGAGGCCCGGGGGCTATTTTGCCGATATTATTTGGGGCAAACGTCATAGCCCCTTAGAGACAGGAGGCAGACCCACCTGCGCGCGGGTAGCACGCGGCCCCGGGTGCAAGTGTGACGAAATCTGGGGACCTAAGGCTTGTGAGGACCTCTCCCCAGTGATCGTTCCCTCCGCAATCCCCTCAGAAAAAACTGACCAAAACCGGCCCTGGCAGAAATCACCGCCGCTTGGGAAGCGTGGGGTGAGGACACGGCGCGGGCTTGAACCCGAAGTGCTCCGTGCCCAGGACCCCACGGCCCAGGGAGGCTGGCCTGCCCCCCTCGGGAACCTGCACCCGGAGGACGTCCTCCTGCACAGGCCGCTCTCCTGTGTCCGCTCACCCCCCGGACAGGAGGAATTAAATGCCAGGGACCCGGCGCTGGGCTTCCCGAGCTGCCTGCACGCACTTCCTCTTTGCAGAGGTCAGATGTGTTTTCTGGGCTGAGCCCGGGACACTCGGTGCAGGGGAAGTGACCTCTTTTCCTTCTGCTCACCTACTGACGCTTCACCGTGTGGAGATGGGACTCGCCTGATGGCCCCTGGTGGCCCAGGGTGAGCTGCTGGGAATGGCATCAGAACTGAGGTTCATATAAACTGCAGAGTTCTGTGCCCTCCACGGCCTCTGCCTGCTCCCGGTCCTGGTCCCGGATTTGCCGGTCTCTCCCCAGCACAGAGGGCCAGCGGTGAAGGCTCGGGCGTGAGCAGAGCTGGAGGCGGCTCCTGCTGAGCTCCGTGTTTCCATGCTGAGGCTGCGGCTCCCAGCCCTCCATCAGCCTCTTCTTGAGGTAACCCGAGCAGACATCTGTCCCTGTAGCCCAATGACGGCCATGTGGGTAGGGCGAGGCTGTGGGCATCTCGGCCTCGACCTTGCTCCTCCAGATGCCCAGAGTCCTGGGTGCTGCCCTGACCCGGCCCCACCCTCGGGGGCCATACGGCCCGGTTGTCCGTCTCTTCTGCTCCCAAGCTGGGTCCCCACATCCTGGGGCTGTTAAAATGGACAAAATGGTTCTGTCCGCAGCCATGTGGGTACTTTGTTAGTGACGATGGACACAGTCCCGTCCCCGGCGGGAGAACGAGGGAAAGCCTCTGCCCGTGCCCTTTTGCTCTGCTGGGCTCCCAGTGAGGGGCCGCGCCTGTGTCGTCATTGGGCGTCACCTCCAAGAGGAATTCTGCCGCCCTGACCACCCTCACTGCTCCCCCGGGAGAAGGGAGGTCTGCGGGGCTGGCCAGGGCCAGACGCAGCTGCGCGAAGGGTCCAGAGCCCCGCCAGGGGCCAGTGGGAAAACATACGCCCGGGGTGTGGGGCTGCGGTCCCTCTAAGACAACAGCCCGTGTCCTTCGAAAGCTGGGTCGGAAAGGAGGACCAGAAAGCGGCCATCACCCGCTCCTCAGCAGAAGGCCCAGCAGCTGGAGCGTGGGCTCTGCCCAGGCAGACGTGCAGGTGAGGGGCAGGGGTGGGGGTGGGGTCTCTGGGCCGGGAGCCCCAGGCCCTGCTCTGGAGGAGGAGCTAACGATTCCCAAGGAAGGAATTGTCCCCTCGAGAGCCTCCTCTGTCTGGCTGCCATCCTCACGGACAAGGCCTCCTCTTGGCCCCGATGGGACTGTGGGGCCTCGGCCCAGATCCTGGGTCTGCCGGGCAGAGCGCCGCTCCCCGCTCCCTGCGGGCTCACACAGCCTGCGGATCATTTCTCTTTGCCTCGGTCCTCTGCGGTGCGCTACGGCGTATTAACTTTTATTTATGTTACAGCATTAAAAACAGATGAGGCATCATTTGATCCAGTGGGGTGTCCTTTGGGGGTTACACACAAAATATTTTGAAAGGACTTTTTAAATGTCTTTTAACTAAAGCTCCAGATGGTGGTTAAAGATGTGTGGAGGGGATTCTGTATAAATCAAAAGGAGTAACGACAAAAACAAAACAACAACAACAAAAGAAACACATGAATGAATTTGTGTCATGATGCATTTATTCATTAACGCACAGAGCGCGGCTCTGCCCGCAGGGGAGTCGCGTGAACGCCCCCGCCCCCCCACCCCGCCCCCCGTTCCTACTTGCTCTGTAACCTCTGAACCTCACGTTTTTCCTTCGTAAGATGGAGGGAATGGTCTTTTTGCAGGGTTGTTTGGACGCTGAAAAAGGTAGTGTGGGTCTAAAACAGGAGGAAGCTTGTCCACTCAGGGTCAGGCTCGAAATGGAATAAGAGGGCTCGGCGTGTAAGTGCTCAGAACGCGTTACCTCCTGTTACTTCCAGCGCAACCGCTCAAGCGTGACGTCTGTGTAAGAACGATCGAACGCCCGTCCCGCAGAAAAGTCAGGACTCACTGACGTGTTCCGCAGAGTCCGTTGTGTTTCCATACTAATAGTGAACAACTTGAAAAATAAATAAATAAAAACAGCCTTTTACAATATCATCACAAAGGCACAAACTATGTAGGCATAAAATTAGCCAAGGAGGCAAAAGACTTAGCCACTGAGAACTGCAAAAAGTCGCTCAAAGAAAGAAAAGACATAATCTAAATGGACGGACAGGCATCTGCGTTCATGGGTCTGAAAAATTAACATTGTTATGATGTTAATACTACTCAAAGTAACCTACAGGTTTAATGCAATCTCCATCAAAATCTCAATGGTAACTTTTTGTGTAAATAAAAAAATCCATCCCCAAATGCACGTGGAGTCTCAAGAAACCCCGAAGAACTGAGACAATCTGAAAAAGAACGACCGGAGGCCTCACACTGCCTGGTCTCAGAGCTTACTGCAAAGCTGCAGTGCTCAAAACGGCACGGCGCTGGCACAGAGCGCTGCGGGAGACAGCCCTGGCGCCCGCGGTCTCACGACCTCATGACCTTCGGCAAGGACGCCAAGACTGCTCATCGGGAGGCACCGGGAAAACTAGACAGCTACGTGCGGAGGAATGAAGGTGTGTCCCCACGTTACGCCCGCCTACAAAAGTTAACGCAAATAGATCAAAGACCTAAAAATAAGACTCAAAAGTATAAAACTCTTAGAAGAAAACATAGGCCAAAAAACACTGGGTTCAGCAAGAATTTCCTGGATTTGACACCAAAAGCACAGACAACAAAAGTTAAAAATAGGTGAGTTGGATTTTATCAAATTAAAGTGGTCGTGCATTGTGGGGCGCCGTCAACAGTGACGTGTGGGAAATTGAAAGAATGCGAAGAATGGGAGAGGACGCTCGTGAATCGTGTATGCAGTGAAGGGTCAGTCTCCGGAATGTGCAAGAGTGCCCACAGCCAACAACAACGAAACAAGTAACTTTATTTAAAAATGGACAAACGAGAGTGGTGCCTGGGTGGCTCGGTCCTTACGTGTTCGAGTTTTGGCTCTGGTTATGATCTTGAGGTTGTGGGATCAAGACCCAAGTCAGGCTCAGTGCTGACAGCAGGGCTCTTTCCCTCTCTCTCTCTCTCTCCCCCTCTCTCTCTGCCCCTCCACTATTCTCTATCTCTCTCCAAAATAAAAAAAATAAACTTAAAAGATCTTTTTAATTGAAAAAAATGAACAAAAGACCTGAATGGACATTTTCCCAAAGAAGCCCCGGAAGTGGCCGGCAACACGTGAAAAGATGCCACACGCTCGCCGTCAGGGAGAGGCAGGTCAGAGCTGGGGCGTGGTATCGCCTCACGCTGTTGGCAGGATCACCGTCAGATGTTCAGGAGATAACAGGGGTTGCTGAGGAGGCAGAGAATTTGGAGCCCTTGTATGGCCGTTTCTCAAAAAATTAAACATAAAATTGCCGTAAGATCCGGCAGTTTCACTGCTAGATACATACCCCAAATAAATGAAAGCTGGGCCTCAAGAAGGTATTTGTACGCCGTGTTCACAGCAGCGTCATTCACGGCGGCCAACCCAGTGTCCGTGGATGGATGAGTTGATAAGCAGAACGTGGTCCATTCAGACACTGGAATATTATTCAGAAATATTAAAAAGGAAGGGAGTTCTGCAATTTGCCACGACACAGACAGGCTTCGAGAACATCAGGCGGAGTGAAGTAAGCCAGTCCCACGCACACACGAAGAACAGATGCTGTATGACCCCACTCCCACGAGGAACCCAGGTTAGTCAAATTTGCAGACTCGGAAAGTGGAGCGGGGATTGCCAGGGGCTGGGGCAAGGGGACGGGGCAGTTGTTCAATGGGGACAAAGTTTCAGTTCCAGGAGACGAGAAAGTTCTGGAGCTTGATTGTACAACAAAGTAAGGGTACTTAATAGCACTGAACTGTACACTTGGAAATGGTTTAGATGGTGAATTTTACACTGTGCATTTTTTTTTTTTACCACAGTCGAAGAAATTATTGAGTGCCTATAATAGGTACTGGGTATATTTCATGAAAAATTATTCCTGCCTTCGAGGGACTCACCACCTAAAAAGGTACACGGGCAGTGTAGTAGTAAATAAAATAAAAGCCTGTTACTTCCTCTGAAATGTCTGTGCCTAGGCACAACGGATTGTGCGTCAGCTGGCTGACCGCTGCCTCTCCTCAGAGGTCTGCTCCCCGTTGTCCGCCGGGGGAACTCAGGACTTCTACCTGATAAACGGCCACCTCCACAGAATTTCTTTTGACTGGTCACCTCTGCATGATTGTCTCAGAGTCTGAGTTTCCAGGCATAGCCATACTCGGGAACAGGGACTTTAAAAAATCTAGCCAGCTCCGTGAGCGAGTTAGACATTGTGCGGAGAGCCTTCAGATGTCTTGGGACCTTCCTGCCATCTCCGGCCTCTGAGGAAGTTTGGGAGCCAGTGATGTCATTCCTGTCCCAGGGACGAATCTCAATGGGGAGAATCCCCCAGGACCGAGGACACTTCTTGGCCAGAGGGACTCCGGCTGGACAGGTAAAGTGGCTCTCGGCTCACAGACAGGGGTCCAGGCACTGAGCGTGGCTGGGACGCCGTAAAGGTCAGACAGGTGCAGACTTGTGCTTCTTCTGCCCGGTCTTCCGGCTCCTCGGCACCACGGGAACACACTTCACTGCCCAGGCCGTGCCCAGAGGCCCTCGTGGAAGGAGAGGAGCCCACGCCTGAGACTGGACCGGCCACTCTCAGCGGCATTTGCAAAGGTCTGGGACATTTGGGCTGTTCCAGGCGCCTCTCACACCCCGCAGTGCCCGGGATGGCGGCCCCACAGAGTGAGCGACTCCCAGCCCCCTCTCAGTAGTGGTGAGGCTGAGGACCCTGGGCGAGAACCATCTTGTGAGTTGGGAACAACCGCTGATACCGAGGTTGTCCCGAAGGATTTCCCACCGGAGGCGAAGCTGAAATTCTTCCAGAGTCTGGCGAAAACTCGTCTCTCTGCCCCCAAACATCCGCAGTCTGCAGGCTGGAAAACACGCAAAACTAGCATTTTGCAGAAAAATGCTTCTGACCGGGTGGCTCCCAGCAAGGCTGCCGTGTCCTCCTGTCGCTCGTGCTCCGTTTTCACAAAACATAAGGAGCCTGTGCCTCGAGGAAGTCCAGCACCGCGTCTTAGAGACGGTGGGGAAGGAAGCGCCCTCCGCCCCGACGGTGGGGCGCCGGGCCTCCTGGACACTGGTGCGTGGTCCCCAGGAGAGGCACGGCGGGAGGCGTGGAAGCCGCCAGGAAGCGTCAGTGCTCTGCCAGGACCAGGGATCCGCCCGAAAACCGCTGGTGTCCTGCACGCCTGCTGTAATTTTAGAAATAAAAATTTTACAAGTATAACAAGCAGACGGTCACAAACGAGTCCCGGAATTGGGTTCCCCTGGGTCCCTGGAATCCTCCGGGTTGGCATTTCTGTGGAAGCACGGCCCCACAGGAAGGGGAGGCTTCAGGTGAAAGCCCAGAGGGCCGCCTGGGCATTCACGTGACAAAGGGCCAGCCCCCGGGACTGACTGGGCAGACGCCGAGGCCCCTCTTTGTTCTGTTCTTCAAGAAGCGTCTTCACTCTGGCTTGTAACTAAGCAGCAAGAGTTTATGCCCAAAATAGACGTTGTTTGTAATTGTCCGCCCCAGTTACCCTAGGGCTCTCTCGAATGATTCCTGTGGACAAGCAGATGCCCGAGCCCATCCCCGCCGCCCGCGGGCCCCGCTCCATGAAGGAGGAGAAGCCGGGATCGCCCGTGTCCCTCTCACTGATTAGTGCTTATTAAGCTGCCTGCAGAGCGGGCCTGTGTTTCCCCTCAGCCTTTAATCTCCTAACGCATCTGTGCCACGCTCACGGCCACGGGCACGTGCCGGTTTGCACCGCACAGTGGAGGGGCCAGAGCCATTCGGGGACAACGGGCTGGCGGGCACGGAGGGGTCAGGGAGACACCAGGAGAAGCAGAAAGTGGTCCTCGGTGGACACGCAACTGAGGCGCCTGGCAGCTCTGGTGTGACGGGAGGTGGGTCTGGGAGGGGTCGAGACCACTGGGTGGTGTATTTCTAGAAACGAGGCTGGTATGTGGCTCCGGAGAGCCAGCCCGTGACATTCGGGTCTACTCCGAGCATAACGTGCGTCACTCTGCTCTCCGTGTGGCTTCAGGCCAGCAGGCATCCTGCTCTCAGTGCCACGGACACACCAGACAAGTCATTTCTTAGCGATTCGTCTCCAAACGTCTCTCTCTTGGGCCTGCCGGCTTGCTCATCTGAAGAGCGTGGTATAAGGGGTATAAGAGATTTGAGTTCGTGGTGTTGCCTTCTTGGGAACCCTTGAGGGAAAGGGTGCAGGACCCTGATGGGTAACCCCCTGGCATTAGTCGGACCTCCACATGTGTCCACATGTGACGAAGCGCGGCCGAGAGCTCGTCAGACCACCCGCTTGGGTGAAGGTTTGGCCGTGCACATTTTTAGCTTGTTGGAACGTCGAGGGTTTCATGAGCCGAGTCCGGAAGACCTACGTGAGAAAGTCACAGCTGGTGGGAGGCTCCCGGAAGACTCTGACCGAACCTGGGACAGAGAAGATTGAGGTTTGTCAGAAGACAAGGTCACCGAGAAAGAGAAGCTGTCAACAGGGAATCGGGGCTGGGTGCAATTCACAGTTTGTTCCTACATATGGTACGTTTCTAATGAAATGAGAGAAGCTTCTGGAATCCTGGGAGTCAGAATGGGCCTACAGGCTGGGGTGGGAACCTTTTCAGCTTCCTGAAGCTCTGCCCAAATACCAACCCGCTCCCAGAGGCCAGCCTCCACGCAACCCTCCTCATTATCACTTTGATCTCTGAACTTGTGTTAGGTACAGAATTAAGGTTTTTAAAATTAAATTTGTGTGAATGCATTGAATTCAGACCATAAGAAAAACGTTTTTTAAACGGGGTTAACGTGTCACTGTCTTTTTGATGAAAATTAGTGATTTGGGGACATTTTGAACGGATGCTTGGGAGAACTGGTGCATCGGAGCATGGCATCCTCGGGCGCGAACGCTCCGCCACAAGCCGAGGGGCCGTTCTCTCGCCGATATGTCTCCTGTTATCTGAAAGCAAACATGTTTGGGCACCAAATATATTTCTCTTCCTTGTAATTTCTGTGTCGAAAACTGACTGAATTTATACCTACCAGAACATTAACTTCATGAGAACAAGAACTTTGTCATTCTTACTCAGAAACATTTTCTTAGTTCCTAAAACTGTTCTTGACACCTAATAATTACTCAATAAATTCTACTGAGTCATAAATGAGGCACACCTACCGAACACACCTACCGTGAGGCGTCTCTATTAGCGCCTGGCAGGAGCGGAGAGTGACCATGACTGTCTGTCCTGTGTTGTACAGATTTGTACGGAATAGAAGTGGCTCTTCATCCATTGTACGCGCTCTTCCAAAAGCGCTGTAGCTATAGAGTTCGTGACACGGTACCTGGTGAAAATACCAGGCCACACCATAGGATGGAAGGTACAATCCCACGTTGGTTTAAACACACACATAGCCCGGAAGACCACTGTGAGAATAGACACCCAGGCGCTGGCAGCGTTAATAGAGTTTTCTCCCCCTAATTCTGCAATATCTGTATTTTCTAACTTTCAATCAATGCGAACGCACTGCCTTTGTCTCAGGAAGCCACGTGTGTGATCGCACAGCGTGAGCGTGGGCGTCAACGGCAGCGTGTCCTCTCGGAGGTCAGCGGGCCGCCTCCGACCCCCACGCTGCCAGCACAGTTTCCCGCCTTCTCTCTTGAGGAACCCGGCTTCCCCTGAAGAGGAATTCAGCTGGGTGCTCGCCCCGGCGCTCACGGAGACCCCAAGGAGGTCCCCCTCTCCCTGTGCACTCGGTGCCAGCTGCCCTTCCCCACGGTCTCTTCTGACCCCACCCCCCCCAGGATTGGACGCCCCGAGGTGAGCCTCACGACCTCTGTGGGCCGCTCCTTGTCAGCGGGTTACTTGCCAGCCTTCCTTCCAGCTAAATGACCTAGGACAGGCTAGCAGGGAGGGGCAGAAAGGGGGAGGGGCAGAGGGGAGGAGGAGGGAGGAGGGAGGGGGATGCAGGGGGAGGAGATAAAAGCGGGGTGGGGGGAGGAGATGAGGAGAGAGGAGGAGGAAGGGGTGAGCTACAGGAGAAGGGAGGAGGCGGGGAACCGAGGAGGGCTCTCCCGAGCCGGGCCCGGCCGCGCCGCGGCGCTGGGTGAGACTCGCCAGCCCCGGCCCTCAGGCACCGCAGCTTTGGGCCAACAGTTCAGATGCTCGCTTCTTCAGAGCCCTGTGGAGACCGAGGCAGAGAAGCGGGCTGGGAGGCCGGGTGGGGAGGGTCTCTGCCAGGAGGGGCTTCTGCACTGATCCGAGACCCCGAGCTCTCTGAGCTGTGCCCAGGGGCCACTCTGCCCACAGGAACATCTGAGAGAAAGAATGAGGAAAGTCACATCCATTCTGGGGCCCGCCCCTGCCGGCCAGGACAGCCGTCCAACGCCAGGGCCGGCACATCCCCGGCTGAGGGTGCGGCCTTCCCCACCCGCTCCTCAGTGACGCGGGACCGTTCTCAAGGACGCACGGCGCACCGGGAAGCCGTCGTCAGTGGGCAGGAGAGGTCGCAGGGCAGCGGGCGCGGCCCTCTGGCCGCACTGGACGCTCCCCTGACGGAGGAAGCCGCTCCCTTCCACCGCGTCTCCCCAAAGAACCTTCCTGATCCGCTGCTGGCAGACAGACAAACAACACACTGGTCCTGCCAACGGGAAGAGAAGAGGTGACGGCGGACTCCTCTTACTTGGTCGTGCAGGCGAGCACACGGTCCGCGACCGTACCCTGCTCCTGGAACGGAGAGCAACGAGCCAGGATGTGAGAAGACCCGCCCGAGAAAGGGCTGGGGCCGCAGAAGCCATAGTCATCCCTGGCGATGACATCACCGCATCCACAGGGACAGGACCGGCACACCCCACGAGCACTCACAAGACTCAGCGACACACCCTAGAGCGTGAACGGCCGGGGCCACACATGGCAGTAGGAATCTACGTAGCCACTTCAGTAAGTCCCCCTCAGGCCAGAAGGAGGGACTCTCTCCTCCCCCCCACCCCCCTGGCGACTGTGGAGGATGGGGACTCTCCCCCACCAGTGACTGTGGAGGATGGGGACTCTCCCCCCTCGGTGACTGTGGAGGACGGGGACTCTCCCCCACCAGTGACTGTGGAGGATGGGGGCTCTCCCCCCTCGGTGACTGTGGCGGACAGCATAGCTCCATCCAGAGTAACCGAGGGTGACAGGGACTGTCCACCACGTAGTGTGGAGAAGGGTTTCTGATGTGGCCAATTCAGACAGGATCCGGGACGAGCCTTAGGTCACAACTGTGTGTCCAGTGTCGTGGGGTTCTGGTCAGAAATAGCGCCATTGCCGGTGTGCCAGGAGCTCCCTTGTCTCCAGGGACTGGGAGGCAGGCGGATGGTATGGACGGGCTGGGTGGGCAGGATGGTAAGGTGGACTGTGGTTCCCTGGAGCCTTCCGCACAGGTCCTGGCACCCCTGCCTCTCACGGGGGAGAGGGACACTGCGGTAAGCGACCTCACACCCCGGTTAGTGCTGCATGGGGGCCCCTGGGGGCCGTGCGGGAAGGAGCTCCCCTCCGTGCCAAGTGAGCAGAACTTCTAGACGTTCAGAGAAGAACCACATGTAACGCGTTTCTTTTCAATACCAGGATCTTGGTCGAAATCCAACCCTGACAAAAACTGATAAAAAAATTTGACAGCACAGAATGGTGCTTAATTAGCTAATTACGGATCAGACGCCTGAGTTTGAATCGTGGCTCTCATGCCTACCAACTCTGTGGGCACCGGGAAGTCATTAACTCCTGCCTGGCTTCAGTTTGCTCCTCGGTGACGCTGCGGCGATGGGAGTCCTTGGCCGCGGGCTCCTGAGAGAGATCGCGGAGACGATGCTTAGTGCGGGACACCACACGCCGCACACGCAGGGAGCGTTAGTTCTACAAAATCCTGTCTGCAAAACAAAGGTTGGTTAGATCCTGGCAAACCTAAAAATAAAGGCCTTTTCCCTTCGTGAGTGCTGCTGGGGGACTGGCCGCGGTTTCCGCCGCCCCAGCGCCCTAGCGGACACAGCCCGAGGTCTGCTCCGCGCTGTCCTGCGGCAGAGCTGAATGCCGTCTGGGAAGTCTGAGGGACGGATGTTGCCAAAAAAGAATCTTATTGCTCCCTGAAACGGCAACCAGTTCTTACTGATTTGGGGTTTTTAGGGAATTCCCTCAGAGACCCAGTGCCCTGTTTTCCTCAGATTACCCCTACTTAGCGCTGTGCGCCGTACCAGCTGGCATCGCGGAGTCCGAGGCGTGACTCATGAGAAGGCTTCTCACTGTTCCTGGGGAACTAGAGAGGAACAGAGTCGCTTTTTTGCCCCAAATTCTTTATCTTTCCCCTAATGGTACTGAAACCCTCCCCCTTCTCCTTTCTCCTTTTTTGTTCAGACCCTTGCTGGTATTTCCACTCTTTCTCTTTCTCTCCAGCTGCTTTTGGGGGGAGTGCTTTTCCTGTACTCTCCTCCCCACCCCGTCTCCATCCTCTCTCCGAAAATGTAGCTCCCTCCGCGGCTTTTCTCTCCGCCGGTCACCTCTCCGCACCGCGTACCCACCGAGGGCTGTGGCTGAAGTTGTGTGATTGTTGTGTGAATCGTCGGATGGGTTTCCTAGCGGGCGGGGTGGTTTCGTGGGGATCTAGCTGCATTTCGGGGATGGGAGAAGCCGGGAACGTCCATCCTGCTCCGCCATCTTCTTTTTTCCTTTTTGCGACCCCTGCCGTGGCGCAGGGAGTGTGGGGTACAGGTGACCGAGGGAGAAGGCGGGCGTCACTTCCTCAGGAAACTCATGGGCCAACGGGAGAGGCAGCGAGCTGGCAGGTGGCTTGCAGGACGCGGCAAGTGCCTGGATTGTTGCCATGTTCGCAGGCGCTGGGCCCAGGGAAAGGGGGGGTGGGACCCTAAGACCGAGCAGGACCAGAGGGGAGCCAGACAGTGAGGGTAAGGGCTCCTCTGGCATGTGGGGAACTAGAGAGAGTCCCAGGGGCTGACGGTCGCTTCCCATGGAAAGAGCAGGACACGACGGACCTCACAGACCTCACTTCACACCTGAGGCCGCGGGGCTGGGGAAGGGGGTTTAAGCTGAGGAGAGGCACGTCTGGGCCTAGGTCAACTGCAGGGAGATGCCACGCGAGGTGACAAGGCAGGAGTTGAGACCAGCGGTGACACAGTGGCGTGTGACTGAAGTGACAGGGCTGTAAGGCTGCAGGAGGAGCTGAGTGATGCCGTGGAGATGACAGACTCGGTAGCCCTTGGTACCAACAAGGGTGTGCTGGGGACGCCAAAGCCCGGGGGCCTCGAGGGCAGGAGAGACCGGCGGGGCCCACAAGGAGACTTCCGGTGGGGGGTCAGGCCCTCTGACCTCGCCCTCCTGCCCCAGGGGAAGACGCCCCCCCTGCGAGTGCTGGCCGGCGTTTGGGGGCCAGCCCCCGGCTCCCTCACCGAAGCTGAGCCCCGGGGGCCAACCAAGAGGTCAGAGCGCCCCAGCCCTCACGGCCACCGGGCTTGCTGCACACCTCTGCTGACCCCCTGTTAGGGCTGAGCGTCGTTCTCAGAACTATTCCTGCTTCAAAGCCCTTCCCGACGACTGTCCCTCGCCCGGGACACTCACCCTCCGTTCCCCATCAAACGCTTGCTAACTCTTCAGGTCTCTGGAAATATCTCTCTTAGCGAAGGAAGGCCTTGCCCAGCCCCAAACCTAAATTGGGTCCTCCTGTGACAAAACCTATACTTGGCCTTCATGGCCTGTAAGGTAACGTGCAATCATGCATTTGGATGTGTGGTTATCTGTTTTATATTTAGCTTCCTACTAGCCTGCCGTGCGCACGGGGCGGCTCCCTGCAGGTGCTGGGCGAACTCTGCGCAACACTGGGGGCGCGGGGGCAGGTGCGGGAGAGGAAGAGCTGGAGCAGGTGGCTGAGGTCCTCGTGCCGTCCCGCATGTGGGGGACAAGTCTGGAGGGGAGACACACCAAGAGCTGAGAGATAACCAGACTTGCTGAAGGGCCACGGGGTCCGAGCTCTCCGTCCTGCTGCTGCATTTTGTGGTCGTCGGTGACACCCGCATTTGGAGGAAGACGCTAAAAAGCAAACTCGGAGTTCTTCCCCGAGGGCTCACTGCCCTTGCCAGCCCACGAGGGCCCCGGGACAGTGACGGGGTCATCTCCGCCCCAGAGGGCAGAGTCCCGCAGGCTCCAGGCCCTCCTGTTGAGTCCAGCCGAGTGTCCGGTGGAGAGGTTGGGGCCTCGGCGCACTGCTGCCACCCTCAGTGAGTCTCAGAGACCGTGCGTTTTGGGAGGTGGACCCAAAAGCATGGCTGGCAGAGAGAGGGCAGCGGCCGCGTCGGATGCTGCCGGGCGGAGGGCCGGCGGCTCCTGCACACCGCTGACCGCCGCCGCGTGGGAGGCTCTCCCTGAGTCCGCGGCAGACAGATAGCAGGCACTCCGTCTTCAACGAGAAGAAAGCCGTGCGCAGGTTTCGTGGGAAGCTGAAAATAATTCCATGTCTCTAGTGTGTCTGAAAAGGTACGAGCAGCACGGAGTCGGAGACTGGTGCTGCATGTCACCTGTGTGCCACAGACCTGGGGCCTGACAGACCCCATAGAAACTGGAATGCGTCGCTTCAAAACTGCTTGAGAGGACGGTACGTCCGCCTGCGGTGGTCTCCAGTACAGGTCTCACGACCGTGCCATCTCCGAACCAGCACAAAAACCTATGACATCTGGTTTTTCTCCCCATATATCCATCCCTGTGTCCACCGACCCATCCATCTATCCATCATCTGTCCACCTACCCATCCGTACATCTATCTGTCCCTATGTCCATCTACCCATATACACACCCATCTACCTACCATACGTCCAACTGCCCACCGATACCCACACTGACCCGTTGTAGGTCCACTTACGCCTCCACACGGCTGTCTGCCCATCGCGTGTCCGTCTCCCCATCCATGTGGCCATCTGTCGAGTCCCGTGTGCACTGACCCAACCGTGCAGCCGTCTGCCCCATCTCTACACCCGTCTGGCCATCCAACGCATCCGTGTGGGACAGTCACCATGAGTAGTGCCGGCTGCTAACTTCTTCACCCCCAGAGCACACACTCTAGTGGGAGCGACAAGGAGGGCCAGTCTGCGCTGGTGGAGGACGAGCAGGGAACCACGGAGCCCTGAGGAAGGGGGTCAGAGGAGCTTTCCCAGTGCAGATGTCAACGAGGACGAGACTTGAGACACGACGGGAACAGCTCTGCGGATGGCCCCCGAAGGTCGCACAGAAGCTCAGAAGAAAGAGAACACAGCTGTCGCCGCAGCAGACCCTGCCCCTCCCGCCTGCCTCCCCTCCACTCTGCCCAGGTCCCCTCCTCTCCTGCCACCTTCTCCAAGGGCGGAGGCGAAGGCTCGGTGCACTGGTCGCGGTGGCGGAGGAGTGAAGTTGCCTGAGCACAGGGAAGTATTGCAGGTGCTTGTTTGGAAGCCTCCGATCCAGTCCCTATGCAGACACTTTCCCAGAAACTGCTGTGTGCAAACGTGTGTGACCGTCCACCCTAGATTCGGTCTTAATCAGCGTCTAAACCGATAGACGGCGTGCCGGATCGGTTGGACGGTCAGATAGCAACACACCAGGGCATCTCTGCGGCAGCAAGCCCAGTGGGGATCGTGACTGTAGTGTAGACGGATCCCAGGCGGGTGCTCACCGTGGTGCGACCGACATTGGCCTCCCTCTACATGACTCGCTTGCTGCAGAACAACCGTGTGGAAGGCAGGTGTCTCAAAACTCAGCAGCGCCGATGGGCTTCGGGGGACCCCTGGAGGAGGAGCCCTCCTGAGAACATCGAGTGCCTTCGGACTTTAGAAACCAGAGCGAATACAGGCCAGTCACACGGAATCGTCAGTTTGTAGAGCAAAGCAGTTGAGTACTGACAATTCAATATGGGTCGTGTTGTTTCACCTAAACGTAAAAATTTAGATTTTACAAGGAGCTTCCAGGTAACACTGTCTCTTTGTTTCAGAGATTTGGACTGTTGAACGAATCACTTGCCTAACCTTCCCACCTTGCAGACAGAGAAACGGGGGCTCGAGCCACCTGGTTTGCATGTGGTGAGAGGCACGGGGGTGTTCTGATTCCAGGCATGGAGCTCCTGGCGGCCTCTGGGCTCTGCTCTCCTTGGGTGACTGGCTGCCATGAATCCAGGCCCTGGGCAGCCCGTGGCTCTAAGGTCTGAGAGGTCCCCGGAGGATGAGGAGGGGCCCGGAGCCAGGCAGGGACACTGAGAGAGGCCAGACAGAGGCGGGCCACAGAGCCTGGCGGCCGGGGACGGGTCCTGGGACCTTGCACACAGCTGGGTATGGAGAGCCCTAACTTCCTCATCTTCGAAACAGGCGCACGATGCATCCACGCGCAGACAGGGGTGGTTCTCCTGGTCAGTGACTCAGCGAGTGACGCCACTGCTGCAGAGCCACGGCGCGAAGCCCAGTGCTCGTCCCTCGGAACCTGTCTGGGGACAGCTGCCCCACAGAGGAGCACCCCCAGACCCAGAGGCGTCACCTCGCCCCTCGGGTGCTGCTTCTCTGAGCCAGGGCTCCACGGCACCCCACAGGGCCGAGTTGCCAGGCCCAGACAGGCTAGCGACGGCAGGCCCTGTGCGGGTGCGCCTCACTCCCTAATCCCGGCATTCAGAAGTAGAAAGATATTTGGGTTTTGTTTTCACTCCTCTGTCTTTCATCCTTTCAAGCTGTATCCTGGACCCCATGGAGTGGGCAGTGGTGGGGAGGGGGTGCAGGGGTGAGGGGGTGCGGGGCAACTTCATGTCATCTCCCATCGGGGTGCCGGGTTGAGGCACGGGGTGGGCTCCAGGGTGTGCCAGGGGCTGTATACTTGAGGGGGGGGGTCTGCATTATAGCGAGGGCTCAGGTTCCTGCTTCCTTAGTCTGGAAGCTCCCAGCAGCTGGAGGAAGCATGCCTGGATGAAAGCCTCAGGACAACAGCATTTGCCCGGATGGCCTCCCTGCCTGAGCGCCCAGACTCGGGGTCGTCTCTGCAGAGCCCAGATCCACGGTGGCCATGCCCCGCTCCGAACGCCTGCCCGCGCGGGTGAGGGTGTCCAGGTGCACACGCGCTCAAGCGTGGGAGGAGGCAGCCGAGATGGAGGCGGTGCCCCGCGTGCCTGCCAGCTCATGCCCCGGTGTCCAGGACACGCGTGTGGAATACGCTGTAGGCACAGCACACGCACACATGATCTAACACGGAACCCCGCCCGGAGCTTTCACAGAGCCGGCTCTTCGGAACACCGTCAGCGCCACGAGCCCAGCATCTCACTGTCTCCTCCGAAACCTCATCTCGGCCGCACGGCACGCTGGCCCTGGACGTTAGCCATGACGCTCGCCGCAGACCTGCCCGACAGATTAGGGCCTTTTCTCTCTTGAGGAAACTGCGGCCCAGAGGGTGTGCGAGCCCCAGTCTGCACGCTGCGGGCACTGGTGCCCAGAAGGGTGCAGTGGAGCCCGGAGGGTCCCAGGCGACTGGACGTGCCCTTCTGCCTTGGCACAAAATGAGGCCTGTCTCCAAGTCCGGTGCTTGCGTTGGCCAGGCCCGTGTGCAGAGCGCAGATGCTTGGACGGAGGTTTCGGGAGGGGTCAGGTTTCCTGGCTGCAAGGGACCCGCCCATGGCGTCCTGCCGGTGATGCAGGTGTTGCCAGGAAGGCCCTTTGCCTCAGAAATGGATGCGTTACTGGAAAGAAGGCTTTGATGAGACGCATCTCACAGGTAATCGAGGACACTGGCAGCCGGCGTCGCAGGCGCCAGCGGGCCGACCCTTGTCGCTCATGGGAAAGAACTCTCCCAAACTGGACACTTACACTCGATTACGTTCTCGGCCGGTTACCGCTCATGACTCAGACAAAAGTGTCGCCAGTAAGGCTGTTACCGCGGCTGAATGAACGAAAAGAGCTGAGTTTCACGATCCTTGTATTTTGCACCATAGGGTTGCCTTTTGTGGAAGGCCTGACTGGACAGGAAATTGATCCCGTGGAAACTGAGATTAATACGTTTTTGTCATATTTCTTTGTCGGCTGGTCGTTACGTGCAACTGTGCTGTGTGTTTACAGAACAGGGGTGAGGTGAGCAGAGCAGTCACAACGACAGGAACGTCAGGCCTCCCCCTGCAGCCCCTGCTGCTCTCCGCGCCGCAGGAGGGAGAGAGGCCTGGGCTGGCAGGAGCGGCGCGGCGGCCGCGGCGGAGGGGGCCACGCAGGGTCATGCCCCCAAGGTCAGTTCATCTGGCTCCAAGGAGCCCTCAACACAGACTGGACAGCCAGGTACACGGACAGGCTTGCCTGGCAAGGCCCCCTCTGCTCTGCCGGCTCTGGAAGCTTCTAGATGCTGAGGTTGGGGAGAGGGAGCACCCAGCCCTTCCCTTCTGAGAATCAGGCCCTCTCAGAGGACAGGGAATTGGGTGATGTTTTCAAAGGAACTATTTTAAGCTCCGGGAAACAAGGCCTGGAGGCGCCCTTGCGACACCACCGATGGGGGCGGCTGTCAGGAGGCGGGACCTCGGTGGCTCCGGGCGCAGACTCAGGTTCTGGAGCAGAGGGGAGGCCCAGCTCCTCCGGCTCCGCCCAGGCCCCCCGCAGACCCTGGCCACTCTCAGGGACCTCCCTGCCAGACGGCTGCCCTCTGCGCTCCTGCCAGCTCGGGGCCTGTCACGCACCATCCTCTCTCCAAGTTGCAAGGCCGTGGCGTTCCGCTAGGCACACGTGCATGGCCACGCGCACACACACACACGTGCCCACGCGAGCACACACTGTCACAGTGCTTACCCATACACTGGTACACCCGTGTGCCCACACACCCACGTGTGCAAACACGCAGGCGCACACACACACCTGTGTGCACACCACCACCACCCGAAGGACGGGGAGTCCCCGGACCCCACGAGGAAAACCTCCCAGCCAAGCGCCCGTGTCCTCTCCCACCAGAGCTGCCCCTTCAGGGCCTCAGGGGATGGGGCCCGAGGGCTCGCGCATCCCAGCGCGGGGGACGACTCCTTGTCTACAGGGGACGCTGGCATGAAATACCGGGGAGCAGGGAGGCCTCCAGGTCCCCAGGGCTGCAGCTGGGGCCGAATCTGCTCGGCACCCGCCAGGCCCCCCACCCTCGCGGGGCCCATCCCCGCCAGGGCGCCCCGACCCATCCGTCACCACCCCCAGCCCCCTGCCCCTGGCAACCGGGAGGCAGGGGCCCGAGCCAGGCCTCCTCTCTCGGACGCCTGCACTCTGGACCATCTCTTGATGCTTAATTTTCTGGAACTTGCCACCTTGTTTTCTAGTTTGTTCTGTGATGTGGCAACAGCCATGCGGCCCGGACGGAGGGTAAATATTTACACGAGTCCGCCGGACGGCGCTCGCCTCTGCAGCTGGCGGGGAGGAGGCCCAGCAGCCGGCCCGCACACACTTGCTTCCGGCGGGACTGGTCCTGCCTGGGCGGCCGCGGAGGCCGAGCCTGGAAGAGCAGGGGCAGGGGGCTGCGGCCGCCCCGGAGGCCGGGCCCTTAGGCTGAGTGCTTTCTCCCAGACAACACCGAAGCCTGTCGCCCCACAGCCACCAGGTCCCCGAGAGACACTGTGGGCCCGAGCGTCTCCTGCCACCAGGTCCCCAAGCATCAGCCATCAGGGCCCCGAGCGTCAGCCACCAGGTCCCCAAGCGTCTCCTGCCAGCGCTCTGCTGTCATGCATCTGTCGTCATTCCTGGTTCAGAACATTCTTTTGTTTTCACATCAGCAATGCCACCGTCTCCCTGGGGGCTGCACTCGGAGATGCCTCAGAAAGGTCCGTGTTCTGGTCCGGGAGGGGCCTGTGTGCCACCCTCCCCCCCCCCCCCGCTATTCCCTTGGCGGCAGAGCAGGGCCTCTGAGCCCTGGGTCCAGCTGGCATAGCTCCAGGGAGGGCCCTCCGCGTTAGCCGGTGAACCTGCGTTTCCTGGGGCACGTGGACAGACGCGTGCATGGGGACCCGTGCATCGAGCGGAAAGCCGGTGTCTGTGTCAGTGAGGGTCGTGGTCACCTGTGTCACTGGGACATCTGGAGGAAGGCCTCGGGGACACTGGACACCACGTCGGCCCCTCCTCCCCGGGCAAGGGAGGAAGGCGGCCCCGGTCTGTGGCTGCTGTGCAGGGGCGCCCGGCCGCCGGGGCCCGAGGGGGTGGCTCATGGGATCCGGCACTTGGAAGACAGCAGATACTTGGGGAAAGCGGAAGGCTCCCGTTAGGCCAACGGCTGCTGCTTCTGTGCAGAAGGAAGCAGGCTTGGCACCCGACACGCGGGGACCCAGGTAGGCGAGAGGCCGCCATCGCCGAGGCCTCCACCCGCCTCAGTCCAGAGAGTGCAAGTGTCAGGGAGGACGTAGCCAGAGGGAAGGGACGAGCCGTAACCCAGGTGTGACCACGCAGCTAACGAGAGTCCAGAGTACTTTGGGGTCTGGCCTCCTCCTGCGGTCAGTCGGGTAGGGCCCTACAGTGCTTATTTCCACTCTGAGAACTAGGAGGAAATGGGGGTATGGCAGGGCCCAGGAAGGCTGCAACTCCTGGCCAGCTGTTTCCGGGGCCCCTACTGTTAGATTGTGATTTTTTTCCTCCCTTTGCCTTCCTAACTCAGAACAAGTACCCAGGAAAAAAGAAAGGGAGGGAAGAGGAAGAGACAGGGAGGAGGAGGGGGAGAGGAGGCAGGAGGGGGGAGGAGAGGAGGGAAGGAGGGAGGGAAGGGGAGGAAAGAGGAGGTAGGAGGGGAGAGGGGAAGTGGGAAGGAGGGAGGGGGAGGGCGAGGGAAGAGGGAGGGGGATGGAAGAGGAAGGGGGAGGGAGGAGAAGGGGAGGAGGAGGGAAGGAGGGGGAGAGAAGGATGGGGGAGGGAGGATGGAAGAGAGGAGAGGGAGGGAGGGAGGAAGGGGAGGAGGAGAGAGAGGGAGGGGGGTTGGAAGAGGGAGGAGGGAAGGGGGAAGCAAAGGGGAGGGGGAGGGAATAGGAGGGGGGAGGGAAGAAGGAGGAAGCAGGAGGAGGTGGAGGGGCAGGGAGGAGGAGGGAGGAGGAAGGGAGAGAGAGGGAGGAGGGAGGAGACAGAGCTCAAGCTCTGGCCCCGTGCTCTGGCTGTTCTGGAAGTGACTGTTCTGGAAGCAGCTGCCCTCCAGGCCTGCCCCTCCCTTGTTCCTCGTTGTCTCTCCTCCTGGGTGCGAACCTGCAGGAAGGAGCCCCTCTGCTCAGGCGTCGGGGACTTCTGCCTCCCAAGGCCGGTGTGGCTTGCACGCACGCGCCCGGCCTTCCAGCCCGTCTGGTGCTGTGCTGTGTGGTGGCCACGTGACTGGAGCCGCACTTACTGGTCGCCCCCTGAACATGTAATTGAATGAGTGAGCGTATTAATCGCAGGCAACTCTAACCCTTACCAAGGTCTTGCCTCCACGTGGTTCTCCAGACGGGCCCGCTGGCCTCCCTGTCCTCTCTGGGGCCTGGCAGTGCACGGAGAGGACAGCCCACGGCCTGATGAGGCTGTTGGGTCCCACCTGGTGGTGGCCCATGCCTCCGGAACAGGGAGAGCTGTTCCGGAAGCTTGTGCAGCTATGTGCCGACTGCACACATGCGTTCCTCCCCAGAGAACGCTGGGCTTGCAGAGATAAAATCCCACCACTCCAGCAAGTAACCGGCTTCCAGAAGGTTCCAGAGAGCTCTGGTGCCCTCCCAGTGCTGGGCCCCGGGTCCCACAGACAGCACTGACTGCAGAGGCTCACACCCCTCTCTGGGCGGTGGGAAGGGAGAAGGGGAGACCCCGAGTCTGGAGGCGGCCAGCAGCCTGTCAAAGGAGGCGTTTCCGTGGCTCAGGCCGGGATCTACCGACTGCTGCTGCAAGTGCCCGGCTGTGGGAAGCCGCTTCGGAGGCGGGTGATGGTCAGGGGTAGCCAGAGACGTTGGACGTTGCTGGTGATTCGGGTGGGGACACAGAGGGGAGGTGGTGGCAGGAGAGAGCGCCTCCGTCTTGCTCAACCCAGAGACTGACAGGAGAGTGAGGCCGCCCTGGGGAAACAGGGAGTCCCCAAGACCCTGCCCCATGAGTGTCTCGGGCCTGAAAGTGACAAAGAATAAATCAGAAAACAAGCCCCAGCAGAGTTCCGGCTCCCTGGGGGGTGAACCGCACACGCACCCGCGGGCACCCAGTGGGCGCCCGGCCACAGCTCGGCTCACACGCGAGGAGCTCAGGCCACAGCCTCTCCTGTCCTGCGGCCAGTGTGGCCTGTCTCCCCTGCTCTGGCGGGACAGGACAGCACGGAGACGCCCCGGGCCTGACCCCTGGCGACCCCAGTGCATCAGGCAGGCTCTGCCTTGGCCCAGCTGGACGGCGTTCAGGTTCCAGGCAGCCTCTGAGGGAGGGCCTCACTGTGGGAGGACTTTGCTCAGGAGGCTCCTGGCGTCCAGGCCCTCCGGCTCATCCCTCATTTTCACGTGGAGTGCCGTCATTCCAGCGCGCGGTCCCCTGGGATTTAATGCAGAATCTGTCCGTGCCGAGTGCTCTTAGGTGGTAGGTAACTGTGAACAGGTAACAATACGTGCCGTGGGTAGACTTACCGTGACCCCCTGGGACACGCCCCCTGAACGGCTCCTCACTTAGCAAGTCACAGAGTGTACGTGGCTTTCGTTCGTGTGACCAAAACGCATGCGTCATCAGCGCATTTAAAGTGAATCGTTGTGCTTGTTCAGTTTGGGGGCCGGATGTAGATTAAAACCTGGCGTCATTGTCGTGCGGCGCGACCTCAAGTTCCTGTCACGATCCGAAGGTTAGAATTTTTTTCACTTGAAGCTTTTAGAAGCCCCGCAGACCTGCTTCTCTGGGGCTGTTCGGTCTCCGCGTGATACGTGGGCTTCAGAGACACCACTTGGAGACACTACTCTTCTTCGCGAACAACACACTGACAGTGTGAGACCAGGAAATGAAAAGCAAAACTGACAGCAACTCTTACTGTCTTTTCCTCTCCTTTTATTGGCTTTGGAGGGAAAACAGACATCTGTCGTGGTTGTCATACAGGGATTTTGGGGAACAAATGCCACCTGTGATCACCCTCAGGCTCGTTTGCAGAATTGCTACATTTTCCAGAAATGTTTGCCAGCGTTCCTTATGCTTCCTGAACAGCCGCTATCGATTTAAATTGAATAATACACGGCTATCATAGACATTCCTGAAAACCGAATAAAGGGGACGAGAACTCTGGGGTCACGGTGGCCCCGTGCACAAAGAACCCTGGAGTGACAGAGCCACGCGCGCTCATCCGATCCCCAGGAGCCTCTGCGCTCAGAGGTTCTCGGACCAGCCCCTTTAAAAAAGAAAACAATATTTAAGACAATTCCGTGTAAGTAGAGACCGAGACGCCCATCTTTCTCTCTGCGAAGCACCTTGACGCCCTCGGCAGGTGTGAGGCATGCCCCTCCCCTTCCTGGGCTCTTGGAGATTCACAAACACCTCCAGGGAAACACGGTTTTAGTTTTGAGTCGATTGTAACTCTGACGCCGAGATGCGGCACCGTGTGCGCAAGGTGAGGGAAGTACCTGGGGGGCCGCTCAGCGCTCTCGAGGTCCACCTGCTGGCCTCGGCCCCTCCTCCTGCCCCAGGGCCTGGGGATCTCAGGCAGCTCTGGCACCTTCTCTCCACCCAGCTTGACGTCACCTCTCAGCTCTCCAGGGTCAAGTCCCTCTGACCTTGTACCCGGCCAGAGGGGCCCGAGGGCGAGAGTCCCAGGATGCCTCCACGCCCGTCCCCCGGGTCCCCGGGGCCTCGGCAGGCTGCTGCTCCGCGCCCACGCCATGCCCTTCCCGGTTAGCGGGTTGGTCTGGTTTGGCGAGTCCTCTTGTTGCCCATCCGCCAAAGGTTTTCCACATCCTAATTTTCCAGCAAATGAGGCATTCTGAAAAGGCTTGTTTATCTTAGCTAAATATCTCAATTAAAACATTCCATTCCAAAAACATGACTGAGAGTTTGGCACTTTCGTGGTTGCATGAAACAGCTGGTCCTCTCCTTAATAGCCACCAAGAAGCTGCTTCCTGCCACTCTGTCGCTGTCATGGAGGAGGGGTGACAAATGAGCCTGAGCTGTCCCTGCACGCCCTGGAAGCCAGCACCCGTGCCCTAGAGCAGCAGAGGCGGCTGGCCAGGCGTCCCCAGAGCTGGCCCAGCAGAGCTCCCGCCGGACAAGCCGCAGGCCGCCGCAGGCCCTGCAGGGGTGCATGCCGCTGAGACCCCGTCTTCGGGGCAGCAGGCATGTGACCGTCCTTCTTGTGACTTCTGTCCCCGAAGGGGGAGACGTTCAGCTCAGACGGTGCCCGTGCAAAGTGTTGAAGCAAAACTCTGCATGTCTGTCTGGAAGCTCTTGCCGAGGGGGAGTACAAGTCAGGGTCAGATGCCCCAGAGGCACGAGGACACACAAGACAGCGTCCCTGCCCTGGGGGCGGCCATCGCGGTGGGGGGGGGGGGACAGGGAGGCAAGCGCTGCGATGGGGGTGTCTACAGCCCTGAGGGGGCCAAGGACAGAGGGTCTGGGCTTCACCTCGTGCACAAAGGGAGGCGTCTTACACTTCTAGGCTCTCTGGCTGCAGCCTGGGGATTGTCGGGGCGAGGGCGGCCTACGCTCGGCACGTGGTGGAGGGCCTGTGGCAGAGGGCGCGTGAGCGGTCCCGACGGAGGGGGCAGGCCGTCAGTTCCTGCAGAGACCTGAGGGGCGAGTGGAAGGAGGTGCCGATGGGGGCCTGAGGGTTCGCTGGGTGACCGGGCGGACGGAGGTGCTGACCCCGAGGCAGGGAGCCAGACTCGGAGCTTCAGACCAGTTGAGACGATGCCCCAAAGGCTCCTGAGTTCCCGACAGGTGCAGGCCCGGGAGGGGGGCGAGGTCAGGGTGCCGACGAGGGTGAAGGCACCTGAAAGGCAGAGAAGCGATCTTGAGCCAGGACCCCAAGGGTGGGGGGTAACGGAAAGGGAACCCCAAAGTCCGAGGGTAGAGAAACCAGGAGAGTGGGCCTTCGAGGGAGGGCGCGGTCAGCGGGGTCACGCACTCTGAAGGCGCCAGGTGCAGGAGGGCAACCAAACATCAGATCAGCTCGCGGACAGTCGCTGCTCCGGAAGCTGGCTGTGAACGGCAGCTGTTCGTGGGTGACCACTGGACCGGACGTGGGACCTGAGGACGGCTCTCGCGTGGGCAGGGTGGTAGAGGCGGGCCTGGGTGCCGGGCTCGTGCCGACCCTCGGGATGCCCAGCTGGCTGCCCAGCATGAGGGCTCCGGGGTCTCGGGCTCCTCGGCTCCACGCTGGGCTGGGGGCTCCCGTCCACATCTGACTGGGTATTGTTTACATAGAAGTCGACATGTCTGGAAACGTGTGCAAATCGCTCTCTCTAATTAAAGCCGGATTTTAATTCTTCAGTGAGTTTTCTCAGAGGGCTAGGGCATTTCTCTAAGCCAGGTGCCTGAAGCACGCCGGGGACCCAGGCTCAGAGTCGGGGAGGAAGCCCCGGGAGGCTCAGGCAACTTCAGGTCCAGGAGGCCCTGCAGGCCACTCGCTCGAACTCAGAGTCTCGTCAGGAAGCGAACTCTTCAATTCGTGTTTTGTGGGTTTGGTCCTCATGAACCAGGTTCCCATTTAAAAGGCACTAAGACTTTACTTCCAGTTGCTCCCTGTCAGCTGGGCGTTGCGTGTACATCTTTTGGTTTCCAACCGACAAGCAAACCTGTTCTGAGTGATCTCGGACGTACTTTTTTTTACTTTTTATTTCGAACTCACTCAGTCTCGCGGAAGGGTCGCAGCGCTGGTGAGCCCTGTCCCGCAGCCCGCACGCAGCCTCCTACGGCGTTAGCATCTGACGCGGCACCCACAGGGCCAGGGACTTAACGCCAGCGCCACGTCACCAACGGCACGTCCCGCCCTGCCCCGCGGACCCTCACTCCACCCTGCGTGTGGCCTCCTTCAGTCTGGATGTGACGGCCTCTTAGTTTCCCGTGCCTGTCTCCAGCACGACCCTCTGGAAGAGTGGCGATCACTTATTTTGTCCCCCGGCCCTCGGTCTGCGCCCGTCTGACGCTTTCTCACCGTAGGAAGGAGGAGCCGCAGAGCCGTGTTCTCCTCGCACACTAGTCCCGGGCTCACAGCATCCACGCGGCTTGTCGCTGGTGACGCCGACCTCGGTCTCCTGGCGAAGGTCGTTCCTCTACCGTGTGGCTGCACAGTGACTCCCCAAAGTGATCTCAGTCGGCTGCCCGTCACACGTATCCATACTCAGTGCGACCACTCACGCGGACATCTTCCCGCAAACAGAAACAGCCGTGCCCCCTCACCCTGCAGGTAGATGGTTTCCTCCGAAAACTTTAATTTAGTGAGATTGGAAAGGGTGGTAGCACACGTCTCGCAGACGTGGGCGGTACGTCCCTCTGGTCTTTACCGAACCAGCCTCCTGGGAACACGTAGGTAAGCTGAGACAGGGACCAGTCTCTCTGTGGACAGCTTCCCGAGAACGGGGCTGAGGGAGGGGCACCGCGAGGGCGCAGTTTCAGTTCTGGGGACGAGAGCCAGGCGGCGGGTGCTGGGGGGAAGGAGTCCCTGTCCCCGCAGACGGCCCCTCGCAGATGCACAGCTGAGCGGCGTGCGGCCCTTTGTGAGAAGAGCGGGTGAGGAGGGCCGCTCACGGGCAGAACTTCTTCCTCGACTGACGAATCAGCTTAGACCCTGCTCGCTCACCGTCAGTGAAGCTTAGGACAGACGGAGGTGTTTTTAGATTCGGTAGGACCGAGATGAGATGCGGGCACCAGCCGTCGTATCAGCAGAGACACTGGAGTCCTCGGCCGCGGGGCAGCGTGCCACCAGGGTCCCAGGCCCCACCACAGGTGCAGGAACCACAGCGGCCCTTCATCAAGATCTGCCGAGCAGGAGGCCGCTGTCCACCCGGAGTTGGTCGGACTGTCAGGCTCCATGGGCCACGCGGCTCAGCTCCACCCCTGCCTCGTGGAAGCAACCATGGACGGTAGGTAAAGAAATAAGTGTGGCTCTGTTCCAGGAAAACCGTATTTGCAAACGAGGGGCCCTCGGGGCCGGCCATGGCCGCAGCAGCCAGCCCTGCTCTCGACGGGTCCCGGTCCCGAAGCAGCCTGTTCCACCTGCGGAGCGGAGGGAAGGCAAACACTGGCGGATGCGGCAGAAGACGCTCAACTGTCGAATTGGTGGGAAAATGTGATCTGAGTAGAACTGATACGCAAAACGCTAAACCCGGTGATGGCGGCCACCATTGCCACGCGGTCACCTGCGACCCTGGTGTCTGTCCCCTGCGCCATCTCTCACGTGGTCTTCACAGCAACCTCAGGGAGGCGCTGTCTTGTTTCCTTTCCTTCTTCAGACAAAAGTGGGGCTTGAAAAAGTTCAATTACTTAACTCAGATCCTTGTTCGTTTCCATAAGCAGAACTGGGATTTAAACCAAAACCCTCTTAATAGGTGTGAATTTTAGACTCCACTCGGTACAACTAAAGATCTTAGCGCTTCTACCAGAAAAGAAAACCTACTTGAAGCCTATGAAAGGTTTGGTTCAGTTCAGTATGACTCACTGTGTGTGAGGCGGTATCTCGGCGGGGGGACGGCAGTGAGCGAGGCTCCCTCCACCACCCTCAGAGAACCACACCACCGTAGATGGAGGGCGTGGGTGTCCCGAACTCAGAGACGGCAGCCCTACCCTCGAGGGGATGGTATTTGGAGGTGGGTCCTTGGGGGTGACTGGGTCATGAGGGGAGCATCTCCTGATGGAATCAGGACGTTTACAAAGGGGCCCCTGAAGCTGTGTGGGGACACGGCGAGAGGACAGCGCCCGTGCACAGGAAGTCCCCTCGACAGACGCTGGACTTCAGACCTCCAGCCTCTACAAACACAAATGAGCCGTAAATCCCCATGGTTGGTGAGCCACCCCGCCTAGGGCATTTTGTCGTACTGGCCTGAGTGGACGAAGACTCCCCGTCTGCGCGGACACCCAGGCTGTCCTTGGCGCTGGGATGGCGGGCGGAAATCGTTTATCCTGAAGCGTACGCTGACTTCCTTCATGAACACTTTCGTCAAACTGGTGAGCTCTGTGACTGCCGTCATGCATCGAACACACACTCAGAGATGCGGACAGTCGAATCAGCACACAGGCTGCCCTTGGCTCTGTGGCTGCAAAGCTGACAGACCCCAGAGCGGCTGTGAAGCGTCTCCGCGGGAAAGGGGTGCTGCAGGCCTCACACACGGGGCTCGGCAAACTTCCGGAAACACCAACCGTTTTCTCCTGTTTTCATTCCTGCACTGCTGACTTGTCCCCCCAACCACACCTGCACGCGCTCCGAAGTCCCCTGCTAAGGACATCTTCGGTCATGGGACTGCGTACGTCCAGCTCAGGCCAGGCTTGTCGGGCTCCGGCGGGGCTGGGCGTCGATGCGGAACTTGGCAGCGGAAGGCCCTCCCTGAGAAGGTGCCGCCTGTCTCTCTGCAAAGCCACAAGGGCTCAGCGTCCTCACAATGGCTGGTCCCGGCAGCGTCCCGGTCGCGAGTTTGCGTGGACCTGACCTCGCTAGCCTCCTTTGTGCCAAACACCACGTTCAGATGAGGTCGGCCATCGTCCGTGTTGCCAAGAACACGGCAGAGGAGAGACTCCGGTCTGCCCAGACTTGCGGTGGAGGGACGGGAGCGAGGGCTCCCGCAACTGAATCCTGGTCCTCCGAGAGCAATTCCAGGACCCGTCTCTTCTCGGGGAAGATGCAGGTGACGGCGCCTCCACACAGCGGTGCGGGCCTTCGATGTGAAGTGCCCAGCACGATACCTGGCCTACAAGACGCTGGAGAAACGCCAGCCATTACTTCCTGAGAAACGGCGGTGAGGCCTGGCACTGCCCGCGCTTCAGGGCGAGGAAGCCGCCTCCAGCCCAGCCGCAGGCCATGCTGGGAAGGAGGGGACCCTGCGGCGAGACCGGGCCCTTAATCGGTCCCGGAGCCTCCGCGCTGGGGCAGCCGCCTGTGACCAGGCCTTGGGGAAAAGGTGAGGGGGTCCCAGGAACCTCCTCGCGGGTGGATTCAGGTAGAACACCGGTCACACAGCAGGTGAGAGAAACGTCTGTGGTCCTATTTCCAGCCATGTCTGGAGCCCAGCGTTTGGCTGCCAAGTGTGCGTTCTACCTGAAATGCGGCTTCCACGCCAAGGGGGAGAGCCGGTGGCGCTCCAGGGACCCCGGGCTCTGTCTCTCTGTCTCCCCTTCCTGGGCCCGAGCGTTTCCTTCCTGGGACTTACTCTCCCTTGGTGTTGGGGCTGCTGGGGCCTGGGGCCCCCCAGTTCCCCTGTCTCAGTGGGCACCCTTCCCCTCCTGGGAGTCCAGCGGGAAGGAGCCCTG
The DNA here is from genome assembly GCA_030068075.1 of Paguma larvata. NCBI lineage: Eukaryota > Metazoa > Chordata > Mammalia > Carnivora > Viverridae > Paguma > Paguma larvata. The sequence continues at coordinate 148,089,560 of CM057829.1, forward strand.
AGCACAGCTGGGAAGCAAGTGCTGTACAAGGAACTCACGCGATGCTCGGTCGCGGCTCTGCACGTCCAACACCAAACAGACTCAGGGACTCACGGGGACGCAGAAACCACAACGGGCGTGAGCGGCCGCGGCTGGCTGCCCCGCTGTCAGCGTCTGGCCGGGTGTGTTTGCTCCGTCACGCCGCGCTCCCTGGAGCCTGAGTCTTGAGTGCGGCACAAAGAGAAGGCAGCCTCAGGTCCGCACTGTTGGCTTTGCCGGCCCAGTGCCCGGGGTTTCCGTTCTTACACGTTGCTGTGATGGGCGGGCACCGCCGGCCGCGGCAGGGCCACTGGCCTGGCTGGTCGTGGGTGTTTGGAGCGAGTGAGCGTGAGATGTCTCGCTATCCCTGCTCACGGGGGGCCGGTGCAGTGTGGCTTCGAACTCATCCTGGTGATCCTAGAGGCCTGAGCGTGTCGCTGGCGCACGATTTTCGTCTCCACCGCTGGCCGTGGACCAGTCCTCCCCTATCGCGCAGACAGAAAGGGAGACCGTGGAGGCCCAGGACGCCCTTGAGGACTCTGGCTTTGGACGGAACTCAGCTAGTGAGAGCCCGCCGGGCCCGTGCCTTATTTCACTTTCCGTAGGGATGTTCCTCTCCGTCGGGCTTGTAGTTGGCGTGCTTGAGGGGCGCCCGCGTGGCTCAGTTGTTGAGCATCGGACTCTGGATTTCGGCTCGGGTCATGATCCCAGGGTTGTGGGATCGAGCCCTGAGCTGGGCTCCATGATTGGGATGGAGCCAGCTTAAGAGTCTCTCTCTGCCCTTCTCCCCAGCCTGCGAGCGTGTCTGCAAGCGTGCTCTCTCTCTCTCTCTCTCAAATAAAAAAATGATAATAAAATTAAAAAATAAAATAAACAATTATAACACGGCGCACTTGCGTTAGTGCTCAGAGGAGAGGGACGGCACTCCGGGAGCCGCGAGTGCTTCTCTCACCAGCAGTCTCTGTCGTCTCTACTTTACAGCTGAGGAGATCGACGCTCCGAGGCTTGAACTCACTACAAACGAGGTGAAGGCAGAGACAGACACAACTTTGTCCACTCTCCCCTCTCCTCGGTCTGCCTTCCTGGCTGATAGGAGAGTGCGAGGTAAGAAAACAAGTTAATGGAAACCCTTTTTGTTTTTCAGAGGGGCAAAACATCTAAACAAGAAGGCCCTGTTCTCCCCTGGGTCCCCAGGCCCTCCCTCCCCCCAGAGACACACAGCGCCCCTTGTATTAGTCAGCCTGGTCTCCGCAGCAAATACCACAGATGGGCAGCTAGGCAGCAGAAGTGGATTCCCTCACGGTCCTGGCGGCTGGAGGTCTGAGAGCAGGGCGTCGGGGGGGGTTGGTTCTCCTGAGACCTCTCTCCTGGGCTCTGGGTGGGTTGAGGTGAAGTGGGGTGAGGTAAGGGAAGGGTAAGTGAGGTGAGGTGGGGTAAGGGAGGGGTGAGGTGGGATGAGATAGTGTGAAGAGGACTGAGGTGCCATCAAGTCAGGCGAGGTGAGGTGGAGTGAGGGAGGGGTGAGGTGGGGTGAGATAGTGTGAAGTGGACTGAGGTACCATCAGGTGAGGTGAGGTGGGGTGAGACAGATGAACGTGGGGTGAGGTGGGGTGAGGGAGGGGTGAGGTGGGGTGAGATAGTGTGAAGTAGACTGAGGTACCATCAGGTGAGGTGAGGTGGGGTGAGACAGATGAACGTGGGGTGAGGTGGGGTGAGGGAGGGGTGAGGTGGGCTGAGGGAGGGGTGAGGTGGGGTAAAGTGAGGTGATGTGGGGTAAGATGAGGTGAAGGAGGGGTGAGGTGGGGTGGGGTGGGGAAAGGGGCAAGGTGGAATGAGGTGGTGTGAGGTGGACCGAGATACAGTCAGGTAGGGCGAGGGAGGGGTGAGGTGGGGTGGGGCGGCGTGAAGTGCACTGAGGTGCGGTCAGATACCTCTATTAACCTTCTTCTCAAAAGGAAACGACCACCAGCTCGATTCTTCCTTTTCCTGCTCTAAATCTCAGGCCGTCTGCAAGGCCCGTCGGAAGACAGGTGGGATTGTCTTCGCTTCCCGGACTGCTCGCTGCCGACATTATCGTGTAATTCGATAACTTCATGTCACTGAAACTGTCCGAGCTCAGCTGAACTGTGAAGCTGGCAAAGACTCAGGACAAAATCTAGAAGTATTTTCTTTGCTTTCGAGGAACTGCGGTTTGGGATCCAAGCTCTGTCAGGAGTCCCGTAGAGGGCCCAGGTCCCGAGGTTCACGGAACCTGTGCTCACACAGGAGAGAGGGAGGTGACCGCTCACTGGGATTCTGGAGGGTTTTGCAAACTGACGTGCACGTGGAGGGTAGGGCGGCACAGTGGTCAGAGGCAGGAGCCCTGGAGCCCAGTGCACTGGCCTCTACTCTCGTCCCCAGTGAGGTTCTGCGGGGCCTCCGTCCCCTGTGAGAGGGGTGATGACACTTCAGGCGCACCGTGTGGAATGACTGTGTGCGTGTGGTTGGGCACCACGCCCGCGTTCCGCACACACGTCAGGGCCTCCCCCCCACACTGAGGACACTGAAGTCACCGTCAGCCCGGTCAAGCACTACGGCATGCCGGCTCTCCAAGATGAGGGACGAGCTGTGGCCAAAGCTTCGGGAGCAGCGGAGGGAGGGCCCCGGTTAGCCGGGGTTGTGGGAACCTCGGGAGTCTGGCAGGGAGCACCGTGGGCGGCGGGAGAGCAGGAGCCACCCCGAGAGCCCCCACAGTTCTCCCCTCCCGGAAGCCACGTCCTCGAGGCCCATCGTCTCCACTGTGCGACGCAGCTGGCCCAGCTGCAAACGGCACGGGGAAGAAACTGCATCCAGGAGTCCCTCGTGGTCCCGGCTGGTCAGTCAGGCTCAGGCCGGAGTGCCCAGCAATGGGGACAAGCAAGAGACCAGGGACCCCAGGCCGAGCGGCCACAGGACATGGTGCTTTGGAGGCAGTGGTCTCGGGCTCTGCTGTCGGGATGGCTGAGCCGACCCCGCACCTGCAGGGCTGTTTCCTTCTCCGCACGAGGGACGCCGCTGCAGGGGTCATGGGTCACAAGAGGATGGGGCGGGGGGGTGGGGTGCGGTACACAGAGAGATTAGCCCAGGACATAGTACTTCGTAAGTGACACAGGTTAGGGCGGTTTCAAATGACCTATTTCTTCATAAAACAAATGCAAAATCAGCCCACGAAGCCACAGATTCTTAGAATGCAGCCCGTCTCCCGCCCAAGCAGAAAGCTCTTCCCCTGCATGAGCAAGGTCTCGCTCTGTGCAATTTAATTCCTCATTTCCAGGCCCGGATGCGGCTAGGGGTGGCCAGGCGGCCTCTTCGTCATCGAAAAGTGGGCTGTTTCCAGGGACCGTGCTCACATCCTGGGTCTGATCGGCTTTCTGAGAACTCCCTCGGTGTTTGCTTCCTTCTGCGTTCATTCTTTCCCGTGAGCGGCTCCGTCCTTGCTGGAGGGGCGTGTCTGGAGTCACCGAGGAAGTCAGGGCGCAGATGCTCGGTTGTCCAGGAATAGGTGACGCGTGCTGCATGTTCTTGGAATCCCGAGAGCAGAAAGTCCCCGGGTGGGTTCCCAGAACCTTCCTGCCCTCCCATCCCACTTGGGGAGGGAAGTTCCGGATTCCGTGACGCCTATGATTCATACGTGGTACTGGTGGTTCCAGACCGAGCTTCTCGGCTGCACAGCAACGATGGCTTGTGCATCTGGAAAGGCTTAGGGCCACAGCTAGCTTGGCCAGACTCCATGGACACAGAAATGCATTCCCTCTGACCTCGTGATTCCAGTCCAGCCAGCGGAGACGCGGCGCGTGCCCTTGGGCGGTGGGACTGACCCTCCCCCGTATTTTGCCGTACCCAGGTGCTCCTTACTAAGCCAGCGTTTCCCAAACTCGCCAGATTGCCAGAATCATCCGGGGAAAATGGCAGTGTCCTGGACCTGCCTGGAGTTCTGGCGGGGTGGGTCTGCGTGTGCGTGGGAACGGACGTAGCTGTGCGGTGAGCTGGCTCACAGATTCTCACTCTGAAGTCAGAATGTCCACAGGGGGCTTTAAATAAAATTAAAAAGAAAGAAATACCCATAAAAAATGTAAACATTAGTCTCACGGCACTACCCTTGATTCGTGAAATAAATTAAAAAGGCAAAGTAATATTTAAAGAAATAGAAGAGCTAAGTACACGATATGTACATCCTCTCGGTTTCCATCAACTACTATGGCGCTCTAGATTCTGTTCCCCGAGTCTGAAGCCTCTCTGTGTGGCTCAGACATAACTGACCTGTGGGCCGTTTGTGCAGATTTCACAGGTCGGTTGAAAGCCTGAGATGCTGCGGGTCCACCCTCCGCACTTTGAAGAGCAAAGGTCTCCGTCCCAGCCGGCGCTGGCTGGCACCCTGCACTCGGGGAGGTGTGGCCTCCTCGGACTTTTCGATCCCTGATCCCTTTGTTGAGATTTAGTCTGCACACCGTGAGATTCGCCCGCTTGGAGTGTACAGCCCACTGGCATCCGTGTACCCGCGGAGCCAGGCAGCCGGCACCACCATCATCCTCCCGGAGAAAGGCTCTCTCCAGACCTGACACAGACACCGATCTGCTTTGTCTCTACAGACTTACCTATTCTGGACACTTCACACAAAGAGAATGGTACGGTGGGCGGTCAGAGAGCGAGCGGGGCGCCTGGGTGGCTCAGTCCAGTGAGCATCCGACTCCAGCTCAGGTCATGATCTCACAGTTCGTGGCTTCGAGCCCCCACGTCAGGCTCTGTGCTGACAGCTCGGAGCCTGCTTGGGATTCTCTCTCTCCCTCTCTCTCTACCCCTTTTCTGCTTTTTTTGCTGTCTCTCTCTGTCTCGTTCTCTCTCTCAAAAATAAATAAATAGCTTTAAAAAAAATGTCGAGGGGTCCAGGGCTACAGCAGGGCGGCTGGGCCAGCACCGCCTCCCAGCCCCACCTGGCTTGCTGCCATACCCCCTGCGGTGCCTCCAGATACCGGGCTCTCGCCAGCCAACCCCAAACCCCCACCCTCCTCTTGCCTTTGCACGCGGTCACCGAGCTGTCCAGGCAGGTGCCCGAAGCATCCGTGAGGTGTGGCCCTCTGACGGGTACCCAGGCCCGCCGGTGGCCAGATGGAGTTCCATGTGGCTGGTTCTGGAGGATTGAACACTACTTCCCTGAGACGGTTCGGTGCGGGCAGAAGCCCAACGTCTGTGAGTCAGGGCACTTAGTGAGTTCGGCCCCTGACGCCTCCCCACGCACCCACGACCACGATGACTGCGGCCTGTCCCCGTCTGCCTGTGGGCACATCGCTCCCTGCGGTGGCATCTCCGAAGCAGGCCCGCCACACTCTGCCCGCCTCCTGCAGTGGCCCAAGACTGTTCCAGCCGCCGCCAGGTGTTGGGGGCTGAGGGCGAGCAGGCAGGCCCGCCCTGGGGCAGTTTGGCAAGATGGGGGCTGAGCGAGGAGGATGAGGACCCAGTACCAGAGGGGCAAAGGGACATCCAGCATGACTGTGGGCCCAGAGAGGGGCCTTCGCACAGGCGGCCTCGCAACCTGATGTCAAGATGATTGTACGCAACTCCGTGCCGACCCGAGAAGATGGCTCTGTGAATGAAAAAACACGTGAGGAGCAGGACGCCCTCCACGCGATTCACAGGGCTGCTCTGTCCCGAGGAGCGAGCACGGCCCCACTCCCGCGGGTGGTCCACGCTTGCAACCGGCGGAGACTCCGACCGCTCCGCCAGGCAGTCAGGTGTCATGTGAGGAGAAGGGCCCCCCTGGGTGCTCAGTCAGCCGGACAGGCTGCCGCCTGCAGCCGGGTGAGTGGCCAGGCGCGCACTGGAAGCCCCTCGAGGTGCGTGAAGGAGAAGACGTGGGTCCCTGGTCATCGGCTTGCAAGGTCCCCACCTGCCCCTGGGTCTCAGCTGGGAGTCCAGAGGCCCTGCCGTCCCACAGCAGACACAGCAGAGTGGGCCCTCCTCCCGTCAGATGAGCAGATGAGCCCGCGTACGCGGAGCTCACGCTCCTTTCCTTCAGTCCTGAAGCAGGACGAGTGGGGGAAGACAGAGGGCCTTCCCCCCGGCCCCACGGGGGACTGTGTGTCCCGGGAACGGCGTGTGCCACCAGGGCGCAGGGCAGCCGTGGCCGGCCTGGCACGCAGAATTATGGGACGGCCCCGAAGAGGGGCCCCGCACTCCCCACCTGCACCCCGCCCTGTGGGCTGCTGGGTGTGCCTGCCCCTGCCCCAGTACCTCCGGTCCCAAGTCCTCTGGGCCTTGCCTGGAACCCTCCTGCTCACGTCCCCGAAGTGTCATGTTCCTCGAGGGGTGCGGCCTTACGGAGGCATCCAGCACGCCCCAGTACTTAATAAATGCTGTCGGCTGACCCCTCTGTAGTCAGCACAATGAAGGAGTGAGGTACCAGATAATCACAGATAGTAACCACGTGGAGTCAAAATCACCCTCGGAAATTCCCTAAAATATCTACAGATCAGGGCATCAGAATGTACGGAGCAGTGGACACGCTGGGCATTCCTTCGGCGCCAGATATCTATCGCTCAGGGAACTCGCTCCGTGAAAGATACTAATGTCCAAACTCCGAGCCCGAGCACGGCGCGGGGAGCACAGGCGAGCACAGCAGGGCTGCCGCATGGCGCCCTGTGATCCCGCCCCAGGGGGCGCGCTGGCCCGAGCGGGGGGGACCAAACACACCAAGGGAGCCATCGACGCTGGGCGGAAGATGTGCACCGATTTACGTCAGGGTCTCTCCACCTCCGCGTTACTGACATTTTGAGCTGGAATATTCTGGTTTCTGGAGTGCCTGTGCCCTCTTGAACCTCCCCAACTCTGACCCCGTCTCAGAAACTCACTCACCTCAGCAGCGTCCTGCCCTGCCCTTCCCTCCCCTCCGCCCGCCTCACTGTGCCAGAAGCCAGACCTCTGAATGAGTGGTTTTGAAGGTCTTTAATTTATTTATTTTGAGAGAGACAGAGACAGTGCAAGCAGGAGAGGGACAGAGAGCGAGGGACGGAGAGAGTCCCTCGCAGGGACTGACTGATGCGGGGCTTGATCTCCCGAACCGTGTGTGAGATCATGACCTGAGCCGAGATCAAGAGTCGGACACTCAACCCACCGAGCCACCCAGGCGCCCCTAAGTGCATGGTTCTTAATCAAGACCGTGACTAAACATTTTTCCTGTGTGCTGGTCGGCCTCAGGAAAACGATTTCACTCTAACAAGGACAGTTGGCTTGGAGCCCAGGAACTGCTGTCCCCAAGGACCTGAAACAAAAGCAGCGCTTTTTCCTCTTTCGCCCCCGATCCCACTGGGTCTTTTTCTCCCAACTTTTCCTTCTTTCCCTTTCTGTTTCTTCTGTCCCCTGAGTGGGGCCTCCGCAGGTCCCCTCCTGTCTGTCTTCCCCAGAGCAGTCCCTCCAAAGTTCCAGAACAACCTGTGCTTTCTGCCCTCCTGCCCCTCAGTCTTTCCAAGCAGCTCATCGCACGAAGGTGACTCTAAATCCTGGTCGTCCTCCTTGAACCCACGGGTCCCGCTGCTGTTCAGAGAAGAGCCGGTTTATATGGAAATGCAGTTTCCTGGCTGTTAGATTAATTGATTAATTGATTAAATCATCCATTCACCATCTTGACATGCCCTCTCTGTGTTGCTTTGCCCACTCCCCCTAATGAGCCTGTGTTATTAGGGGTCCTGAAGCCTGGAATGATCCACCAGCATTGGTTGGAGGGCCACATCCCAAACGGCCACCAGGAGCTGTGTTGACGGCGTTCATGAAGCTCGACAGGAAATAGCATGAAAATGCGGCTTTCTCCCTCAGACCTCAGGACAATGTCACAAAGACTGCATTGTTTGTCTTCTCCACTTCGTGGCAAAATTAGTAAGACCGGGCCTGTCACCACTCGAGAACCGCGGTCCCTCCTTCTGCACACGCCTCCTGACAAGTCCCGGCACAGGGCCCCTGGGCCTGGGGTGTGCCCTGGTCCTAGTGTGGAGGGGGACGTCTGGCACATCTGCTTGTGCGTACAGGCGCCCTGGACCCGAGATCCAACATCCCCACTGTGCACACGCCAGCCACTGGGCCAGGGCAGAGCAAGCACGGGACGGGTCACAGAGCATGGCCGGCGCCTTGACACCACCTGACCCACGACCGAGCAGAGTGCCCCGGGAACACTGTGCCCAGGTCCCCTCCTGATCCCTCGCCCCGAACCTCACACACACACACACACACACACACACACACACACACACACATCCTCCAAAGGTGGTCATGAACACAGGGGCAGGTTCAAGCAGGGAGGGGGAGTGGGGAAGGACTCATCCCACATCACGGCCCAGCCACCGTCCGCACTGACCGGAGGGGAGGGGAGCCCACGGAGCAGGTCACAAACACGGTTTCTGTCGGCTTGGGGGCACGCGCTTCGGCTGCGGGTTGATTACCCTAGCCACACTCTCCCTGGTTTTCTGCCCTGACCTTACTCGTCCTGGGCTATGTTCAAGCGAGTTTTCATCCCCTGAGCAGACCCACCTGGCGACACTGGAAGAAAACGAATGTTCAGGTTATGAAGGATTAAAATTTTGCTATGGAGAAATAATCCATAAAGATTATGTCGGCTGAGTTCAAAATTAACATGAGGCCTCTTTCTCTGAAACGCACTTCATTTGTCCCCAGATCACCCACGTCCAACAATAGGAGTCTTTTCCTGGGCCTTTTTATGGGAGAAGGGGACCGCATGGTGCCCCACGCATCCTCCCAGGAAACAAGGCACGAACAAAACCCCCTGACCGAGGGCTTCCCGGCACCGGGCTCTGGTCCTGCACAGGGAGCATGGAACCATCTCTCAGGCTAGAAGAGAGGCGGACAGGAGGGCAGAAACCCATGCGTCGTCACAAGCCTGGCCTCAAACATGCGTCCTGAAAATGAGCCGTCAGAGCGGCTGACTGAAACCTCAGCTTCCCTCCTTTCTCCTTCTGCCCTAACGCAGCTGCTAACAGGCAACTACATGTTCGGGGTCAGACAGCAGAAGAAATAGTCGGGGGTGGGGCTGGGATGACGCCCTCTGAGGAATCGAGGTTCGTCCAGACCCCCTGCCACTTATTTTTCGAAGATGGTGTAAAAACACTAATTAATTTCACTTGAATTGAAGATAACCTCAGACGGTCCCCCTTCCATCTTTGAAGGGTTAAGTACGCCAGAGAACCTTCGTCCTTACCCCGGCGTCGCTGCCCTCGGGGCACATGGAGCAAATTAGAGAACGTTTTGTAAAGCCCGAGAACAGCTCCTCGTTTCTATCCTCTTCCTCGCTAGGCTTTCCGCCACCCCGTCCTGAGCACACAGGAATGACATCGCCACCTCGCCCCAGGAAGCGGTCTCTGTATCTCCAGGTGACGACGGGCAATACCGAAGCCAAAGCCTGCAGACGGCTGGCTGGTTCCGGGCACCTGCTGGCAGAGCCGGGAGCAAGCGACAGCTCTAACCTAAGCTCCCTCGCCAGGGCCGGCAGGAAGCATGGTGGCTCAGCACGAGCCTAGCAGACAAAGTCAGGTGCAGGATGACTGTCACACGGCACCAGCACTGCCCAGAGCCCGACCCGCCAGGCGTCTTCCTTCAGCTCTTGTCTTGACAGGAAGCTGGAGATTCACTTGGCCAGGACTGCTGCTGCTCCGAGGAAGGGCTTCTGGTCCCTGAGCAAGGCTGCGTATCGACTGGGTGGTCTGAGATTACGGGACTCTTCGAAGGGAAGACGAGAACTCTCTGGCTGACTGCTTCCTGAGCCCTGCTCCGGAGACACCCTCGAATCACAGGGTTGGCCCTCCTCAAATCACGAGGTTGGCCAAGTTCATCCTGCCCGAGCACCCTCCTTCCAGCTGCAGTCACAGTTCCAACCATCCAGAGGCCCAGCGAGAGGCGGCTGGATGTGAAGGCGTCCTTTCTCATCCTCTTCCTGCAAACGAGGCGTGGCTGACCCGGCGAACCTGTGAATGTCTGCTCCTATGTCCCTCATTGTCAAGGTCTCCAAGACAACCTAAGGGCCCACTGGCCACTGGCCCTGACCCGACCACACTGCTGTCCTGGCCTGAGAAGATTCATCCCAGACCCCAAGTCTACCAGCACCTGCCCTCACCAAGTCTCCCCCAGTGACACGGGACTGCAGGTCCTGACTTCCGGGTCGCCCATCAGCCCCCATCACAAACCTGTACCTTCCAAATCCATGCCAACATCTGCCGTGTGCCAGAGTCCCGATGCAACCCCTGGACGCATGAGTTCACACTCCAGCCACGTCCCCAGTGTGGGGGTTGTTGCCAGGACCCTGTCCACCTGGAGGTCCAGGCCTGGAGGCTAGGGGACACACCCTTCATACTCTGCCTCACCCTGGAGCCCAGGGCCTGGGCCAGAGACCCCTAGTCTCAGTAGCCAACCCTCGGGGTCTTCTCCACGCTCAGGAGAGTCCCCCAAAAGTCAAAATAGATCACGTGGCTCTCCTAAGTAAAAATTTTCCCTGGTTCTTGATCACTTCCAGGGCAAAGCTCAGGTCAGTGGGCTCGGGACCCAGCTCCGGGGTCAGTAGTCCTTGGCTCTACCTGCCCCACCCCGTAGCCCTGCCCGAGTGCCCTTTTCCTCATCCCCAGCAGAAGGCATCGGGTGATGTCGGGATTTCCCCTCTGTCCTGCCCTGGCCCTGCCTGGCCCCACACTGTGTGCCCAGTGCTCCCTTTGCGGTGCCCTGCCTCTCTCTAAGGTGCTGCCTGGAGTCACCTGTGAACCGTCTTCACAGTGAAGACATTGCCTCTGAATTCCTTGTCCCCAGGACGACAGGTGCAGGTCATGACCTGCGGGGCCGTGGCATGAACTCCTCACGGCAGGGACCAAAACCACACCTTGGCGTTTATGGCTGCACCATTGACGGGAGAAATGAGGTGGACCAGGCTGCTTCCTCTCCAGAATGAAAGGGGCGTGCCATCTGCAGAGCCCTCTGTGGACAGCCTCTCTCACCAGACCGTCTCCGGGCCCATCTCCCTCCCCCACACCCTGGCTATTGGAGCTTCTCTTCTGCCTGAGCCCCCAGGGAGGTGGGGACGGCCTCTGGCCATGGCACACGTGATCTACGCTCTTTCCATCTTGACTTTTTCCATCTTGCAGCAGAGTCAGAGCTGCGTTGCCGGACTGAGCCCTCCGCGGAACAAGGGGACTCCCTGCAGCTGTGCCAGCCTCTGACGACCCGGGCATGGCTGCAGGAGCACGCCGATATGACGGCTGCGCTCTGTCCAGACATGCAGACCATAGCCGTCTTCCCAGGGTCACGCTTCTCTGCGCGATGGGCCCTCTTCCGTCTGCCCCAGAGAGAAGGTCGCAGAGACACGTTCTGGGAGTCGGCGCCACGGGGGTCCCCTCAGCTCCCGACTCTCTCAGAGCTGCGTTTCCCAGGCGCTAAGGAGATTTCGCCAGTTTTGCTGCCAGTATGGGTCCAGTTAATCCTTTCCATTCTGCCTTTCTGCTGTTCCAGGTCCCCGGCCACTGCGATTCTGCCCTCACACGCCCTCGAGCCCAGAATCTCCCCAGGAGCTTCCCTGAGCAGGTGGGTGCCCCCCGGGGGTGCTCGGCAGCAAGGGCTGCGTGTGGGGAGCGCCTACTCCCCGTTGTAAGCCGCCGTGAATCGCTTCACTTTTGTCATGCCAACTTATTTAGTTGTCTAATATAGAAACAGAGGATGAATTATTCTAAATAAGATAATTTTGCAAACGGCCAAAACTAGGTTAAATGTTCCCAAATCTGCTCTTGGACCCATCACCAGCACACGCTGGGCGCCCCCAGTCTCAGAGCAGGCCCGGGCGGCCCCTCCTCGGCCCAGAGCCAGGGCGCAGGCTGCACGCCGCCCTCTGGCCCACCCCACCCACCGCCCGACCAGGACTGGGCAGCGTGTCCTCACGCCCAGCCCGCCCAGCCCACCACAGGGGACGTTCCTGTTACAGTCTTGTGCTACTTCCTATTTTCTCTGTAATCCCTTCACCGTTTCTCCCTCTCCCCAGTGACTTCACTCATCACTGTCATGTGGAAAGGACAGAGCCATGAGGCCAAGAGAGGCTACAGCTGAACCCAGGCCGCGTGGGTCCCGGCTCTGTCTGGTCAGCAATGGAGGGACGGCGTCCGCTGCTTGGCACGTCCAGACCTCGGCCAAACCAGCCACCCTCAGGGATCGACACCAAACCTCGCTTGCAAGTCACACGTGTGTGGACCCAGAGATACGTCAGCAGATGTCAGAAACGCTGGTCCACCAGGCCTCAGGGCCACGCTGGGATGGCGTGCCCGTGCGTTTCTGAACCACGGCTCCCAGCCATGGGCACGTGGCTGTGCATGGGGACATCTGCGTGTGGGTCGCTGGTGGACAGAAGAGGGGTGCTGGGCTCTGGGACTCTGAGGGAAGAGAGCCCCGAGGCAACCAACAGAAGGCCAACGCCAGTCCTGGTCTGGGGCACGTGGTTGCGTATGCGGGGACGGTGGAGCGGCTCGGCAGGCGGCCGGGGGGAGGACGAGGGCGCAGCCCACAGCCACGTCCCAGGACACAGGCCAGGAAGAAACATGGGGCCTGTGGGGGAGGACAGACCAGAGCGGCTGCGGCCTGGCCCTCTCCCTCCTGGAGGTAGGGTCAGCCCCGGCCCCTCCTGCAGGAAGTTACTCCCAGGCCAGGAGGCCTCCCACCTTCGCCACCCCTCCTGGCCGGTCACAGCCGCCCTCATAAATCTGCCAGGCCGACGACAGCAGGCGGTGGGCTGGGGGCCAAGGGAGCCGAGTGATCTTCCTTCTGCTTGCGCTCCTCCCTGCTCGGCGATGGGGCGGCACGGCGGCGCCCGAGCGGAGTCACCGCGGACGGCTCCTCCAGCCTTGCTGGGCGGCCCCTTGGAGCTGGGGGGCCACCGCGAAGCCCTGCGAAGAGCCCACGGAAAGGGTCTGTGAGCAGGAACTAGGTGCTCACATGATGTTTTATTGTCTGTCCTCAGCTTACAGGTGGGCCTGTGATCCGAAGCCTCCCTGGCCCGCTGGCTAATGGCTGCGGCAGCTGCGCAAACAATCCGAGGGGCGGCGGGGCCCTGGGGGGCGCCGGAGCTCGCTCCGAAAGGAAAGCCCATGGGCCCTGCCCCGGGCCGTCCCGTGGCCCCTCTCCCCACAGGGAGTCTGTCAACCTCAGAGCAGCCCTCAGGGGTGGGCACAGCGACAGAAAGACCAGGCGGCAGCCCTCCTCCTGAGGCAAAGCTCTGCGGTCCCTAGCCACAGACGGGGCCCAGCACTGCCTGCCACGAAGGACCACGCTCCTTAGCGATGCCACTGTGTGCAGCCCTCCTTGGCCCCAGACGGGTCCCCCCAGCCCGAGTGAAGCTACCCCTGCCTGGGATCGGCGGACACGTGGGAGGACCACACGTGGGCTCACCGCCACCCCATCCAGCAGGCGGCCAGAGCGTGGGGCTCCCAACCACGCCCCGGGGTTTGCTTGGAGTGAAGTCCTTGGAGAACGGGTCCCGAGTTTGCACCTGGAGGAAGGTCAAGGCGGGGGAGGCACCCAGGGAGGGTGAGGGAAGCAGCCGGTGGGGCAGGAAAGACCCCGGTGTGGGCGCCCCGAGGACATTCCCCTGAGCCGCCCCTCAGCCCCGGTGCCAGGCTGCCCTGGCCCTGGGGACCTGCAAAGGCAGGTGATGTGGGCAGAAGGGGCCGCGTTTTGAGATCTCTGGCTTTCTCCCGCTCCTGGGGAGTGGGAAACACTTTCCTCTGTGAAACTCGTCCCAGCATTCGTGAGGGAAGGAGGCCAGCCGCCGGGGTCCGCTCTGTCCCCTGGGCCCTGCTCAGGATCCTCCTCCCTGGCCGCTGAATGGACCCACGGGCCGATGAGCCCCCGCCTGGCCCTCTCCCATCTGGGTACGTGAGGTTCTGCCCACTTCAGCAGAGCGCAGGGAGGCAGGAGGCTGTCCAGAGTCTGGCCTGCGGGGGTGGTGGACGGCCAGCCTCCAGAGCTCAGGCCCCCTCCCGGCGCTCCCGACCAGCTCTGACTCTCTCCTGTCTTCTGTGCCCCGTGCCAGCCCCTGAGGAAGGTCTGCAGGAGGGAGCAGGTCACAGACCTCAGCCTGGCCGGCTGCTGGGGTCATGGGGGCCTAGCCCATGAAATCCCGAGGAACAGACACAGCTCCGTGGGAAAGAGGGACTGAGTTTGCAAAGACCTGACCACACAAGGATCACTCACCCAAAAGGCGTAATTGGGTTTAGACAGCACAATCCCATCCAGAAGGTCTACGCGACTGCCTCAGACGGGGAGCCGGCCAGCAGCCTCCCAGCCCCCGTGAGGGCGGTGCGGGCTCCAGCCCGACCGCGGCCCCGTTCCACCGCTCTGGCTCAGCTCCAACAGAAACAAGCATCCGAGGAGACAGGTACAGAGGCCTCAGGCCCTGAAACCTGTCCTGGTGTTCACTTGCGGGAAGCGAGGGGGCCAGGAGCTGTCCATGCGTTCATCCATCCCCGTAATGACCGTTCGCAGATGCGATCTATGTATCAGTCTAGACTTAGTCTGCTTCCAGTCCTGGGAGCCTGGGCGTGTGCATGAATGTGTGTGCACGCGTGCATGCAAGAACATGTACACATGTGTGCGTATATGCACGTGAGAGCATGTGTGCGCATGGGGGAGGCTCTATATGCTTGTGTGCATATGTGTGTGAACATTGTGTGAGTGCGTGCACACGTACGTGTGTGAGCAAGTGTGAGTGCGCACAAGTGCGCGTGTGAGAGCATGCATGTGCGCACATGTGCGTATGTGCAAATGTGCGTGTGAGCAAGTGTGAGTGTGCACATGTAGTGAGACCATGTACATGCATGTGTGCACGTGTGTATGTGCAAATGTGCATGTGTGAGCATTGCGTGAGTGCGCGCACATGTGTGTGGGCACACACATGTGTGAGAGCATGTACATGTGTGCACACGTGCATGCAAGAGCGTGCACACACATGTGGGCATGTGCGTGGTGACAGCATGGCCACGCTTGTGTGCGTGTGTGCGTGTGAGAGCATGTACATGCACATGTGCGCATATGCGTGTGAGAGCACGATGCCTGTGTGCCCGTGTGTGAGTGTGTCTACAGCCGAGCTACTTGTGTCTGCTTGTTCGCAGGGTACTGGGATCTCGCACATGAACGTTAGGACATGCCTGGATGGAGCCCACGTGAGCCCAGATCACCCAGTGGGGGCCATGCAAAGCCATCACCCCTCTTTTTTCTGGACACCACTGGAGCCGTCTGACTTCAACAGAAGGTCAGGTGCACCCAGAGCCGGGCCGAGGGCACGGCGAGGACCAGGCCGAGAGCCCTGAGGGCGAGACGGGGAGCCAGCCTGCCCCGCAGCACCAAAGTCAGGCAGCGTTCACGGGCGAGGACCCGGCAGGGCACCAGGGCCATGTCACGACCCTCGGGAAGCCTCTGAGACACCCTCCCGGCCCCCAGTGGGCAGCCTGCACGGGGCGGGGTCTCCAAGTGCCAGCGAAGGAGGCTGGCGGTGAGGGTCCTGGGCGGGCGGAGGCCCCGCCCAGCCCCGCGGTCCACTCAGCCTTGCGTCCATTGAAGCTATTATGTGGGTGTCATCACCTCTAACTGATGGGCAGAGCCTTCCTTCTCCGGCAGCTGCTAATGTGCTTGTCGGCCTCCCGCCCGCCCCTTGCCCGGCCTTTGTGAGCCTGTGTTTTTCCAAGTCATGGGCTGTTAACCCCTTGAGGCCTCGAAGCCCCGTGGGGCCTCAGCCGGGCGGCCCGGGCCCTGGGCCTGCACGGGGTCGGACGGGGCCTGTCCTAGGAGCGGCTTCGCTGGGAGTGCCTGGACAGAGGGTGTTAGGGAGACCCTGCTCACTGAGCGCCTACTGTATGCCCCACGCTTCCCGCAGGATGTCGGTCATGCTCTTGGTGAGTTTTAATTATCCCACTTCACAAACGAGTGCGTGGAGGTCGGCAGATGTTGCTGAACGGGCCTGGGCTCGGGAATAATAAGCCACAGGTCTGGGGCTGTGAATAGCCAGATGCTCCCGCGCGGGCGAGATGTGGGTGCCTGTGGTCCGGTCCTGAGCGCTCGGCCCAGGCCTGGCTAGGAAATCTACAGCAGGAGAGAGCCTTTCCAGAACCGGTGCCCCCCCGGCACCCCCCGCCACAGCCACACCTTGCCGCACAGATTGGGAGCTGGCCGGTGCAGAAGCAGGAGGGCCTCACCTGCGCCGGTCAAGCCTGGCCCTCCCCCAGGGGCCTGAGGTCCCCTTCGACTCGGACGGTCAGGAAGAACCGTGAGGAGTGACACACACAACCGGTCGTGCTGCCTCGGGAGTGTGCCGAGCACATTCCAGTGGTCCGGACACCACAGGTGACACCTCAGGGGCCCCGGGGCCCCTGAGGGTTAGGGTGGGAGGTGGGGGGGCGCTGCGTCTGCTTCTCAGCACAGGAAGGGCTCGTGGAGGTCACGGCAGTAACACGGAGTTCTTCACTCCTGCCCCACCAAAACCGGAGTCCACAACACAGGGCAAGGACCTGGCCACCCACCCCTGACCCCGGGCCCCGGCCTTCGGTGCCATCTGGGAGCATTCCCTCACCCTGGCTCCTGGCTCTCCTGGAAGGGTGGCCCCGGATCCGCGTGTGAGCACCTCCTTTGAGGGGCAGCCACCCCCCACCCTGGACACACTGAGGGCACACAGTTGGGACGACTTCCTGCCGGGCATAGGAAGTGGTTCGGGCCCCTCTGAGATTTGCAGCTCAGGAGACTCCTTCATTTGGTCCTAAAGCCTCTGTAGTGCGTGGGAGAGACTTTTGTCACACGCTGGTCCACGCTCAGTGCGCAAGCCGTCCCCCCCCCCCAGTCACGCTTGGGCCTTGTGAACTGACTGCCCACTGAGCCCATGTGGGGAGGACTTGGTCAGGCCACGACCAGGCCCGACAGGGCTGAGGGGCAGCCTTGATCTTCGTTCCACCACAAGGCCCCACGCCGGGGCTGCCCTCCGCCACCCCCTCCGTTAACGGACTCTGGAGACCCGCCGTCGGGATCCTCCGTTCCCCTTGGCTGAAGGCACCCCCACCGCTGAAATGATTTGTGTCTGGGCAGAGGCCCATTTGGAAGTGGGGAAGCCTCGTTTCTGATGTCGTTTCTGTAAAGGGCTTTGCAGAAACTCATTAGCATGGGGCAACCACGGAGGCTGGGCTGCTGGCTAACCCATTTTCTTTTATGGCTCCAGAGCTGTTTGCCAGCCGGCAGCGCGTCTTTTCCCTGCAGGGCCCATCTCACGCATCATCACCGCAGAGAGAAAGGTGCCTGGTCGGGGCCTCCAGCCCCGGGAGCGGAGGAGCCCAGGTCTGGGTCTGGGGGCTCTGGGATGGGACACGGCCCCGGCACGTTCCCACACAGTGCTCTGGGGACAGGCCCGGAGCACATCTCACAGCCTGGCCCACCCAGGCAAAGCCCACGCTGTGGTTTATGGCCCCACACGCGGCTGGGACCCCCCGCAAGGCCCGGCTCTGTGTCCTGGTGGCTGTCCTCCAAGGACACAGGCCAAGGCTGCCCTGCCAGGGTGACTGTCTTCTCCTGCCCTCCACCCCTCCCCCTGTGCAGGGCCCCCCCCCAGGCCTGGACGTCACCAGCCGAGTGTGGCTTGCTCATGCCTTCGACGTGGTGTGTTTCAACAGGGGGTTGCAACGGACCGGGGGCCTTGGGAAAGGCAGGGCCACCCAGTGCTGCACTGACCCTCAGCACCAGGTTGGACAGTGTCCCACGGAGTCATGGCCCCTCTGGATCCCAAGCACGACACCTTTCCTGGAAGCGGAGATGCTGCAGGTATAGTTAAGACGAGTTCATTCCAGGGTAGGGAGGGCCTTAAACCCCGTGACTCGTGTCCTTACAGGAAGGGGGCCGAGACACGCAGGCGCGTCCGCGGGTCAGGACACCACCAGCCGTCAGCAGCCCGGCGGACGGTGTGGACCAGGCTCCCCACAGAGACACTCTGACCTTAGGCTCCTGCCGCGGACCGGAAGAGGGTAAATCCCCGCCAGGCGAGCCCCCGGTCCGTGGCCCGTGCTGCCGCAGCTGCAGGAAACCAGACCCCTGGACTCCTCGGAATCTCTGGATCTGTCGCCCTTCTCACGGCCCCCGGGTCCCCCACCAGGAGCCCCTGCTCGCCCCTGTGCTGAGGACGGTGGCCCGGGGGCTGCCCCATCCAGGGACACTCATCCGAGAGGCCTCCCTCTGAAGACCAGCCCCTGTGGACCCCATGGGGAATGCAGGCGGCAGCCACCTAAGGCCGCTGCCACCCCATCCCCGTCACTGTGGCTCATAATGTTCCCTTATTCTTTTCTATCTGTGGAATCTGATATTGGGGCCCCGTGTTCCTCATCAGGTAGCAGGGGCAGAGTCTACTGGTCTTTTCAAATAGCTTTAATTTTTTTCTTTTTATCTATTATTTTTAATCTTTTCAATTTTACTTATTTCTATTCTTATCTTTACAGTTTCTTCATTCTGTCTATTGTGGATTTAATTTTCTCTTCTTCGAGTTTGTTAAGGTGGCTTCTACCTCAATCTCGTGCCTCCCTTCATCTCCCATCTCAGTTCATGGGAAATGCCCCGAGGCCAACATTCAACCCAGATTCCTTTCCATCCCCCAGGAAACACAGAATCCACATGGGACCAGTTGGCCGCACGTTCAGGGCAGACCTGGGCTCTGCCTCTGTTTGCCGCTTCTGCAAACTCCCCCGGCGTCTGCTGCCCGGCCGTTCGTCTGCCTGCCTACCCTCTGCACTCGGCACAGCACCCAGGTGTGCTCTGAAGTCAATCGGGGAGCACTAGCGCCTAGAGGCCTGAGCCGCCGTCAGGCGTCCAGCTCGTCCAAGGCCACCGTGCTGTGAGGAAGCGCGTGAGCGGGTGCCCCAGACAACAGCCCGGGCAGGCCCCGGGCTTGTGAATGAAGAACCTCCAGATCATTCCATACCTCAGCCATTCGAGTCTTCTCAGCTCCCAGGACGTTCGCAGGTGTGACGGGGCAGAAACGAGCCAGCTTCTGCCATGCCCTCTCCAGATTCCCGCACACAGAAGCCATGCCGGGTGCTGTGAGAAAGATTGCAAATTAGATCACGTTGTCCCCTAGACGACAGTCTGGCAGCTTCTCAAAGGCCAAATGACCCATAAATCTGCCTGTAGGAATATGCCCGAGAAGAACAAAAGTACCCGCTGCCACGGAACCACGCGCACAAGTGTGGCACAGTCCCAGCGATGCGGCCTTACTGACCATGGCTGAAAAGCGGGTGAACCAAAGTGGCCCTCAGGTGAAGAAGAGACGCGTACAACACGGAACGTCCACACGGCGGAATATTACTTGGCGGTGACTCACGCCTCCTCGCGGGCGAACCTTAAGAACACCGTGCTAAGTGGAAGCCAGTCACAAGGGTCGTACACCACAACTCCGTGTATACGCAATATCCAGACTAGGAAAAGCCGGACAGCCAGAAATCGTGGATTCACTCTCTTGGGCCAGGATTTGGGGACGAAATGAGTACAGGTTCTCCTTCAAGGACAAGGGAGACATTCTGAGGTCAGATTGTGGCGTGCAGTCACGGCTCCGGGGCCGCCCTGCAACCCACTGACTTGGCACTCCCAACAGGCTCGTGCGGGGCAGGCGAAGCAACCCCAGGACAGTTGTAACAGATTTCTACCCTTAGAATGAGACAAATCCACGTCATTCGTCAAGCCGCCGTGGCTGTGTGTACTCGGCCTCCACCTCCCTGTCAAGCGCCTTGACTGGCCGGTCGGGGGCCGTCCTCGTGCGTCCCGTCTCAGGGGTGTGACGCTCGCCCTGTTCTTGTCTGACGCCCTCCTCACTCACAATGTCGCTGGCCAGTCCTCTACCTGAGTCTTGACCAAACGTGCCTTTCGTCTCGTAGAGAGGTCTGCCCGGAACCCCGTCCGTGTCGCCCTCGGGCCGTGACCCCACTTTATTTCCCTCGGCAGTGGGTCACCACCGCGACTGCACGTACCGCCTGCGTCCCTCTGCGTGTTCTCCCACCCCGATAGGGCGTCTGTGGAAGCAGGCAGGTCGGTCTTTTCCCTCAGCGCCCAGAGAAGTGCTGGGCGTGCGGCGGCGTTAAAACGTGCACGGAAAAACGGACGGGTGGAGGGGGCGGGGAGGGTTCCTTTCTCCCCCACCCCGGGAGCCCCTGTGCCGGCTGTCACGCGACGGTGGCCTGGGCCCTGCCTCTCTCTCACAACAGTGGCCGCGGCCCTCCATCCTGGCTTTGGGGTCGATACGGCATCAAGCCAGCCTTGTAGGGAGCCGTGTGGGCGGGCGAGGCGGCCGCCCCAAACGTGAGCCTCGTACCGTCTCGACAGCTGCTCTTAAACATGCTTTTCATCTAGTTTTAAAAACCCTGTTAGGGCATTGTTCACTGAAGACCAGTCGGTTATTTAAAACATATTTGTCGAAGAGTGGCCACTGTGTAGCTAGACACATATCATTTGCAGAGAAAAACCTCAAGAAATGTGTTTCTTATAAGCAATTAGTATTAATTGAAGAGAATATTAACTCTCATACCAAATTAAAATGTAACACATGCCCTGGGGACTTGCGTGTGGCTGAAGGACTGGCGTCTGCTCCCTCTCCAGCCCAGCGCGCCCGCTCCCCGGGGCTTGCCGCCCACTCCTCGTGGGCAGCGTGGAGGTGCTCTGTGCCCACGGCCCTTCGGCAGTGGACTCGGGTGAGGACCCTGTCGAGGGGCAACCCTGAGCGAGGGGGACGCCCACGTCCCTCGCCCATCCTGTCCCGTCAGCTATCTTTGCTGGAGATCAAATGTTTGACATAAAAGGGACGCGATTTAGAATTTCAGAAGGAGAACTCGGAGTGTTCCCGAGACGCCTTCCCTCGTCTCCTGATTCCTGCCACGGGCCGCTCGCTTCAGCAGGCCGCTGCCCCCGTCCCACGCCCCGCCGGCCACACACGCTCACACGTGTGCCACCGGCCCACAAATACACATTTCTACGGACCATGTGCAACACACATTTACATGTGACATAGACCGTGCACACGCACACACACCGCTCCGCGCACGCTCAGATGTGTTCACGGACACACGCACGTAGAGCCCCAGGGCAGCCCCGCACACGGGAAAGGGTGCTAATGCCTCCTGGTGATCAGTCAGGCTGTTGGGCACAGATCCATTCTTCCTTCTGGCCATGACCTTGGCCGGTAACGAGGCTGGGCTGCACGGCCGGCAGAGCAGAACGGACCGCCATCGTAGCCTCGTGTTAGACTCCTCAGGGTCGAACTGGGTCATACCGTCCCCCCCAAAGCTGTCGAGTGGATGCTATGCTGTCCTCAGTTAAAGTAGCTTTTATTGAACACCTGCCTTGGGTTAAACACTATTTTAATAATTTTACACACATTCATTTTGTTTGTCTCAATAACTTTTATGAAGAGGGAGCTGAGGGTGTGGCATTCCAGCCAGCCCTGTTGCACACAAACGCCGGTCCTGAGCTCCGGGCTCTGGACAGCCCGCCTTTCTGGACAGATGGCTGGTATAACTCACAGAATTATCTAGAGAGTTTTTTGCTTCAGAAAATGACCTTGCCTTTGATGAATGCCGATAAAGTTTCTCTAAAACATCCATTTACTCTTCTGATTTTGCAAACCGTGTCACAAGGAGACAGAGGCACGAATAGAATTTGATCATTGGGTTACTGGTTTTCTGGTTTCAGGACTGTCCACCACATTTAAACCACCTGCGTTGTCCCCAGAAACTTCCCTTCTGCGTTGCCTCTGTGGTCGACACTCTCCCCAGAGTGGGGTACGGATGCGTCAGAAAGGGGAACCTAGAGCTTCCCTGCCCTGTCGAGAGGAGAGTCGGTGGGAGCTCGCCTGCTCTCGGCAGAGGGCTTTCCCCCGTCACCACTGGGAGCTGGTGAGTGTGCGTGCAGAGCAGGACACGCGTTAACACTTCCCAAGAGGTCTGCAGAGTGAGGCCAGTCCCGCTGCCCAGATGGCATCACACACACTCCACAAAGAGAGAGTGAACTTTTGCACAACGGTGACGCGCTCACAAATGCCCCCAGCCTGCCCTCCTTCCTCCCGTGTGACCGCTGAGGCACCTCATCCCGACTGCCACCTGGACCACCACAGTCACCTTTACTCAGCCCTCGACACACG
This sequence comes from Paguma larvata, assembly GCA_030068075.1. Taxonomy (NCBI): domain Eukaryota; kingdom Metazoa; phylum Chordata; class Mammalia; order Carnivora; family Viverridae; genus Paguma; species Paguma larvata. The sequence goes on from CM057829.1 coordinate 148,111,764, forward strand.
GTATCTGCCCTCCCACATCAGGACCCCTCGCCGGGGCCATCTCAGCCTGGAACAGACCCTGCGAGGCAGCGTGCAGCCTCTCGTGACCTCTCCATCCCCCTAGGCTCCTGCGGTCCCAATGCCTGCAGGCCTGGGCGCTCACTGCCTTCCGAGCTCGGCCCTGCTCCCGGCGAGAGCCCCTTGGCGTCTGGGAGCCCCTGACTCCCCGGGGTGACTCAGCTCGAATACACCTCTCCCAGGAAGCCTGTCTCAGCTCCCAGACAAAGCCGGACATGGGTCTCTGAGTCTCCGCAGCATCTGGCCATCGCCCCGTTATAATACTCATTATGTGATTGTTACTGTTTAGCCGTCTATTTTCACCTCGAGAACGTGAGCCCATTGAAGTCAGGGGCTACAGCTCGTTTATGTCTGACCCAAGGGGCTAGTCCTGTTCGGTGAATCGCAGAGACGTGAGCAGCGTCTGCTGAATGCGAGGGCCCGGCCGCCCTGGCTGATCCCACGGGAGGGTTGGCCTGGACACTCACGCGTTGGGTGTCCCCATCCCGGTTTTAGAGAAAATGGTTTGTGATCCCAAAGGCCTCCCTGTGTTCTTGCATTTTCCTCAACACCTGAGATTAAACATATGCCGTGAGGGCACTGGGGTGCCGGTTGTCACCGGACCGTGACGGCGACCCCACCCACTCCTGGTAGAGACGGGCGTCCTGTCTGCACACGCAGGGGTGGCGGTCCGTGGAGCCCCGCTCCGCCGCAGCTGCGCTCAGGCATGGGGAAGGGAGGGCGAGCGGGTGACGGCGGGGGCAGAGGCGGACGCGCAGTGGAGCCGCGAGCATTGCAGGGTGGCCCTGCTACACTTTGCCCTGAAGAATGAGCCCCAAGTCCCCCATGATTCCTCAGGAGCTAGCAGAGACCTGGCTTCGGGCTGGGGAGCGGCGTCGTGCGGTCCGCAGACGAGAAAACACCTTGGATTTTTAAAACCTAGCATCGAAGCCTGTACCGGGCGGAGTGCACGTGGATGACACGAAAGCCGGACCCGGGAGAATCTGCAGGGGCTCTGGGGCCTCGAGTCCACAACCAGGACAGAGTCACTGTGGTCCTTCGGGGCCTCTTCTGACCTGGTCACCCCAGAACTGAGTCCGGGCCACAGCCGTCGGGACAGAGGGGGAATGGGTGGGGCAGAAAGGGAGCCCGAGGGCCTGGCGCCGTGGTCCGTCTCCCTCCTGGGGTCCCGCGTGGGGGCTCCGTGAGGGCCATACTGCTGGGCCTCAGAGCCCCAGGCTTGGGCCGGACTGGGCGGGCACCAGGGAGTCAGCCCTGGATGCTCTCGAGATGGGTCACCGTGACAACCCCCTCAGGGTGGCCACCTCTCAGCTCTGAGGGCACAGGCAGGAGAGGGTTCGGGGACACACGTGGCCGGGCGGTGGCCCCGTGGGAATCCCCCACACGGGGATAGTGTGGAGCCAGCTGTCTGCTGTCCGGGCCCCGTGGGACGTCCAGGCGTCCAGGGCCGTATTAGTTATTTCTGTTCCTCCGGAGACAGAGTGCAGAGCCCTGAAGCTGGAGACGCCGGGGGCGGTGGGGCGGGGCGGGGGTGGGGAGGGTGGGACAGTCCCCGTTGCCTAGCCCGGACTGCCCGCGGTTAGACTCTGCCGCACCGGGAAGACCGACAGACAAACCTCTAGAAAGAAAAAAACAAAACGTTCCTTCAACCGCAAAAGTGGTTTTCCTTGTTTAGTTTTTCTGGCCAGGGTTCAAGGGTGAAAGGTCAGGGCCTTTCATCCACCTCCGTCTGCTGGTCTTGCTTCTCATGATGCCTTTGAGAAAATACTTTGGGACTATTTTAGGACTTGATAGAGCCTCTTGGGTTTTGAATTCTGGACTAATCAGAGTATTTTGGAGTTTGATCTGGTTTATTCTCAAGAGAAAACAAACTTCAGTTTCCTGTTTTGAAATAAATTCTTTCGTAAACTTCAAAAGGACACTCAGAAAACAAACTGAGCAGCACGGAGATGCCTTGAGGAAGCGTGCGGACAGGCCGTCCCCAGAACTCACCCTGCTCTGTCCCCACGTTCTGCTCAGAGCAGACGGGGAAGGACCGCAGAAGTGCCTTCGGAACTGCGGTCCCCACGCTCCGCAGAGGGCCCCTGGCGGCTCGGGACCGCGTGGAGGCTGCTCACCTTGTCAGGCCGGCTGCTGTGGCCCTTCATTCTACTCCGCCTTCTAACAGCCTATCAGCTCCGGGGGGTCAAGCCCATTTTAGAGATGAGGACACTGAGTCCCGGAGACTCCGCGGAGGCGATGCTGAGGGCTGGGGCGCACTGTGTGGCCCACGATGGTCTCTGCCCTCCGTCCCTGCGCTTCCCCGGGTGGCCTCGTCCCCAAGGAGGCAATTGAATGGGGACGGGCGCTGACTGCCATCTGGACCTGGCCTTCACACACCGTGTGGCTGGGGGGGTGTCCCGGGAGTAAGTAGAGAGCGTGCCCGAGTGCGCCTGCGGCGGTTCCACAAGCACGTGGTGTCTGGGACCCAGCTCGCTCATGGCCGGTTGGTTCAGATGCCCACTGAGCAAGAATTACTGGAAGCATCCAGAGGAAAGACTGAGATCAATCTCAGAAACGGAGCGGCGTCTGGAGCGGCGTCGGCTTCGTTTTGATATGAAGTAAACGCGATTCCCTGAGCTTCCATCCACCAACACAGGAGGTGGTTTTCTCCACTCCAGCCACTGTCCAAGAAAAGCACAGAGACCGTCCCCGCTGCCCCATCGATCCCACCCGAACCGGAGCGCGAAGCAAAAACCAAGCTCGTTTGTCACGTAAAAACCTGTTGACACAGCACCACGCAGGTGTGCATACACGGGCATTTACTCGGAAACTGGCGCTCGGCTCACAGAGTTTTGTGGCTACGACCGTGCGCCGTGGGTGTGAGAGGGACCAACGTCCTCTGTCATGCTCACTAAACGGGCACTCCTGCGTGAACAGCCCAGACGGTCCCTCCGTTCTTCTCAATTTTCCTGTTTCACTTTTGTTCTCATTTTACTACTTGAAACATAGTTTCTAGTCTCTTTGTTTAATGCAGTAAGTATTACTGTGTTCTCGGGACTTGTACTTCTTATGTCTTTGTGTTTTTAATTTGATTTCTGCAGTGACTTGTTTCCGTCGCATCTTACATGAATATTGATGGGCAGGAGTTGAAACGTTCGGTCTCCTTCCTCACGAGTGGTGGTGAGGTGGCCGAGGTGGCTCCGGCTGCGGGGACCTGGGCCAGGCCCCAGGACACAGGAGGAAGTTGTGTGTCCAAGTCGAGGCCCATGACGAGAGGCCGCAGCTCTGGGCCCTGGCGCCTGGGAAGCGACGCCAGGTGCCACTGTGTCTCCACAGAAGGGTGTGCCCTCCCCCGCCTCCCTCTGCGAGCCCAGCCGAGCCGAGTTGGGGCCTCTGCCTTCCCTCGTCCTGCAGCCACACTGGACAGCGTCATGACCCAGATGAGAGGTCAAGGATATGATGCCTGGTCGCTTCTGCTGCCTCCGCAGGTGTTGCCTGGCCGGTAGACGGCCTCGTTCCAGGGAGGGACATGTCTACCCGCCCGAGGCCTGAGCCCAGAAACACCCTTGGACGGCCAGAGGCAGGGGCGAGAGGGGCAGAGCTAGGCTTCTCCTGCTCGGGCTGCCTTCCACTGTGCCAGGAGGCACGCGAGGCCTCCAGAGAGGGAAGGAGACAGAGGGAGGGGGGAGGGGGCCAGCAAAGGAGGAGGAGGGAGGGGGAGGGGGCGGCTCAGAGGACAAATTCCATCAACCTAATCTGAGGCCACCCCGCCCGTGTAGACGCGCCCTCAGAGCAAACAAGGGTCCTGTTGTGAACACGAGGACCCAGTGCCCTGCAGCCCGGGCCTGGCCTGGTGGCCTCCGGGCACAGTGCTGCCTGATCCTTAGAAGTCCAAGGAGGGCCTGCCGGCCGTGGGGCAGCACTGCTTCGAGTCGCGGCTTTCATGAAGTTGCCTGTGAGAGAATGGCGGGGCAGCCTCGCTGCACAGATGGCTCTTTGTCCCCACTGACACCTGCCATCTGCTTGTTTGTCTAAATGATGCTGGAGGGGCAGGGGGCTCCCAATCTGCCGCCCGGGCCCCTCCCGCCTGCAGCGACCTCCTGACCCCTGGGCCAGACAGGTCCACAGAGTTTGTTCGCCCAGCACGGCGGACGCTCCAATCCCCGAGGCCCAGCCTCTCCTCAGCACTGGAGCTCAGTCCGGGACAGCGGAGGCAGGGGCAGGAGGAGGGAGGGAGAGAGGAGGGAAAAGGGGAGGGTGAGGAGGAAGCCAAGGTGGAGGGAGAGAGGGATGGGGAGAGAGAGGCGGGGGAGGGAAGGAAAGGTTGGGGAAGAAGAGAGGGAGAGGAGGGAGCAGCACAGCGTCAGGAGCAGCAGCAGGAAGAGAAGCAGCAGAAGAAGGAGGAGCAGCAGGAGGAGGAGGAGCAGCAGGAGGAGGAGCAGCAGGAGGAGGAGGAGCAGCAGCAGGAGGAGCAGCAGCAAGAGAAGGAGTAGCAGCAGGAGGAGAAGCAGCAGGAGGAGCAGCAGCAGGAGGAGCAGCAGCAGGAGGAGGAGTAGCAGCAGCAGGAGGAGGAGCAGCAGCAGGAGGAGGAGGAACAGGAGGAGAAGCAGCAGCAGGAGGAGTAGCAGCAGGAGGAGGAGCAGCAGCAGGAGGAGGAGCAGCAGCAGGAGGAGGAGGAACAGGAGGAGAAGCAGCAGCAGGAGGAGGAGCAGCAGGAGGAGGAGCAGCAGCAGGAGGAGGAGCAGCAGGAGGAGGAGGAACAGGAGGAGGAGCAGCAGCAGGAGGAGGAGGAGCAGCAGCAGCAGGAGGAGCAGCAGCAGGAGGAGGAGCAGCAGCAGGAGGAGGAGCAGCAGCAGGAGGAGGAGCAGCAGGAGGAGGAGCAGCAGCAGGAGCAGCAGCAGGAGGAGGAGCAGCAGGAGGAGCAGCAGCAGGAGGAGGAGCAGCAGCAGGAGGAGGAGCAGCAGCAGGAGGAGGAGCAGCAGGAGCAGCAGCAGCAGGAGGAGGAGCAGCAGCAGCAGGAGGAGCAGCAGCAGCAGGAGGAGGAGCAGCAGCAGGAGGAGGAGTAGCAGTAGGAGGAGGAGGAGCAGCAGGAGGAGCAGCAGCAGAAGGAGGAGGAGCAGCAGCAGCAGGAGGAGGAGCAGCAGCAGGAGGAGGAGCAGCAGCAGCAGGAGGAGGAGCAGGAGGAGGAGCAGCAGCAGCAGGAGGAGTAGCAGCAGCAGGAGGAGCAGCAGCAGCAGGAGGAGGAGGAGCAGCAGGAGGAGGAGCAGCAGCAGGAGGAGGAGCAGCAGGAGGAGGAGCAGCAGCAGGAGCAGGAGCAGCAGCAGGAGGAGGAGCAGCAGGAGGAGGAGGAGCAGCAGCAGCAGGAGGAGCAGCAGCAGGAGGAGGAGGAGCAGCAGCAGGAGGAGGAGGAGCAGCAGCAGGAGGAGGAGCAGCAGCAGCAGGAGGAGGAGCAGGAGGAGGAGCAGCAGCAGCAGGAGGAGTAGCAGCAGCAGGAGGAGCAGCAGCAGCAGGAGGAGGAGGAGCAGCAGGAGGAGGAGCTGCAGCAGGAGGAGGAGCAGCAGGAGGAGGAGCAGCAGCAGGAGGAGGAGCAGCAGGAGGAGGAGCAGCAGGAGGAGGAGCAGCAGCAGGAGGAGCAGCAGCAGGAGGAGGAGCAGCAGCAGGAGGAGGAGCAGCAGAGGAGCAGCAGCAGGAGGAGGAGCAGCAGCAGGAGGAGGAGCAGCAGCAGGAGGAGGAGCAGCAGGAGGAGCAGCAGCAGGAGGAGTAGCAGCAGGAGGAGGAGGAGCAGCAGCAGGAGGAGGAGCAGCAGGAGGAGGAGCAGCAGCAGGAGGAGGAGCAGCAGCAGGAGCAGGAGCAGCAGGAGGAGGAGGAGCAGCAGCAGCAGGAGGAGCAGCAGCAGCAGGAGGAGCAGCAGCAGGAGGAGGAAGAGCAGCAGCAGGAGGAGGAGGAGCAGCAGCAGGAGGAGGAGCAGCAGCAGCAGGAGGAGGAGCAGCAGCAGGAGGAGGAGCTGCAGCAGGAGGAGGAGCAGCAGGAGGAGGAGCAGCAGGAGGAGGAGGAGCAGTTGGAGGAGGAGCAGCAGGAGGAGGAGCAGCAGGAGGAGGAGCAGCAGCAGGAGCAGGAGCAGCAGCAGGAGGAGGAGCAGCAGGAGGAGGAGGAGCAGCAGCAGGAGGAGGAGGAGCAGCAGCAGGAGGAGGAGGAGCAGCAGCAGGAGGAGGAGCAGCAGGAGGAGGAGCAGCAGCAGGAGGAGGAGGAGCAGGAGGAGGAGGAGCAGCAGGAGGAGGAGCAGCAGCAGCAGGAGGAGGAGCAGCAGCAGGAGGAGGAGGAGCAGGAGGAGGAGCAGCAGAAGGAGGAGGAGGAGCAGGAGGAGGAGGAGCAGCAGGAGGAGGAGCAGCAGCAGGAGGAGGAGCAGCAGGAGGAGGAGCAGCAGCAGGAGGAGGAGGAGCAGGAGGAGGAGGAGCAGCAGCAGGAGGAGCAGCAGCAGCAGGAGGAGGAGCAGCAGCAGGAGGAGGAGGAGCAGGAGGAGGAGGAGCAGCAGGAGGAGGAGCAGCAGCAGCAGGAGGAGCAGCAGGAGGAGGAGCAGCAGCAGGAGGAGGAGGAGCAGCAGCAGGAGGAGGAGCAGCAGGAGGAGGAGCAGCAGCAGGAGGAGGAGCAGCAGCAGGAGCAGGAGCAGCAGGAGGAGGAGGAGCAGCAGCAGCAGGAGGAGCAGCAGCAGCAGGAGGAGCAGCAGCAGGAGGAGGAAGAGCAGCAGCAGGAGGAGGAGGAGCAGCAGCAGGAGGAGGAGCAGCAGCAGCAGGAGGAGGAGCAGCAGCAGGAGGAGGAGCTGCAGCAGGAGGAGGAGCAGCAGGAGGAGGAGCAGCAGGAGGAGGAGGAGCAGTTGGAGGAGGAGCAGCAGGAGGAGGAGCAGCAGGAGGAGGAGCAGCAGCAGGAGCAGGAGCAGCAGCAGGAGGAGGAGCAGCAGGAGGAGGAGGAGCAGCAGCAGGAGGAGGAGCAGCAGGAGGAGGAGCAGCAGCAGGAGGAGGAGGAGCAGGAGGAGGAGGAGCAGCAGGAGGAGGAGCAGCAGCAGCAGGAGGAGGAGCAGCAGCAGGAGGAGGAGGAGCAGGAGGAGGAGCAGCAGAAGGAGGAGGAGGAGCAGGAGGAGGAGGAGCAGCAGGAGGAGGAGCAGCAGCAGGAGGAGGAGCAGCAGGAGGAGGAGCAGCAGCAGGAGGAGGAGGAGCAGGAGGAGGAGGAGCAGCAGCAGGAGGAGCAGCAGCAGCAGGAGGAGGAGCAGCAGCAGGAGGAGGAGGAGCAGGAGGAGGAGGAGCAGCAGGAGGAGGAGCAGCAGCAGCAGGAGGAGGAGGAGCAGGAGGAGGAGGAGCAGCAGCAGGAGGAGCAGCAGCAGGAGGAGGAGGAGCAGGAGGAGGAGGAGCAGCAGGAGGAGGAGCAGCAGCAGGAGGAGGAGCAGCAGGAGGAGGAGGAGGAGCAGGAGGAGGAGCAGCAGCAGCAGGAGGAGCAGCAGCAGGAGGAGGAGGAGGAGCAGGAGGAGGAGCAGCAGCAGCAGGAGGAGCAGCAGGAGGAGGAGGAGCAGGAGGAGGAGGAGCAGCAGGAGGAGGAGCAGCAGCAGGAGGAGGAGCAGCAGCTGCCTGCAGCCTCACAGGGTCCTCCCGCTTCGAGAACTGGGCTGGAGGGTCACATTTCCCAGGTGTGGCCCTCACGCCTGTTGAGGAAGAGAATGTCACACGAGGAGTTGTTTGCGGGGACAGACCTTGCAGAGCAAATGCTGGAGCCCCTCGGGGTCAGAGGCAGCAGCCACGGCGCCTGGGGCTGGCACTCTCCCTGTGTCTTAACGGGTTTGTGAGGTGAGGGAGGTTCCACTCTGTACCCAATGTGGGGAGCGTTTCAGAAGCCCAAGCCAGTAGTGCGGGCTAGGAACGCTCTGTGTGCGTTGTCCCAGCTGACCCCCGGAGGCCACGTCACCAGGAGGCGGCCACGGCCCAGCAGAGGTTGTGCTTTTCCGGACCCCACCTCCTGTCCCCAGGCTGGGGGATGGGAAGGCTCACGGCCCCACTTCACCGCGGGACCAGTAAGCAGGCCATTAACTGTGTCCAGAAGCAAGGTGAGTTCCTTCAATCAGGCAGCGTCTCTGTGCCAGGGGCCTGCACTATCCCCCACTGCTGGCCCGAGGGATGTGGCCCGAACCGCCCGTGTCCTGGAGCCAGGAGCTGAGACCTCAGGAAGCTCCCATCCCACCGCCCTGCCCACAGGGGACCCCGGGAAGCCAGGGCACCGGCTCTGCCCTCCCCCAAGAGAGCACAAGCTTGACATGCATGGTTTCTCAGGCCACAGAGGAGCAAAGCGACTCCCCTGAGGTCGGGAAGAAGCGTGCAGCCCGGCTGAGCCTCCTCGCACACTGTCCCCATGACAGGCACAGACCCTCGGGGTCTCCCTTGCCCTGAATAAAAGCCCAAGCACACAGCTGACGGCTGACGCCCACTCTGATGCTGACGCTGACACTTTCCCTTCAGGGGAAAACGAGCTAACGTGAGCTCAGACCTCCCTCTAACCGCCAGCTGCTGGGGCCGAGTGTGGCTAAGGCTTCGCAGAGGACGCACTGACCTTGCTCACACCCCTATGAAATATGCATTATTTTCTCTCTCGTTTGTCTTAGAAGAGGCGGAGAGGTGAGGAGCTCGCCCAGGGAGGCTCGGGGCTGCCAGGGCCAGACGCGGCCACCCGTGCGCCCAGGGGAGCCGGGCCTCGCCGCCTCAGATGTGTGACTCGTGCGTGAGTTTCAGCATCTTTACCACATCATAGGTCTGTTTTCCTTTAATTCCATCTCCCCTGTCAGTTCTCACAAGGTGTGCCTACATGTAAGTCCTCAGGAGCTCAGGGCCCTTTGCAGAAGCCCCGTGGAAGCTTCCTTCCCAGGCGGAGCCTGCGTGCAGGTGGGCGGTGGACACTGTCCGGCACCGGGACTGTGACACTTTATAAAGTGTGGGGAGTCCGCCTGGAAAGGGCTCAGACACGAGCACTGCTGTTATACGACCGGCAGGGTCGGTCCCGTGGGCTTGGCGGGGACGGGCTGGGGGGAGCTGGGCCGCACACATTTATTCTCAGGCCTTCCTCCTTGAGCGCCTCGGACGCCTCAGCCGTCCGGGACCCAGAGCATGAAGGAGGAGGTCGGGCGGGCGGCCGGCTGCCTGCAGCGGCCTGTCTAAGAGCCGGCTCAAAGGAGACTCCCTCCCAGAGCATCAGGCTTCAATAAGGCAAGAATTGGACGGCTCAGTGTGAGGCCATGTGTGAGCCTTCTCGGGGTCGACTCAGGAGGAAAGAGCGGATCTTCGGGGAGGCAGTGAGGTTTGGCAGACAGCGCAGACGAGCCCCTCGGCCTGATCACAACGGGAAAGGGGCCGTTTGGGCCGACGCTCCAGCGAGACCCGAGGCTCGGGGCAGCTCACTCAGGGGCCCTCCGGCCTCCGGATGCCCAGCTGCCGGAAGGGCAGACGCAGCGTCACATCCTCAGCGCCGACCGCTGTGGCCGCACGCAGAAGTGACAGACCCCTTCTTACTGAGTTGGTTAGCGGACTGAAAACACAAATCGCCAAGCAGATTTTGCTTACTCAGCATTCCGGCTACCGCTTCCCGGGAGCCACGCGTACCCCTCCCATCCTCCACGTCAGCGCTGCGGGTCCTCTCCAGCCCCCTCAGGGGGTTCCTACCGTCTCCCCATTTCCCAGACGGGAGCACAAACGGGACAAGCCGGGACGCACCTGGGTAGAAATACGAGCGTTTGGACTCGAGGTAAATGTACCTTGAAGACTCACGTGTGTCCCTAGAGAGAAAACGGGACACAAATCATCTCAGGAGCAGTACACCAACTCTGTGGTGAGTAATCCCAAAATCCTCTGTGTTCAAAACAAGTCCTCAGACTTCAAAGCTGACGTGTGTTATGTCGTGTTCTCAGTTAATTACACACCTCAAAATAGCTCCAGGGAAGAGTTCGGAACGTCCAATGTTCCCAGACGCTCCGGGAGCAGCACCACCAGCACTCCGCGGCGACGGCCCGTTGATCGGGGTGTGGGCTCGTGCTCCTCCCTCTCGCTGGGGGCAGCACTCGAGGGTCATGAGTGCCCCCCCAGGGCCCCGCCGTCGCCCGGGGGTGAGGCTTCAGCCTTCGCGGAGACCGGCCGTGGCCTCGCAGCCGACCCTCCCCAAGTGCCCTGCTTTCCTCGTCGATGAACGTTTGAGAGGAAAGTGTGTTTGCGTGGGAAGTTCCAGAACCCAAATCACCGGCTGCCGTGTCAGCCGCTGCTGGAGACAAAGAGGCTATTTGGGGAAGGCAGCACTGTGGCTTCCGAAAGACTTGCCCACCACGCACAGCCACGGAGGTGCGCAAGGTGTGGGGCCCGCTTGGAGGGAAGGCTGAGAGCCCACAGGAAACGACCAGGAGCTCGGGCCCTTCCTGGCTCCCACAGCCCGGGTCTGCACCCCGCTTGGCACGCACCCCGAGCCTGCCAGCTGGCCTCGCCCCTCCCCGGCCCGTCGCCTCCCGGGCCTCCCTCGCTCCTCGGACTCCACACTTCCACGGTCTGCTCTCACCATTCTTTCTGCAGTTCCCGCTTAACACAATATTTATTGTCTTTGTTCTGTTTCTGCTCCGTCTCCCAACCACAGCGTGATTTTCTCAAGAGCCAGGATCCTATTTCGTGCACATATGCCTGGCACAGCACGGACATCAATAAATATGCGTCGAACAAAAGACCCGCGATGACTCAAGAGCCTGTCCTTGTCTTCTTACGAAACCATGTCTTTATCCAAGCATAAAAGACATTTGGATTAAAATGCTTCTTGAGTTTTCCGTGCCCAGGCTCTCGCAAGATCATTGTGCTACATTTCGGGTGACCCACTTTCCTTCTCAGGCCTAAGACGCCAAGAGCCTGTTGTAGAGACAGGGCCGTGAATTAATCTTTCCATGTGCTGAAAATAGAATACAACTTAAGTGAAACGTTTGAGAAGTCGCCGGTGACCAGGACAAAGTCGTTAATCTCATTTGCATTTTCAATGAAGTGTTCCCAACTGTCTTTATACTAATTACTTATATTTACAACAGATCATAGCGGGTGCATTTCGCATAGAAAACCACACGGGATACAGTGTCTGCCCAGCCCAGAGACGGTGGCGGGGGTGACTTGTTCTCGTGGGAAGCGAGAGGCCAGCCGACCAGGAGGAGCTGGGCCGTGGAACCAGATGGCGGCGGGAGGCATGGCGCCATCAGCTGGAGCGCGAGGGGCCCGCACCTCCTCTCCGTCGTGTAGCCTGACTCCACACCCGTCCAGAGCCTTCGCTTCAGGGCACAGGGCCTTCACGGTCCCCTCCGTCACCCACCACACTGAGGCAGCTGTGTGGGGCACCCGCCAGGACTGGAGCTCTGCCAGGAGCCGCTAAGAGGACCAGCAGCCCAGGGCGCGTTTCCTTACCCTCAGGAAGCTTACGGTCCGGCAGAAGACACATGCACTGGCCCGAGGGAGGGTGCAGGTCCAGCTGTACCCGGCGACCCTGAGCCTGGTGGGTAGGAAGAAGAAAGCAGGTCAAGAGCGGCCGTGGGAGGCCTGTCCGAGCAGCAGGCCGCGCCCATAGCTGCAGGGGCAAGGCGTGGAGGCTCGAGGCACCACCACAAATGCAAGGTCGTGGGGCTCTGGAGAAACAGGCGTGACGTGAGGCGCCACGCGGGAAGGGCTCAGGCGCAGAGGCCAGGAGGTGCGGGGTGCTGAGGCCTCGGCCAGGCTCGGACTCGGGGCAGCCAGAGCGGGAGGCGAGTGTGGCTGCACAGGTGCCCCGGGAGCTTAGCCTGGAACATGTGGGCGGCGGGGCCACGGCTAGGGGAGCTGGGAGACGGCAACATGGGCCCTAGTGTGGTGTCCCCCACACCCGGAGGCAGGACGGCTGCCTGTCAGGGGGGCCACGTCAACACTGACCGGGCCCCAGGAACCACACAGGGTGGACCCGCTTCTCCCTGCAGCCTGACTGAGCCCAGCCTCCTCTGCAGGCCCCACACTGCCCTCTGTGGCCCCCGCCTCCGTGGTCCCCGCCACAGGCTCACCGGCCGCCGGCTGTTTCTCTGTCCCTGCCGGGAGGCTCACACACGTCCCACAGGGAAACTGGCCATTCGGTGTCCAGTCCCTGGCTCTGGGGTCCCGCAGCCACAGCTGTGGGCGGTGCGACCGTCCCCGCGGGCTGCTACGTCAGGCAGGGACGTTTCACGGGCCCCTCTCCCCGTGCCTTCTCTTCGGCGAGTCATTGCTCTGAAACCTGCCAGTCGCCTGCCATCCTGCTCCGCCGACTCACTGAGAGAGGTCCCGGTGGCAGCTGCGCGTCCTCGGAGCAGACCGGAGCAGCGTCGTGCACGCGCCAGTGCTGCTCTCGTTTCCGGTCCCCACATTTTCATTAAAAAGGTGTATTTCAGAACTTTGATAGAAAAACACCAGCTCTAATCAGGTGCAGGAGGGCGGAGCCCAGCCCCGGGCCGGGCGCCTGGCTCTGCAGGGCCTGGGTGCCGGACCGTCATCTGTGGTCCCCGCCCCCAGGCTGGTGAGGGTGCTCGCCGGTCATCCAGGGTGCCCTGGGCTGATCCGCGCCTCGTCTGGCCTGAATCAACTTGGTCGCTGCCAGTGGCCTGTGCCCCTGAGGCCCGGGGACGCTGGCACTGAGGGCCTTTTCGGTCACACGTGTTGCCCGCCTGGGAGCTACTGGGTGGTCCCTGCTGACGAGCGTCTTAGAAGTTCAGCGCCTGTGCCACAGGCCTTCGCTCCGTGTTCCGTGGAACACGATTCAGGAAGATGGCTGGTTAGCAGGCTGGACGAGCGTGTGCGGCTGTCCCCAAACCCGCCAGCCGCACCGGCCTCGGAGATATCAAGATCTCTGCACTTACAACCAAAACTCACAATCTCAGTTAAGTTGCTTAAAGCAACACTAGGAATTACTGTCACTTCTTCACCCAACACGAGAAAGCTTTGGCTGAGAAGCCTAGATGAGAAAATTGATTATATATAATTTTTTAAATATTAAAAATACCATTTAATGTATATTAAATGTATAATCTGTATTTTTAAAAGACTTGGAATTATATATCCATGATGTCCTCAAACATTTGGGTGAAATTATTCTTCTCGATTAATTTCGGAGTCAGGTTAGAGGCCTCGACGCCCCACGGACAAACACAGGTTGTCACCCAGAGCCCTTCTGCCTCAGCACACGCCCGCCTTCTGTGCCCCAGAGACGGCTGAAACCCAGCTTCCCCCGTTCGCCCCGATGGTGTTGCTCCGCCGCCCCCGGGGCTCCCGTCCTCGGTCCTGCGGGGCACACGGTGAGAGGAGCGGATGGGCCGCAGAATACGTGCGATTTAAATTCAGTCTCAGTTGCTAAATAAATGTCTGTTCTGTCCGACGTGCCACCTCTGGAAGGAATTTGCGAGAAGTGGCCCCACTTGTGGCCAGTTCCACCGCCCGCTTCACCCTCTCCAGGCCCCGGAGGGAAATCGGCGTGTCCCCTGGTGGTCCCCTGGCCTCCCGTGAGATGGGGCTGTTTTCAACAGTGATGAGTCATTTACATTCTGCTTTATATACTGGTCACATTTTTTTGGCCATTTCCTGTCAGTCACACGTGCGTTCTCTCTAAGGTGTAGGAAGTTCTTTCTCCCGCCGTTAGCGTTCTGGCTTCTGTCCACGCCGGCCTTGTTCTGTGGCTGCCTCTCTGGTGCCACCAAGGCCGCAGGTTCCCCTGTGTGTCCTCTGTGCCACCTGGCTTCTCTGTGCCACCTGAGAAGGGCTCCCTACCCCAAGATTACGAAAATATTCTCCCGTTTCTACTGCTTTTGAACTCTGGTTTCTTCTGCTAAGGTCTTTAGCCTGTGGAATTTAATTTTATAAACGGTACGTACAGTCAGGGACTTGGGGCTTGTGACAACCTCTGTACTGCTGACAAAGTCCTCCGGAGTGCCCCAGGGAGGCCTGCACGCCCCTTCGGCAAGCTCGTCACAGAATGTCCCTGTGCCACCGCCGAGGCCCCAGCCACCTGCTGTCACATCTACCTGCCCGGATGGCCCACAGGTCCCCACACTGAGCACCGCCTTCCAGGCGCCGGCCCTCACCTTTCCGAGGGGCCTGAGGACTGGGGACCGCAGAGTCACGTGCTCTCCTTCTCCTCAGGGACCCGGGTCTGCCTTCTGCATCTCCCGCTGGTCCCGGCCACACATACACCACACTCCTGTCGGGAAGCTGCTGGCCCTTTCCAGGGAAGGGACACCTGGGCTGAAGGAGAGCCGTTCAGATCGTGGGGTGTCCGGCAGCCTCTGCGATGAGAGCCAACCGTGTGACCCAGGGAGGACGCCAGCAGAGGGAGAGCGGGAGGGCAGCCTGAGCGGCTCCGTACCCCACAGAGGACCCACAGAGGACTCTGCAGAGGGACCAGTGCGGTCCCCAGGCCCCGTACAAGGTGACCCAGTGTGACTACCACATCATGACAACCCAACCAGGGAGACCCTGGCTCGTGTCCCTTGGTCAGTGATATCCTCCCACCCAGACCTGCCTTGGGCTGCTGTGCTAGCCTAAGCTCCCCCCCCACCTCCTTCGTGGCTGTGGCCAGACTGCCCCAAGCTTCCCCATTGCCCACATGCCCCTGCTGCCCCACCAAACGCCCTGGCTCACAGAAGCCATGATGAAACCAGGCCCTCACCCTGGATCACCTTCTTCTCACTGATGCTTCGGGGTCACCTTCCCGATTACCCATGATGCCAAGTGCCGTTGGGCTCCATCAAACGTTGTGGCCCGAGGGCTGGCAGGAACGATGGGGCGCGTTCTCACCCGCCAGCCACCTGCCAAGGCAGAATGGTTGCTCGGCGCCTGGTGCTTCGGCAATTTGGACTCACCCCCTTCTGGTTTCGGCCAGGACGGTGGAGCAGCAGGGCGTCAGCCCCGGGCAGGAGACCCCAGCACTGGGGTCGCCTCTGCACCTGTGGCCCCGCCCCCTCTGCGCCTGTGGCCCCGGCCCCCACCAAGCGCCTGGAAGTGTTCTCTGCACGTGTGGAGCTCTCGGTTTTCACCGCATTTATGTAGCGGGTGTGCTTCTCAGTCGACCTTTCTCCAGGCGATTCTGCAACTGCCTTCGGCTCCGCCTGGCGTTCCGGGGCCGCACACCCAGAGTGCCGGCCTTCCGGGGAGGGCAGCTCCCCACGTGTCCGCTGCTCCGCTATACGTCCTCTGTCCTCGTCCTTTGGGAATCCCCCTGGGAAGGTGAGACCTGCCTTAAAAAAACAAAATGTGCTGAGGTGGGTTATAATTTGCCTCAGACCCTAGTCCCTGGACAAAGTCGAGTAGGATTTTGAGG
The DNA here is from genome assembly GCA_030068075.1 of Paguma larvata. Classification (NCBI taxonomy): domain Eukaryota; kingdom Metazoa; phylum Chordata; class Mammalia; order Carnivora; family Viverridae; genus Paguma; species Paguma larvata. The sequence continues at coordinate 148,127,157 of CM057829.1, forward strand.
TTGGCAGTGCGGTTTTGATGTCGCTCAAAGGAGGAGCCGAAAACCGAGAGAGCATTCTGGTGCGCCGCATAGGTGGGGAGCCAGGTGACACGGGCATCACGGAGGCCAGAGGGGGGCGAGTGGAGGGCCGGGTCCTCGCACTGCACGCCAGTCGCACCCCTCCCCTTCTGAGTCACCCTGGGAGGCTGGAGCCATGTCGCGTTCCTCTTCCGTCCTGGATCAAACTCGGCTGCTGATCCGCAGCCCGCCGGCGGTGAGAGTTTACTGCATTGAATAAAACGGAACTGGTTCGCTCTTCAAACCGTGGACCAGCCCCCGTGTTGTTCAGAATTAACAAAGGTGTGGGCCGTGAAGGGGCAGGTCTGCATGTCCCAGTGAGGAGGTGGGGTCGCGGTGGGAAGGGGCCGAGGAAGGCAGGTGACTGAGCCAAGAACTTCCGCTCCAGAAAGAAAGAGGCTCCATGTGAGTGCATCGGGGTTTGGGGCTGAGGCGGCTGGGCAGAAGTTAGCTGAAACGCAAGTCTGAAAGCCCGGGCCTGGGGAGCACAGTCCCACCTCGTATGAAGCAGTGGCTGCTCTCGAGCACATGGCTTTGTGGCGTTCTGTAGGCGGTCGTGCTTGTTTGCTGTGTGTCAGAAACGGTTACGTAGATCTAAGAATCGCTGAGGTATGACCTGTATTTAAGGAAAGCCGGTCCTTCGGGGGGGATGTCCTGAATTGAGATTTACACAGTGTGGCCTTGTGATACCCGCCTTAGTTTCCTGGGGCTGTGTAATGAACTACCACACAGGCAGTGGCTTAAACATTCCACGTTGCGACCCAGGCTCTGTGGGTCAGGAGTCTGGGCAGGGCTGAGCTGGGTGCCCGATTCACGAGGCTGCAGTCATGGCATCTCGGGCTGGGGTCTCGGCCTGAGGCTTGAGTGCAGAAGGACCCCTCCAAGGCCCTCGGGCTGGCAGGATTCATTTCCCTGCAGCTGCAGGACTGAGGGGCCCGGCCCCTTGCTGGCTGGGGCTAGAGGCCCTAGGAGGCCACCCGCAGTCCCAGGGGCCGCCCACACCTCCCTGCCACACGGTCTTCCCCATCGCTGTCAGGGACAGTGGTGGACTGCAAGCCGTGTCTCAGCGAACCCGACCCGAGCGACCCCTCATCCTGCAGGTGGGCAGCGCGCCCTGGGCCCGGCCCACACGCACAGCGGGGGCCTCGATGGGAAGCGCAGCTCTGGAGTGGACGGGGCGGAGGCCTGAGCCCGGAGGCCCCGGGTCTGGTGCGTCGGGATGCTGTCCGCCGTCCACCCCGGAGCGCCGCCATCCGTGTAATCCCGGCCAGAATCTCGTGCAGTCCCAGCAGGCAGCGAGCTGGGTTCAAATCCCTCACTCTCTGTTCCGAACAGCATCGCAGTGGAAGTGAGGACCCCGAGGTCGTCCAGGGCTTCTCTGCCCCCGTCCCCACCCCCGCCCCCGCCCTTCCTTCTGCGTCTGTTTGCTCTCGCACCGGGACCCCTTCCTCGCCTGCACTCCGGAGGCTTCCTCCTCTGCCTGCCCCTGTGCACACAAGTCTCCACTCTGCCCGCCACGGCTTCCTGACCCGCTCCCCTTCCCGGCACTTCCCGTCCCTCGCGACTCCCCTGGGCGGGTCCTCTGGGCTCGGGCGTGAAGCCTGCCCCCGGCTGCCTGGGGCTCTTATCACGACGGTCCTGCTTCTAGACTCTGTTTTCTCCAGCTCCGCCGCCGAGGCTGATTGTCCCGAACAGGAAATAGACCTTCTTTCTCTCCCACTATCGGCCCCGCCATCACGCTGCTCTTTTTCCTGTTCTGAACAAAATTTACTGCGTCTCCACCGTGCCTTTGCCCCAACTTCCCTGCCTTTGCAAAGTTGATTGCAACCTTTAACATCAAACAGTCTGAAAAAACACACCTTCTTCGTTTTATGTCCCCCCACATCCGCACTCGTCTGTACAAATATTCCATGATTCAGCTCCCTCCTTCTCTTTCTTGGTACTCGTGACCTGGGGAGTGCGGGTTCTCCCTTCGGGGGGGGAGGGACCAAGCAGGGCCTCCTCTGGCTCGCCCCCGCCTCTTCTCAGCCACCAGCCCTCCTCACGGCGTGGGCTTGGCGTGCAGCTTACAGGATGGCACCTCCCTGAAACAGCCACCACCAAGTAAAAGCCCCCTGCCCGTGACTGGTCAGTGTCTGCGTGCTGCAATGGGCACTACGGCCCAGGCGTTGGTGGCTGAGGAAAACGGAAGTGGGTGGGGGTTGGGTTGGGGCCCAATGGAGCCTGCAGACCACCATGTGGGACTGAGACTGTCCCCCAGCCCGGCGGGAGCTCCCCAGGGACTGCGTGGGGGCACACCCCACCAGGGCCTGTGGCGCCAAAGCTGGGGTCCCAAGGGGTCCGGCCGTAGGCCTCAGCTAAGTGCTCTGGGGGAGAGGGGCGGCTGTGCGACCTGACACAGACTTCCAGGACCCCAGTTCCCCACCATGGGGCTCCTGAGGGGCAGGCGAGGAGCAGACGCGCGAGTCGCTGCCGTGAGGGTGTGGCGCCAGCTTACCACCTGCGACTCTCGCAGGCCGAGAGCCTCCCAGAACTCGACAGGTTCAGCGGCTCAGAGGCCCCGGCACTTTCTGTAAGCTCCTGGCCCCCAGCCTCCACATCTAGAGGACGGGCGCTCCTCCTGAGGAGGGGTCGGGGAGCCTGTCCTGGATGCTCATACTGACTGGGAGAGACCCCACAAACATGCCCCTACTCACACTGTGCAGCGTCTCCAGTGCTTGTAGAAAACAGGCCATTAACAAACTAGAAAAAGAACATCATTTTCAACAGGATTCTCGGAAAAAGTGCAATACCCTGGAGAGAGGGCCCTGGCCCCGCAGTGTGGGCACTCGGGCAGCAGTGGCCAGAGGCTGGCCGAGCCCAAACCGGGAGCAGGATGGGGACAGGAAGGTCCCCTGGCTCCTCCCGGGTGGGATCGCAGGCGGGAAACCCCGTCCCTCTGCGGTATTCCCCGGGGACCACTCAGGTAGCTACCAGTCAGCTTTCCAGGGACGACGAGAACTTGCCTCGGAATGCGGCACGGCTTCTGGCTCCTCCCCAGCTGCCCAGGCAGGGCTGTGGCTCCAGAGGGCACCTCCCAGACCCGCCCTTGGTTCAGACATAGGGGCCCCTCCTCCCTGCGGCAGTCCTGCCTCTCCTCCCACACCTGAGCCCCCAGCCCTCGCAGTCCCAGCCTGATGAATTACAAATGTCTGAGGCCTCCCACTGTCCTCAGTGGCCACAGATGTACCCCACCTAACCACCCGCACCCCACATGAACACATGCCCCCCACCTAGCCAAGTGACAGAAAAGCCAGTGTTTCCAGAAGACCTTGCTCCTAACACAAAACCCTCTCTACTTTCTCCGCTTTTGTAATTCTGTTTCAGAGGGAGAGGCCTCTGTTTGGAGCTGACTCTTCTAGCACTATCCAGCGTGCTCCAGGCCCACGGTGACCTGGGCCCAGGAAGGGTTTAAGTCTGTGGTACGTCTTGTACAGACGGTGGCTGAGGACGCCTGAACTGGAAGTTGGGAATGGACAGGACTGTGTTCCTGACCAACACTTATCCCTAATCTTCATGAAAAATCATCTACGTTCGCGTTAGGTAAAAATTACCAAGTGCCTCTAACACACCACCCATATATTTTATTTAACACATCAACCTCCCACAGAGTACGTTTTTAAGAACAAGGAGAAAGGGCTGGGACAGAATCGACGATGGCAGGTGGCCCGAGCCAGGCTTGCCCTTGACACTGTCCCTCCCAGCTCCAGGCTAGGATACGCCATCCACTCCCAGGGCAGGCTGGGACCGGAGAACCCTAACCCCCTCCCCGCCCAGGCCCTGGCCTCTCACCGTTTAGAATCGCGCCTGGCTGCAGCCAGCTTCCCAGAAACCCGCGGGACTCCCAGAGACGGCAGCTCCGAGGGAGTTCCCGCGGCTCGTCAGCAGGTGAGCAGAAGGTTACTGAAGAGATGCAGTCCGGGGACACTATTTATGGGCTAAACCCAGCAGAGAACTGTCCGGTCTGGGGGCCCTGGTGTTCCGCAGGACTCCGGCACCGAGGGGTGAGGAAATGTGGTGCATCTTGAAGACACACTGTGTGCTGGTTGCCTCACACACATCACCGTTCAGTCCTCGACCAGCCACGTCAGGGGGCATTATCAACGCCCGGTTCAGGTTCCTCATTTGGGATGCGGTCTAAGGAGGTCGGGGACACTCCTCAGGGTCACACAGCCGGCCGGCGGCAGAGTCCGACTCAGACTAACCTCGTCCCTGTCACTCTTCCCCTTCTGCGTGGCGGGAATGCCTATTCTAGTCTAGCGGAGTCTCGTCCTCGTGGAAACCGGACTCCTGCCGCTCTGACACAGCCCAGGAAGAGGGACTCTCCGACTCAGAACTCACCTGCATGGTGGACTGTCTTATGAGTCCCCCACCCCTGGAATCAAGCCAGGACCCTGGAAGACCCTGTGATGGAGAGTGGGGCCAGCCCCATCTGTAACCAGCTCTGGCAGACGCCGCAGGAGCCCGGAGACACTGGAGTCTCCCGAGCCACAGGGCGGGACATCAGTGTCAAGAGCCCTGGACGGGCACGGAACGGGGCAGAGGGGCTGCAGGAGATGGGACAGGAGAGGCAGGAGGAACCCCCAACTTTAAAAGCTGCGATGGACAAGGCGAGCCGGCCACCAGGGGACAGAGGGGGCAGTGTGTCATCAGGAGCAAGTGTGCGGGAGTCTGGGGTGAGGAATGGGACGTCGGCCACGGCGCTCCGACGCGAGGGGTCTGGGCGAGGTTGCCCGGGGTGTCTCCTGCTCTCAGCAGCGGTGTGTGCGGACGTGGGCACCCAGGGTCAGGCCTCGGAGCCACCTGTGCTGAGGGCGCCTGTGACGCAAGTGGTGCCTGCAGACCTCCTCTGGCCTGGTGGGCCGGGCCTGCGTTCGAGTCTTACCAGCCAATCACGAGAGACGCCACCGAGCGCACTTAGAACGAGGATCCCCCCTGGCAAAGGGACAGAACTCGTTTCCTGCAGACTCGTGTAGGGGAGATGAGGGAGCCCACCCGAAGTGCCGAGCCCGGCCCCCCTCTGCTCCCCGGGACCCCTCGTGCCCACCGCGCCCCTCGGCGGCTCGGGCGGAGTGCTCCTGCCTCCCACCATATCGCTCCACCTGCTCTCCTTCCTCACCAGGGCCTTCCTTCCTCAAGCAGGAGAAGCTCCGTCAGCCCTGAGAACAGGGGCTGCAGAGCCAGGGTGCACGGGAGCCGGAGGAGGCGTCGCGGCCCATCGACCCCTGCGGGGTTTTCACCTGCCCGCTGCCCACGCGGGAGGTCTGCGAGGCTGGAAGCAGCGGCCTCTTCCCCAGGCTGGACCCTCGGCCCTTTCCCCAGACCCCCTTCTTCAGGGACAGCTTTGGCCTGTCGGTGACCCTCTCCCGTCCTTCCTGAGCCGTAGAGTCTCCATGCCCGTGGCCGGCCGAGCCTCCTGTAACCCGTCCATAGCTTCTCTTCCAGTCTCTCTCCTTCTGTACCCCATCCTTGCTGGCCAGTGTCCCCTCTGGTGTCACAAGGGAGACGAGGAGGAAGCGTGACCACACACCCTGCCGTTTGTGGAGCGAATGCATGGTGGCTGTCACCAGCCATGCTTTGTGAGAAGAGCAGTGGTTGTCACTGCCACCAAGCAGAAGCTGACGGCGGCCCCGAGAGCCAGCGGCGAATCTGCCCCTCATGCAGACCGGCGATGGAGTCTGACCCACGTGCTGAGGGTTGGTGTTGTTCAACTCGACCTTTGACCTTCACACGGGCGGGACTGTGGACAGTGAGGCTGCTCCGTGCCCTTCCTTCCCCTGAGGAGCCGGGCTGGCGTCGGGGGAGTGAGACACAGAGCGTGTCGGTGTGCAGCAGGGACCACTGTCCCGGGGGAGACCCTGGGAGTCAGGTGAGCCCCCACAGCAGAAGCCCCCAGAAGAAATGCGTGCAGGTGCGCCACGTGAGGCCGCGGCACCCTGGAAGCATACCAACCCTGGAGGACTGCCGCAGGCCTGGGTCACCGGAAGAGACAAAACTGTTAGTACCGTCAGCCGCTGCGGCCCGACACGCCCTTTCGGAAACAGAAACTCAGGGATGGAAGCTGTAGAAGCCCGAGCGACAGGACAGCCAGCCGGAGAACACAGTGGGGCTGCAGCCGCGGCACCCCCGAGCTCGTGGAGCGCCTCGGTGCCCGGACGGAGGCCGAAGCCACTGTCCCTGACCCAGCTGGTTGTGGGGTTAGTGGGTCAGAGAGCAATCCGGCTGGGTGACAAAATAATCTCGTAGAAAACTAGGGTCACTGTCACCGAGCAAGATGCGATGGCTCCCGAACCGTGCTGTGGGACGGTGCGGGGAGGGCGTGGGGGCGGTGGGGGCCCCAGCAGCGCCCACCCTGCCAGGCGCAGACCCGGGCACTCAGCTTAGCTGGGGCCTTGTGGGCATGGAGGAGGCGGTCCTGAGGTCCCAGGGGAGCCCGGGTGGTGAGCTCTCACTTCCTGGGCTGCTTCGCTCTGTCCTCAGGGGTTCCCCTGCCAGCCCCAGGCTCTCCTGCCCACCCCCGCCTCCCCTCCCCTATGCGGGCTCCTCCTCTGGGAAAACCACTCCTTCCAGAATGAAGTCCTCAGATCTGGGCTGGCCTCACCCTCAGGTGCGCACAGATCTGTGCCCCACCATCCTCAGTGCCCCAGGTCACCAGAGGGCAAGAAGGGGTCCCCGTTGAAGGCCACGCTCCCCTAGCACCCAGAGTCATTTCTCAAAAGGCCCAGCCTTGCCCCAGAGCCTAACGCCCCCACGCCTGCTCCGGGGCGCCCCGTCCCAGGCCGGGCCCCCAGCACGGCGTGAGGCCCAGCCGCCTGCACACCCGCTCTCTCTCCAGGGCCCGTCCGGAGAACTAGTCCTTCTGTTGTCGGTGACGCCCACCCTGACGCCCGCATCTTACAGCGAAAATGCCGGGAACCATGGGAGTCTCCTGAGCTACTTGGGGAGGTCAGCACATCATCCGTAAGACGCTGCTTCCTCATGATGGGAAGGCACAGCACACGAGTAGATCCGCTCGGGAAACAGGTGCCAGGGAACTGACTCCATCCAGAGTAACAAGGCGGGGGGGGAGCCCGAGGTGGATTACCGCCAGGAAGACCCCGTGCACCGCCTTCCTCCCCAGCAGCCAGCAGGGACCCTCAGAGCCCGGCCCCTCTCCCACCCACCCCGAGAGCCTCCACGGAGCACCCGGTGCTCGGGGCTCTGCTCCTCAGAACCAAAGGGGTCTCCTTCCCTCCCGCTCACCAATGCCCCCGCCACTTCGGGGGGCAGATGCCCTTCAGGGCCGTGGGAGGCGGCCTCCGCTTCGAGCTGTGGATGATCCCCACGCCCTCTGAGCGCACAGCTTTGGATGGCTGGCTCAGCACAAGTGTTCTGCTCGGGGCGGCGGGGACCCCTCACAGGGAGGCCTGGGACAGGCTTCCTGTTAGAGCCGCCGAAACCAAAACGTCCGGGTTCCGCGTGCCGAGGTAGGGACAGACACGGCCAGCACCTGCAGTGGACGCGATGACGGCGGGGCCGAGGCGCCTGCCACCCCTCTCGCACACAGCACTGAGTGGCCGCGGCCTCTTCCCGGTCCTCCAGAACGAGCCCGGGGCGGAGACGGATCGCATGCCCTTGTCTGTTGTGCATTCATGAGGAGACGAACAATTACTGCACTTGAAGGAACCCTCTCATCAGCAAGAGGAAAAGACTATTTTTCTGTAGCATGTGAATTCAGCTTTTATGACTAAATCACTACTTGAATCTTAAAGCCCTAATCATTACCATTTGCTTCCTAAAAATAACTGTCTCCTTGTCCATATTTAGAACAGAAAACACTGAGCTTGGAAGCTGCCGCTGGCCCGGGAGGAAGGAGCCTCTTCCCAGGGCCCGCCCGCACCCCCCCCCCGCACCCCCCCCCCCGCCGCAGCGTTAACCCCTGCCTGGCTGACCTGCCCTCTCTGCTCCTCTCCCCACACGTCGCCACCTCCGGCACCGAGGGCCAGCGACCTGAGGAGACGGGCACGTCGCCAGGCCCTCTGGGCCTCCATTTCCCACAGCAAACCGAGGTTCCGAGAAGTCCCGCCCTGGTGCAAAGGGAGCTCCCTGAGGGCAGGCCCGGAGTCTCCGTGGCCCTGACCTGTGGCACCAGGGGACCCCGAACAGAGAAGTCACAGGACGAAGCGGTGGGAGTTGTGGGCCTGAGTGTGAAGTTCTCCAGCCAGGTTCCTGAAGGACAGACACGCGTACGCCATTCTTGGGACGAGGTACCTGGTTCGTCCCCGCAGTGCTGGCACGAGTGCGTTCCCCCCCTCAGGAAGCAGCCGAGGCTGACTCAGGACAACTCACCGCTGTCCATCAGAGGTCTGCACCTTCCTGGCAGCAGGGGGTGGGCGGGGCCAGTCAGCAGAGCCACCAGGGCAAGGGAGGGCCCCCCATGACCCAGGAGGGGAGGCCAGTGAGGAAAGGGCACCTGCGGGGTGCAGGCTGGGGAGCTGACAAATTCCCTCCAGCATGTGACCCCAGGGCAGTGACAGGGATGTGGCCAGTGTCCCAGGTGCACCCACGACTAACCAGGAGCACCAGGCAGCCCTCTGAGTCCAGGAGAGCAGCCAGCGAGGGCTCTGGCACCTTAGGCCGACCATCCTGCCCAAGACGAGAACTTTGATGACGTCTTCACAAGTGAGCAGCCGGCCACGCGCAGTCACGGGGTGGGGGGTGCGGTTAATACTGCTCTTGCTTTTCCACCCGCTCTGCACCCTCAGACAGCCACCAAGTCGAGGACGGTGGGGAGTCAGATTTCGCTCTACCTGCAAGCCGGCTGGAGACGCGGCTGCAGGCCAGGACCCCCGGGTCACACATGCAGGATCCACGGGAGAGAGAGAATCTCACGCTGACACTCCCAGTCGGGCCAGCTCCCCAGGCCCCTTTCCCACAAGGCACGTGGAGGGCCAGGCCGCACCTGCACGTTCGTGCTTCTAACACATGTTACGGGCGACGTCCGGGCACTCTGTCCTCCAGGGAGACACGAGCCTCTCTCTCCACAACCTCCTTGAGGGCAGAGCCCGTCGGGGGGGACAGCGGGACCTGTGATGAGTTAGGAAATAACCCAAAGGCACGCAGCGAGGGGCTGGTCAAATACATGAAATCGTGCCCGTACGACGGACTATTACACAAACATGGCCGTTAGGAACTAAGTTGTGAAAGTACACGTAAGAGCCTAGAAACGCCATCGAGGGAAACCAAAGTGAGAAAATAGGTTTCGAGTTTACACCACAGACGTCCACTCGGAAGGAGGAGCACTGTACACGCGAGCATGGGAAACAAAACAAAACGACCGCAGTTACCTCGGGCGGCGGGTTTCCGAGGGCTCGCCACCGTTGGACTCTAGCTTACCTAAGGTTTAGATGCATTAAAGTCTAATGAAATGCATTACTTTTGGAGAAACAAGGTGAATGTGGAAATGTCTTTAAAGACAGAGGCTGATTTTCTCAGCAGGATGGGGCCACTGCCCCGGGGACCCAGGGACGTCAGGCCTGGCCCGCCACATGCCCGCCCCTTCATAGCTGCGTGCCGGGCGCCAGGGTCCGCCCTGGACAAGGAGCTGGACAGAAGAGGTGATGACCGCGGTCAGTCTCGCCGCAATCGCTCGGAAAACTCACTGCTGCCCACGACTGCTAAGGGGTCTGAGGGACCAGGCAGTGCACAGGGGTCCCCACCTTGGAAACAGGCCTCCTGGGCCACAGCCACCGGGAAGCATCTTCCTGCAGCAGCACAGCCCATGCCCCACATTCCGGGAGCTGGGGCCCGAACGACGTTCCTTCCACTCCCAACTGCTCCTCAGCCAACTGCCGCCGATGGTTCCAGCCGCATGCAGACCCACTGGCCCAGAATTTAGAAGATAATGCCCCGAGGATAGAAGCGGAGTCACGAGAACTTTCCTGAGGAATCCCGGGATATTCCCAAGAGGTGGGAAGTCTGCCCGGAATCTGACTTACAGCCGCTGCGTCTCTTCCGTGAGATCCTGTGTGGAAGGGAGGGAGGGAGGCAGACGCCCATCCCGGCCACACTCCTGCCTCCGCCTGGGCATCCCGGGGCCTGGTGGCCTCGTCTCCTCCTGCTCCTCCAGCCCGCCACCTCCAGGATTCAGACCACCATTAGCTCCAAGAGACGCTGGCCCTGCCCGGCACCGTCCTGACGCCATCGCTCCTTCACCCCACCCGGCCCGCCCGGCAGATCCTGGCCAGATTGATCCAAACCGTGACATCTTTTTGTCTTGTTGCTCATCTCCTCAAACCTTCAGAACGTCCCTATTTCCCGCCATGACCGATGCCTTTCCTTCCGCAGGCCACGGAGGAAGAGCGTCCACCCTCTCTGCAGCCGTGCAGACCCGATGGCTTCCCCGCGAACATTCTCGCCCGATGGCCGCAGTGATTCAGAGATCACTGGGTTTACCTCCCGATCATAGGTCGTCTCTGCTTATTTAACAATTGTGTTCACTCCCCGTTCCAACCGAAATTCCCGGAGGAGAAAGTCATATACACAGGAAATCTCCAATCCTATGTGTGAGGAACGGGGACAGAATGAAACATCAGGGAGCTCCCTCAAAAGCCGGGGAGCAGCGTGGAAGGTGACCCTGGATCTTGAGAAAAGGACAACTTGCTGGTCCGTCAGCTACGAAAAGAAGCACGCATTTAAATCACACACACGTTTTGTTCACACTTGCTGAGAAAATGCGGCCTAATGGGCGGGAATGTCCTGGACTAGAGAAGGTGGGTTTGCAGCAGGAGTTTGGGGAGGGGCGAAGCAGCCCGGGAGGGGAGGGCAGGAGGGGGCCCAGACTGCTTTGATCCCACGGTGCGCCTTCCTGCCCTGTGCCTTTGTTTCCAGGTCAATAAACAAGAGTGTGAACTACACAAGCCCTGTCTTCTGAGCCCTTGCTTCTTCGGGGAGGGGAGCGGAAAGGGAGCAAGTGTGGAGCCGCCTCCCTGCTGGCCTAGGGGGCGGCGGCCCCGGGATGCCCGCCAAGGAGGATATGGAGGCCAGCGCAGGGCTCCTCAGAAAGGAAGTGGGCACCGGCTCCGGAAGCCACTCAGGCTCCCGCTGGCGGAGGGCAGGGCGGCAGTCCCGGGGACCCGGCCCAGGGCCGACACCACGGAGGAAGACGGCCCACGCCGGGCGAGCCCCTGCCTCTGCCTTGCTTCCTGACGGCCCATGCAGAAAGCAGAGATAGGATGGAGGCCACGCAGACTCGGAGTGATGGGGGACTCAGCCCTGCAAGCTGCGAGCCCCCTACCAGGACGAGGACACAGCCAGAGAGCGAGGGCCCTGGGCCCCCAGAGCGTGACCTGAAGACGGAGGCCGCAGGGCTCCCTCGCGCGCCTCCGTGAGGACTGAATAGACTGCGCACGCCAGGTGGCTCCTCAGACGTCCAACATGCGGCAGAATTTCACCAATAAAAGCTGCCTCGGTGTTCACGGTAAGAACTGGAAAACACCTCACACGTGTTTTATGTCATCCCCAAACTTACAAAACCCTTGAGTCCATGTAGCTCAAGTCCAGTGCCCCAGTGCAAGGAACTCAGGGCTCACCCAAGGCCACGCAGAGGCCTCCCGGCAGTGAGGCTCCAAGGCGCAGGCTCCGGGGGCCACGTCACACCCAGTCTGGGCCCTCCATCCCCGCGGAGGGCAGGCCTGGACCGCAGGCCGTAGACGCCGGGCAGGTCCGCCCCCCGGAGTCTGTGGGAACCCCGTGTGTGATCATCTCGACGTGCTGACGCAGCAGCGTCGTCGGCGGCCCCGCCGAGTGCTGGGCCTGCACTAAACTTGGGGCATCTCCGATTTGCTCAGCCCCCACCTTCTCTGTGTGCATGAGACGTTGGTATCAATACCCTCACCTAACATCTTGTGGACGTAGGAAGACGCCTCGCGAGGGGCCGATTCAGGATCTACGGTCAGATGGGATGACCCCAAAGCCCACACTTTTACCTGCATCCGAATCTTTCTTCACATAAGATCGGCTGTTTTTTGTCCCGGACGGTCTGACTGCCGATGACCCGTGCTGGCATTTTCCGCTCTTCCTGTCCGTCTGCAGTAAAGGTTTGCCCCCGAGGACTTCGCCTCTCCTCAGCCTCCCGCCAGTGCGACCGCGGTGGGCAGGGAAGGAGCACGGGGCCAGACTTCTCAGTGGCTCTGGAGGTGGGCCTGGCATGAGAGGCACGAGGCTCTCAGTGACTGCACGGTTTGCATATTCTTTTCAGGAGCCTTTGTGTTTCTTTGTTTTGAGAGAGAGGGAGAGAGTACAAGCAGGGGAGGGGCAGAGAAAGACACAGAGACAGAGGATCCCAAGCAGGCTCCATGCTCAGTGCAGAGCCTGACATGGGGTTCGATCCCACAAACTGTGGGATCATGACTTGAGCTGAAATCAAGAGTCAGACGCTTAACTGACTGAGCCACCCAGGCGCCCCAAGTTTGTACATTCTTTTAAAAAGGTAAATGTAAATAATTCCAAACATTGGCAAGGATGTTGGGCAACTAAAACCCCACGTGTCTTTCACAGAACCATAGATTATAGCATGTTTCAAAAAAGCTTAACAGTTTCTTATAAAAATAAATACACACCTACCCTATTAACCAACAGTCCCAATCCAAGATGTTTATCCAAGTGCAATAAAGATAAATGTCCACAAAAATACTTGTAGAAAAATGTTCATACTAGCTTTATTCAGAAGTGCCACAAACTGGAAACAGCCCACACGGCCACCTCTAGGACAAAGGCGATTTGGGGCACACCCCTCCAACGGGCACCGCTTGGCCAGGGACAAGTGCCAGGCTCCTGAGGAACAGGGTGGACGAGTCACAGGAATGCAAGCCTCTTACCTTCAAGATCACACGCTCTGAATATACACATTAGTGCAAGTAAAAACAGACCCATGCCAGGAAAGAATCAAGGAGAGTCAGACAGACACAGACTGGCAGGGGACATGGGGGGACTTCTGGTCTGATGTCACCTACTGCCCCTCAGTTTTACCTACCTATCTTGTGGCCAACCACAGAGCTCAGTGATTGGAGAGAAAGTTCTGTGAAGACATCCACTCTTGGAAAGAAACAGCCAGTGTGCATTCTCACCAGCAGTGCAAGAGGCTTCCCCTTTCTCTGCATCCTCACCAACACCTGTTGTTTCTTGTGTTGTTACTGTGAGCCGTTCTGACAGGTGTGAGGTGGAGTCTCGTTGTGGCTTGGATCTGTATTTCTCTGACGATGAGTGATGTTGAGCATCTTTTTATGTGTCCGTTGGCCATCTGGATGTCTTCTTTGGAAAAATGTCTATTCATGTCTTACCTGGGCTATTTGTTTTTTGGGTGTTGAGTTTGATCAGTTCTTTACAGATTTTGGATACTAACCCTTTATCAGATATGTAGTTTGTAAATATCTTGTTCCATTCTGGAGGCTGCTTTTTGGTTTTATTCGTTATTTCCTACACTGTGCAGGACAAAGGGGAACACGCACCCCGATGTTTATAGCAAAATTATCAACAATAGCCAAACTATGGAAAGAGCCCAAATGTCCATCGACTGATGAATGGATATAGAAGATGTGGCAGGGGTGCCTGTGTGGCTCTTGTGGCAAGTTTTGGACTCTTGGTTTTGGTTCAGGTCATAATCTCATGGTTCGTGAGTATGAGCCTCAAGTCAGGCTCACGCTGTCCATGTAGAGCCTGCTTGGGATTCTTTCTCTCTTCCTCTCCCTCGCACTCTCTCTCTCTCTTTCAAAATAAATAAATTAACTCTTAAAAAAATATGTGGTATATATATATATACCATGGAATATTACTCAGCCATCAAAAAGAATGAAACCTTGCCATTTGCAACCACATGGATGGAGCTAGAGTGTATCATGCTAAGTGAAATAAGTCAGTCAGAGAAAGACAAATATCATATGATTTCATTCATGTTTGGAATTCTTAAATTCCAAATTTATTTCTTAAAACAAAACAGATGAACACATGGGAAGGGGCAGGGACAGGAGAGGGGGAAACAAACCACAGGAGATTCTTACTGATAGGGAACAAACTGAGACTTGATGGAGGGAAGTGAGTGGGAGGTGGGGGATGGGTGTTAAGAGGGTGCTTGTGATGAGCACTGGGCGCTGTATGTAAGTGTTAGATCACTGAATTCTATTTCTGAGATCAATATTGCACTGGATGCTAGCTGAAATTTAAATTAAAAGAAAGAAAGAAAGAAGGAAGGAAGGGAGGGAGGAGGAAGGAAGGAAGGAAGGAAGGAAGGAAGGAAGGAAGGAAGGAAAAATGTGGTGCTTGTTTAAAAAAAGGACGAATGAGAGAAAGAAAGAAAAAAAGGAAGGAAGGAAGGAAGGGAGGAAGGAAGGAAAGGAGGGAGGGAGAGAGGGAGGGAAGGAGGAAGGGAGGGAGGGAGGAAGAAGCCTGTGATCTACACTGCTCTCTGTTAAATTTCAAGGCCAGGGCAGTCCAGAGGTTTGCTGAGGTGTTTCCCTGTTACATTCTTCCTACTGCCTTGGGGTGAAGGGCCAAGGCCTCGTCTCTTTAAAACGTCTACTCTGAACCAGATCTCAGTCTGCACCAGCTGTGAACTGCCTTCCCTGTTCAGGTATTACAGCTCCAGGGATGAACCATTCCTGAGAAAGACCCGAATGGGCTCTGACTCGTTCAGCAAGATCACACTCCACTCCCTCACTGGAGTCAGCTCAGTCAATGAGACATGAGGGTGACACGGACCACCTCCTGTGGGGTCTCTGGGAGCTCTTCTTCCTCTGCGGTGGGGACCTGCCACTCTCCGGATGACCGCTGCTCTGGATAAAGGTGAGGCAGAACTACCACAGTAGTCCCGCAGCCAACACAGAGCAGGACAAGAAACAACCATGTGATGTTGGAAGCAGTGGAGATATGGGGTCACTAGATACCACAGCATAACCGAGTCCACCCAGATAGATGGCCAGTCAGCCTTTGGGGGATATGAAAGGGTTGCTATGAGGGTGTGTGTGTGTGTGTGTGTGTGTGTGTGTGTGTGTGTAGAAATCTGCAGACCAATGTCACTTGTGAACATAAATGCAAAAATCTTCAACAAAATATTAGCGAATAAAATCCAACAATATATAATCCCACCAGCACCAAGGGGGATTTATCCTAGGTAGGTAAGCCTGGTTCCACATTTGAAAAGCTAACTATCACACTGACTGACTAAAAAAGAAAAATCACATAGTTATATCATAGATTTAAACCAAGTGTTTGACAAAATCCAACACCGATTTAGAATAAAAACTCTCGATAAATTACAAATAAAGAGGAACTGCCTCAACCTGAGTTTTGAAAATCTACAAAAAACCCTAGAGCTGACCTCACAACGGTGAGAAACACGAAGCTTTCCCACTAAGATCGGCGATGGAGCGAGCATCCCTGCTCAGACACGCCTTTCCAACATGATCTAGAAGCCGTTGCTAATACCGTAAGATGAAAAAAGGAGCCAGCGGATACTCAGGTCGGGAAGGAAGAAATTAAACTGCTCACAAATGACATGGTCATCTATGTAGAAAATCCAAAATAACCAACAGGAAAAGCCCTGGAAATAATAAGCGACTATAGCACTGCAGGTACGAGGTTAATAGACAGAAGCTTTAACACACAGAAAAGTCAGTCACTCTCCGATATGTCAGTAATGAATAAGTAGAATTTGAAAACAAGGGTGCAATATCTTTTACATTAGCTCCCACAAAAATACTTAGGTCTAAATCTAACAAATTATGGACAGGATTTCTATGAGGAAAGCTACAAAGATCTGAAGAAGGAGACAAACGAAAACTAAATAAATGGGGAGGTATTCCATGTTGACTGCCAGCAGCCCTCAGTGCTGACAGGGTGTACGCTTTTCTCAACTTGACCTCTTGATTCAATGCGATCCCAGTCAAAACCCTAGCAAGGTATTTTGTGGGTATCAGGGTCCTATTCTAATGTTTATACAGAGAGAAGAAGACCCAGAGCAGCTGGGGGCTCAATAACGAAGGCGAACAAAGCTGGAGGACTGCCTACCTGATTCCAGGACTCACTGTAAAGTTACGGTGACCAAGACATTGTAGTATGGGCGGAACAAACAGACCGAACGGGGATGGAGAGCCAGAAACAGACCCACATAAACAGTCAACTGACTCTTGACAAACACAATGGAGCCAAGCTCGTCTCTCCAACAAATGTGGCAAAACCCGCTGGAAGTCCATGTACAGAAGAATGAATCTCAACAAAGACCTTACACTCGTCACAAAAAAATCAGCTCAAAATGAATCATAGATCCAAATGTAAAATGCAAAACTATAAAACTCCTGGAAAAGAACATAGGAAACCCAGAAGACCTTGGGTGAGATGATGGCACCAGATGCAATAGCAGAGTGGTATTCCAGCGAAAAGCCTCTGCTCTGCAAAGACAGCGTCTCTGTGAATGAG